>CM067372.1:118526676-119148330 GCA_034401795.1 Chaetoderma sp. LZ-2023a
ATATTTCTTCTTTGAAAAGGCAGCCACATAATAAGATAAGGTGAGCCGATCATCTCCGGGTCCATCATTGGGATGGGACGGACCTAGATGTCACTACAGGTTCTTAACATTTGATTATTAGTCCTTGCACCAGTATCATTTGGATATTGACCCTTGTATCAATATCATTTGGATATTTGCCCTTGCATCAATATCATTTGGGTATTTGCCCTTGCATCAATATCATTTGGGTATTTGCCCTTGTATCAATATGATTTGGAAGCGTCGTTGACCAACAGGTGCACCAATATCCAAATGTATATTGATCTGGCACTATTTGATAAACGGCACATAATCAATTGCCAACGGAGCCTGTATATTGGGTCGCTACAACGATACAGGTAAGCTATTGGCAACAACACGTTCTAGTATGTTTATCACCTTGTAGATCACCTAACACATACAATTCAAACGCTCACTGTTAGATCTTTGCCACGTCCATAATGGAGCTACGTCATTTGATCGTGACGTCAGCTAACATGTGACATATTTGTAATATGACGTCAGATAGTTGATTGGCAGATACCTCTATTATCGAATGTCCTCCAAATGATATAAACGCCGACATCAATGTCACAATAATCTGTGTTGATTATTTAAGATAATCTGAAAGAACCACAATGTAGTTTCAATCATTCGTTTGTCAATGGATGAATCCACTTTTTAGCTATGTCTAGCTAAGCTCCACCCATGCTTTGCCAGATTTGCCCGTGATGGGATTGTTCCAACCCTGAATTGACAGAATCTCAACATCGAGGTAACTATACAGGTAAGCTGTTGAATATTTTGAAACTAATTTGACTGGATGTTGTTGCTGCCTATGGTAGCAACAACGCCCAGTCAAATTAGTTTCAAAAAATTCAACATACTATTTATTAAATAGTTAATCCACCAGACATACAATTCCTAGACCTTGACGAACTATTCCAGCTTTACGATGGAGTATTTCTGTCAATTATCATTGTGACGTTATCCTACGTGTGCCGTACTTGATTATGACGCCATAAGCTTGATCGACAGATTGGATTCCTCTACTGACATGACTGAAAAGATCTCTTGTCATTAATGACCGAATCGTGGTACCTAAGACAAGTTTGACTGAAATTAGTCAAAACATAAAAAAATTGGCTGTTGGGGTGATTGTCCTGGAGAAGCGCGGCGGTACCTTCCATGTCCCCTTGAGCTGTTGCCCGGTAAAGATCCCGCCAGTTGCTTGCCATTGAAAACTGACGGTGCGTGCCTATCGCCGGAGCCGACTTAATCAAGACGACCTTATGACCGCGTGCATTCAACGTGAGGTGCCGCCTTAAGCACCCGCAAATCTGTTAACTTCATAGTTACAATAGGAGCGAAGCATTCTAAACAATTGTGATATTAACTGAATGAAGTGCTGCGAAGAGGAGGGGCTCGGAGTTTGAAAAGAGCATCAAGGACCGCCATTGTTTGTTCTGAGAGAGAGAGAGACGAGAGATGGGGTGGGGGCATTGGGTGATTAACGGCCCACTGGACCACTTAGATACAGGTAATTCCTTAAATGTCAGTCCTTTAGTTTGTCATTTAACGATGTCAATTCAAGCAAACCACAAATTCACCAGAACAACCAGTTCCAATGTCCCAATATAACACAGGGAGGAATTTGGAAAGCGTGGATTGAAATCTTTCGGTGTCGGTAAAAGATACCGTTTTTCTGTTAAAGTAGTTGTATTAATGGACGATTTGTTTGGCATTTGATACTAGGAATTTAGCTTTTACTATTTGATCAAACTGTGTTAATGTTGTGGAATAGACAACACTAAATCATGCATTAGCGTGGCAAACCCTTTTCATTGATTTCCATTACTACCAGTGATATTCAAATTCTTCAGGATAGTTTGTGCTTAATTTGATAATAGTGTCATCGTTGACGAACGCTGTTGCTATCCCAGCCCTGACAAGACCCAAACGTCATCTGCAATACAGGTGTAAATAAAAACACGCGCCAAATAGGCACACCTTCTAATATACTACAGCCGTTAACGAGTGAGACCTGCTTCCCTCATATAATAATAACTTACGAGTAATTGGTCTATGGTGTATTTAGATAACATCGCAGTAGTCATGCTAGACACGACCTTTCTGGCAATATATCATTTAAATGTTTCAATAAATGAAGGTCGGTTGTGATATATGCTGGACTTGAAAGAATGAATACAATCTTTGGTTTCTCTTGGCCCAGGCGATTATAAGATTAGATACAAAGACAACGATGAAGACGACGCTGTTTGCGAATGTTGGTGGACAAAATTACACATTTTCTATGCAAATCAAACACAATGAGACTGTGTTTATATTGTCAATGATAGATACAGGTAGCAGCGATGCTAAAACAGTACATCATACTCCAAATATAACGGCGGAGATGAATCATGTCCAAATGGAAGTGACCACGCGTGTATGGAAACCGCATACTGTCTAACGTGTTCGAAAGACAACTTGTCTAGTATCGCTTTTTGAAATGGCGATAGGCCGCACCCCCACTCCCCACCCCACCCCACCCACACCCCTCACCACACCCCAACTCCCATACCGTACATACGCCCGCCATGCATCTACTCCACTCGCGTAGATTCTATATAAAACATGTGTACTATGCATATTTTATAAATAAAAAAATGCAAATATAGTTTTATTATCGTATGGTTCCTAACTTGCGTTCAATACATCACCCACCGTCCTGGGGAACGCTAAATAGATGGACAGGCTATCTGCATGCACCAATGGCGCATAGACTGGAAATCTCCAGAGTTTGTCCAGAAAACCAACCAGCTCATTAGCAACATAAAACTATGACAAGCAAGTACACTATGTATCCTGCCTATATTAAGGTGATGCCAAACAGTCCCAACAAAATCTTAATAGGTCCTATAACTGAATGTAATTCTAACCTTGTTTAGCTAATGGTTCAGAAGATACGTTGGGCAATGTAAATCAAGAGGTTCCGATGAGACAGAGATGTGTTTCCTGTCCTAAGAGAAACTAATAAACTAACTCATCATAATGTGTCTTTCTGGTTTATCCATCCATCACATGACGTCATAATCAACTACGTGACGTTTAGGATGATTTCCATAATCAATGACGTCATGAATGACGCAGATAAGTTCGTCACGATCCCATACTTGATGACGGACTTAAAGCGTTGTTGTGCGAATTGTGTGTCTTTGCTCTTTAATAAACATGCTGTTGAATACTTTGAAACTAATTTGACTGGGCGCTGATGCTGCCATGGGCAACAACAGCACCCAGTCAAATTAGTTTCAAAATACTCAACAGCTTACCTGTATAATTTTCTGGAAAGTGAAAGTCAGGGATTTCAGGGTGCGATCGACCCCAACACGGGTGTAGCGTGGGTGGGGCTTAACTAGGGATTGGCTGGGAAAAGCTAAAACTGTATTCCTCCATTGAGATTTGGCTATTATAGCTACGACAAGGAGACATCGTGCAGTCTCTTCTAAATGGAATATAGCTTCTGACTGTCTCTCCCCTATGGCCCTATGCTTAGCAATACTTAAGTTGAACTTCAATCAACTTAAATTCCCCCAATTCGTCATCCGATTTACTCATCCTCCTACGCGTGGAAGGGTCAATGATCAGTCATATACATTGGCTACCCTGGAGACCCGCTTCACTCGGTGGATGAGTGGGTGGTAAGCCACTCTGCCCATGGTCTTTGTCTGGCCTGTGACATTTATATTCTTACGTATAAAGATGGTTGTCACAGCGAGCCAAGGTCTATGAGCGGAGTGTTAGGTTAAGCTGAGTCTGCCCCTAATGCCAAATGATGGAGTTAAATGATAATAAATATTTGAATATATCTGAATTCCATAGTTTACGTGTCGGTACATAACAACTGGATGCCGGAACTGCCAGAAGCTATCGGTAGTCCTGACACCATATCCTATACTCTGTATGTTATAATCTCACGTACTTTGCTACATGTACTATGTTGCTGCTGGGTGCTGCTATGTGGTTTCCTATTTACTCTCACGACTTGGTGTCTAAGACAAACTAATATCCAAACTTGCGGTAAGCGGACTTAATTCTTCCAATATTATATCCTTTCAACACAGATTCTGAAGAATACAGGTCAAGAATCTATATATTTGAAAGACCTATTATTACCAATGATAAAATATGCAGTTGTTTCTTTTTACCATATTTCTTTATATCCTTGACTAATTTATGCAAAAACGAAATCAATCAGGGCAGTGCAACAAGTGCATTTGCACAGGACCCCAGCATAACTTAAGGCTACGCTGCCGTGTAGACGCCACAGCTAAAGTACTACTCATAAATTAACACTCTTACAAAAGAAAACAATTTTGAACAAGATGTAAATATGTTCTTTTGAATGTTTTGAACATAATTGGATTGGAAGACATTGGTGCCTTAGTTGAAACTGGACCCTAGCAGGGCTTTCTCGCGATCCTAACGCTGTTCTGAGAGCCCAAGGAAAGAATTTCATAAACTTTGCACAGGGCCCCATAGTCTTAAGTTCCGCCCTGCAATCAATATTGAATTTGGTATGTGTAGGATCGCAATCTTAAATTGGTCCAGATGCGAAATTCAATATGGTCGCCAAATGTACCATCTTGAAAATTGCTGCACATATGATAACTCCACGTAACGTTGATGAACTATTAAACACATTCGAAATCCTTTCGGTCGCTCAATATCGGTATGAATGTTAAATCAAATA
The DNA here is from genome assembly GCA_034401795.1 of Chaetoderma sp. LZ-2023a. Classification (NCBI taxonomy): domain Eukaryota; kingdom Metazoa; phylum Mollusca; class Caudofoveata; order Chaetodermatida; family Chaetodermatidae; genus Chaetoderma; species Chaetoderma sp. LZ-2023a. Next base: position 118,531,454 of record CM067372.1, read on the forward strand.
TGGCCACCAGTCGCCATCTTGAAGGTCGCTTTCCGTTGGGTGACTCTCCATAGCTTTATCTGAATGATTTAAAACGATAGAGATCAATTAGGTGTAGTGGGTAGAGGACCTCTTTCACAATTGATCTGCTTTAGACTCCAAATTGTCTATTCTAAATCCTTTGGGTCTGGTATCTAGAGAACCACTAAAATAATTGTTTCAAATTCAAAATCCGTCATGTGATGGTACCTTAAGATCCGTTTCCATGAAATCTCCCTCTCTCTCTCTCTCTCTCTCTCTCTCTCTCTCTCTCTGACATTTTTTTCGTTATTTCTTAGATAGTATGGTTATATCATGGTTATTTTCTTGTTTGTGTAAACATAGTTGGCCACCTCATCGTCAGCATGGGGAAAATTGGGGCCTTTTATTTAATTCTCAATATAGGGATTACTTTCTCGCTATTTCCCACCCTTTTCTAGCTAAGTTCCTTTCACTTTTTATGTGCGTTGGAATCGAAGTGAGATTTTGACCTCTAGACAAGGACCCGATATATGCCATTTAAAATTTATACCCGCCCACCCATTTGAGATTTTGAAACATAAATTCCTAGATTTTAAATTTCAAGGTTACTAGACATGCACGCGGTTGAATGTTTTGAAACTACTTTGACTCAAGGTTCTTGCTGTTTATGGAATGACCGGGTAGATTTTCAACAATAATCTTCTCTTTGTTTACCGCTTGGCTTGCCTCACTATCACTGTAGAGATCGTTTTGGCCGCCTTTAGTCAGTGAGCCATGGGGGTGGTCAGGCTCAGCTGGGGTGACGAATGCTATTAGTGATTTTTGACACGGTCTATACGTCTAGTAATAGAAAATAGGTGATAGAATTGCAGAACCCGTATCTTTCTTTGTCAGATCACCATCTTTTATGAGTATTCCCAAATTTAACGGGCCCCGAATAGGTGGTTTCTGGTGATGTGGTCATGAACTTCATATTCTCGTAAAATCCTTATTATTTCTCACTGGAAGATAAAGCTTATCTGACAACAGATAGGTCTAGGCTACTACTTTATCGCCAGATAAAAGCAAGTAAATCATATAACCTAAGGTCAAGAAAGACGAATTATTTGTTTTACATGAAAGATTTTCCTTATTCTGGGGTAATAAACAAGGGTTATAGTCACACCAGGTGAGCCTGACTGAGCACCCTGCCTCACTGACTATTACAGACTTTTAAATTGTCAAACAGTAAATCAATAATTTTTATTATTATATTTTTCCGGATTGATGGCATTAAACCGTAAATGACCAAATGGAGGGTTTCAGGCCACACGAAGGCGGATGCATAATTCATTCAGACTCAATGGATTCAAAGACTGAGCACCTGATAACACCGCAGAAATATGATTCCTGGCAAAAGTCTTTTGGGGGCAGCTGGGATAAGAGACTGCTCCGATACTAGATATTGCTGACCAAGTTGCAGAGGGAGGAATTCCTAATGTGGTGGGTGTACCACAGGAGATGCCGTGGCCTCTTTAGACTTAAGAGGGACTTACAAACATTGAAGCGGAGGGCAGATAATACCCTCTGTGACAGTGATTCTGCTTCAAAGCGAACTCGCCGGAGATCAGTATCTGATTTACGGGTTTGTGATCCAGAGTGCATCTTTTGTGAAAAGGTTAGATACCAGAAGGGCTAAAAGATGCGTGAAAGACTCGTAAAAGCCTCACAGCTTAGAGTTGACCAACGTCTGCGACAATGTGCGGTCGAAAAATCAGATGAAAAACATATTGCTGTCATAAGTCGGGACATTGTGGCCGTCGAAGCGCATTGCCACGCTTCTTGCTACAAGCTGTACACAAAGACTGTTCCAGCAGGAGAGGCAGAAGGCACAGTCATCAGCGAAAGTGGTAACGATGTGCTGAGTGAGAGAGAGGCATATCGTGATCTCTGTATGTACATCAGAACTGATGTTGTTCCAAACAAACTTCTTGTACCAGTTGTCTTACTAGCAGCAAAGGTTGAGGCAATACTACTGTTAAAAGGACTAGAATCAATTGTAGAATCACCTAAAAAGAACCTCAAGCTAAGGTTTGAATCCGAATTTGGTAATTCGCTTCATTTCATACATGGTGAAGAGTGAAATTGCGGGTGTGGGGGGAGTGTCGTTCCAGATAGTGTAGATCTTGACGGGGTAGTGTAGGAGAATTAAAAATTAAAAATTAAAAATTGAAAGCTATGGAAAAATAAATCTTTCGACATAAACAAGATGATTGATCGGGTGTCACAAGACTCGACTCACAACATATTCGTTCACCCATTAAAGAAAATATGACAGAAGCTCCATGGCCCTCAGACATGACAGAACTGGTCTCGGTATCTGTTGACCTGGAAAGATTTTTTGTTGACCTACTGACTGGTGATCCTGATATGAAGGGGAAATCACAGAGTAAATTTGCTGATTTATGCTGTGACAGGTGGCCAAGAGAAACCACCAAAGCACCTGCTGCTGCCCTATGCCGTGAAGACATTGACTGGCAATGTTGAAATCATCAAGACATTGAACAGGCTTGGTCATGGAATTTCATACTCGCAACTCGAGGAAAATGTCACCGCTTTGTGCCTCCAAAAGCTTGCAGCTTCTATGAATCAAAAACTCTTTCTGCCAGTCACTGTTCAACCTAATGTCTTTACAAATCTAGGATGGGACAACATTGACCGACAAAAAGAGACGCTGACAGGCAAAGGAACAACTCACCATGTGAATGGCATAGTAATACAGGGAAAGGTTTATGGTCAACAGCTACCTAAAGCAATGCTGCTAAGGATTGAAAAACGGAAACAGAGGACATTGCCCATTGAATTACCTGACCTACAGGTATATATTGCTGGAGATGGAATCGGACCACAGCCATTGAAAACAGGTGCAATTGATATGGAGCAACCAAACCTATGGCAAGGGACAAGACCCTCATCTGGGTGCTCGCAAGACTGGTTGATACAGAGCATCAGAAAGGACGGGGACACCATCAGGACTATGGACCTATTTCCTATTTCAGAGGATGGCGTAAGTTAACTTCCAACAATTAACGCACCTACCACAGAGTTGACCACAGCATTTGAAATTCTGAACCAATCTGAACTTATCAGAAAGGAGCTGCAGTTACCAAATATTGTGGGTATAATGGATCAAGCTCTCTATACAAACGCCATTGAAATCATCTGGATGCACAGGAGTCGATACACAACTATCTTTCTCAGAATGGGAACGTTCTACACCATATGCAATGCACTTGGCACGGTTGGAAAACGTTTTCAGGATGCTGACCTAAAGGATCTGTGCCTGGAATTAGGAATCGTCGCAGAAGGATCGATTTCCAGTGTTCTGGATGACAAGATGTATAACCGTGTTGTCAGAGTTCACAAAAACATATACGAAGAAATGATGTGGTTGACATGGAATGGACCAATAATCAACTCGTTTCTGGATCAAGTGAAGACCTTGCCTAATGATCTCAACCAGAAAGGCATTGGAGATCTCCGTGATTGCTCAGCATTCTGCGAACTGCACCAGCTTTGGAATACCTACCTAGCCCACCTTTGCACAAAAAATGCGGAGCTGTCTGCAGTTTGGATGTCCTACATCGACATCGTAGAGGATGTTCTGCTAGGATTGCTGAGGTCATCTCAGGAGGGTAACTGGAAATTGCAGCTACAAGCCATACGAGCTATGATACCTTGGTCATTCGCTATGACAAGGTGAACTACGTACAGTATCTACCAGTCTAATATGCTCAAATGAGCACTCGTCAAGAGGAGCATCCTGATGTCAATGAAGCTTTTGAAGATGGACGTGTTTATGTACAGATGCCAAGTAGCAATCAATTTGGGTGCATACCTATGGATCAAGATGTGGAAACCACAGTGAATAACGATACACAGACACCAGGAGGGACAACCAAATTCAGTCTGCAATCCATTTGCTGCAAATCAAGATCTTATCAGTATCTCTACTTCCAGGGCTCCTCCTCATGGCACCACCAATGATTTAATGAAGGCACATGGGATTGGAGAACGCTGCTATGAGACATTCAAAGAAGAATGACTTGTGCAAGATCCACCAAAGAAGGTTTCATGATAAAATGAAATTGAGCAAACTGAAAACATATGTGCAAGAGGAAGCATGTGAAAAGCAGTGGTAGAACAATAATCCTAAAGGCAGACAGATCATTGTTTGGTTGTATCATTGTAACTTCACAAGTGTGCAATCTGTAAATGAAAGAGGTCCGTTCTCATCCACTGGGGCCACTACCTTGGTCATTGGCGACACCTGAAGGGATGCTAAGGAAAACCAACAAATCTGTCCTGGCTGGAAGCCTTCAGAAGAACGTCAGGCTTGCGAATCATTTGCCAGAGAACTCATCGACTGTGGTTGATGGCATGAATCTGGTCCAGCGAACGAAAGGTGACCAGAACACATTCGGTCAAATTGCAAGTAGCATCCTGAGAATGGCACTCAGAGAAGGAAATAAGAGCATAAGAATTGATGTTGTGTTTGGCACATACAAAGACATGTCCATAAAAATTCTGAACGTTTGGTTAGAGGCAGTAATTAGTTACAAAGCATTACCGCTTCACAGCTATTAAGAAACTGAAGGAAACTTTCTCCGTTAGGTAGGTCAACAACAAAGCAAGCCTGGTCGAATTCATTGTCAATGAATTGAAGAGGACAGAGTACACGGGCATGTTGCGGGGAAAAGTGCTCTATGCTACGGTCAATGATAAGTGCTTCAAGATTACTGCAGATGGTTGTGACGAGGTAGCTGATCTAGAGTGTTCTCAAGAGGAAGCCGATGACCCCATATTGCTACACGCAGCCCATTCTGCACATAGCGGCTATCCAAACATTGCAATTTGCTCAGAAGACATTGATGTCTTTATCTTGTGCTTGGCATGCCATCAGCGCATCAACGGATGCTTGTTTCAGAAATGTGGTATGAAGGCTCGGACACGAGTTCTTGGCATTACAAAATTTGGGTCCTCAGTCAGCAAAGATGTATCTTCTGCACTAATTGGTATGCATGTCTACACTGGCTATGACAGTGTCTGCCCTTTTGCAGGCAAGGGAAATGCACGGGCTCTGGAACATATGATGAGCAGCCTTGAGATACAGAAGATGTTCATCGAGCTTGGACAGGAGTGGGATCTTTAAGATGATCGCCAAGTCAAACTAGATGTTTTCACATATCTCCAATATGCCTCTAAGGCATCTGCAGTGAGTGTCGAGGACCTGAGGTATCACCCGTTCTGTGCAAAGAAAGGTGACATTGATATTGCTTACCTCAACATATGAAGTGTGCTAATTACCCGACTGCTATTTTGAGGCGGTGTCTCTAACAGGATCCTAAGGTACCAAGTCCTGATGACCACGGATGGAAGCTGGAAAGTATGGAGACCACAAAACAACAGGAAGTTGTTTGGATGTAGGGCCAGCCAGCACCAGAGGCTGTACTCGATTTCCTGGTCTGCAACTGTATTCGAAAGTATGAATAACCAGTATGCGGCTGCATAGTAAACGGCCTACAATGCATTGACAGGTACCGCCTAAAAGACTGCAACAATCACCTGCCACAAGACTTGTCTGATAGTACTGATGCACATGATTATTTGGATGATGTAGATGAGGATGACGATGACTAGTGGAACTCTGTTCTTGTAAACCAGCGGCACAGTTTCCTCTGCAAGAAAAGCTTTCCCAACACTATGACGTCAATTATCTACACCCTCTTGAACGACACATGGGCCTCTGTATAAAGGATAGATTTTGCTAGCTAGCCTTTCCTGTATCTATTTCTTAAATGTCTGTACAGCATCTATATGACATTGGCCTGCACGTGTACCACTAGTTAGGTGTGAGCTAAGGATTATGCAAATTTCAGTATTGTTTATTCGCAAGTTATTTACTTCATTCATTCATCAAATATGTATATGCAATATGATTATGCATATCCTGTTAAGTAGGCAAATGGCTTCATATATTGCACTGTATAGTTCACAGCTATTTCACTGTGTACTTCTCAATGCAGATTGTATAGGTTACCACATGTACAGCAATTAATGTTTCAACAACATTCCAGCTCAAAGTCAAAGATACTGGATTTCTTTGTTTTTCTGAAACAAATTAAACTTATTTTATGATGACGCAGGTGTTGGGCGGTTTTTGTTAAGTCAATTTCAACATTTGCCCTAAGCCATGTTTTAAGAAAGAATGAGCACTTAATAATTACTGACTGTTGTCATAGAATGCGAAGTAGTCAGTACCCCTCACCACTTAGTGTTAACTCGCTAAAATTATAGAAGTTGGTCCTATAAAAAGACAACATCAGCAGTTGTTCTAAAAAAACACCACACAAAAGGTAAGGGCTTTTCGCAAGTTAGTGTGGCTACGAAATGATCCAATTACTTATAGTAAATTAGTAATGATATGATGTGCTATCTACTATATTTCATTAGGCGGATGTACACCATGCCATAAACACAATTATTCCATCTGAAAGGCTAAAATCTATATCATAGGGAAGAATAAGCAATAAAATTGGTTTAACCCTACCCATATATAAGGAAAATCTTTTATGTAAAACAAATAACTCGTATTTCTTAGTATTAGGTCACACATTTTACTTGCTTTTACCTGGACATAAAGTACTAACATAGGTCTATCAGCTGACCAAGTTTTGACATCCAGACTGCAGTAATAAGGATTTTACGAGAATCTGTAGTTCATGGCCACATCACCAGAAACCGGCTATTTGGTGGACGTTCAATTTGGGCATACTCATAAAAGATGGTGATCTGCCAGAGAAAGCTACTGATTCTGCAATGCTATCACACATTTTCTATCACTAGCAGTATAGACCGTGTCAAAACTCACTTTGAGCATTCGTCACCCCAGTTGAGCCTGATAGCCAAAATTTGGGGTTCTGGCTCAAGAACTACTCGGACATCAAACGTTTGAGACACCAAACTGTTACTAGCTCACCGGACTGGTCAGCCACAAAGTGCCCTTGCCCTGCTCAATTTCTACTAGCCTGGGGCTTAGGCGAGATAGTGTTAAATTCAGACCCTGTTAACCCTTTAAACGCTTGAATTTGTTCAAGAAAATTTCAATTTTCTCATAGAAAATGTCTATTTGCAGACCAAGAGACTATTTTTTGAAAATTTACCACTGGAATGACTGGCTCCGTTATCGAGCCAGTCATTCTAGTGGTAACTTTTAAAAAATAGTTTTCTCTTGGTCTGTAAATGGACATTTCTCAAAACCACTGTAGAAGCCAGTTTTCGGCTGATATAAGTGTTAAAGGGTTAAAGGAGACTGTTTGTAGCAGTAAAATTTCCAAAGCAGTGTTTCCTATACAGGATCTCGATTTCAGAATATTGTTGCAGACGTTGTTGGTGTATGGTCGTATTTAGTGATCACCATAGCCACAAAGCTCGCTCTAATGGAAGGCAGTTAAAAGCAAATGCCATTTGTCAGTCACAAGATGATTTTTCGTTAACTTAAATGATCTTTCGAAATCTATCTTAGAGAATCAGCAAGTCTTAACCCCGACTTGGTGTTTTAAGTTCTCACCCTCATGTTTGAAGTATTGCAACAGGAAATTGTAGGCGGTGGGTGTAGCTGATCGTTCGTTGCCGGTTAGAACAGCGGGTTTGCTATACGTGGGTGAGTACAGTTCGTTTTACGCAGTGGGCGAGTCGCTGAACGTAACCACGGTCGCAGCGGGTATAGCTAGTTTGTGATGTTATAGTGGGTGTATCGTCACCGCTGGACCACCCTGTAAATTGAAGATACAAAGCATCCACATATGCAACGTAGTAATGTGTTGAAAATATATAAAGGAGAAGAAATATGGAACGTTCTAATCGGTAGATCTCTCGCGCGTGAGGTGACAACTCCACACCATTATTCACGCGGCCAGAGACGTGCGAAATTGACGAATGATGTTGCCAAATGTTCATTCCACCTGCCTTGGCGAACGACTTGCTACTTTACTCAACATTTGTATAAGTTATTTAGAGTATAAATCGTTCTTTATTTGAGTTGGTCATTTTTCAAGCACCCGCACACTGTCGATCCGAAGTACAGATATGCCTACGCGATAAAACGAAATAGACGAATAATTTGTTCCAAGAGTTGAACTGACGCCCTTAAAATCGACTCTACTTCCTCGTATTCCTCTGTAGAAATATGTCAGATTCTGTCGATTCCATAAAGATATATTAATATTATTACTGTTTCTTTTCTTAGTGCATTTCATGTTGTTTTTCATTGGAACTTCACGCGAGATAAATATTAAATTTGTTGGTTTAAACCTATTTTATTTGGTCAAGCAGAAACACGATAAAACTAAGTTTATTACCGTGTCTCCCATATATATATATATATATATATATATATATATATATATATATATATATATATATATATATATATATATATATATATATATATATATATATATATATATATATATATATATATATATATATATATATATATATATATATATATATATATATATATATATATATATATATATATATATATATATAGGTTGTGGTGTAGAGGTAGAGGGAGTGGGATATGAGAGAGAGAGGGAGAGTGAGAGAGAGAGGGGGGGGGGGGAGGGGGAGGGAGGGAGGTATGGAAGGAGATGGAATTTGAGAATATGTAGATGAACTCGCAATATTGTCACTCATGCATACTCCTGAGAAGGTGTGAGTTTAGGGATGCGTGTCGATTGTGGTTAAGGTGGGGGTGTTGTCTGGAATTTACTATCGCTATCTCGAAATTACAGGTCCGATTTGGCTCAAATTGTAATACGGAAAAGGGTGTTACCCTACATTACAAATCGACAACGCTGGTCGTGATCAAAGAAATTAAGAAAATCCGGAAAATACGTAAAAATACGGAAAATCCGAAAACCTTGCCCGGGAAAGGGCGGGTCTACAATCCCTGATTGCTCTTTAGCTCTTTAAACTGTCTTTCCGGCTAAGTTTTATAGGAGCACGTGAAAGAAAATATGTTAGTAATATCTATTCTGAAATCTAAGGCCGTATTCTCACAAGAGACTTAATCAGGAATAAAGCCACATACTGAAGTATGGCGTTATTCCTGATTAACTCTAGTAAGAACACGACCTATGAACCATATTGCTTTTATAAATTAAAACATTAGAATTGGGCTGCTATCTTTTAGATTAAACTGATTTTGAGGATTTCGAGCGTAAATAATTCAGCAGCTATAATCCGTCAGTATTTTGTGGATTTTCCCAGACTTTTGGATTTCTATTTGTGCTATGAGAAGCTATTAACAGATCAATGGATCTGAGAAGATCGTCTATATCAGGCATCCCCAGACGCCCCGCTGTCATCTCGGCCCGCCCATCCCGCTCTAATCACTCAATAACAATGAAGCTGTAATCGAATTAAGGCACCTCATGAGGAGACTCGATTTCAAGCTTTTGAGAATTTTTGTTCCGGATAACAATAAGCACAGGACGCAAATCTGGAAACGGAACGCCCATATTTTTTTCAAGTCGCTGATCGCGTTGTGCCCTAAAAGGCGGAATGTTTTTTTCCTTAGGAAAGGACGGTTCAGTTATTCGAGTCAATTATCATCGTGGCAGAGCCACACTGCTGTATCTAAATTAAATGTTACTTAATTTGTCATTAAGATTTCTAGTGCCAACGAATGTTCAGGGTAGAGGAAATGAATATGGAGCGCGCACGATTCTACGTCTGAACTGGTAAAGCTAACGTACAACTAAGGCCATGTTCTCACTAGATAGTTAATCGGGAATAACGCCATACTAGTGAGAACACGGTCTAATAAAAAAATGTATTTATTGTTATAGAAATTAATTTCTATTATTTCGATATTTAGTGGGGGTGTGGGGTGGGTGGGTATACGTGTTGGTCGGAAATGAGTTACAATGACCGTTCCGGTTTTACCTATGCCCCGCCCATCTCTAGTTAAGCTCCACCCACACCTCGCTCGTGTTGGGATCGATTGATCTCTGAACACCCTGATGTTATAATGGGTGTATCGTTACTGCTGGACCACCCTGTAAATTGAAGATACAAAGCATCTGTTTCTGTATGTATGTATAATCGTATGTTATAATGTGCTTAGCTGTATTTGTCTACGAAATTGAGAATTAGTTTCTATATTTTAGCACATAAAAATATCGTTATTTCTATTTCTTGCATTGTTTCCAAAGCATTTCAGCAGAAAAGAAAGGAATTTACTTTACAATGCTGAATATATCAATGCTAATTTGATTGAAAGTTTGCTGCTGTTGAAAGCATCAGTAGCTTTTGTTCAAATTACTCTTAATACATTCAGAATATTATATGATTATAAAAAATAGATTCCCTAAGTTCCTTGTCTGTACATAGATGTATACATTTGTACATATTATATATATATAAATTTGTATATATGTTAATGAGGGCCTCTGCTAGATCAGGCCGTGTACTTGAAGTGCTACCCTCAATAAATAAATAACGATTATTATTACTATCAATTTCCAAAAAAAATGCACAGGTAAGCTGTTAAATATTTTGAAACTAATTTGACTGTGTGCTGTTGCTGCCTAAGGCAGCAACAACGCCCAGTAAAATTAGTTTCAAAATATTCAACAGCATGTTTATTAAATAGCAAAGAATTACCAAGACAAATTCATACAACGTGTCGGGCTATTTGAAATTTGATGACGGTCTATATGGAACCCTTTGTGACGTAATGAGTGTGACGTCATGATACACGCGCTGATCTGATTATGACGTCATACGAGGTCAGATGATGGATGGATACTCTGGAAAGGTGAATTCTAATGAGTCTCGATCTATGAAATACGGTATCGAAAATTTGGAAAACAATTTTAATCCTAACATGATGGTTTTGTCAAAAGATCAAACAAACTCTTTAATTTTTTTCCCCGACAAAACTCCGATAATTGACGTCTTTTTATTGGCAGATCGGACATGCGAATTCCGCCGGCGATGTCTAAAGCCTCATTCAAATGCAGACGCTTAATCATGCAAGCATTTATTAAGGCGGTCAATAGAAGCATCAACTTGACGAAAGATCGCTAGAAACATAGGCAAGCTCCTTCACTCCTCGTTGCCTCTCTCCACCCAGGAGTATAAATGGGTACCAGTATAAAAACTGGGGAAGTTAGCAATAAGCAATCAGGGAGTCGATAGACGCCAACCAAACCAATACCTTCTAAGCATCAACTTGTAGCGAGTCAAATAGCATTTCCATATAGATAAATTACCGTTAGTATATACGATCGATATCTTTCATTTGTGACAGCATGCCTAGACTATATTTCTATGTTTAAATATATGAATTTAGCAGTCTGTGCATGGCTGGTCCTGAAGACAAACTGATCTCCATAATGCATACGCCATGTGTAAATGCTAGATTACATACATGACGTTAATTACATGTGAACACAAAGTAAATAAACTGTTTATTCACATGTACATATGTAACACGCAGATAGCCAATTTTGCCCGTTTGTAAACGTCGCTGGACCGTGTGTACTAATTGTAATTGATCTTTGGAAATGCTATTTGACTGGCTATAGGGCGGTGCTACGATTGGCTATACCTTGTCTTAGGGAATCGCCGGTTTGAAGGAATCAGAACACAAATCATATGAGATCTACTAGCCCAGTTTTTACTCTAGGCCTATCGCAAGTGTATCCCACAAACCTAGCCCAGTAAATAACTGTAAATAACTTATCTGTCACCGAAAGGAATTATTTGATCGAATTTAAATATGAAATGGCTTCAAACAAGTGAACACCACATTTATTCGCAGCAAATCATTGCGTTTCCTTATGGACCTGCACGATTTGATGAAATCTTTTAAAACTTAACCAGAATATACGACAATTAAACAATGTTTGAAAGAATTCGACAAAGGGTGATTTTGCCGAAATGATATGCACACGCAGACGACGTATGTAAAACTACAGGACAGATCAAACGACTGGCTATTATCTACCAACAGGCGTTTAGCTTCTCAAACACCACCACCAGCAACATTCGTGGGATAAATGTTTGATCTCCAAGACATGTCATCTGACTACACCCGTAACTCTCTGACTGTTGCAAGCCAACAGACAATAAAGTCAATGGACAATGCATCTGGATAGGCCGAGCATTTTGAAAACAATTTGACTGAAAGTTGTTGGTGACTAAGTCACCAACAACCTTCAGTCAACATGTTTTCAAAATATTCACCATATCCAGATTTCAACCCCATGGAATATGTGGTCTGCGGGTATTCAATAGGCGGGCAGTTTGAAGAGACACCGCTAATTTCCATGACCCGTGACTTAGGCTATTGAACGTATAACATAGTAAAATACAAACAACTTTAACAATGACGAACAAAAGTGCTGTAGGTCCTATAATTTACACATTAATATATATACATATGTATATATATATATATATATATATATATATATATATATATATATATATATATATATATATATATATATATATATTAATGTATAAGATACGATGATGGAAAAATATACACGTGCCTTGAATTTTAGCCCGTTCAGTCCACAATTCCTAGAAGCATATATAAAGTGATTTAAATATAACCCTTTAAACACTGAATTAAACACTGAATTTTCATAATCACAATTCAAGGTAATAACTATTCAGGGCAGCTTTTGACCATTTTGAACCTAATTTGACAGGAACATGCTGCTACCGTAGGCAACAACAGTTCACAGTCATATTAGTTTCAAAATTTTCAACAGAGCATTTATTACATTGTAACTGAGTATTCAAATTCAGCATTTTGAATGTAAAGGGTTGAAAAAGGCTGAGTTCATCTATGCATATTGACTGTAATGAGCCGTGGTAGATCGCACGCTTAGACACCTGTTACTATAATTTGAAATCGTAATTGCTGTTTTATCTTTTTTTAGAACGTCTTGGCTTTCTTTCAACCGTTTATATTATTACGTAATCAAGACGTAACTAAATACCTTTACATATATTGATATCTTATTCTGCTGTAAATAGCAGTACTGCCACAGCTATAGCAGCTAATGACAGAAAATCCAGTCTTCATTTATAAAACTAAAAAGCAACGGAACGAGGACATTCGGTAATACAGTCTACGGTACAGCTCAGAAATGGCGTATATAATGTTTACAAACCACAATAAAACGTAATGTTGAATATTTTGGACATATGTCTTCCAATCCAATGGACCTTTCCATTTTTAGCTATGCCCCGCCCATCACTAGCTAAGCTCCACCCACACCTCGCCGTGTTGGGTTTGATCGATCCCCAAATGCCTTAGCTATCAATTTCCTGAAAACTATAGAGGGAAGCTGTTGAATATGTTGTAACTAATTTGACTGGGTGCTGTTGCTGCCTATGGAAGCAACAGCGCCCAGTCAAATTAGTTTCAAAATAGTCAACAGAATATTTATTAAATGGTAAAAGTAAACAATTTGTACAACAACGCGTAGACCCGTCTTCAAATATGCGTTCGTGACGTACTTATCGACGTCATTCATGACGTCATTCATTATGATGTCATTCTACACATCGCGCAGTTCATTATGACGTCATATGATGGGTGGGCACTCTGGAAAGGTGAATTGTGTTCAAAATATGCAACAGAACATTTCTTACATTCATTGTGTTCAATATTGTACTAACTAACATGTTTCTATTTTGTTTTGGAAACATTCTAAGTTATTTCTGAGTTTTACTGTACCATATTAACGTTTTTTTAAATACCAAATATCAGTTTGTTGATAAACGGAACGGAATATTGCAAACGAACAATTCAGCAGTCCTAGTCCTACGCGTGTTTTATTGTGCTTGGCTGCAATTATACTAGATGTGTGGCTTATTGTCCGTTTAGGAATATCGTCCCGAGTCAAACGGCATCTTTGTGTCCATCGGCACGGTCACTATCCTGATTAACCTATTGCCATGCCAGTCTCAAATAATTAATATGTAAATGACACAACGGCCACACCTGGCCTAAGCCATACACGATCAATATAATTGACAATAATATTGTCAATTATGAAAATTAACAGTATTATTATTCGTTAGTGTGGAATATTGAGGTCAAATTTTGACTTGTAATCCAAAGTGAACACACAAACATGTGTGGGTTGTTACAGATAAGCAAGATTTTGAAGATGGCGATCCCCGTCTTATAACCATGTGGTATATCAACTCATCGATTTTCAGACAAACATTGAAAAGTCACCGAATTTCAAAACGGCATCCTAGTGGGTATATGAAATTCGTATTAATATCAATTTCGCCTCCCATTCTCGTCAGGCCACGCCCAATTTTGTGCAAAAACCTATAAAACTACTTTTATATTTAAATATCATAAAAGATTTTCTGGGGTTCCATGGCACCCACTGCACCTACTTTTGTGGTCCCAAGCTACATTTGGGGTGGGGGGTGGGGGGATATATACCCTCAAAACGAGCAATATGAGAATCCCTGATAGACCAATATTGAAATGCATCCTCTCCAGATAATTTCCAAAAAATGTGTGTCAATAAGTTAAGCCATGTGTGGTTATTGCTCGGAAACCAACTCTTAACACGACCGTCTGCTTGGGGATACAGTATAGAATTTCATATTTGGGATCTTCCCCCAAGGCACACCAATTTTATTTTCAAAATTCTAGTCAATCTGTTATGGTTTATTTGTAGATTGTCACACGAAATCCGTTTTTCACGACAAGCGCATGGTGTCAAATTGAAATTGACATAAAAAACTAAATGTATACCACAATACAGATGGATCCACTCATATACGGATAGCGAATCACGAGCGGTACAGACTCCAACACACATCCCTCAAGACTGATATTAAATAGAAAGACAATAAGCGTAGCCACTGGGGCAGACATTGAAGACATATTAAACTCTGTGGATCGACAGCGGGGACATTGACCTCACGACCCATTTTATGACATCCATAGGACTAAAGATATAACAAAAGCTAATCGAACGCTAAAGATAAAGTCGATTATGAGACTTGGAAGAAGACTTTGTCTATCTGAAACACATTATTGAAACTCCACAGGTATGTTGATTATAGGCTTAGAAGAAGTGTTTTGCCTTTGGGCCAACCAGTGCATTCATTCATTCGTTCGTCAGTCAATCTGTCGATCCGCGCATCTTTGTTGGACATGTATACAACCTTACAGATTTATCCTTCCTTCGATAACTTATCTTAAAATAGAATAGGCGTATATTAATGAAATTCCATTGGTGTGTGACACGATTTACCCTCAGTAAGAGACCACGAACATGCTCAGTTTGAAAAGCTTGCTAAACACGACTATCGATTTCCTTTTTTACATTTTTATTGTTTTAACGGGTAATAATGATCACGGTATTCGAGGATGATTAACTGTAATCCTTTGTAACCATGTTGAATACCTTTTAAAACCTAATTTGACACGTTATGTAGGGACACCTTCCTGTCAAATTATCTTCAAAATATTTAACAGAATATTCCTTATATCATAAATGATTCGTCTTATTTTGTAATTCGGGTTGAAAGGGTTAAAACGCATTTCCTTGATCATAGAGAAGCTTCGACTTCACGTCCTGGAGCACTCATTTGTAATAGAAATGTGTCTTAATCATAAGAACTCGGGAAACCAAATACAGAAAATTGCCTATAATGTAAGTGGCATTGTGCTATACTAACTCGGAGCTGCTGTTGCTGCTGCCTAATTAGCGTCACAATATCTAATATAGCATACCAGTATGATTGACTTCAAACTGAAATCCTGGAACTTCGGTGCTCACAGCATTAAAGGGCAGGCCTCATTAGCCATGAATCGTGTTATGTCGTTTAGAATAAATCGTAGTTCGTTTAAGAATTTGCACGCACGCACGCACGCACGAACGAACACACACGCACGTACGCGCAGGCCCGCACTGACAGTGGCTGTATAACCATCATATCACATAGCTCTCATTTGGAGCAGTAAGGCCTATCTTGCATTAGGCGTGTTTTAATTCCACAGAGATAGCTGCATGTTTGTTTGCACAATGACATCGTTTTAAGCCAATAACATTTGAGTTCAGATTGTCATTGATCGACCATTATATTATAAATTCCTTAAAAGCTATTGCGTTACTGATGCTGATTCAGAAACTACCACGAACCACCAACACTCGCTCGATGACCCGGCCAGTCACATATACCTTTAGGGCAACATTAACGCTGCTACTGCGGGATATAATTATGTTTGTAAATAGTCACCGGAATCAGTGTTTAAATTACGTCTCTAGTTCGTGTTTTATTGAAGTCAAATGATTAGAAAGGTATTCTCTGCAGAGCTGTGGAAGAACAATACTCGTCTCGAGTTTGTGATCGTCTGTATTATTGGACGACAAAGCCGGCTGACGACATGGCCGCCACGAGGAGGGGTGGGTTGAGATGCGATGGGGAGGTGTATCTCAGAACGACGAGATGTAAAAATTGTAAGAGACTTAGCAAATCAGGAAAATCAACAGAACACCATTAGTTTTTCTCGGTACAACCACGATCGTACAATTGATCATGGCTTATCCGACAAGACAATCAAACAACTTATTTCCACGACGAACTATAAGAGATTTTAGTGCTGTCAATAATACCAATTAACATGCTATTTTCAAAAACGAATTTTCACCATTATTTCAACAATTTGAGTGGCTTGATGTGGATTCTATATCACTTACCCAATCCATTTTAATAGGAATTGTTTCGCATTCAATAGGTTCATCGGCGTAAACGATTTCTGAATAAGTGCAATCATATGGAGTCATGATTATCTGAAATTGTAGACACCAAACGAGTTTCTGTTTAGGTAGATATAGGTAGCATGCACGCATTTTTCAAAGCCCTAAATGAAAAAGGTGGTGACATCGAGTTAAAAAATAGAGCATGTTCGTACCGACACACCTGGCGAAAACCACCATCTAAACTCACCAATAACGTTCGACGAAATTTCGAAATGTATTAAGCTCCTCAAAGATAGAATAATTAATGAGTATATAAAGGCAACAGAACACGTTATGGTCAATATCTATAAAAGTTTATTTAATCTCGTATTAGATTCTGTAACCGTGCCAGAAAGCTGGACAGAAGGTATTATTATGCCGATATATAAAAGAAAAGGCGATCCCAAGGAACCAAAAAACTATAGGCCAATAACCCTACTTAGCGCCTTGTAAAACTCTTCACCTCCATAATAAGCAGCCGAATATGAGGATCTTAGCGGGTGGGGACACTTGGGGGAACTTTTTTTAACTTACATTGTCAAGAGTTAACTCCCTTGAAATCTTTGGTCTCAACACACACCCACCCCCACCACCCCCACCCCACCCCACCACCCACCACCCCACCCCCACAAATGATCTCCTGGTATGCAAGAGTGTGGTTAGAACTGTTGCCTCTGTTCTGAATGCGTGCTAGAGCGAATGATATATGTTTTGACTGTATTAAGCATTCCGTATCTATATATAAAGGGAGGTAACCACAAAGTGGCAAAGTCCCGAACATATCTACTTAGCTATTTGAATATTGCTATAGTATTTCATTATCCACACTATCTTAGAACCGACAGCTAAAACACATATTGTCATTACTAAATGTTTTATTTTCAAACCCGGCTATGTAATTCAGCAATACATGCATATTAAATTCGATAGTGTTCTGTACAAATGGCGGCTTTCATTACGGGGATAATATATGGCTACAAATCAAAGCTAACGACAATGTCTCTAAACAGATCTACGATACACCTATTATATATGTGAATTCCATTGGGAATAATTTGTCTATTTGTCCACATATAATATAAATAGCGAATTCCCGCTTGTCAGTTTTGTCGCTGGCTTGAGGCGCTTTAGGGTCATAGGGTAGGATAATAGATCCTTACGTGCAGTCGAGCGTGACGTACAAATAGATGATAGATAATACAGTGTCTGTGAGTAATTATTGTTAATTGAAGTGCTGGCTATAGCATTGATAGCGACAAACAAATGACTGGCAATGTAATATTTATGTTTCTCTATCCGGGATCAATGCTTTCTAATTAAATGATAGCCAGTAATTATGATATTGCAATCCTATTTCCACAGATTTTCTCCAGTTTATGGTTCAGGCAAGCCTTTGTTGATTAAATGTTTATAGGTCTCTAGGAACAACGCGGCCATGAAATCACGGATGTACCTGAGATAGAGATCATGAGTTGTCATAAATTATCAGAAAATCACCAACGTCGTCGTCGTCGTCGTCGTCGTCGCCGTCGTTGTACTATTAATTTTTTTAAACAAAATTATTATTATTATTATTATTATTATTATTATTATTATTATTATTATTATTATTATTATTATTATTATTGAGAACGCAATTGTTTTCTAAACTGTTCAGGTTCATAATCGGGACTACATTATTAACGCTCTTGTGAGCAAATGTAGGCTGATGTGAACACGTAAATATGGAAACATGCATGACACGCGCATAGAGATATAAACATATAATTAATTTAATTTAAGAGAGAGAGAGAGAGAGAGAGAGAGAGAGAGAGAGAGCGAGAGAGAGACAGAAAGACAGACAGACAGACAGACAGACAGACAGACAGACAGACAGACAGGCAGTCAGGCAGGCAGGCAGGCAGGCAGGCAGGCAGCCAGACAGACAGACAGACAGACAGACAGACAGACAGACAGAGAGAGAGGAGAGGGGAGAGAGAGAGGGGGGAGGGGAGAGAGAGGGATGGGAGGGAGGGAGAGAGGGGGGAGGGGGAGAGGGAGGGAGAGGGAGGAAAAGAGAGAGAGAGAGAGAGGGAGAGAGAGAGAGTGAGAGAGAGAGAGAGGGAAGGAGGGAGGTAGGGAGGGAGGGAGGGAGAGAGAGAGAGAGAGAGAGAGAGAGAGAGGGAGGGAGGGAGGGAGGGGAGGGAGGGAGAGGGAAGAGAGTCATAACTCAGTTGACAACAACGGCTCGATACCTATCGTAATTATCAACAATAAAATCTAATTAAATTGAATATAAATAGGCCTACAATTCACCTTTTCCGAGGAACCAGCGATGATCTGACGTCATAATCAGCTAAGCGGCATGTATGATGACGTCATAATCATTACGTCATAAATGATTCTATTGGGCCCGTGTTTAACTCTTAATAGTCCGACAAATTGTAAGAATTGTATGTCTCTACTATTTAATAAACATGCCGTTGACTATTTTGAAACTAATTTGACTGGGCGCTGTTGCTGCCATATGCAGCAACAGCACCCAGTCAAACTAGTTTCAAAATATTCAACAACTTTCCTGTATAGTTTTCTGGAAATTGATGGTCAGGGAGTTCAGAGATCGATCGATGCCAATACGAGCAAGGTGTGGGTGGAGCGTAGCTAGGGATGGGCGGGGAATGGCTCAAAATGGAAAGGTCCATTATCTACAGAGAGGTAAACAGTTGTTGTTTTTGGGTCGCACGACGTTTTTCCTCTTTTAGTACCAACCGTGGTTTGCGTCTATTTTTTAGTCTAGAATGGCATATTGTGAAAATGAGATTGGCAGACTAGCTACAAGTCAATATTGTTCACCGACGACTGTCGACCTGGCGAGCCTGATCTTAACGGACCTTTACAGTTTTAGCTATGCCTCGCCCATCTCTAGATAAACTCCACCCACGCCTTGCTCGTGTTGGGATCAATCGATCGCTGCACTTTCTGAATCTCAACTTCCAGAAATCTATACAGGTTAGCTGTTGAATATTTTGAAACTAATATGAGTGTGTGCTGTTGCTGCCTATGGCATTCATCAGCATGTTTATTAAGTCAATAGCAGCTTATTCCCTTGTTTGCTAGGTGGCTTTACCCTCAGCATTTTCCCTCACTGTCTGCCAGGTAGCGCTACGGTCCTCAATTTATCTCGCTCTCCACCAGGTAGTACCACCGTCTAGTCCGGGACTATCTTCCAGCAGTGTGAATGCAAACATGTATATCGGCTATATATTAACCTACATAGTACACGAAATAGTTAAACAGGACTAGGCAATGAGAAAGAGGACTTAATCCAGTGTAACGTCATACTGTTGTTGTTGTTGTTGTTGTTGTTCACGTTAAAAGTTATAGTGATATTCATCACCTATGTTATCCTGTATGTAGGAGAACAAATTCTTGCAAATTAGTTCACTTAGAAACAAGAAGCTATCTTCAAATTTCCGCCGTCTGTCTGTCTGTCTGTTTGTCTGTCGTGCTGTCTGTCTGTCTGTCTGTCTGTCTGTCTGTCTGTCTGTCTGTCTGTCTGTCTGTCTGTCTGTCTGTCTGTCTGTCTGTCTGTCTGTCTGTCTGTCTGTCTGTCTGTCTGTCTGTCTGTCTGCCTGCCTGCCTGCCTGCCTGCCTGCCTGCCTGCTTGCCTGCCTGCCTGCCTGCATGTCTGTCTGTTTGTCTGTCTGTTTGTCAGTCGGTCGGTCGGTCGGTCGGTCGGTCGGTCGGTCTGTCGGTCGGTCGGTCGGTCGGTTGGTCGGTCTGTTGGTCGATCGGCGTCCCAACTCCTTTAAGTTTATATCTCGGTTCACCAGAATGGGACTAAGCTTGGGCACATGCTTCCTTATATCAAGCGGATGGAGCACAATAATATGGAGGTCATGACTTCAAAGCTTAAGGTCACTGTGGTCTTGGTTACTTTTCGCGGTTGCGTTTTTCATTTAGCTCAACCTATTGGGAAGAAACTTGGACACATATATTAACCGGATGAGCACAATAATATTGAAGTCAAAGGTCAAGGTATAATACTCTATTGTTGTCAGTTGTTTTTGCTTTTGCTCAACTTATCGTTTTATATATAATGACTGGCTTAGCCTGTTGTAACTAAACTTGAACACATGCTTACATATATCAACCAGATGCAGTACAATCCCATTGATGCCATGAGGTCAAAAGCCAAGTTCACTGTGACCTTAATATAATACTCTATTCTTTTCTATGAAATTTTTGGCCTAGCTCAACATATTGTCTTATATTTCAGAATTGGTCCACCCTACTTGAATTTAACTTAGTCACGTGTTTACCTGTATGGACTACAAAGATGTCAAGGTCATTGTAGCATTGGTATAAAATGCAGACTTTTAGTAGTTTGTTTCTGACCTTTATTTCAGAATTGACCAAATTATTGGAACTAATTATCGTCATATAGTTACCTCAACTATGAGGTGCAGCATAGACATTCATACTTTTGAGGTCACGGTCATTGTGATCTTAATACAAAGATTTGCATTTGGAAATTCAAAATGCCAAGATTTTCGCCAATATCCCATCAGTGTAACACTGATGTTTTGTGTGCTTATCTGTTTGTTGGCGTCCAATCTCGGTTGAGCTAATATCTCGACATTGCTTCACCCTTTCGAGACTAAACTTCGGCACATGCTTCCTTATATCACAAGGATAGAGCTCGTGATATTGAGGTCATGAGGTCAAATTTCTAGATCACTTCAGCCGTGGTATAAAACTCTATCTTTTACGGTTAAGGTTTTTGTTTAGCTCAACATATTGTCGTATAGTTTGGCATGGCTTTACTGTATTGGGACTAAACTTGGGCACTTGCTTCCTTATATCAAATGGATGGAGCACAATGATATTGTGGTGCATGAGGGCAAACTTCAAGGTCATTGATCGTGGCATAAAGCTCTATCTTTTACGGTTTGTTTGTTTGGTGGCGGCCAATTCCAGTTAACTTTATATCTCGACATGGTTTCACCTTTTTTGGACTAAACTTAGCCACATGCTTTCTTATATCAAGGGGGTGTAGCGCAATGATGGTAAAGTCATGAGGTCTAAGTTCAGGATCACTCTGAGATTCATATATAACTCTATCTTTTACTGTTAGGTTTTTCGTTTAGCTCAACATATTGTCTTATATCTTCGGATTTGTTCACCCTATTGCGACTAAACTTGTATACACATGCTTCCCTAAGGCAAGCGGATGTGGCGCAATGATGGTGAGATGACGAGGTCAAGGTTCAATGTCACTTGAACGTGGTATATACATATTTTTATGGTTAAGTATTTGGTTTAGATCACCATATTGTTTTATATCTCGTAATGACATCACCCTCATGGGACTAAACCTGGACTCACGCTTCCTTAAATTAATGGTAGTGTACACAATGATATTGAGGGCATGAGATCAAAGTTCAAGGTTACTGTGTACTTTGTATAAAGCTCTATTTTTACGGTAATGTTTTTGGTTTAGCTCAATATAGTGGCTTATATCTCATGATTGGTTCACCTTATTGGGACTAAGCTTGGTCATATGCTTCCGTATGCCAAAGGACTGTAATGCAATGATGTTGAGGTCATGAGGTGAAGGTTCAATGTCACTCTGAGATTCGTATATAACTCTATTTTTATGGTTAGGTTTTTCGTTTAGCTCAACATATTGTCTTATATCTCCGGATTGGTTCACCCTACTGCGACTAAACTTGGATACATGCTTCACTAAGTCAAGCGGATGTGGCGCAATGAAGGTGAGATCAAGCGGTCAAGGTTCAATGTCACCTGAACGTGGTATATACCTATTTTTATGGTTACGTTTTTTACTTAGATCTACATATTGTCTTATATTTCGGCATGACTTCACCCTCTTGAGACTAAGCTTGGACACATGCTACCTGATATCAATGGGATTGATCACAATGCTAGTGAGGTCATGAGATCATACATCAAGGTCACTGTGTCCTTGGTATAAAACACCATTTTTACGGCTAAGTCTTTGGTTTAGCTCAACATAGTGTCTTGTATCTCAGGATTGGTTCACCTTATTCGGACTAAACTTGGACACCTTTTTCCTTATATCAAATAGATGGAGCACAATTATACTGAGTTCATGAGATCAATGTTCAAGGTCAGTTTGGACTTGGTATAAAACTACTTTTAACGGTTAAGTTTTTCGCTTAGCTCAGCATATCGTCTTATATCTCGACATGGCTTCACCTTATTGGGACTAAACCTTGACACATGCTTCCTAGTATCAAGGGGATGGAGCACAATGAAATTGAGGTCAAAGCTCAAGGCAATTCACCTTTCCAGAGTACCCACCCATCATATGACGTCATAATGAATTGCGCGATGTGTACAATGACATCATAATGAATGACGTCATGAATAACGTCGATAAGTACGTCACGAACGCATATTTGAAGCCGGTCTATGCGTTGTTGTACAAATTGCTTGCTTTTACTATTTAATAAATATTCTGTTGAATATTTTGAAACTAATTTGACTGGGCGCTGTTGCTGCCTATGGCAGCAACAGCACCCAGTCAAATTAGTTACAAAATGTTCAACAGCTTCCCTGTATAGTTTTCATGAAATTGATACCTAGGGCATTTGGGGATCGATCAATCCCAACACGCCGAGGTGTGGGTGGAGCTTGGCTAGTGATGGGCGGGGCATGGCTAAAAATGGAAACGTCCATTGTACCATTTGACTTGTATAAAATGTTGACTAACAGTACCGGTAGCTTCTTCTGCTTAGCTCAGTTTGCCTTTATTTCAGAATTGGCCACATTATTGGAACTAAGCATGGCCATTCAGTGACCTCAACCAATCGGATCAGCACAATGACATTCAAACTTCTGAGGTCAAGGTCATTGTGATCTTGATAAAATTGCATTTGGAAATGCATAATACCAAGATTTTCGCCAATATCCCCTCATTGTAACACTAATGTCTTGCTATTATTTTAGGGCACATTTATACGTTCTACTTTTGCTTAAATATATTTTATTGTTCATAAATGTATTTTACATAATGGTAAATTAATCACATTCGTTCTTTTCGCAGAATATTTGAAAATGAATTTATTAAAATTGTATAATTTTAGGGCTATGTATCCTAATGGAGGAGTTAAGTTTCTCAGCCAATCATATGACGTCATAATCAACTACGTGACGCACAGGATGACGACATAATGAATTACGTCATGAATGGCGTAGCTAAGTGCGTCATGAACCCTTAATTGATGACGGACTAAGCGTTGTTGTACCAATTGTATGCCGTTACTCCTTAATAAATATGTTGTTGAATATTTTGAAACTAATTTGACTGGGCACCGTTGCTGCTATTGGCAGAAACCGTACCTAGTCAAATTAGTTTCAAAATATTCAACGGCTTACCTGTATAGATTTCTGGAAATTGATAGTCAAGAAATTTAGGGATCGATCGATCCCAACACGGGCGAAGCATGGGTGGAGCTTAGCTAGCGATGAGCGGAGCATTGCTAAAACTGGATTCCTCCATTCAACTTGACAACCAAACAATTATATTAGTTTAATCATAATGAAATCATTACATGTTAAGAATTTATTTCCCTTCGTGAGGCCCAACACTGTTACGCTAAAACGCTTAAAATAAAATTGTAAACATTATATATTACATCTCAATGTAATGAAACGAAATAAATCTTAGGCCGTGTTCTCACTAGAGACTTAGGCCGTGTTCTCACTGGAGAGTTAATCGAGAATAACAGCTCACCTCAGGATTGCGATACGCCGGTTAAGTCTCTAATGAGAACGCGGTCTTAACCGGCGTAGCGCAATACTGAGGTATGGCGTTATTCCCAATTAACTGTCCAGTGAGAACACGACTTTAGCATATTTTCATTCGGGTTAACCTAATACAATTTTTACTTGTGAATTTGAACTAAGGACAAGTGCCTCTAATTCAATTTCACAACTAAAACATTCTAATAATTTATACGAAATGAAATCATTATATGTTAAGATTTATTTTGTTTCATTACATTGAGGTGCACAATGTAAGGCCGTGTTCTCACCAGAGACTTAACTAGCGTAGCGCCACACTGAGGTATTCCCTATTAACTCTCCAGTGGGAACACGGCCTAAAACTCTAAAATATACAATTTTACTAATCTTAATTTAAGGCATTTTGGTGTGAGCGTGCGCCGTTAAAGCAAAAAAAATTGTAAAATTTTAACCATTTTTACTGATGTGTATGCGGTCCTGCAACGTATCAAACTGACGCATATTTACGCGCAAACTTTGTATCATTACCGCCATTGATGTAATGTTGCAAGAGCATGCGCACTCGAATTCACGCACCTTTAATTAAAAAATGGGTTAATTAGCATGTAGACCCTAATAGATGTTCGTAGTCTACTTGAGCTTAAATAACACGTTTAACTGATTGGGTGATCACAAATTTTCGCATAAAAAGGGCCAATAGAACTACGAAGAACATTCTCTCGAAAGACAGATAATACCATAATACAACTCATCGCCTAAGAAAATTATGTTTGTTACTGTAAGCAGAATTCGTAGTGGTCATGAAGATTCTGGAGTCTTATGGAATCTGTGAAATAAGAGGCACGTACACGGTAATTCTAGAAATAAACCCCGTATTTCTGACAAATTATGTGCAAATATTACACTTTGAACCCTGCGGTTCTAGCATACTTGTTTTAAGAAAATGCGGATGATATGTTAAGTATTCTGAAACGACCTTGAGTGGAAGCTGTTGCATCTTCCAAAGAAATTGAAATACGGTTAAAAATATTCAATGGAATAGGCCTATTCATTAAATTGGATATTATTTTTCATATTTTATCAATCGTGTTTTAAAACTGGGATTTTATGAGTCTAAAATGTTATCTATTCTACAGAATTATAGAGAGAAATTATGAAGGCCTTTATACGTTTTCCAAGGTCATGAAGTAAAGAGACCAATTTCAAGCTATGCCCGTCTATGTCTAGCTAAGCTCCGCCCACGTTTTGCGCGTGTTGGGATAGATTTATACACATGTAGGTTGAACCGTGAAATCGCAGAATCCCATTTTCAAGGTAGTTATACAGGTAAGCCATTGAATATTTTGAAACTAATTTGACTGGGTACTGTTGCCGCCATAGTCAAATTAGTTTCAAAATATTCAACAAAATGTTTATTAACGGTGCACATTCACACCATAATGTGTGAAAATAAAATGGTTTAAATTGCATACTTCTAGAGGCTTAATTTGTGTATGCCCCATCCCCTTCGCTTCCCCCCCCCCCCCCCCGCCTACCTTTAACGTAATGAGATAAAATAAATCTTACTATATGATGCCTTCATTCCGTTGAAATTATTACAATTTTTTAATTGCGAAGTTGAATTAGGAACTCGTGTCTCTAATTTAACTTCACAACTAAAAAATTATATTAATTTATGCGTAATTGAATCATCATAAGTTAAAAATGTATTTCATTTCTTTACATCTAAGCCCACTCTAAAAGTAGGCCTACACAATTTTGACAATTTCATTTTCAAGCATTCTGCTGTGAATGTGCACCTTTTCCAGCTTCATGATGGAGTATTCTCTGTCAATTATGATTGTGACGTCAACCTACATGTGACGTAATTGACTATTCCGCCATAAACTTGGAGGAAAAATCGGATTCATTGATTGTAGGAGGAATGTCTTGGAAAAGTCATTGAATTTTGCAATGGAAGAAAGTGGCTCAGTACCCCAAACGGGCTTGCAATCACGTGTGTTAGCCCTTTGACCCTCGAATTTGTTCAAGAAAATTTCAATTTTATCATAGAAAATGCCCATTTGCAGACCAAAAGAAGACTATTTTTGAAAGGTTACCACTAGAATGACTGGCTCTGTCATCGATCCAGTCATTCCAGTAGTAAATCTTTAAAAAAAATAGTCTTCTCTTGGTCTACAAATAGACATTTCTCAAGACGACTGCAGAAGGTATTTTTGGCTGATATTGGTGTTAAAGTACTTAAAGAACTACAATCCTATGGTCGCAAACCATAGCTATACACTTTGACATAATAATGTCGGTTCTATCTTACCTGTATCGAAAGCTTCAATGTGCGACCTGAACGCGTCAAATCCTGGGAGAGTCTGATGTCCTATCATTGGACCGTATCCATTCATCAGAGGCAGAGGTATAGGCTTGTGCATGGCCATATTTATCTGAAAATTATTCTACTTTATCTAATTATACACCGTGTATCGTATTGTGTTCGGGTGAACTTGAAAATTCTGTAATAATAATCATTATATCAGCATGTATTGGCACATGATTTTAAAATTACTTTATTTCAACTTTCGACTGCCAATGTGATGTCAACACCTGATGTACCTAGGTCTCTATAATCGGTTTCAGAAAACTCGACGGCTCAAAGCAAGTTTATGTATTTATAATCTTTATATACGTTAACAAATATTGAAATGTTAGTAACTGCGGCCAACTGGTCCACGTACATGGATTCGTAGAAGTTGGATGGATAAGCTTATACTGATTAATAACGGTAGATATGTATTCCATTCCGGGATGTGTAGGTAAAACCAATGTCAAGTATCTAAAAGAAAACATAGTTGTGAGTTTCACGACATTATCATATAACCATAAAGCCATATTGTTATCATGCCTAGTTTGTAGTTATTGCGCTACCATAGAGCTAGCTTTTCACAATAGCTGTTTAAGGTAACTTGATCTGACATTCTGTTTGTCATTACTAGCCTTCTTCCTTCTCATGAAAATTGTTCGTCACGGATAGATGAAGGTTTAAAGAATAAGTGTACGCGATGACATTAAACTAGTGACGCTTTAACCGAAATCACCATACACAGATGGCCATGTCGTAAAACTGGTGACTATTTTATTTTTGTTGGCAAGTAACTGGACAGACAATGGTGCAACATTTGCGACACGACGGGCAATAGGTAACTAGGCGAGGTCGGGAGAGGCGACGCTTTCACTGACAAAATTATCAGACAGATTGAAGCAGAGATACCGGTGGTTGGCATAAACGAGCAAATCAATGCATTAATAAATCGATTTATCGTTCTACCCATACTACTTACTGATCATTGATTAGTCAGACTAATAATATTACCAGATCTATCGATTAATCACAATAACATTCAATCAGTTGAAGTTAGTGCATTAATAAATGAGTCAGTGGCCGAGTCGGTCAGTCGGTCTGTCGGTAAATAAATCGATCGATCAATACAACGGACATTCAATCAGTTGGTTGGTTCGTCCGCCGGTCAGTTGGCCAGTCCGTTGGCGCATTCACTCAATTAATTGGCCTGCCTGTCTGCCTGCCTGCCTGCCTGCCTGCCTGTCTGTCTGTCTGTCTGTCTGTCTGTTCATCGGTCCGTCTGTTCATCTGTCCGCCCATCCATCCGTCCGCCCGCCCGGCCGCCCGCCCTCCATGCCTGCCCACCTGCCCGTCTATCCATCCGTCTGTATGCCTGCCTGCCTGTCTATCTGTTCGTCTTCATTTTAGCAAGCAAACAGTCTGTTTGTCTATATGCCTGTCAATCAATCAATCAATCAATCAATCAATCAATCAATCAATCAATCAACCAGCCAACCAACCAACCAACCAACCAACCAACCAACCAACCAACCAACCAACCAACCAACCAATCAACCAACCATCCAACCAACCAACCAATCAATCAATCAACCAATCAATCAGCCAGCCAGCCAGCCAGCCAGCCAGCCAGCCAGCCAGCTAGACAACCAACCAACCAACCACCCAAACAACCAAATAACCAACCAAGCAACCAATCAATCAACCAGCCAACCAGCCAACCAATCAATCAGTATTTCTCTCTATATAAGATCGTTGAGCGGTCAGATCAATAAAGTACTCATTTGATAGTCAATTGAAAAATAACCATTGCGAAAAAAGGAAATGTTAGCAGGAGAAAATTAATTAATTTAATAAAATTACTTAAAAATTGTCCATAAAACTGTCGTCAATAAATGTTTAGGAGATTCAAAAATGCCTAACTGTATCAAGTTTCATTCTCCACGTTAGTATCTTTGAAATTGCAAATAAACTTTAATAAACTATTTCATAACTAGGATATGTTCACAGGAGTGTGATATTTACCCATCCATGTTTTAAACACAGAATATAAAGTTTTATGCGAAAAAACTTTTTAAATAGTAATACTATTCTATACAATAGTTTACTTTTCCTATTCACCCTTCTCAAATGCCAAAATATGGTAGCTGGATTTGGTGGGAGCAATTACAGAACTTGCCTTAAGCGGCCACCTTATGGGTCATAAAACACTTAGCCATTATTGAGAACAGGAGGCATCTTAATACACGTGGCTTGCATCTTAATACACGTGACTTGGACCCAAAATGTTGTGGTTCTTTAAGACAGCGGGTCGTTCGACCACTTGTCCTAGAGAACCACTATCGTGCGTCTCCAAGGTCATGTTATCTCAAGAGAAATGTTAAGTACGTAGATACCAATAAACATCAAAGGGGACTATTACAGCATCATTTTACAGTTATGAAAGAAAGATTTTATCACACTAGCAACATATATTATATTCATGGTAAATTGATAGTTCTGTTTTCAGGTGTTGCCGAACTAGTAACCCTTTCAACTCTCTATATACATAACATCTTAAATTTAGCATATGCTCTTGCACGAGTTCTATGAACGAGGTCGGCGCATTGACTAGAAATCTGCTACATGTAGCAACGATCTATGTTGTCAAAGTATATTCTAAGCTGTTTAAAGAATTTGTTAGACGATATTATCAATACACTGTTGTCTATTGATTGAGATAGTTAAAATAGTTAAAATAATTTGTGCAATGCTGAGATTTTAAAACTCTATATCACCCGGACAACACGGCGGTTCTGGAGTAGTTTGTGACATTATAAAAATATCTAATTTAATGTATATTTTTTGCTGAAATATCGCCCCTACCCATATGAGAGACAAGAAATTTACAGAAATATTTATTGTATTTTATTTTATATTTTAGACAAAATTTACAATATTTTCTCTTAGTTTGTGTTCTATAATGTTAAATGAAGCGAATCTTTCAGTGGTTTGTGAGCAATTAGTGTCATCTAGAATATCACATACGCTGTCTGCTTGCGTCAAGATTTATACGTAGTAAATGTAATGTACCGGACCTATATACAGGGATATATAGAGACAACGGGCCGATACGACGCCCGGGAGATATCCGTGCTAGACTCTTCTATTGATGAGTATCGAATCAGATTTCATATGAGCTGGCAGGAAAAGGGAGTGCTGTGCATATTGAAAATTATGTTGCCTGATGCTGTTGTTGCCTTATTACAACTTGCGCCAGTATCGTATTAAAATACAAAATCCTGGAGACATCAGATACAAAATTATAATGCTGGTAGAACAGCTGCTCGCCTGCAAAGTACTTTGGCATCCCGATATAGCAGATGTAATAGAGATCTATCTCTCGCTATTCCCCGCCCATTTCCAGCTAAGCTCCTCCCATTTTGTACGCGCATTTGATTCGAGTTTAACACTGGGAACACTGAATTTCCAGATTTCAAATAAACATTAACTATATCGCTAAGATGTTGAATATTTTGAAATAGATTTGACTGTGCTTTTGCTGCCGATGGCAGCAAAAGTTCCCAGTCAAATGTGTTTCAAAATATTCAAAAGAATGAATTGTCTCGGGAAACGGTGAACTTGTTACCGGTATCTTTCGTCTGTTAATTTACGGCATTTTGAAATCTGGAAACCGTGATAGCAAAATAGTATGGGAGGATGTCAATGGCGATACACCATGCCATCATTGATGTAGTTCGTCGACGGTCATTCATATCGCCACTGCATATTGGTCACAGCGGCCATCTATGCGGAACGCATGGATAAAGAAAGCTAATTAACATTCTGTCAAACCTGGGCTATTTCGCTTGTTACAAGAGAGCCACAAAATGTGAGGCTTTTAGTCACAATGCATGCACCAGTTTCAGTATAGATGAGAGTGCCTATTTCCAATTCGTATTTGACAATGCGGATGACAATGTAGCAACGTTGGTCTGTCATAGCACATTTCATGCTATGGTTGGAATTCAATGATTAACACCAGTGGATTTGGTTCATTGGGATTCACTCGTGATGATGACTGGTCAATCAATAGTGCAGCTGTGGAATCACATGGACTCATAAACATAACTGTTTGTCGGCAACCTATAGGCCTATAGCAATGGCGGTATTCACTCATAAATGCAGAGAACATTATGACGCCATCATTGGAGCCTGAAAGTGCTGAAATAGATCGCTGATAGATGCTACATGTAATCCCATCAAGTAACAGACGCAGATGTGTGGCTACTTCCATTAATCAATCTGGATCCAAGCAATCTCTCTACAGATGCCGTTTATATTCTACTGAGCAATGCGACAAGAATAGATCAATCACTCTATGCAACAACATATGAAATGGTTCTTGCTGCTGTGCCAGATAGTCATCTTTCCCGTGTCATCACCCGGCTGGTATGATTCCACCGTCTGCTGTTTGTATGGGGTCTATCAGACACAGTATAGCCGGGAGTGGCCGGGAAGCGTTATTGCAAGCAGTGGATGCAAAGAACAATATCCTACATATGATGAGTGGCCGTGCATATGCCAGATGACTCTGTGCACATATTCTCACTCTACCATCGTTCTTAACACTACTACTAAAGTCTCCCACTGCTGAGTAGCTCTGAAGAACGACTTGAAAGCATGTTTTGTGGCACTAGGCTACTTGAGAACACTACAATACTGGAGGATATCGTATAGGCGAGTACTTTACAGGACATTATGCATGGCTCTCCTACACATGGCATTCGAAAAGACAGGCTCAAGCAGCCGAGCCTAAAAGCTGTGGGTTCAGTATATTAAGCGTGTTGGCTTCATGAGGCTTTTCGTAAGAGCAGAGCGCTGTGGCGATTGGAGGCTCTGACTATGCAGTGATACCATATCTGCACGCAGCTGGGCACATTCATTGCGCAAGATCAACTCAAGTTTACCTGCATCAGATGCTCAAACTGGAAACTATCTTGCAACCAGAAGAATGTGACAGATTCACCAGGATCGGCTATTTCACGATGTGAGGGTTTGACAAATACTGGTCAGGATTCTCCGCTGACATGACAATTGAGAAAGTCATAATTCGTTCGTTGAAAGTATCCGGTAGTCCGACTCGTGGGCGTGGTACATATCGCCCACAAATATAGCAAAATGGGTGCATTCAATGCCTACCATATCCAAAGTAGTTGGTGCCATGGAAGTCTTCAGAGTGATCGCTAGTGCCACTCTGAGCAGCGTATTGAGCTGCGTGGGCATTGCCAAAATCGTGACCTTGCCAACACGAAGGCATTCTTGAACTGGTTACAATTACATGGCCCATTCGACCGGTCTCGCCTCACCTTACGTACTTGGCAAGCGGTGTTGTGGCAAACGAATATGTAACCTATGACAATGCTATATCAGTTGAAGAACCATCCATGGCCGTGGGAGGCAATGTGTTTAGCGACATCCATTTGTATGCAGCAATAAAACAATATCCGGTCCTTAGCAAACGTGACGAAATCAACGAAGGTGCATGCTAAAGAAGTTTGTATCAGTCCCAACCATTATCATGAGCGGAGATGAGCGGACAAGATGCTTGACGTACGAACTCTGTGCTTTAGCACCCGGTGAAAATATTCTCCAATCTCCAGAAGTGCATACCATTGATGGTGGCTACCTTCGTTACAGTGTTGTGTGGCAGCGTCCGGCAACATATGGCCAGATTTGCACCAAGTACAATTTGTACATCAATGAGTGGTACGGAGATGCTCATATTATGATTGACGAACATGGACTTCTGAGTACGAATGATGAGGAATGCTTTCGTCATATATGAAAAGAGTCCGGCAGATATGTGGTCATAAAAAACCACATCCATCTGTCCATGTCATAGCATGACTTCGTGGGAAACACCAAAACCAAGGTTCAATTAATCGCCCTCCTGTCATTGCATCTGGAAGCTGCTAGTTGTGAGGTTCACCATGCAGGCACTAGAAGATGCGGATATGATATGTTAATTGGTGAATTACATATAGAAATTACCATGTTTAATTTCATGTGACACTCATTGGAAGCTTATGGATATGCCACAGCAATGTCCACTTCTAATGATGTTACTGTCGGTAGAACCGTCGGTATATGCACAATGCTCCTAGACAGACGTGTCTCTAGCTATGCTCGGCCGTGTGCGGCTAAGTTCTACCCGCTTTTTATGCGTTTTTGGAATCGATTTGAAACTTTGCAACCCCAAATACCCAGAATCGGCATTTCAAGGTAACTATACAGGTAAGCTGTTAAATATTTTGAGATTAATTTGAGTGGCGGTTGTTGCTGCATATGTGGATTATTTTCCTCTTGTTATCATATTAATTTGTGAATATTTTTAATGCAAAACG
The DNA here is from genome assembly GCA_034401795.1 of Chaetoderma sp. LZ-2023a. Taxonomy (NCBI): domain Eukaryota; kingdom Metazoa; phylum Mollusca; class Caudofoveata; order Chaetodermatida; family Chaetodermatidae; genus Chaetoderma; species Chaetoderma sp. LZ-2023a. Next base: position 118,564,813 of record CM067372.1, read on the forward strand.
AAGTCGAAATAAAAAAATTAATATCAATAACAGGACTTCACACTAAGTATTTAAGAGTTTTTGACTTTCAAGTTTCCTACATAGATGCCAAGGACAGATTAGTGATACAGACACAATTTGGCTTAGAGTATACATACTACCAACAGGTACATTTTAAAGCACATAAGTTACCCTGAGATGTCATTTGGCACCACCCGATTAGGTATTTCGGACATATGCCCTTATAATTGATGCACAACATCGTTTGGGACCTATACCGACAGGTGATATATGGGAAGGGTTACCTGTATGTTCATGAAATTCGTATTCCACCCTATCATATAGGCTACGAACGTCGAACGTTGTTATCTGTGGTGCCCTCTTATTTGATTTTTATGTCTGTTTGATTGAGGTAAAATTAAAAATTGAATAAACTCCTACAAAATGTACCGTCACTCAAATATAATCTAACCACCTTCACGTTTCAATTATTGGCGGTTAATGTTCGCGAACAGGCGATGGTTACAAGGCGTTGGTCTTACATTTCACGAAAACACGCCTATCCTTGATCCTGGCTATAGGAGATCACGCCACTACTAAATATGCCCACCATTGTACAGATGCCATTTAGCGAACGTGAACGCTACAATTAAAGAAACCAAATCCGGATTTCGTCAATCTTAGCGAATTCGTAAGCATTGATTTCAAGACGGAAAATGACAAATAAAAATTAACACAGTCGGTAACCCGTTAGGCTATCAGACAGGAATGTATGCATGTTTCTGCAGATCCGACAGATTGTCTTCCAAAACAATCTGACTATCTAAGACAGCGACAACGCATTTTCCTTTACGCATGTTAATTCCAAAAGAACCAGCATGTTAACTCCGTCTTACGCAGTTTTATTTGAATTCATGATATAAACAGGTTAATCTGATTGCCTACCACGAAGGCCTGTCACGATAATCACACATTTTCCAGATAATAAAATATGCACTCCCCTTGTTATTATAGTGTAGTTACTATGTAATGACGAATGTTTGTCCTCAACCCAACTGGAATGTGCACTAGATACACTCTGGTAGACATAACTATAAACTAGGAAATCATCTTCTTTCTCTGCTGCTGCTGCGGCTGTTGTCGTTGCTGCTGCTGCTGCTGCTGCTGCTGCTGCTGCTGCTGCTGCGGCTGTTGTTGTTGCTGCTGCTGCTGTGTGCTGTTGCTGCTGCTGCTGCTGTGTGCTGTTGCTGCTGCTGCTGCTACTACTACTACTACTACTACTACTACTACTACTAGCACTGTAACTGCTGCTGCAATGATTTGTTTCCTGCTTTCATACCATGTTGGAACCAGTATTCGTGCATCCTCAAATAAGTGTACTAATAACGGTATGAATGGTGATAAATTATACCTCTAGACGATTGAGTATAGTGTAATAAGCAGCTGGGTGTGACGATTTTTGACATGCATAAGCTGATTTAGAGGTGCAGATGAGATGGGTTGAGGTTGGGGGTGAGTGGGTTGGAAAGGGGTTTTCTCCTGCGTTTCTGGTGGTAGACAATTGGCCAGCTAAGGGCATCACCACTGATTGTAAGAGGAAGTCACTGTTACTATATGCATAAAAGTAAATAAGCTTAACTAACTTTGAATACATGTTGATCATGTTTAATTGTGTATTTAGTTAACCATATCACCGACAAATGAAAAAATGTCAAATTTATTGAATTTTCATAGTTTTATTATTTTCCTAGCTTTATTTTGCTGTGCTTAGCAAAAACATAGTAAAAGCAACCCTAACCGTCACCATGAAAGATAAGTCTCTACATTTACCTACCTCAATTGCTAGGGGGCATGTGATTGGGTTATTATTTTATTGGGCCCCAAGACACGATACCAACTGCTATTGCATAAATTGTGTGTATGTAGTTAAAATAACTGAGAACCACCCATGTAGAGCCTCACTTCCACTTCACATTCTGCATTAACAATCTACAGCTAATAGCAAAATTAATTATTTAAATAATTACATCATTTAAAATATGGGTGACTGATGTCATATGCTTGATAAAGTAGATAGTATAGAAAGAACAATCAATGTTTATCTCAGGGTGTGCAAACAGTGTAAGTTCTACAAAATGTTTTAGCATTTGATAATCACATGTGTGCAAGTGTCATGCCATGAATTGGTTCAGAGAAATTAGGTAGCATTGCCAGTGTTGAATCACTCACTCCATGTTAAAACATTGCTGAACATATGACCCCCCCCCCCCCACATCTTCCCAAGCATAGAAACCAATTTGTATTTTAAATAGGAGCAGGTTATGCCCGTGGTGTATGAGTATCTAGCCATGTACCATTCACTCAGGAATGCTGAACATTAGATGTGGGGAAGCAAGTTCCTGGCAGACAGGGGTGTAACTCCGCCCATACAGGGAAATGTATAGGCTCTAGACAGGACTGGTACTAATTCAATTACCACATTGGATAAATTGGTAAATTTTTAAGAATAGGAATTGCTAATTGAAATTACTTTACCCCAAGAATGATTAATTCCCAATTTCTTTTCAATTATTTTATAATTTTATCAACATAATTTTGTCTCCTAACATAGTATAACATTTGTAATATAACAAAGTGACTAGGTCTTGTCGCTTTAAAGGCCAAATTGTCCAAAACCAGCATTTGTATTGATCTTGAGATGCCTGTCCCCATAATCAAGCCAGCCATTTGTTGTCAATTTAAAAAATTGCCTTCTTTTGATCTCTAAAATGTAAATGTGCATTTTGTGTGAAAAAATTGAACTTTTCTTAATAATTACCAACAATTGCTTCTGTAGTAATATGTCTTGAAAGATGTCCATTTGCAAGCCAAGGGAAGATGACTTTTTGAAAAATGGCTGGCTTTGTTACTGGGACAGTAAAATAAAATAAAGTAAAAAATCTACAAATGGCCAGTTACTAAGCAAAAATTCAAATACCATTTACCAATCCTCACCATTACAGGGATAATGTTGAACAGATAGCCCTAGAGCCAGGTCCCACAGCCCCTGGCCCACAGCATATGGCCTCACCATGTTCACTCTGTAAATTTCAAATGTTTTTCCAGTTGAATATAAAAATATTCTGTACTGATCAGCTATCTGAGTATGACTGTATTTAGTACTATTTTATTTACTGACTATTATACATTATCAAGTGCCCCAAAACACACACTTTGTGAAAATAACACTCATAAGTCTGGAGAGTTTAATAGTAAATTCACCAACTGTGTCATGGTGGATTTAAGATTCTATTATGGGGTGTGTTCAACCTAGCAGTCATGGTCTGGGTGGGGTTCCCAATGGTGGTGGGGGTAGGGAGGCGTGTGCTTATGCCGTAGCGACCATTTGTCCGTCCAACCGTCAACTTTTGCTTTAAAACACTACTCCTTATTAACCGTTTGGCGATTTCAACCAAATTTGGCTGGAAGTAGCCTATGGTCATAGGCTCCATTCAGAATTTTGATTCATCAATTTATTGGGTTAAAATCTTAGATGTTGTGAAAAATGTAGCGGAAATTGTCAAAATGCGTCTTCGCCTTACGATTCTGAGTGATTTCAACCAAATTTGGCTGAAAGGACCCTATGGTCGTTGGCTCCAGAACTTCCATTCAGAATTTTGATTCATCAATTTTGTGTGTGAAAATCTTAGATTTTATGAAAAAATTTACCAGAAATTGTCAAAACGCTGCTTCAGCTTATTTGCTTGACATATTTCAAACAAATTTGGCTAGAGTGACCCTATCAAGGTAGGCTAGAATATATATTCCGAATTTTGATTGGTAAATTTTTTTGGTGGCCTTCTTGGATTTTCCGAAAATTATCCATCATATTTATTTAAATCCAAATGGTTCAAATGCTAATGGTTCAGGTGAGCGCCACAGGTCCTTGGGCCTTTTGTTTATTTACTGGGATGCAGGTGGGAATTAATGCAGTCCACCACCCTCCACCTTCCGCCCCCACCAACCACCACCTCAAGGGTGGGATTGGGGTGGGGGGGGGCCAAAGCCAACGTAAATATGGGTACATGGTTCTTCCCCAGAACAAAGTTTGAAATCTTTATGTCGTGAGATAGCGTCGCCTGCATTTTCTGGGGTGGGTGGCGTTTGGGGCGGGTGGGTAAATATGGAATTTCAGATTTTCTAATTCAAATTAGACACTCGAAGTGTGCGTGCGTGCGTGCGTGCGTGCGTCCGTCCGTGCGTGCGTGCGTGCGTGCGTGCGTGCGTGCGTGCGTGCGTGCGTGCGTGCGTGCGTGCGACAAACTCATCTTTGCCTCGCTCGTCTCCAGGGGGTGGGAGGGGGGGGGCTTGGTGGTGGTGGTTTAATATCTCATACATACAAACAGAGACAGGCACACCTGCACGTACACACCTACCCAACCTCCACCCCCCCCCCCCCCCCCTCTCTCTCTCTCTCTATCTCTCTCTCTCTCTCTCGCCTATGCACACACTGATAATCATTATGACAGTAGGGCTATATATAGCCATCTTGGGCGCATTCGTAAACGTTACCTATCGAGCCGCGGCTTGTATTGGTACTATAGCCTACCAGGATCCACATGCACTGATGGGGTGGGGGCGTTTCTGACATATTTTCGCGGTAGTATTTTGCCATTTAATGTGCATAGAATCAATAATATATTTCTAAAAATGCATAGTAAAATAGTATTTGATGTTAGAATTGTCATTTCGGCCAACTTTACCAGTAGAGCTGACGTAAAATTGCAATTTGCGTAGCTTTGAGTAGCGTCAACGGCGGCAGTGTAATGTTGTTTACTAACAAAAGAGTGAGCAGCTGGCCGTACGCTTGACGGCCAGTCATCTGCGCACGCGTGAAAATGAAGTCATAAGGGAATTCCGTAAAACCTCCTTAACCTTGAACAGGCATTGGGTTTTGTACACACAACTGCCATCCTGACATATTGTAGCTGAGTGGAGGAATGAGAAAAAAGAAACAATAAAATAATCTTGGCATAACCCTCCAAACAACAGGTGATGTTTCATTCAGAATACCATTAGCCGCATGGTCCCGATATATGCTAACTATAAAATGGTGAACGATTTTGAGAATAATGAAAGATAATGCTGACAAGATAATCAATACAGGTCGGTCAGATTTTCCTCAACATAAGTTTAAATACATCATGCATATTTGAGAAACAATCCATCTGTTTAATGCATGCGGTTCGCGGTAAGCAATGCCAATATACAATCGTTAGTATCGTTAAAATTGTCTTAACAACTACCACACCCCACCCCCCCACACACACACACACACACACACACACACACACACACACACACACACACACACACACACACGCGCGCACGCACGCACACTTACATAGATGGATCTCATTTAAACATTGAAGATTTTTTTCTATCATCGCCAATGCCGCGAGGCCGATATCCCCTTTGATCCGTTCTATATAGTAGTTCATTCTGTGACGTCATATATCATGTCTTTGTATAGACAACACCCAGTAGTCTACTGACCGATTGACAGTGATGATCATGATAGTGATATGTAACGCCTGAGAAGAAAATATCTACATTATGTGCATCATGTAAAATACAGTAATGATGGTGGATATTTGGACATCAAATGGTAACTATGGTTGCTAATGTTACCATGTCGGTATCGATGCTTTGACCCATTAACTTCAGTAATCCATGGTTCGGCCCGGAAAAATATAGTCTATCAACAATAGCGCAGGGCAATCGAATATAACTTAAATTTCCAGGTCAATACTTATGGATTAGCATATATTTACTGAACACTTTGTTCTAAATTGCATGTGTTGTAGTCTTTTAATATTGCGTTGTAAATGCATTCATCGACCCCTATATGTAGGTATTAGATTTATATGCGCCTTGGAAGCTGAGATATTTAGTAGAGTCAGCACAATTGTTGAAAGATTGATATTTGTCTGTACAAATCAACAGACGATTACACGTGAGTTGAAACAATTTCAAAAGGAAAACAAGCCTAGTCCACTTTCACACTTTGTCCAGTTACAAAGCTTCATCCGAAGACTATCTAGGAATGAATGTTAAGCATATTTATTGAGACACTCAACTTTAAACATTGAATGATACAGTCACACGCTGCATGTGCCGCAGCCGCGTCCGCCGCCGCCACCGCTAACGACGACGTTTACTCCAACTTTGACGTTTATAAACTTCATTATGCAATATGTAATGATATGAATAACTCACAAAACAAATTCCGTTGAATTTCACTAAATGGTTTCGGAAGAGATAGCATGACGGGTGGTATTCTTCATGATATGTGTACAGTTGACCACACCCTTTGTCATCTGACAATCTGCATCTGCATGTGTAATGATTTCGCTGAAGTCCATCACACTTTTTCAGAGACCGCGTGACAGACTGGGATATATGAAATTTAACCTTTTGTCACTGCGCTCTGTCTCTGTTGTCTCGCAATCCACAATGGTATGGGTAACGCTCATAACAAATCTGAATGAACCTTTCGGTGGTGTATTTGACCTTTTAATAACCGGTCCAGGCTCTCATGGGGTGGGAGTGGGGTGGGTGTAGACAAACATACACGTAGCCTTGTAATCCGTAATCATATGGGCGTCTCAAAAACTAAATTTGGTTGAATTCTGTCCAATGGTTTAGGAGGAGATAGCCGGCCGACCGGTCAAATTGACGGGCATATGGCTAGGAAGACTGGCATATGGACAGATAAATGGAGGCGCTTGAAATTAGTGTTCGGTCTGAATATTCCAATATTGAAATATCCATTCAAATAGATCAACATGGGTGAATATTCATATAGCATACGAATATTCGAATACTTATGCCAAAAATTACAAAATTGTCTTAAATTGGGTTGAAAAGAAAATTTCTTTTTCAAAATGGCTGCCGAAATGTTATTTGGTCTGATCAATGGAACTTGATTTGGTATTAATTTTAAATTGGATCCATCCAAATGTTTTCAAGATAGCCTTGACTGGTATAGGAATTTGCATTATGTATATTTCAATCGCCCCTGCGCTACAGTTTTGATAGGAGCACCACTACGTGGGTTGGACCTTACCCTTGGCTCCCGAAGATACTTGCTGAATTTGGGGACAAAGTTAAAGGTCAAGGTTACCCGTAAGGCCAAAGTTACAAGTTTTGGTGTTTTTGCCAGAAACTAATACATGTTGACCTGAACATGCAGTTCAATTGGCATATCAGATGTTACCGCATGACGCCCAAGGCTGTTCCTTTAAAGAAAATGTTTGAATTGCGACTACGCCCGTGGTTTTCACCTTATATCGCAAAGAAGCAGGTTGACGTTTGGGTCAAAGGTCAATGTCATTTCTTAGTGTCAAAAAACCCGTCTATGTCATCAAAACTAGAACTTTCGATTTTAATTAAATGGACTCCCCACAATCACATGAATGATCATATTAGAAGATACCGTTTAACCTGTATTGGTGCCGAGACAGATGTACACACCCTCACATGTAGAAGTTGAGAAGAAAAATGTCTTTTTTTCGAAATGTCCACCAAAATTATTTTGGTCCGATCCGACTAGGACCTTGATAAACGCCTAATTGCTATAATTTCGCATTACATTTTATATTCGATCCCTCCAATAGTTTTCAAGAATTTGTTTCTTTTTTACCCAAGGTATCTCCCATAGGAAATATGGGAAATGTATGATATAAATATTTAAACTGCATTTTCTCATTGAGTTTTTAACCAAATGACTGGAAACTTGGCAGATATCTAACACATATTGGGCCCTATGGTGTCGATGTGTCAATCGTGGGTTTCCCCAAAAGAACATTCTATGTTTTCCCCGATTACAGACGATATTCCTTTTCTAGCTAGATCTCAACTGAAATATATGAATAATTCGAATATTCATTTATATAATTATACGAATATTCGAATACGGATTTTTATAAGAATACCGAATACTAACTGAAATATCCACGCAGTTGTATTCAACGCGTGTGAGGATAAACAACGAAGACACGACGGCGACCACGACCACGACGAGCTACAAGAGGTAAAAGCAAAATATCTGCGAGTAAATCTTGAAGTAGCACAGATTACGGTGAAAGATGAAAACAAAAGAAATTGATGTGAGACATGTATTAGATATACAGAGAGACTGCTCTACGCCAGCAAACGATAGAACCTAAGGATCACGAGCAATAAGCAGGACGACGGGAGAGATATAATAAACAATCTAAAACTAATTCCCTGCAGACACTATGACAAGACTATAATTTGTTTATAGAACATATTGTTTCTAGCGATGACATCTTTCGCTACAACCAACATCAAATTTCCGTTCCATATGCGCTATTGGGTCAGTGGCATGTGCACTATAGATTTTAATATATCAAAATAATAAAACAGAATAGCCACCAAAAGGTCAGCGGAAGGATACGCTAACCGGCTCCAACAGCTAGGAATTTTCTGAAACTCAATGCCTTTATCGGGTATTTCACTTTCACAGGAGACATTGAGAGTAACGGCAAATGGCTGCACAAGAGTGGTATGAAAAACCACTTTGAATGGCTTTTTGATAATGATTAGAAATAGAATGGCTGGTCGAAATAGAAACGTGTGCGCCCTTAGAAGATGAAGTATGCAGTATATAATGTATTGATAACGATCGGAATGGACTTAATTCAATAATAAGGGTGGCTTGCCTTTTGTAGTGGAATGCATAATCTAGTGTTCATTTGACACAATGTGCTACAGTAAACAGTAGATAGGAAATCATTGTGACATTCAAATGAAAAGATCGTGGCAAGGAAATGATGTGAATGGATGGTCCTAAATCAAACTTGGGCAGTGCGCGAAATGTATGAAACTTGTGGACAACTTACACATGGATTCATTGTCAGCTCTCAATAAAGTATGCATGATGTCCGATCAGCCCAACTTGGATCATGCCTATTGTGCGGGTTCATACTCATGTCAACGTCGTTAATTCATATGAGTTTTAGGATAGATAAATAAATTGTTGCATAGTATAATAAAATGAACGATGTGAAAGAAAAAACCCAGCATTAGTCAGTTATATCAGCTGAAGTGTAATGTAAAATCATATTTGTGATACAAATCTGTTAGCCGACAAGAATTATGTTGCTTAGTCAAGAAAGCAATACCTTTCTGAACTCTAATGATAACGTGTTTGCAATTATTAAAAAATATTTGCAAAGAGATTTCAATAATGTGGAATAACAGTATACTTGTCCAAGGTTATTAGACATTGCCTGCCACGCGGACCGCAGATGTAGCGGTGAATTTCAATGTGAAATCTAACCAGCATATCATCTTTCTTCATGTTGAAGATATCAGCAAAGGTCTTATAGATTAACAAGCACTCATCGAAAAGCTTTGAGAAATTCGTTCAAATTATCATACTATGTCGCAGTAATGACTCTGCTAGTCTTTGTTCATGTTGTTGTGATTTAATAAGAATGAATGCATGATGTATGATTACTGTATTCTGCGTATCTGTAGTAGGGTGAGGGGGTGGATGGGCGGGGATAGACTTCCCACAGCTGCAATCAGTCCTTCTTAGCTTTTGACCACTGTGTCTTGTCCTCAGCCAAAATCTTTAGCTTCTTCAGAGTGTACATAGTCCTGCTTTCTTGAGGCACGTTGCAGCATGCTTAACTTAACATCATTTCCTGGCTTTATATCAGCCGGATTTCAGAACGTCGAATCCAAAGGCTGTTTGTGCTGGTGTGTCCTCTGGTGTCCTTAGCACATGGCCGAACATGGACCATCTTTGCTGTGTGACTTTTAATGACATCGGTTATGTATTGCACATCTTGTATAGTTCATCGTTGGAAACTATGCTGTCTGGCCATCGGTGTCCAGTGCTGGTGCGGAGGTGTTTGCGGTACCAGGCATCAAATTTGTCTAGCGCTGCCTTTGGAGCCGCCTAACTGCATCAGGGATATGCAGGTTATGTTGTACAAACGTAGTCTTTTTGTCAAAGGGCGTCTTTGATCTACTAATCCATAGCAGTACCACAGAGCAGTGAGCCCATAATTTTACTTTTCCTCCATGGCCCGCCGCCACAAATTGGATCCTCATTTTGTTTAGTTTCATGGTTTATCGATATAGGTATATGTGGGTGAATTTTGTTAAGAATGAATTCTTTCTTAAATCACCCATTGTGCCAGCTTAAACAAATCCCCGTCATGAGGTAAACGTGCATGAGATCGCCAGCCGTGGTGAAATTCTGTGTGTCCACAATTTATATCGTTGAGCGAGAACAAAGCCGATACTACTACATATATATTTTTACGTTCAAAAGAGATCCTCAGCAGATCTTTCCAACCGTTATCATGTGATGGAGGGATACTGCTTGAAAATTTAAGATAATGCAACATTCATATCAAGGCTACCCTTGACAATATAATTATATATAATATAAGTATATTGCGACTCAGATGTCAAGCTATTTTTGGCTTTGGTTTAATTATATGAATTATATGAATGATACTGGCTGTGTATACATAAGCCAGGATATGTGCAATACATACCATTTATCAAAGCATGTATGTCGCAACATTTAAGGCACAAGAATTCAGGATTTGCCTCCACCACCTGTACAATCACACTATCGCCAGTACCTAATTTGCTAAAAAAATTAAACTATATTTCGAGGATGGTAAATGAATATTCACTCGTATCTCTATAGATATACGAGAGCATGTTGATTTACCATCATCGAAATCATGGATCTGAACATCCGAGAGTCGACTAATTATTTTTTTGTGGAATATACTCATCCTCCGGTAATGGTGGTACAGGGGCGGATTTAGAGTTGTGAAAACGAACTGGGAGTGAGGGCCCTCACGCAGAAGCATTTTACATTTAGAAGCACTGAGACGGCAAGATTGCATTCTTTGAGGTAAATATATATATTCAGTTGGTTGAAATTGTATTATATTTTACCAATTTCCATCATCGGTATTGTTACTGAAACAATACCAAAAGCAGAAATCCTTTTAAAGACAACCTTGATGGTTGCTGGTCGAAGTTAGTCCAATATTTTGGAACTAATTTGACTGGGCGCTGTTAATGCCTATGGTAGCAACAGCACCCAGTCAAATTAGTTTCAAAATATTCAATAGCATCATTATTAAATAGTAAAAACTTACAATTCATACAACAACGCTTAGTCCGTCACCAATTATGCGTTCCTGACGTACTTAATTATGACATCATCAGACACGCCACATGGTTTATTATGACGTGATGTGATGTAGCTGTAAACTGGAATGGTCCATTGTGTCACTACCGGTAACACAGTTGCTGGTTGGTTTGATGCTGATATTGGTGATAATGACGGGGAAGGCCCTGCGTGCACACGCGTGTCCACTATCGGGTTAGTGAAAAACCTGATTTATGCCTTCCGAATGGACGACATCTAGCTTTTTTAAATGCAGCACCAGTGAACGAAATTAATCACACTTCCCCTCACATATCCCTGGCGACATAGTTTACAAGATCGTGACATCCTCTGTTTTCTAGTTGCCTAAATAACGAATGACCAATCCACGCGGATGCCGTTTCCTAGTCGTGTTTATAACTGACGCCCGCGGAAACTGGTCTCTCAGACGCCCCAGCCTAGAGTAATTATGGCACAACGATTGAATTAATTAGCCACTCAATTCGGATAAGACACACGACGAGAAGGCAATTGCTAACGCTTTCGTTTCTGCGATAATCGCATCTCATATGGCAGCGAGTCTATGTAGTTAAGACATATTTCGCAAATAATTTAATTGGAAATTGTTGCTGCCGACATCATCAGCAACAACGTTGAATCAACTTAATTAGCATTAGCAACAAATAGTTACATACGTATAGTAACTAATATTCCATTTTGCTGTTGTGATCGTTAAACAACGGAGTCAGGCAGACGACCAGCAAGCGCATTTGGTGGTCGCCGAGATGTTATTGACGGATAATGAAGTGTCCATGACAAGATAATGTGTCGTCTGCTTAACGAGATTAGTGCTGTTATTGAAGCGGAATTAACGCGGTATTTGTTCCTCGGTGTCAGCGACAGATGCTCAGGCGAGAGACGATGCAACCAACATCATCAGAGGCTTTACGCTACCTAAACGTCTGGGATGTTAATAACGAATTTGTTACTGACTGCCAAGTTATCTTTATGCACACATAATTCCCTGTGTTAAATATGGCCTAGCTGGTAGTGGGTACGGCGGCGGCGGCGGCGGCGGCGGCTGCGGCGGCAGCAGCGGCGACGATGACAACAACAGCGATATTACCCGTAATAGAGGGGTCCAATCTGGCGCTCAAGTAGTTGATGTCATAATCAAATATGTCACATGTCAGTTGACCTCAGAGTCAAAATGACGTAGATCCGTCACGAAAATCGAAGTCCTTCACAAAATTGTACAAATTGTTAACTTTGATGAATTTACCATTTACGAGACGGCGACTTGGTATATTGACTATAGCACTCAGGACTACTTAACAGGAGAACTTGGTTCGCGGCTCAGGCTGAGCTGCACTATTTCGTCGTCGTTGGAAAGATGGGCAATCTCCTTATCTCATTGCCTCTCTCCACCCAGGAGCATAAATGCGTATCGGTGTATAAACCGGAGAAATTACCAATAATAGACTGAAATAAAACCCTGCCAGCTGGATATTGTGTGAATGGAACCTAGAATTAAGGGCTCGAGATACGCCAATCAAACCAGTAACTTCTAACTTACAATTTAATAAACATTCAATTGAATATTTTGACACTAATTTGACGGGGAGGTGTTGTTTCAGCAACAGTTCCCAGTCGAAATTAGTTTCAAAATATTCAACAGCTTAACTGTATAACGGATCTTTGCATTTTTAGCCGTGCCCCGCCCATCCCTAGCTAAGCTCCACTCACGCCTAGATCATGTTAGGATTGATCGATCTATAAACTCCCTGACTATCAATTTCCAGAAAACTATACAGGTAAGCTGTTGAATAGTTTGAAACTAATTTGACTGGGTGCTGTTGCTGCCTATGGCAGTAACAGCGCCAGTCAAATTAGTTTCAAAATATTCAACAGCATGTTTATTAAATAGTATAGACATAGAATTTATACAACGTGTTGGACAATGGACCTTTCCGGTTTTAGCTAGGCCCCCCCCCCCCATCTCTAGGCAAGCTCCACCCACACCTGGCTCATGTTGAGAGCGATCGATCGCTGAACACCCTGACTATCAATTTCCAAAAAACTACACAGGTAAGCTGTCGAATATTTTGAAAGTAATTTGACTGGGTGCTGTTGATGCCTAAGGCAGCAACAGCACCCAGTCAAATTACTTTCAAAATATTCAACAGCATTTTTATGAAAGAGCAAAGAATTACAAAGACATACAATTCGTACAACGTGTCGGACTATTTGAGATTTGATGACTGTCTATGCGGAACCCTTTGTGACGTAATGATTGTGACGTCATCATACACGCGCTAAGCTGATTATGACGTCATATGAGGTCAGATGATGGATGGATACTTTGGAAAGGTGAATTAAGGACATAGAATTATTTATGACGTAACGATTATGACACACGCCGCTTAGCTGATTATGACGTCCTATGACGTCATAACTCTGGAAAGCTCCATTACACTGAGCTTCCAGATCCTGGGAATTTAGGTTTCGAAATTTCAAATCGATTACAAGACGCATAAAAAAAGGGGTGGAATCTGGCTAGAAATGGGCGGGGTATAGCTAGAAATGGATTCCTCCATATCCTGTTGAATATTTTGAAACTAATTTGACTGGGCGCTGTTGCTGCCATAGGCAGCAACAGCACACAGTCAAGTTAGTTTCAAAATATGTAACAGCTTACCTCTATAGTTTTCTGGAAATTGAGTTTCAGAGAGTGCAAGTATCGACTGATCGTAACACGGGCAAAGCGTGGGTGGAGCTTAGCTAGAGATGGACGGGGCATATCTAAAACTGGATTCCTTCATTTCAAGCTAAGCTCCGCGTGTGTTGGAATCAATGTACATGTATGTATATTAAACCCTGAATTACCAGATTCCCACTTTCAAGGCAACTATACAGGAAAGCAAAGCTGTTCTATTTTGAAACTAATGTTTAGCCCCTATTAAATTGCAAGTCCATCAAAGACATACAATTTGTACAATTGATGGACTTTTCGAGCTTCATGACGGAGTTAAATAATACGTAATTGTGATTGTGACTCTAGCCAACACGTGACGTGGTTGATCATTATGTCATATCCTTGAGCGACATATCGGATTCCTGTACTCTGTAAAGGTGACAAAAATCTCGCCTAACTATCGGGAAAGCCATGCTATCACAGGTGTCCTTAACTGTCTAAATGCCCGCAAGTCACCAGACAATAATTCCAATGAGCAGTAGCTGTGGACGTAAAGATTTTGTAAATAGTTTGACTGAAAGTTGTTGGTGGCTAAGCATGCTCAAGTTCTTCCGTTATGTTCGCTGGCACATAATACAGCACTAAATCAAATTGGCAATTAAAATTGTGTCTAAATATAATTCCCAACACCCCTGCGGCAGGTTATTGTTGTCGGAAGCTAATAATTACATCATTGATGCTGTTTGACTCATTTGTAGCATTCTCTAAAAAGTTATTTTCGTATATCGTCACCGGAAGAAGAACGAGATGTTGTCAGCATGATAACATAGCTAGGTTAAAGAACGTGCCAAAAAGACACCGTATAATGCTTTCAAACTACAATTTTGAAGACAACGTAAGAAATGTTCTGTTGAAAATTTTGGACTTAATTTGACTGTAAGTCATTTACAGTTGGACTATACTCTAGCCTAGTTATTGAGTTTTTATTATGAAATTAATTTGACTGACAGTAGACACGTGTTGCATACCGCTGTCATAGGCAGCAAATGCTGTCAGTCAAATCTGTTTCAAAATATTCAATAGATTTTACACTTAGCTCAGAAGAAACGGTGTTTCTAGTAGGTACTAGATGGTGATGAATTTTGGTAAGAGAACATAGCATAGTTCAAAGCATCGTGTTCCAGATCCGGCAGACACTCCAAGTTTTCGTTTGTTTGTAACAATCGCTCTCAGCGGTGACTCCATTACCGCTGTATTAATCCACTTAATGGAGTCCAAGATCTTTTGACAGACCTCTCTATTCGACAGCGGCTGATGAAAGATTTGTTATCGAACCAGGAGAATACCATACTGACGACCTGAGAGCAAATTGACGTAGAAAAGGCAAACTGCCGATTAACTAGAAATTGGATCGCACGAGGACTTCAATTTCCGCATCCGGTGTCGGCTGCCTAAGTGGAATAATGCCTTCACCGTGCGAGCGTCACGTGCTCGACGCGAGCGAACAACAGGAAATGTCGTGCTGAATATGCACGGAGGAAGTCCAAGCTTCCGAGAAATATGGTTTTCTGTCGTGTTTAGGTTTAAAACAATCGTATGCACGCGCGTGAAAAAAAATCTATTTGACGTATGTCATATCGGAGGGTGTTGTACCGGCAACAATTTGACACTGAGTTGAATACGAGTCCCCGAAAGGCGATTGATGGTTAATAATTTAATTATCCCGTGAGGGTTTTTTTAGGAATTTCAAAAGCCACTTACTAACCAATACTTTAGTTTAATATATCATATTTTATTGTACTGAAATGGATCTACCCAGAAGATTTAAACTTTTAATTTCTGTCTATAATGACTAATTCTGCTTGTCCCGACGGATTATCTCCCTTTGCCTGTTGGCTGAAAACAACTAAGTAAATATCGAATTCGTTTTCTAGTCGTCGGAGCCAGTTTTGGTGGCTCAACCTATGCAAAATTCCAACATACGGTCTTTTTGTCATTTGACGCATAATCTCACTCAGAATCACATACTAAAAATTCCCATCGATCCCTTTTGGGCGGAATTTTTACGGGGGTTTGAAGTCGAGGACTATTTTCGGCTTTTTACTAGGAAGTTATTTTTTTAAGTTATTTTCTTGTCAAATCAAACGTTTCAACGCCCACAATTGTCCATCGTCTGACAGAAAATATGTTTGCAGTTAGTTTATGGGGTTTTAAAGTGACGATCATCCTTTTTGGATCCACCATTTTAGTTTGATATCTGTTGCTGCCATTATTTGGGATTCTATTGTTTTCGCTCTAGGGCAATGCTTAGTATGTCTTCAAGATGAGTAAAGCTACCTCAACAGCGTATAGCAACTGTAAAGCAGTTCGCTTCTAATTGTCTATTTCTAGCATGGAGTTGAAACACGTTTTATTTGATATTTTTATAACACAACAACTTTCCTTCGAATAATTATTGTTCGCAAAACAATCAGCAGAAAATACAAGCGTCACTGGCTAACATTTTGAAAACGAGTTTACTTAAAATTGCTGTTGCAACAACTTTCAATCAAACTGTTCCCAAAATAATCAGTAGAACTTTCAACATTGTTATCCTTTCAGAAATTGCTTCTAGCAAATTGAATGAAAATCATTGCTGACTAAAGCAGCAACAACTCTGTCAAACTCTGTCTGTTGGGAAGCGACATTTTAAGAGTGACCAGCACGTGGACAAAGGGATAACTAGACGCGAGTATGATTGGAGAGACATGAGAAAGATCATGGACCGATTTCAAGTGCAACCCATTAGATGCTAATATTCCGCAGGTGCGATCTCTGGCCATTAGTCTGACTGCATGCGAAGAGGATGGCGTCAGCTGTGACCAAGCTGAGAAAGTCGGGGAAGAGTTAAAACAGAGCATGGATGGTAAATCTGTAAACGACTACCATGACGAGGTCTCAGATAGTAAGGCATCAAGATCGATAAGCAAACTGTGCGAATTGATCAATCGATTTTGTTTTTGCGATGTACTGCACTACAGCAAAGAGAAGACGAAGGTATTTTTCCTTACTTTAGACACAAAATGATCGCAGTCCCCACAACCTTGTTAAAAATGTCTCCACCATGAAGGTGGATAAATCGGAACCGGCCAGAACAATACAGGAAGATCTGACAAACAGCGGTGAAGCTAAGTGCCCGCTAGCCAAGCATAGCATGGCTGTGATAGATGGTGGCTGGCTGCAACACTATATAAGATGGAAAATAATGCAACATATATGCTCAGGTGCTTTAACAGTACAATTCTAGGATGGACCATCCTAGATCTCTGGCAAGATCTCTGCTGGTGTATTGTTGCAGATACGGCGAAGCCTCATGCTGACCAGGAGGCATTCATCTTGAATGAACGAATCCGGACTAAGCTAATTAGCCTTCTGTCATATCATCTTCATTGACATTGACATATTCACGATGCTTCTGGATCGCTGGGATGACAGATTGTAATTTTCTTGAAGAAGGAAGCAAAACGATCGAATCGAGGGCAACTACACAGTCTCAAAGACAGGGTTCCCAGCACATTATCAAACAAAATTCCCTGAGTTTTCCCTAATATTTCTGTGAGAAATTTCCAAAATTCCATGAGAAATATTTTCACCATAACAAGGTTGCTGAGAAGTCAAGAGGTGGTTACAGCAAAACAACTAAGATGCTGATAATATATACAACAGTGGTGTAGCCTGTGCATACAATAATTTTAATTTATTTCCAATTTCAGTCAATGGGTCACTGTTAAATTCCAATAGTTCTCCACCATTTCAGTTGAAAATTTTCCAAATTCTCTGAGGTTTCCTTGACTGAAAAATTGGAAACGCATTTCCCATGTTTTCCCTGATTTCCAGAGTTGCTGGGAACCCTGAAAGAGGTGCAGAACCTGTCTGATATTGTTGGACGTTTTGACAAGTTAGAGGAGGTTAGAGGAAGAAGTTGGCAGTGCGCCTATTCCATTGCTTGCATGTTGTCACTGAGAAGGACACTTACTTCTCTGACATACTCCCAATACATGCGAATGGTTGCGAAGTGGAGTAAGATAGCGCCACAGTAACTGCCACCAACTGAGCACACAGCCTATTTCCACAGCCTATGTGTTCACCCCCACGTTGTCAGATGACTAACTCTTAGCAACAATGAACTCGAACAGAATGATTGGGGATGGAAAGAGGAAAACGGCTCTATGTCCAATAATGACGGATCTCGATGCTGAACCATCAAAGGTGCTCAACTTCATTTGTTGCAAATGTAAAGCAACAACAAAGAATCTGTGTGTCACCAAGCAATGCTTATGCAACGGATTGAAATGCGTGATGGCATATGGATGGTACCGAGGTAAGACTTGCAGCAACATCGACCATACGATCAAATATCTGGTGAAAAGACTGATGGTTTGGAGTTATAATGCCATGATATCGCAAGGCACATCCCGACCTTAAAGGGTACCATGTTGATGAGCTTCTCCTAGTTTACCCTCCGTGTCGAACTTGTTTGTATTTTCCTTGACATCTATGCATCCCAGCTGCTGAGTGACAATGAATAGACTTTTAAATAATGACAATGGATTTTTCATTTGATCACACTTGTTAGCAGTTATACGATATGTAGAATTGCCTTCTTTCACCTTTGGTATTGGTGATGTCGGGAAGTAGCGCTAGTACATCCGGCGACACACATATCAAGTATGAGCCATTTCAGGTTGTGGAACATTGTATTTGGTTGGAAAATAGTTAAGGACACCGTTCTCTGTTACCCCCCCCCCCACCCAACCACCTTTATCATATTTCATACACGATGTCGAAAATCGTCCACAAATTCACACACACACACACCCCGCCCCCCCCCCCCACACACACACACACTCACACACACACACACACACACACACACACACACACACACACACACACACACACTCTCTCTCTCTCTCTCTCTGCCCATAAGGGATCAATGGGGATTTTTTGTATGTGATTCTGGGTAGCGTTACGGATCGGATGACACCAAAGAACCGTATGTTAGAATTTTGTTCAGGTTCATCCCCCTCAACGACTAGGCTATGAAGGTTACCCATTTAAAAATCGATATTCTACGCAGCAAAGCTACAATGTGTTTCTGTCTTTTGTACTATGTATGTGTAATGAGATACGGGTTGGTAAATAATTATAACCACCTAAAGTTGTTATGCCGGGTAGAGAATTTGGTGAGATACATTGCAACTTTCATGCACAATTCTCAACATTATTTAAATAAAGCAACTCTGCATCATTTATACCTCACATGCGTATTTACAAAGTAGCTAACGTTGCCTAACTATGCACGCTACTCAAAAGAGTAAAAAAGTATGCCTATATATGAATATAGCACAAGAGTATTGTAATATTTAGAAAGACAACCTGAGGCAGGCAGTTACGCATATCACGGATGAGTATTCCATCCACCCGTCTTAGTTTGTCTCCACGGTCACACATAATTCAGCAGCTACAATCACACTGAGTCTATAATGTGAAAATGCATCAACTGATGAGAGAGAGAGAGAGAGAGAGAGAGAGAGAGATAGAGAGCGCGCGAGAGAGAGAGAGAGGAGGGAGGAAGGGAGGGAGGTAGAGAGAGCGGGAGGGAGGGAGAGGGAGAGCGGGAGGGAGGGACGGGGAGGGAGGGGTGTGTGTGTGTGTTATATAACATCAGATGCTATCATTGGAAAAAGCCCGTCTCCAATGACTCATGTTAACTGGAAAGAGCGATCCTTTATGCACTACTGTTTCCAGTATAAGCCCCAGTCATCACTTCTTATCGTCATATAGAATTAAAACATAGTGTTAAAATAGTCACTGCTGTAGGCGATCAGAGACGATGTCTTGTCGACAATGGTAGAGGCGTCATGTGTTGACAGGAGTACATTTATGTTCCAATTGTTAGGCATCAGAGCGTAAGGCCTGAAAATTAATGTGAGATATGCGACAGTATTCTTGTCGAATAAAGCGTCCAGCACCCACACGACCTGGGTTTTATTCCATATTTTATTGCTAACCAATAAACAGCTTAGACCGCATTCGGGCCTTTTGTAGTCTTTCAAAAAGTATTCTGCAAAAGCGTAAAGACGCATCACCCTAGCCACCATTTTATCTGCTTATTGTTAGCGTTTCTTAAATTACAAAAAAACCCTGAAAATAAAGTCATAATATTTTGTCACAACGACAAAAAGTGATATAAATTGCATTTTGCGTAAAAGAAACAGATTGTATAGCCTAGGTGCCTTTGAGTACATCGTCTCATTTATCCCATCTAATTCTGAATTCTTGGTATACTAATTTCAATGAAGTTAAATACAAACTTGGTTGCATAATTTTCACAAACAATTGGACTGAACGCCGTTTATGAGATTGCTAGCATCGCCATTTGACCAGTCAAATTGTTTTACATAACCAGTACAAGTTGAAATGTGAAATACCCTGACTATGGGATACGAAAACGCATACTCATATAAACTGAGACTGTTTAATATCACGGTGACTATAATATTCTATTCCCCGACCTGGTGTGACCCAGACGTAGATCAAAGAAGATATCTGAAATTTGATCTCAGAAACTTCGCATAATTTCTTGAAAATAGTTTTTTCATACTTTGATGTAGTAGGTAGTTTAATTGCACTTAAACATGATCAAGTCATATTTGTCATTGCATCCACCTTTAGCATAAATTCAACGTTACTGTGTAAATCATGTGGTAATTTCCACTCCATAAGCCAACTGTCCATTTATCCTCTGTGAACAAGTCAAACATCTACTTTTGTTTCCATTTTAACGAGCACAAGATATCAGTTCAGTTTCTATACTGCTGATTGCATATACCACATATCATCAGAAGTCCATAATAGTCTTTTAATATCATATTCAACTGTTTACCTGAACAGCTGCCGTGAAATTGAAATTCTGAAAATTCAGGCATTAAAGTCTTAAAATCGAAGAGGACGGATCTTAGCTAGAAATGGGCAGGTGTAGCTAGAAATGGCCGAGTGTAGCTAGAAATGGCCGCGTGTAACTAGAAATGGCCGGATGTAGCTAGAAATGGCCGGGTGTAGCTAGAAATGGCCGGATGTAGCTAGAAATGGCCGGGTGTAGCTAGAAATGGCCGAGTGTAGCTAGAAATGGCCGCGTGTAACTAGAAATGGCCGGATGTAGCTAGAAATGGCCGGGTGTAGCTAGAAATGGACCGGGTGTAGCTAGAAATGGGTCGGGTGTAGCTAGAAATGGACGGGCGTAGCTAGAAATGTCCGGGTGTATTTAGAAATGGATGGGTGTAGCTAGAAATAGGCCGGGTGTAGCTAGAAATGGCCGGGTGTAGCTAGAAATGGGCCGGGTGTAGCTAGAAATGGACGGGCGTAGCTAGAAATGTCCGGGTGTATTTAGAAATGGATGGGTGTAGCTAGAAATAGGCCGGGTGTAGCTGGAAATGAACCGGGTGTAGCTAGAAATGGGCAGGGTGGAGCTAGAAATGGCCGGGTGTAGCTAGAAATTGATGGGTGGAGCTAGAAATGGCCGGGTGTAGCTAGAAATGGATGGGTGTAGCTAGAAATGGGCCTGGTGTAGCTAGAAATGGGCCGGGTGTAGCTAGAAATGGCCGGGTGTAGCTAGAAATGGATGGGTGTAGCTAGAAATGGGACGGTTGTAGCTAGAAATGAACCGGGTGTAGCTAGAAATGGACGGGCGTATCTAGAAATGGGCCGGATGTAGCTATAATTGGAACGGGGGTAGCTAGAAATGGGCCAGGTGTAGCTAGAAATGGATGGGTGTAGCTAGAAATGGGCCGGGTGTAGCTAGAAATGAACCGGGTGTAGCTAGAAATGGGCAGGGTGGAGCTAGAAATTGGCAGGGTGGAGCTAAAAATGGGCAGGGTGGAGCTAGAAATGGGTAGGGTTTAACTAGAAATGGCCGGATGTAGCTAGATGTGTCTAGGAATGATCGGGTGTAGCTATGAATGACCGGGTGGAGCTAGGAATGGCCGTGTTTAGCCATAAATGGTCTGGTGTAGCTAGGAATGGCCATGTGTAGCTAGGAATGGCCGTGTGTAGCTAGAAATGGACCGGGTGTAGCTAGAAATGGGCCGGGTGTAGCTAGAAATGGACGTGCTTAGCTAGAAATGGAGAAATGGGCCGGGTGTATCTAGAAATGAACCGGGTGTAGCTAGAAATGGGCAGGGTGGAGCTAGAAATTGGTATGGTTTAACTAGAAATGGCCGGATGTAGCTAGAAATGGCCGGATGTGTCTAGGAATGATCGGGTGTAGCTAGGAATGGCTGGGTGTAGCTAGAAATGACCGGGTGTAGCTATGAATGACCGTGTGTAGCTAGGAATGGCCGTGTGTAGCCATAAATGGTCTGGTGTAGCTAGAAATGGCCTAATGTAGCTAGGAATGGCCGTGTGTAGCTAGAAATGGCCGGGGCTAGCTAGAAATGGGCCGGGTGTAGCTAGAAATGGGCCGGGGCTAGCTAGAAATGGGCCGGGTGTAGCTTGAAATGGGCCGGGTGTAGCTAGGAATGGGCGTGTTTAGCTAGGAATGGCCGGATGTAGCTAGAAATGGATCTCTCCACTCTAACTATCTTCTCCTCAAAATATCGAGTACCCATCCATATCCAGCTTGTCTTGCATATGTACAAAATTTGCAGCAATGACGAATGACTTAGAAATGTGTGAAGCATCAATAAATTTCACAGACATGGTAGCTTGCCAAAGTCACAAACGCAGTTTATTAATATTTTTGCAAAGCAACAACAGACGTGTGCATTATTTCTTAGACAGTTGGATAACGTTCTAGAGGAGTACTTGCCTCTTTTGACTCGCGCTAAAAGCGTGTGTGCTACACCACAGGTAGTTCAGGAGGGGTCGATTAAAAGATTCCTGCATGGATGGTCATATTATTCGAAAACCAGCGTGCTAAATCGCATTCGATTGCTACTCTAGACGCTTATTCACGAAGGTTTTTTTTATTATATTACATAATCTAATCGGAATTATGGTGGTAAATATGTAGCTTTGATCAGTGAGCACCGAAATATGTCAATGACTTTGGCCGCGACAACCTTCAGTCAAATTGCTTTCAAAATAGTTTTTGTATTTAGCTTCGCTGAAGAACACCGTGACTGCGAATTCAGATTGAAAGTGGGTAACAAGTTAAGATAATTTCTGCCTTTTCTTGTTACCATTGTTTGATTGGCGTTTTATGTTTTCGATATTTCAAGACCAATTGTCAGTTAAATAAATCGAATGTGTCTCTGGGTGCATAAAATCGACAACGGAGAAAATTAGCAATTTTTGCAACAGAGGGGACAAGGGCGGCAAATAATGTAATTTCGCAGCTCAGTGGGTTGGAGAGAGAGTTTTTATCAAACGAAGACACACACACGGTGCGCCGGTATCCTCAATTGAAGGGAGTAGACGACATGAGCCCAAATGGCACGCGCTGGTCCGTCTCGTGCTTCGGTGCTCACTGATCAAAGCAGACGACAAGGCTGCATCAGAAGCGATACTTTCCCTCGCAGTTTATGATGGATTACCAAATGGATGCTTAGCTCGGCAGTTGAGTTTCTTCATATAGTTTCAAAGTTTGCTTTTAAATGAGATAAGAATGGCTTATAACTAGACGATATTTTAAAACTTAGAATGCAGATACCTTGTATTAAGTGGCAATCTGTCAATAACGGCACACAGTGTTCGTGGTGGGTGTTTAAAGTCTTAAAAGCCCTTTGTATTTCAGTAAAACGTCTGCCATGCCATATGTAATGCGTGGGAGTCAGAGCCAGAATTATCCTATGGGTAGGGACTGGGGGCAGCACCAGCTTCCAGGCTAATTGGTTTCAAAATATTCAACAGCGTACGTATATTATGAGCGTAAAAGTGACATACTGTGATTAACAGTTTCAAATGGGTAAAATGCGATAATTGTTCTTGGTTTGAGGGCCCCTTATTTTCAGGGCCCCTTATTTTCAGGGCCCGGGGGGGGGGTACTGAAGCCCCGTTAGCCCTTGCTTAATTCGACTCTGGTGGAAGTGAATGTCGTTTTACCGGGTGTGTCTATTCTCAAATGGCATATAGAAGAAAGTGTCTGAACTCGCTTCCATCGTATGTCCTTCATTGAGCAACGTCTCCTAGCAGTTACAGCGACGTTGCCAGATATCAAATAAGACATCCGCTCATGGGATTTGCATAAAAGAGTCCCTCCGTGCATATAATGTCTTGTGTTACATGGTTTATTGTATCAACACTTCATTTAAATGAAATTCGATTCGACATGAAATACTTGATGGGTGTGCGGAATAACGCCAGGAGAGCCATCATTCTAGCTCCGAACTCATCCACTGCAGCGTTCAATCAAATATAAGACATGCGCTGTCTGTCTGTGGGGTGAGGTGGGGTGCCACGTTATTAATGAGCCCACATTATCAATCAGTCATATATATGATGTCATAATTAACTACGTCACATGTAGGCTGATTTCATAATCAATTGCGTCATGTATGACGCGATTTAGTCTGTCATAAACGCTTAATAGTCCGTCAAGTTATACGAATTGTATGTCTACGTAACGCGCCAATATCGAATTTGCGCCATTGGCCAATGGCGCGGGCCCAATATCAAATTTGATATCGGTGCGGTCGTTGGTCAACGGCGCAAGCCCAATAACGAATTTAATATAGGCGGGCCCGTTGACCAACGGTGCAGGGGACCAATACCGAATTTGACATCGGCGCGCCCGTTGGCCAATGGGCGCGCCGATATCAAATTTGATATTAGTCCCCTGCGCCGATGGCCAACGGGCGCGCCGATGTCAAATTCGATATTGGTCCCCTGCACCGTTGGCCAACGGGCGCGCCGATATCAAATTCGTTATTGGGATTGCACCGTTGACCAACGGACACGCCGATATCAAATTTGATATTGGTCCCTGCGCCATAGGCCAACGGCGCAAATTCGATATTGGCGCGTTACATCTATACTATTTAATAAACATTCTGTAGAATATTTTAAAACTAATTTGACTGGGCGCTATTGCCGCAACAGCACCAGGTCAACCTAGTTTTAAAATATTCAACAACTCACCTGTTTAGTTTTCTGGAAATTGAGATTCAGAGAGTGCAGGAATCGATTAATCGCAACGCGGGAAAGGCGCGGGTGGAGCTTAGCTAGAGATGGGCGGGGCATAGCTAAAACTGTATTCCTCCATTACTGTTCTCAAAGAGAGGCGATTTGTTGACCAAATCTTATAAAACACCAGCCTCCTGTCTAACAAAGCCACCATAATGTGTTCACAAAGGATGGCTATAGAAGACGAGTGTAATAGAAATCAAATGGCGCGGTGTTTTCCTTTCCAAAGATGAAACTCTGGTATGCTTTTTCAAATGAGTACATTGATGAACTTTTTGTATATATTAGTGAATGAGGCATATGGAAATAATAATAATTAAACACTCCCCACCCCACCCACCCCTCCAAGTTCAAGTTCAAGTTCTCTTTACTCTTCCAGGCTATACAATAACACAGGGAGGTACATCTATTTACCTCATATATAGGGTCATATGCCTAGCTGACTAATATTTACAACAATGTAGATGCCGGTGTAAATTGTCTGCTAATTAACCTAATTATTAGAATATTTTGGAGAGATGAATTAATAATGGAATTATAAAGGAATTGTTAAAATAAACAGATTGTATGGCTGGACCTTTACCCCACCCCCCTTATTAGACAACGTTAGTGTCCAGTAAATGCAGACGTTCATGTCAGAATGTTTGAAAATAAAATTGTTAGAATTTCATATATTTAGAGTCTTAAGTTGTGTACCTCAATATAATGAAGCGAAATTAATTTATGGCGTTACTCTGGCGTTACTCCGGCGTTACTATCTAGTGAGAATCGGCTCTGGTATAGACCTAATGTTTTTAGTTGTGAAGTTGAATTCGCTTTTCCAGAGTACCCACCCATCATATAACGTCATAATGAACTGCGTGATGTGTGCAATGACATCATAATGAATGACGTCATGAATGACGTCGATAAGTACGTCACGAACGCATATTTGAAGACGGTCTATGCGTTGTTATACAAATTGTTTGCTCTTACTATTTATTAAATATTCTGTTGAATATTTTGAAACTAATTT
Source organism: Chaetoderma sp. LZ-2023a (assembly GCA_034401795.1). Classification (NCBI taxonomy): domain Eukaryota; kingdom Metazoa; phylum Mollusca; class Caudofoveata; order Chaetodermatida; family Chaetodermatidae; genus Chaetoderma; species Chaetoderma sp. LZ-2023a. Next base: position 118,590,877 of record CM067372.1, read on the forward strand.
GACTGGGCGCTGTTGCTGCCATAGGCAGCAACAGCACCCAGTCAAATTAGTTACAAAATATTCAACAGCTTCCCTGTATAGTTTTCAGGAAATTGATAGCTAGGGCATTTGGGGATCGATCAAGCACAACACGGCGAGGTGTGGGTGGAGCTTAGCTAGTGATGGGCGGGGCATAGCCAAAAATGGAAGGGTCCATTGACGATACCTATTCCTAATTCAACTTCACAGCTAATAAAGTTATATTAACTTTCACAGAATGAAATCATCATATGAACATAAGACCTATTTAGTGTCCTTACATCAACAGTGGCGGATTCAAGAGGTGGGGTGGGGCGGACCAGGCGTACGATCCCCTGTCCCCACCCCACCCCACCCCACCCCACACCACCCTAAAGTTGTCAAATCCTAAAAAACACCGCACCCCTCTTAAAATCAACCCTATTATTTTAACTTGGAAGCAAACTAAGTATGCTTGCTACTTTTCCACTCAGAATTGCATATATCTGATCTTAGTACATCAGAATTCAAAAAATTTATTTGTGTTACAGTGACAACGTGGCCAAATCGTAGCTAGATATCCACCCTCTCATCATTTTGGGAGGAGAATTTTCACAATTGAGAGATATAGTCGGATACCCATTAAGAGCAGCGAACACCCATTGAAAAACACGCAAACCACTGACAGAATAATCTAATTATGCAATACCTTGTATTTAAAAAGCATATTGCATGTATCACATTCATAGTAGAAAATTAATGCCGACGAGCGGCGATAGACATATTTTTTCACTCGTCCATATTTCGTCATATGCTTTAAATATCCAAAAATATTCAAGAAACTATTTTGTTGGAGGCAAGAATACAGGCATTGCTTTTTCGGCACCTTTTCCGACAAAGTTTTTTGCCAATCCTGACAATCTCGACCAAACACTATTTCGCATATTAAAATACGCGTTATCTTGTAAGCACGTTATTTAATTTTTGGGTAGGCTATAATGATTGATGGTACAATGCGACAAATTGCTTAATTTGGCAGTATTTGTATGACAACGCCTATTTAGCGTGTTCTCCAAAAGTTCCTGGCTTATAACATGGATATTTTCGTGGAAAAATAATGTGTTTAGGAGAATCATGCAGTTTGATGAGGAAATTAAGTTAATATACTTCAACCATTGATATCGTATATATTGGCTATATCAATCATGCTCATACCCTCACTATGGGGCTGGCGGTCGCGACCGCCGTTGACTTAAGCTTAGAAAATCGCTAGTGCGCATAACCGGGTATTTTCAGATTCTTACACGTCTATATAAGCTGTCAGTAAACAGCTGTTCAGCTGATGTTTCATTTCATTTTGGCAACTTGTCAACAATTATCAGTTAATTGTGACGTTTCTCAGTACTCTTCTTATTCTTCTGTCTACTTGCCCGGTCCAACCACCACGGTCCATAAAACCTTGCCACCGTAATGCCGGGTCTCTAATTTATTCCGTAATCAGAAGAGAGACCAAACAAAAATGTTTCTAACGTTTATGGATGATATAGATATAGTCTATATTTATCATCCGTGTAAGAAGCAGACACTCATGACCTGGATTTATATATTTGTATCGTAAATACAATTTTTAGTTGGAGGTATTAATCTGACAATGTATTCGACTAGGAAATGGAATTTGCAACAATACGATTCTGTTAGTAATTTGATATTATCATATTAACGGGATCGGCGAGAAAAAACTGTACTCTGAATTTCCGCTTTTGAGAGGTCCATAAGTGATCTAGCCGATATATGATATCTGTGGCTTCAACATTCTGAGTGATCTTGCTTTCTATGTTGTTTTATGTCCGTTACCCGTTTATGTGAAACGATTACCAGCAAACAACAGACCTGTGATCGATTTTCGTAGCACTCCTAGATTACAAATACTCTCTTTCCCCCTCCAAAGAGTCAAGAATTTACGGTTCAGACCGATAAACCTACATATATGCAATTTCTCACAGATAATAATGTCACGTAGATGTTTTTTCATACGAAAATGGGTAACAAACTCATACTTTCATAGCTAATTGAAGATTCATTGTTTACACACATGAATATAGCAGGTGGCTTCTAATAGCATTGGGATCATACGCCTGAGACGACGCCTTCAAAATTTTCTGCATTCGTCTATGATATTCGAAAGAAAAAAAGAAGTTTTGTCACTCAGAATCCAGAAGACTTCTCAGACCATCTGATTTTCCTGATTTTCTTTTGGGGAGCCCTCCCCCGGATCCCCGCCCCCTTGCAGATGAGAGCAGACAGCCTATCCAAGATTCTCCTCATTTACGAACCCACCCTAACCGAAGATCCTGGATCCACTTATTCGAGGTACACAATTTAAGCCTCTAATTGTATACAATTTTAACAATTTTATGTTTAAGAACTGTGATATGAATGTGCGCCTAAGTCTGTGAGCTTAGATTAAAAATATAGTTCCATAGATCTAGCAACTGTAGTTATTATGGTACATAATTCGTTCCAATAAAAGACACCAAGGCAACATTGTTAACTACGTATCTTCTTACAAACGCTTCTCTGAACAGAACACAGGATCTGATGATGTTTGCTGCTTTTAATTTAAAGTCCTCGGTCCATCTTGAAGTTTGAATAGCCAGCGTTATGCCGCTCTATCCTCCCAAGTCGGCCAAATTTTCATCGTTGACCAAACATTGATTAACAAACACCAAAAAGGATTAATTACTCTTAGACAATCGCGTGAAACATTGCGTCTGCGTCACGCATGCGATGAAATCAGCTCAACAGGCCGGAAACCTCCCATCTGGTAAGAAACCGGAGCTCGAATACTGGTGATTAATGAGCGGGTCTATAAGGAAAAGAACTATAATTGCCCAATTCTCGCATAATCTCGCGATGATTCTCGTTTTCCATCATCAATCATTATGTGATAGTAACAATGTCGATGTTTGCTGGATCGTAAAATGCAGATGATATTCAACATGCATGGGCTTTTGTATTTCATTCTGTATTTTTCTCCAAAATCTTACTTAACCCTGCAACACATATAATTACAGTGTAGGAATTTCAAGACAGCGCTACAGGTAAGCTGTAGAACATTTTTTAACTAATTAGACTGGAAGCTGTTACAACAGCTTCCAGTCAAATTAGTTACAAAATACTCAACTTCAATATTGCTTATATCATAAAAGAATATGCTATTCCAGGTCCGTAGGCTGAAGGTTGAAAGAATTAAGCTTTTGAATCCGCCAGATCAGATAGAACAAATGATTTACTATGGCGCCTATGAAAGAGATTGTTGACTATTTTGAAACTAATTCAATTGGATTCAATTCAATTACATGTATTACCGGCTTAGCTCGAGAAGGGATGATTTATTGCGTCCATGTATTAATATTTCAGGAGAATTCGAGTACCGATTGTCGCTGCCGCCGCTCCGTGAAATGGTTCGCGGAATAACCCGCCTGAGCATAGACAGAAAATCCATTAACCATTAGGCAAGGGTAGATAATAAAATAAGTTTAACTTTTGTCTGTAAGGCAACTGTATAAGTACAGAAAACTTTTAGGACCAGTGCAAGAATTCCACTGTTATTCTGTATCCATGTATAGTTGGGATGCATTTGCAAAGCAGAACAGCACAACGGATGGATCAGATCTGTCACTCCAGTAGGCCTATGTTATGTCAGAATCAATTACGTCACACGTAGGCTGAAGTTACAGTCAAATTGCGCAATGAATGACGTATCTAGCTCCGCCATGATCCGTCAAGTGTACGAATTGTATGGCTTTACTATTTACTAAACATGGTGTTGAATACTTTGAAACTAATTTGACCGGTTGCTGCTGCTGCCATAGGCAGCAGACAGCACCTAGTTAAATTAATTTCAAAATATTCCACAATCTGCCTGTATGGTTACCTTGAAATTAGAAATCCGGGAATTCGGGATTATAAGTATATATTGATTCCAAAACGCAGAAAAAGAGGACGGAGTTTAGCTAGAAATGTGAGGGCGGAGCTAGAAAAGGGAGGGGCGTAGCTAGAAATGGGCGGGGAATAGCTTCTAATGGGCGGGTCGTAGCTAGAAATAGGAGAAGCATAGCTAGAAATTGATCCCTGTATTGATAGCGTGCCATATAGCAATATGTTTAACTCTTAGCCCTCTGATGTCAAAATTTTAAATTTTCAAATGAAATTAAAAGATGATACTTTGAAACTAATTTGACCGGTTGCTGCTGCTGCTGCTGCTGCTGCTGCTGCTGCTGCTGCCATAGGCAGCAAACAGCACATAGTTAAAGTAATTTCAAAATATTCCAAAATCTTCCTGTATAGTTACCTTGAAATTAGAAACCTGGGAATTCAGGATTATAAGTATATATTGATTCCAAACCGCAGAAAAAGAGGACGGAGTTTAGCTAGAAATGGGAGGGCGGAGCTAGAAAAGGTAGGGCGTAACTAGAAATGGGCGGAGAATAGCTTGAAATGGGCGGGTCGTAGCTAGAAACAGGAGAAGCGTAGCTAGAAAATGATCCCTGTATTGATAGCGTGCCATATAGCAATATGTCTAACTCTTAGCCCTCTGATATCAAAATTTTAAATTTTCAAATTAAATTAAAAGATGAACTGGTGTTCATTTTTAAACAAATTTGTTGGAAGATGGTGCTGTCGTAGACAGTAACATCGTCCAACAAAATTGATTAAAATTGTACACCAGTTTCTTTGTTACTGGCACCGTAAAAGATAGAATGTTGACATCAGAGTGGTAAGGGTTATAATCCATCCGATATTCCAGCAGCATTTTGTCATTATGGTTAGTTCCGACATTGTTTTTGCGTAATTGTTTTACAGGTGATAGACTATGAACAGTGTATAGGGCCTATTGTTTCCTGAGGCAGAGTTACAAATGCATAATGACGCTAATGCAACCCTTTAACCCCTGGTCGTAACGACGGTAACTGTGTGATGTCGTCTTTTGTACCAAAAGTCACCTTCCGGCAATATAGTATTCCCTTGGTGCCAATGCATTACAAACTCTTATTAATGATTAATCATCGACTACGCCATCGAATGGTGTGAAATAAATATCGTACCTTGATTCTGTGCTGATGCGCGTCTGTCTACACGTGCCACTGACGAGAGATCTCACCGACGCATGTCATTTTGAAATGTCAACTTGAGCGATCGGAGAGAATTACCTTGAACTTGAACGTGAACTTTTATTTACACCCAGGGCATACATGCATGACATATTGGGAACACGATTAAACAATATTTTGCAGACAGAGTGGAAATTAATTATCATTATAATACAAATACTTAATACTTAATCGTTATTATTATCAACATTTTTGTCATCATCATCATCATCAACGTCATTAGCACACTATTTATCATTACGTGTTATGGGTTTATTTACATTCGTTTTTATTCTTGCTATCGACATTTCCTTTTACTAGTCTGAAGCTCTCACCCGCACAATCATTACCGCCGCCGCCACCAACATTCGCTCTCGTAGTTGTTGTTGTTGTTGATGACGATGATGATGTTGTTGTTGTTGTTGCTGATGGTGGTGGTGGTGGTGCTGGTGCTGGTGGTGCTGTGCAGGTATGGTGGCAGCAGTAGTATTGGTGCTAATGACTGTAGTTGTTGTGGTGGGTGGTGGATGTGGTCCTTGTCATCGATGTCGTCCACTATTTACCTTAGCGAATGCTTGGTAATAACACTAACAAATCGACAGATTTTAGATAATATTTTTTGTTGTTGGTTGCAAATAACTGAAAAAATATGTGATAATTTGGTCGCTTACAGTAATATTTGGTAACATTTCTGAGCGTATATCTTGGGAAAAAAATCACAGATGAATATATAATGGAATTCGTCTCCTATTTCAGTTTTTTTGACAAATAGTACACTCGCAATCTTCTCTTACTATTCCTATGCCAAATATTAGATGGGGATTGCTTCGGTTTACCGGGCAGCAATTTAACCATTCTACCACCAGTCCAGCATCTATAAGAACCAGCTTTCCAGAAAATTCCGAGCATCGCATTCTCGCCTTTTACCTGATCTTAACATTTGATTTGTTAACCCCAAAATAAATATAGAGTTATTCGGAACGACAACGGAAACTACCGTGAGACGAGATCCTTTCAGCAGAATGTGAGTTGTCACGCCTAACATCACTTTACATTTTCGATTACCTCAAAATGGATCTTTCCAGTTTTAGCTCTACCCCGCTCATCTCTAGCTAAGTTCCATCCACACTGCTCGTGTTGGGATCGATCGATCCCTGAACTCCATGACTATCAATTTCCAGAAAACTATATATGCATAAGCTGTTAAATATTTTGGAACTAATTTGACTGGGTGTTGTTGTTGTCTATGGCAGCAGCAGCAGCGTCCAGTCAAATTCCTTTCAAAAGTATTCAACAGCATCTTTATTAAATAGGAAAGACATAAAATTCGTACAACAACGCTTAGTCCGTCACGAATGGACCTTTCCAGTTAGCTAATCCCCGCCCATCTGTAGTTAAGCTGCACCCACGCTTCGCCCGTGTTGGGATCGATCGATCCATGAACTCCCTGACTATCAACTTCCAGAAAATCATACAGGTAAGCTGTTGAATATTTTGAACCTAATTTAACTGAGTGCTGTTGCTGTCTATGGCAACAACAGCGCCCAGTCAAATTAGTTTCAAAATATTCTACAAAATGTTTATTAAATACTAAATAATTCGTGCTATTAAGCGTTTAAGAAATCATGCATGCTGTAAATGCTTATGACGCTATCTTACACCTCACATAGTTGATTATGACGTCATATGACGGATGGATAAACTGGAAAGGTTCATTGTGCGTTCGTGACGACCTTATGTACACCAACAAAATCCTACACGCCGCGTAGTTGATTATGACGTCATATGATGGATGGATAAACTGGAAAAGTCCATTATGTCGAAGCTCAACAAAGTTAGTCTTAGAAGCTATCATGTTTAGTTGGCCAGACAGGGATCTTGCAAATGGTATTACAAGCATAAAATTTGGCAGAGATTCTTAAATATATTTATAGTCATGTCAAATTGCCGAGACTAATACATGCCTAAATATTGAATTTGTAAAATATGAGGTATATGTAAAGCTACGTGTGCATTCTTCCACAATCCGCATACGCAAACCCCAAGTGCAATACGTTTATCGACCTAGATTGTTTGATATAGTGTTATTCCTATAGCCAAATTGTCTCGAAGGCAAACTTTGATCGTGCACACCGGCCAACAGGGCTGTTTTCACGTGCATGTATGTTTGCTTATGCGGACAGCGGATGAATGGAAATGTAGCCTAGTTTGTTATAATTGGCAAAACTCGCTTCAGCATGTTTAGAAATATTCATATCAACACCAAGATCACGTAATTTGAACGTATAAATTGATGTGGTCATTCAAGTTACAAGTCCAAGTTTAAATTTCAATTGTCTAGTCATGTATTGGTCTTAACAATTTGACATGATTGTAAATGGCATTTAATGTGATCCTCTATTCCTAAAGTTCAGCATAAACCTATTGTTTTGAGCATTAGCATAGAGGAATGCCATTCCCGCACTTACTGCTCTACTGACACTTGCAACCACATAGTGCCGTACAGGTGGGACCAGAGCGGAAACATGGACGTCTCTGGCTGCAGTTTCTCTTGCATGAACACGTGGTCCATTCCTGGCAACGTGTCCCATCGTTGAAAGTTCCGTCCATTATGTCTGACATGCACATGTCTACATTATTTTCCATCCCCAGTCAGCAGGACTTCGAGTGTCTCGTTTTTTAAGAGGGTTGATTTCATAAAGACTGAGTGTGTTGGGGGAGTACGTTCTATGCTTGCGGGTAAAGAAATCGATTCTTGTATCATTGGCACTGATAGCTATGTTCTTCTTCTTCTTCTTATTGCGTTCACGTTTGACTACATTTGAATGTCGCACATCTGGATGAAGCTGGCTTTGATAACCAGGTTGTCTGTATCCCCGTACAGCTTGTCATTGAAGGATGTTGTTGACGGCCAGTAGCTGTGCCGCTGCTGATTGAAGCGTGGGCAATCATGTAAGATGTGTATGACTGTTTCTTGGCTGTGCCACAGGGGCACATTGCAGATGTGTCAATCTTCAGTTTGTTGTACATGTGAGCACGTAGCCTGCAGTGTCTGGAACGGAGACGAAAGATTATCACGTGATCTCTTCTGGACAGCTGATTATGGATGGATGCTGATTCATGTTCTGGATGCTCATCTATCCATGTTTTCTTTAATGCTTGATTGATCACCGTCTTGACCTCTGTGAGTGTGCAGCGGTCATGGTGTTGTTCTTTAGTTGACCCTGCTTTTGCTAGAACATCGGCTCTTTCATTTCCTGAGATATTACAATGAGATGGTATCCATTGGAGGATAACAGTTCTGACATTGAGTGACAATTGCTGCAACTTGTTAGTCAAATCCGTTAATTCCAAGCTTTGAGAGTTGAGAGCTTGTAAGACCGAGAGTGCGTCAGTGGGGCAGACTATATCTGCACCCTGTGATCGTTCATCTGTTGTTAATACATCAGCGGCCTTTTCAAGTGCTTTACATTTTGCTTTGTAGTTGGATCAAATATGGCCTGTTGCGATGGCAATTTCTGTTTTACTGCCACATGGATAGTTGATGAAAATACCTCCACCACCATTTGTACCTGCTTCTGTTGCGGATCCATCAGTGAAGGCACGTGCCCATTGATTTTGTTAATACTTTTCATTTAAGACTTCATGTGCTAGGGTTCTTAGTTCCATACTGGAGTGTGAGCGTTTGTTAGAAATGCCATATATGCAGTCTCTGATGATAAAGCTTTGTTGAGTCAGGTGTGGTGGCATTGGGTTATGAGTACAGAGTGGTGAGGGTTCAATATTCTGGATAGAGGGCAATCTCTTTGTTAGGTCTCTTGAAAGGCTTGTGAGACTTTGACGTTTGTGTCTTCTTTTTGATGGTTTCTGCATTCTCTCATACATTGGGTGGTCACCAAGTCGTTTAAACTTCTCGGCTTGTAGAATCACTTTGGCATTTCGTCTGTCTTCGAGAGGTTGGAGACCTGTGCCTTTTTCCATTTCAACAATTGGTGTAGATCGCATAGCACCTATGATTATGCGAAGAGCTTGACTTTGTATTTTGGAAAGCTTGTTAAGATTGGACTTGGCTGCAGTTAACCAGGCTGATGCACCATATTCCAGAACAGGGCGAACACTGCCTGTGTAGACTTTCTTCAGGGTTGTCTCATCTGCTCCCCAGTTCGTACCAGCTAACTTTTCATGAGAGCTAATCGTTGTCGGACCTTTGATGCAGCATTGTTTATTTGATTTCTCCATGTTACTTTCTTGTCTAAGTGACTCCCAGGTATGTTGGTATTTCATTTTCTGGGAGAGATTCTCCTTTAAAGGTCAGATGGGCTGCCTTTTCTTTGGTGGATACGTTGACCGTCTAGTTCTTATTCACTTCTACCCCCCCCCCCCCATTTTGTTGTCCATACCTCAAGTTTGTCAAGAGCCTCTTGGATTCTGACTTGTGCTGTGCCAATGTATTCATCTTTACACCAGAAGACCAGATCATTTGCACACAGTGCAGCATTGACATTTCTTGGAAGAATCTTAATCATATCATTTATGAAGAGGAGGAAAGTGTTGGTGATAGTACTCCACCATGGGGAACACTGTTTTAAACTTTTTTCTTCTTACTTTTGAAGCCATCGATTTGTACTCGTGCTGTTCTGTTATGGAGTAGATGTTGTGTCCACTTGAGCATGTTATTGCTGGTGTTGTATCTTTTTAACTTCAAAAGCAGTCCGTCCTTTCACACTTTGTCATAGGCATTTTAAAAATCTATCCAGACTGCTAACACATGTCTTTTCTCCTGAAGAGCATCCTCAATGCCCTGGGCGACATAGGTAACTTGATCTTCTGTCAACCTGCATCTGCGAAAGCCTGCCTGTTCTTTGGCAATGAGGTCATTCTCTTCAAGGTGCCACATCAGTCGAGAGTTCACCATTCTTTCCATAAGCTTTCCCACACAGCTTAATAATAGCTATGGTAGACCTCTCATATATGACCACCGAAAAATCATCGAATGTATGTACGGCCAACATCATGGACTTCTTCGGATCCTGTTTAATTTGTTGAAGGTCTTAGAAATGTCATCACATACCTTCTATACCCCCCCCCAGATTGGCACCCTCTTGCATTCTCTGACCCTATTGTGGCATCGATCTCGTCTACTGTGATCCATCAGGTATTGGCTCCTTGCTCAACATTTTATCCACATTTCCTCGAGACCAATTTCATTCAGGAATGTCAACACAGGTAGGCATGTGGCAACTACATCAGTGTCATTGGATTTTATAAGGAGTGTTTTGCTGCCCTCCATGCTGACATGGTTGGCATGTAGAAACAGTTTCATGTATCAGCTTCTTCATATGAGCACAGGCACATATCAACTAGCGACCTCTGATTGCTAATGTTTCGCATTCTCCCATCGTTACATTTCATTGCGCTTGTCGTTTACATGCTTCACACATTCTGTTTGCACGGAAATACAATAGGTCAGTCTTGTTGTTGTCTCCTGGTCGAAAACTCATTCAATTTGTCTTCGCTTTGTTTGATCCTGCCGCCCTTCTTCTGACCCCTTAGCTCGTTTGACTGACAGTTTAAGTTACATCAATGGACCAATTTAGGATTTTGCTTATTTTTGTGTGTATGTATATAGTATGTGAGGATATAGTGTCCATTTAATTTATCTCCTTTGCTAGTACATTCTTAAATGTGTCTATACAGTTTTTGCTCTTACAACACTTTCGGGTATGCCGTTCCATGGCTTGACTATACTGCAGCTGAAGCAGATTTTGTACAACTATTGTTCTGAACTGGATCTTAAATAGTTTAAACCTATGGCATCGTCCCCCAGAATGTTTTGCTAGAGTAGAAAACTGGTCTGTTTTGACGTTTTCCTGTCCAGTGACAATTTTGTGTCTGACCTTATCACCACAACTGCATGTACCTGTGTTACTTGGAGCAGTTATGATTCCAGTCTGGGAAGTATAGCATCACTGGAAAGATAACTTAAACTTCTTAGGCATGTGGATGTAGAACGTTGACCAATGCTGACACATCTAGTATTACCGTATCTGCCTTTAGTTCTGTATCTGGGACTGTCTTTTTTGCTTCCAGAATTCCAAACAGGAATGCGTATCGTCATTGACTGCGAGTGTCGATAGCTGGGAAATATTTTATCCTAATGGAACACAGATCTATCGTTTCAACGCCAAGCTGCTCATATCGCTGCTTGTAGAGTGGGACTACATGTGCGAGCCTAAAATGGCTCGATCTGTAGTTTCAATGGCAAGGTACGTTATCTCCCTAATGTCAGTGGCCAGTTCGGAGAAAAGCTCCTAGTAGATACGCTTCCTGTATGTCAAGCTTTTCGGTATTTGTCTGATACATTTGTACAATGGACCTTCCATGTCACGTCATAATGAACTACGTGATGTGCGGGATGACGTCATAATCAACGACGTCATGAATGTGATAGAGAAGCACGTCAGGGGCGGATACTTGGTGACGGACTAAGCGTTGTTGTCGGAATTCCAATGTCTTTGCTATTTAATAAAGATGCTGCATGTGAGTATTTTGAAACTAACTTGACTGGGCGCCGTTGCTGCCACCCAGTCAGATTAGTTTCAAAATAGTCAACAGTTTACTTGTATAGTTTCCTGGAAATTAATAGTCAGTGAGTTCAGGGATCGATAAATCCAAACACGAGCGAGTTGTGGGTGGAGCTTCGCTAGAGATGGCCAGGACATAACTACACCTGAAGGTTCCATTGTCGCTCTCTTTTCTATCAGTTACAGAAGTGGTGGTACTTTATGCTATATGCCTACATATACATTCTGTTATTAATGTTTCCTTGATTTAAGTATTGCATTTTCTCATATTTTCATATATTCAAACACCCTCAATCTAGTTTTGCTGTGTGAAACCTGATTAGAAAATTAGAAGTGTACATTAAATGTAACAGAGCATAATATACTGGATATTTTGCTATACCAGTCTTCTCCTTTCTGCATTTTTGCAGGATTTATCTGTGGTGGTCTAAGATTTCCATTCTTGCCCGCTTGACAAAGGCAGCAATTAACCCAATTCATGTGCCATTTGATTTAGAGCCGATGTGTTTTCGACGTTAATACCTTTATATCGAGTGTTTATCCTTTTGATCAGTGATCAAGGGTTTCTTCGAGACCGCGTACAATTTGCGTACTTGTGCGCGTGCGTGTGTACGTGCGTGCTAAATAGTCCAGTGACTTTGACACCAAAATAGCAATGATTGTACACTTCTGAAAACACGCGTGGAAATTTGACGTACACGTATATGTATAGCAATGTGTGTACACTTCTGTAATTTGATGTACACGTATATATATATATATATATATAGGCCTACATATCATCATTTTGATATATTCTTGTATAGAAACACTTAAACCGCGTCCCTGGTACTAGGTGTCACCACACGGAGACAGAGGTGAGTTATCCCTCTTACAGATTCAACTAAATATCAATAACATAGAATCTAGTTGGGATTTATTGCGTTGCTCTTTCCGCGTATGTCATAGACAATACGAGTGTAACATAACACCATTTGGCCATCGACCCTCGTGATTGGTGGCGCCACTTGGTAACAAATGTGTCACATTTTACTAATATTTTCAACAAAATCGCCATATCCTTGGATCAAGGTGAAATATTTGCATTCTGTCTTCAGTTTTAGGGCGTTAACATGACACACTTATCATACAAGCACTTCGACAACGCCATTCTTGTCAAGTGATGCCATTTGATATGCTTCATTCTGTCTAATATATCTATAATCAACCCTGCATATAGGGGGCAATGAAAGTGGCAGAAGTTCCGGGTTTGCGCTCAGTCAAATTACTTTCAAAAATATTCAACAGCATAACTGTTACCTTGAAATTGGGATTCTGTCAATTCAGGGGTCAAAATCTATGAATCGACCTCAACACGCGCGAAACGCAGGAGGGAAACTGCCATTAATAGCATTAAATCGTAATGGCCATATACAGCGAATCATGTCTATGAATCAGCCACTTGCTTCTCGACTACCCTTAAATCACACACATTAACGCTTTCATGTCCAAGTCTGCCAAAACAGACATTCTGCAGTCACCTTGAGGACTGTCGACTCGTAGGCTAAGAGCAGAGAGACAATCATTCAATATTTGCCAGTGGATTGACTCCATCTAATTTTAAATCTTCCAAAATAGTCTTCTCTTGGCCTGCAAATGGACATTCTATGAGTAAATATTTTGATTTTCTTGACCAAATCTAGCCATTAACGGGTTAAAGAAGCCGCAGCATCTCACGACAAATGGCATGTACGTCACAAAGCGCCTAACTTGTATCATTGATGATTCGTGACCATCAATGTCTTTCCCGGCTTCGTACGGTGTACGCTGTAGGTACGCCTGATTGTATTTGTATACACTCGCACAAAGCGAAATAACTGACACCATGCATGTGTCTGACGCCATGCCTCTATCGCTACTTGTCAGCTTGCTGCTATATCGCGGTGTTTCTATTCTGCACTTACCATGTCGAAGACACATTAGATGAAAGTACAATAAAGAATTCCACGAGATGCAAAGTTATGACCATTTCGTTGAAAACATTAATAAAATACGGCACCTCTATCACCATATAGCGCCACCTATCCCCAGGGTGGTGCCAACATGTTTCTACACTACAATACCAGTATCTAAGATAAAAAATCTGAACACACAATGCGAAAATCCCAACTACATCAACAGTTATGGTCGAATCCATTAATAAAATGTGACGTGTGTCACCATAATGTGCTGCTTGACACCAGGAGGCGCTGTGCGCATGTTTCTGTAGACTATAACGGATTAATCAAAATGGCTATGTGCATGCCTACGTGTAGGACTTCTACGCATAGTCCCATGCCGGTTTTCAAAAGTGCACAAACAATCCGGACTGGCGGTTTTTAGATGAAACAATTAATCCCGAAAGCAATATATTGTGTTATATTAAGCGACCGCTTATCTTTAGGGATCACTTTTGATGTGCCCCTAGGTTACAAACACAATGGACCTTTCCATTTTTAGCTATGCCCCGCCCATCACTAGCTAAGCTCCATCCACACCTCGCCGTGTTTGGATTGATCGATCCCCGAATGCCCTGGCTATCAATTTCCTGAAAACTATACAGGGAAGCTGTTGAATATTTTGTAACTAATTAGACTGGGTGCTGTTGCTAGGCAGCAACAGCGCAACAGCGCCCAGTCAAATTAGTTTCAAAATATTCAACAGAATATTTATTAAATAGTAAAAGCAAACAATTTGTACAACAGCCCATAGTCCGTCATCAAATATGCGTTCGTGGCGTACTTATCGACGTCATTCATGACGTCATTCATTATGATGTCATTGTACACACCACGCAGTTCATTATGACGTAATATGATGGGTGGGTACTCTGGAAAGGTGAATTGAATGCAGAGCCGGCTTAAGCCCATTTGGGCCTATGGCTAATTGGTTGTGTGGGTCCCCTTATCAGGTGCTTAAGGAGGGAATTACTGCTGCTGCCGCTGCCGCTGTCGCCACCACCGCTGATGCTGCTACGCCTTCCACTACTGTTATTGTACTGTTACTACGACATCGGCCCTTTCCAATGGCCAGAGCAAATTTACTAAATTCGTTACGTATGTAGAAATTATGCTGAATATTTCGAAACCAATTTGACTGGATCGGCAGCACCAGTTTCCGGTCAAATTGGTTTTAAAATATTCAAACGGTTACGTATATCATGACTGTAAAGCGATATGCTGGGATTTCAGGTTCAAATGAATATAATGCGACGATTGTTTTTGATGTGGATATTGTTAGTGGCCCTAGGGCTCTATCCCATTAGCGCTTGCCTTAATGGACCTTTTAAATTCATCCAGCCATCAATCATATGACGTCATAACCAACCACGTGACGTGTAAGATGACGTCATAATTAATTATGACATGAATGACTCGATGTAGTCCGTCTTTAGCCCTTAGTAGTCCGACACGTTGTATGTCTTTACCATGTAATAAACATTATGTTGAATATTTAGAAAATAATTTGACTGGGCGCTGTTGCTGCCATAGCACCAACAACACCCAGTCAAAGTAGTTTCAAAATATTTAACAGCTTACCTGTATAGTTTTCTGGAAATTGATAGTGAGTGAGTTCAAGGATCGATCGATCCCAACACGAGCGAGGTGAAGGTGGAACTTAGCTAGGGGTGGGCGGGCATAACTAAAACTGGAACGGTCTATTCGGCTCTTTTTGACGGAAACAATATAACAACTCTGACACGTGTATATAATTTGAGTAATAAAAGTGTATTTATTGCCTGCGCACCATGTTTATTCTCTGAACAATAATAATCTCTTCATCTTTACTTCATATATACGAGAATATAGCAATATATATATATATATATATATATATATATATATATATATATATATATATATATATATATATATATATATATATATATATATATATATATATATATATATATATATACTTTATACTTTATTAAAAGAACATAGTATTGGCATAATAATGATAACAACGAAAACAACAACGCAATAGATCTAGTATAAACATGTATATAGTGGCATAGAGGATGGCAAGATGATGCAACTGAACGAGCGATCAGAATATGTAGGAACATTCCGCCAATGTATATATCAGCCTACTAATGTCAATTGATTATTGTACTGACATATGTAGATGGCAAGATTGCTCTAAGAAGTTGGAGCGAGCGAGACCGGTGGTTTATTCTGGATACAGTGTTGCTAAACGCTGTTGATGTTGCGAGAACAAAACCAGCATACAGCGGCACACGGTAGGCATATACATTGCAAATGGAAAATGAGACATAATTAAAGCCAATTATCCAGCTTTAGCATGAATAACATTAACAAATGTATAATTTACTTTTAATGTTCAATTATTATCAGGTTTACATTCGGAAAGTTCAGCTTTAATTACCGGTATTGCGAAAAATAACTCTCGCAAGGAAGAGAATGCTGTTCATTCAAGGTACCGGTACTTGATAAAAAAAACCACACCCCATATTTGATACATTAAGTCAAACTAAGCAGATGTAGGCCTATCTCACCTATGCTGCCACGTCAGTATTTTATAAAAGTACCATTTATTTTATTGTTAAAAACAGAATAAGCACGTATGTATAAAATGCGCGAACACGATATATAATGATAACAGGCGATTTAACGATAACGCGATAGATCGAACAGGCTAGCTATCGAATGAGTAATAAACAGGCGGTGTTATATAGGCCTATAGTTTTGATGATGGCTATAATTAAATGCATGAATTTTGTGAGTTTACCGTAAATATGATGAAACAATGGTAATAAAAACTACAGGCTGAACAAAAAATGTGTCACTAGTGAATGTTACTCTACAACTTAACATGTTTCCAAAACACAGTAAAACGTGCTGTTGACTATTTTGGATATGATTGGAGTGGCAGACGTCTTCCAATCTAATTATATTCAATTTAACCAACTAAACATTTCTTACTAAGTAACATGTTTCTGGTTCTGTTTTGGAACTATGTTAACCTATTTTTAAACGGAACTGTATCACAGGTAATCGCGATAATGCGGACAGGTAATTACTGGATTATTTTCACACCTGTGAAACTCATCCACTCCGCGACCAATTCCGTCTGATGATCCCCAAGAGGGGCGAAACTGGTCGTGGAATGGATGAATCGCATGGTGTGAAAATGATTCAGTATTGAATGTTACGGGTATAAGTCTTGATTTATATGTTTACTGCTAGCCTTTACGCGATCCAGGACCGGCTTTAATAAGTTTCGTGTTATGAATGATGCTATATTTCTGAATATTTTAAAGGTGCATATTCACACCAGAATGCTTGAAAATAAAATTGCTACAATTGTATAGGCCTACTACTAGAGGCTTAGATGGTGTGCCTAGATGGAAGGACTCAAGATAAACCTCAACATAAATTAATATAATTTTTTAATCTGTGGAACTAAATTAGAGACACGAGTCCCTAATTTAAATTAAAAATATCATATTAATTTATATGGAATGAAATCATACTATGTTAAGATTTATTTCGTTTCATTACATCGAGGTAGCCTTAGCCTACATAACTGAAGTGTCTAAAAGTATATAATTTTAACAACTATATTTTCAAGCATTTCGGTGTAAGGGCTGCAACACTTCCCAGTCAAAAAATGTTTAAAGCGTGTCACATCCTTACCAGCATAGGCCCTATTTCCTTTGAAATGGAGAACTCCAATTTTAGCTATGCCTCGCCCATCAGTAGCTAAGCTCCACCAACCCTTTGGCCGTGTTGGGTTCAATCGATCCATGCACTCTCTGAATGTTAATTTCCGGAAAACTATGCAGGTAAGCTGGTGAATATTTTGAAACTACTATGACTGGGTGCTGTTGCCGCTTATAGTTTCAAAATATTCAACAGCATGTTTATTAAATAGTGAAGATATACAATTCGTACAAAAAAGCTTAATCTATCATCAATTACGCGTTCGTGACGAACTTATCTACGTCATTCATACCGCAATTGATTATGACGTCAGTATACATGGCACGAAGTCGATTATGACGTCATACGATTGACTGAGAAACTAGAACCCTCCAATCAGCTAATTAATGAGTTTCTGATTAAATGGCTAAATCCTTTGAACACAAGAGCCCGGAATCGATAACTTACAGTTTAACCATTATTCTTTCGAATATTTAGAAACTAATTTAACTGGGAGCTGTTGCTGCCCATGGCTGAAAGACATTCCTGTTAAATTAGCTTCAAAATTATCTACAGCTTACCTGGCAAGTCTCCTTTAATTTGAGATCCTGGGAAGTCAGTGTTCAAATGATTAACATACCAATAATGACATTTATTTTTCAGCCTATAGGTATTGAGCAAGAAAGGCGTGGCATCATACCGTCATTGTTGTCATAGTAACATAAAGATACATTTGGATTTTTCAAAATATGCTATGATAATTATATATACAACAGTTCAAGTATCGAATAGTAAATACTGATGGGTGGTAGGCTAGCTATTTTATTATAGTATGTTATATATGGCATTTCTTATCGGTGAGACTGGCGAATATGTATGATATATACTTTGATAACAACACAGGTTTAAGTAAAGCTGGGGTATTTATGTCTAAAATGGACATTAGATAGGTGTGACCTTGATGCTTAACACTCTCACCACAATGCCGGCCAAAACCGGCCTTTGCAGTTGTCTTCTGGAATGACCATTAGCAGACAAAGAGAATGGACTATTTTTTTTAATTCACCATTTGAATGACTGGCTCGATAATCGAGCCGGTCATTCCAGTGGTAAATTTTCACAAATAGTCTTCTCTTGACCTGCAAATGAATATTAATATGAGCAAATATTTTGAGTTTATTGACCGAAATTAACAATTAAATGGTTAACGTACATAGCAAACTATTTTATATTCAAATCGCTTGGATTTTTCGTAAACATCGATGTGAACATTGGCTAAAGTCTGACTAATTGTTCTACAGTTATTGCTTTATGCTATACGTGGGCAATCATGTCATGTCTATAGGCAGGAATAGAGGAATCCAGCCTCTCAGTCAATCATATGACACCTATGCAACTAAATCGCGTGCAGTCTGATGTGATAATCAATTACGTCATGAATAACGGGACTTAGTCCGCCATAAACGCTCAGGTAATAGTTCCTCGGGTTGTACGAATTGTGTCTTTACTGTTTAATAAACATGCTGTTGAATATTTTGAAATTAAATTGGCTGGGGGCTGTTGCTGCCATAGTCAGTCAAATTAGTTTCAAGGTATTCAACAGCTTACCTGTATAATCTTCTTGAAATTGAGATTTAGAGAATGCATGGATCGAGTGATCTCAACACGGCCAAAGCATGGATGAAGCGTAGCTAGAGGTGGGCAGCGCATAACTGAAACTAGAATCTTCCATTCCCGACAGAAATATCCATGTTTAATGTAAAAGAATCAGCGTATCGTGAGACATGGTTAAAACGAGATATGGTTCATTATCTTAAATATTAAAATATAAACGAGTGTCCATTAAGACTGAAGAATACGACTGCCTAGTGTGCAAGGGAGGTAACTCATGATTAGAAAATTAATAATTTAATATACAAGTTACTGGGATGAAAGTTTACTAATTTTAAAAAAAAGGGTACACTTATATGAGTGGTTCATTAAAGAATCAATCAAATTAGTTTACAGCTTTCATAGTTGCATTTAATCTCCCGTAGCTGGATATTTGTAAACCACAAAAGTTATCTTCCCTGCATCACATGAACTGCCTCTCACGTACAACAATCCCATAAACAAGCTTTAATGTTTCCAAAACAAGGGGCAGAACTGATCTGCTGAATATTTTACATATAACTGGAAGCAGCAATGTCCAAGATATTCAACAGTAGGCCTACGTTTTATTATTTTTTGGAAACGTTTTGAGGTATTTCTTATCTGTACAGTACCGTTCTAGCGACACGGGTGTTAAACAATGTTGCACAAACTATTAAAATTAGATGATCTGCTTTCAAAATCTTCTTTCTGATCCAATGCTTTATTTTCCGATTTGTGCTCAAATAAAGTAAGACAGATTTCTTGATAACCGTGAGAGATTCTATTTCATATATATTATCTAGCATTTAACATCTTACGGAATATTTGGATATAAATTTGACTTAAAACTATTACAGCAACAACTTTCAGCCAAACTGTTTTCAAAATATTCTGGAGATGTACAATTTTCATCTCGTAGTTTAAGCGCAATCTTCGTCAGAATAAAATGTGTTATTCAACTATCTGTACAATAATATATATGTATATATATATAACTTAACTATACACCAATGATGCATCGCTTAAATGACCTTGGATTTTGAACCAAATATACATACAATGAGACAAAGGCACTATATCATAAATTCATTTGAAACACGGGTTCCGGGTTCGAATCTTTATACAAATAGATTCTATATATATATATATATATATATATATATATATATATATATATATATATATATATATATATATATATATATATATATATATATATACTATGCACTTTATTATAGAACAATAATTCTCACACGATATGATACGTATGGTGACTAACTTTCAATGTAGTATGAATTTATTTAAAACTTTAGTCAATTATTTGTAAATTATACTTTAATCACTAATCACGGATAGGCCTGGTGAAATGAAATGTTAAAGTTCGGTCACGCGCGTGTTAGTCTCTGCCATAGTGCTCCAGTCATTATTCTTGCTTTATTAAGCCACTCCGCACTATACATAGTTACCATACCGACTGAAGATTTTGGAAATACTTTGACTGAAGGTCGTTGATGCAATGGCTTTCAGCCAAATTATTTTCTAACTATTCAGTTGGTTTCAAATTCCAATAAGGTGAAACAATTTCCATAGAAAGTCATATGTGACCGTTAAAACGATGCAGCCTAATTTGGCTCAACTCTACTTAGTCAACTGAGGGAAGTAGAAGCGTCCTCCATAGTTTCCACTTTTCGCTTGACAGTTTTAATAGCGCCTAGGCCTACTGTTTTTACGTTTTGTACGTCACCGCCTGGACTGGAGTTTGTGTACTGAGGTCTGTGGCAGTGCTGGCAATTCGGGTGGGTCCGGCTGCGTAATAGTATGGCGAGGCTGTGGAGAAATGGATGTACCAATTAGTAATTATAGCTTTTACAGCAAAGACGCCTTAGTACTGTTTTACTTGCAAAGCAAATGATTTAATCCACATACATATACATAAATATCGTTGTCTGCCATTCCTTGGATTTCAGTGGAAGAATTTGAGAACAGTTTATCTTCGGACGTGTTCACAATAGAGAGGTAATCCGAAGTAACGCCATACTTCAGTCAGATCCTAATTAGATTAGTACAGCTTTAGATGTATTTAGGTTTTATTTGGTGCAGTAGTCGTCGTCGTGGTCGTCGTATCGTTAATAACAATTTTTCCATTGTTCAATGGCGCATTTAAGGACTTGGATATCAACGTCTGCGTTTATCCATGAGCTGGAGTCATTAATCAATACGTTTAATTCCAATTGGCGCGTCTCATTGGCAACAGCACAGGCACCAATAGCCAATTTGCTGTCACCGTGCAATCGCTAACCAAAGGTGTATAGATAACTGGCGCCGTTGACAAACAGGGTGATACCCAATTGGTCAATGTTTGGTTTAAACATAGTCGATTTGGTCAAGTGGAAGCATGATAAAATGGGTAATGTTTCTGTGCGGTTGGCCAGAGATAGCATTTACCAACTGGCAAAATTGGATTGTGATAGAACTGTCCCACCACGCAATGGACGAATCCAGTTTCAGCTATGCCCCGCGCATATCTAGCTAAGCTCCATCCACACTTTGCCCGTGTTCGAATCGATCGAACCACGTGAATCTCAATTTTCAAAAAAACTATGCCGGTAAGCTGTTGAATATTTAAAAACTAATGCTTATGGCATCAACAGCGCCCAGTCAAATTAGTTTCAAACTATTCAATATAATGTTTATTAATAGTAAAGACATGCAATTCGTACAACTTGACGGACTATTAACCGTTTATGACGGGATTAATCGCATCTTTAATAACGTAATTGATTATGACGTCAGACTACATGCGACGTAGCTGATTATGACGTCATTTTGATCGACTGCGAGACTAGCGACATTAGCTCCTTATAGTATCTATATTTGGTGGTTCGTTTACACATGATATAGCGTGTTACTTACATAATAGAGCAGCTGTGTTAGGGTTGGTGTATCGTGCTGCCCATGATGTGTCGTAAGGCGGGCCTGTTGCATACTGGGGTGTGTAGGAAACTGCGGACGTGTATGTCGTTGCATATTCACAACCTGGAGGGGGACCTGAAATAATAATGATAATCATAATCATAATTTATAAATTTATCATAAATGTGAAAACACAATGGAGGGATATGCTCTGTCACTCAATTATCAGACGTCGTAGTCAACATACGTCACGTGCTAGCTGACGTAGCAATAAAAATCAGATATCTCCGTCACGTAGTCGAAAGGGCTGTCACAACAGTATACGACGTGTAGCCTCTGTCTCTGGTGAATTTACAATTTAATAAAAATTATGTTGAATATTTTAAAACTAATTTGACTGGGAGTTGTTGCTGTTATAGGCAACAACAGCTCCAAGTTAAACTAGTTTCAAAAATACTCAACAGCTTACCTGTATAGTTAAGCATACCCTGAAATTTTGATTTTGTGTATTCACGATTCAATGCTTCAAATAGATTCTAACACGTGTACAGCGTGGACGGAGCTTAGCTAGAAATGGGAGGGGCATCACTAGAAAAATCCGTCTATTGTTCTAACTAATGATGAAATAAAACTTCTGATGACGATATGGTGATGTTTTCGTTAACCTGCTGAATTTCTGCAGGCTACATTTTCCATGAGGTTTAGCGCTGGATATGCTGAATATATTGAAACCAATTTGACTGAAAGTTGTTGGTGGCTAAGCCACCACCAAATTTCAGTCAAATTGTGTTCAAAAGACTCTGCGGGTACAGCGTTATTTCCCATTGAAATCATTGTCTGGTGGTTTGCAGCAGACAGGCAGTTAAACGGAAAATATGATCCTTCAAACTTTACAGACCTAAAAACTAGAAATTAGTTGTGATGTAAGGACTACTCTGTTGAATATTTTGAAAGTACTATAAATGGAAACTGCTGTTGCTATCCAGTAAAATTTGTTTCAAAATATTCACAAGCCTTCCAGTAAAGTTGTCTTCAAATTGAAACAGTGAAATGGTTAAACAAACGATCAGATTCTGTGGCAGATGGGCCGGCATATGCCGTCACGCTTGGACAAACACCAGCGTATTCAGGGCAACGTTTGTTGCAAACACGGCTTGGCATTTAAAATTTTTATATTAGGCTATGCTTGTAATTATATTAAAACAATTGGCGGTCTCGTCGTAATTAGGCTAGTCATGTAATCTGAAATCATAATTAGGCGCAGTAACTCATTAGCTGACCAAGGATACGGGTTCACGTTCGAGTTCATTTTATTTACACTTAGGCCCTTTAGGCGCGTATAATGATAAATGTATACGAGGAAGCTGCTGATACAGCCGCAGCAGCCGCAGCAGCCGCAGAAGCAGCAGCCGCGGCAGCAGAAACCAGCAGCCAGCATTCCACAAAGGCTTTCCACGGTATAGGTATATTTCGAAAACACATTTTCCTGTTTTTATATATTAATAGATTGTATGTGTTATTTCCATTGCCTCGTTTAATATAATATTTAATTTATATTCTGTTTCATATTTCGCAGATGACGTCACAATTTGCTTGCGTACCTGGAGCTACATTGCTCAGACTGGTATTGCTAAAGTTAGTACCAATATGGACCATTGGTTGTGCCACCTGGTTTACACCGGCCTGATTGTATCCTTGAGTATTATTCGGTGGAGTGTTATAGCTGGGCTGGCCTGAATAATAATAATAATAATAATAATAATAATAATAATAATAATAATAATAATAGTTTGACACATCATAAGGTGTAAAAGTAACAGTTTCAGTTTCAGTTTCAGTTTCAGTTTCACGTTTATAACAAGCAGGTTACCGAAAAAGCATGAGGGATAATGAATAAACGAATGGTTACAACAATAACAATGAGAATGATAATTCTGAGGAAAACTAGGAATATGGCTACAGTAAGAAAAAGAAAAGGGGAAGGAGGATGAGGAGGCGACGAACAAGGAAATTTTTGTTAAAGCAGCTAACGAATTGATTGATCAAGGGAGATAACCCGATGACACAAAACGTCAGTTTGTTTACAGACACAATGCTATTTATGAAGCGCTATTGGGGATATGCCACGGCCGCGATTAGGCGCTTACTTTAAGACAACATCCATATTAATGAATCACCATTACTGAAAGCTAAACAATACATCAGTGATGTAGAGGCGTTATTTACTTAGCCACACATATTGATCGTTATCTCCCTTACTTCGAGGATATTGGTAATTCGTATTTAATTAATTTAATTTCAATTGATTAAAATTTGG
This sequence comes from Chaetoderma sp. LZ-2023a, assembly GCA_034401795.1. Classification (NCBI taxonomy): domain Eukaryota; kingdom Metazoa; phylum Mollusca; class Caudofoveata; order Chaetodermatida; family Chaetodermatidae; genus Chaetoderma; species Chaetoderma sp. LZ-2023a. The sequence continues at coordinate 118,615,157 of CM067372.1, forward strand.
CGTTCCCTTCACTCGCATGATTTAGCTCCCTTTAGTATGTTAGACGGTATTTCTGAGAATGCCGTTTCTAGGTGTGTTATAAAAACAGGCGTTGTTAAAGACATCGATAGCCTACCCTGACAACGCAGCTTACTCGACCGATGCTGGGCCGATACCGGCACGGTATCGACCCAGCATCGGCCCAGTAGACTGCGTTATCTGTGTAGGTTTTAACAACAACATGGTCACAATTGTTTACATAACAGTAATAGGACAAAATAAATGCCTATGAACGCTCACAGGCACGCAGCCATTCCTACAGGCAACGCACACTCTCACGCTCGCATGCACACGTACGCTGCTTGGTGTACGCATGGACACACACTTGCACGCGCGCGCTCACATCGTCGTGCTTCTACAATCAAATCTCCATATCTTACTGGAAAAGTGGCCAAAAGGCGGTAACTGTTGCGTGTTATAGGTGTGTGGCACAGCTGAAGAATTCAGAGGCTTTAACTCGGTCAGCGTTGTGGGGCCAGTTGTAGAGGGCGTGGCCGGTTTGGGTGATTCTGTATGCATCACGGCGGGAGGATTATTATTGACTGTAAAAAGGGTGAAAACAAGGGTAAACAGCATGCACGTGCAGGAGCAACAAAAAGCATTTTATTTAGGGAAGATGAACGGGCATGCAAGGCATGCAAGGTAAAACATAACATTTAAATAACAACACTAGAACTGTCAAACCTGCTCTAGCGACACACCTGCTTTAAAGGACCGCATTATAATGAATTCAAACTTGTGTATTTCCTATGGAAAACTTGCCCTGTGTTATGAGGGTACTAGACCTTAGTGACCACTTGTCGGTCTGCCTGCTCACTCAATCCTTTAACCATTTAACGGCGAAATTTGATCAATATAATTAAAATATTTGCTTTTGGAATGTTCATTTGCAGATCAAGAGAAGACTATTTTAAAAAATAGTTATCGAGACAGTAATTCCAGTGGTAAAATTTCAAAAAAAGTCTTATCTTGGCCTTCAAATGGATATTCCTCAAGGTCAATTTGACCGTCTTCGACAGGACAGGGTCAACCCGTATACAAACCAGAAACGACAAATTATGTATGATGTGGGAGTATTCTTTTGACTAATTCGAAACCAATTCGACTGTGAACATGTGCTGCCTGTGGCACCAAGAAGTTCCATTCAAATTAGTTTCAAAATGTTCATCAGCTTTCATGTATAGGTGTCTTGAAATTGGAATGGAATTCAGACTTCTCTGGCTTATACCACATCTTCATTGCCTCCTTTAGCTGACACAACGTACCACTACCACCCAATGTGTCATTGAGCACGCTCACGGTAGATCTAACAGTTTCACGGGATCATCATCGTAAAATAATCAAAGTCAAACAACTCGAATTCTACGTCAGAGAGCGACATTTAAATATGGGACGTTTAACAAAATTTCTTTTCCCTTTCAGTTTCAAGAAAATTTGTGTTATTGAGATATACATGTTTTGGAAGCACGTAAGTTAGACTGCGAGCAACTTCAACAATGCAACCATCTTCTTCATATCTTTCCAAAACAAAAGCAGAAACATGTTAGTTAGTATGGACTGTCCTGGAACATGGAAGACACTGCTGAAATCCAATTTGTCCAATTATGTTCCAAATGGTCAACAGTACGCTTTATTTCAATTTGGACACATGTTACGTTATTTCTGAACTATATGCCTATATAGCAGAATTAAAGACCAATTTCGCTTAACTTTTTGATTTCGAGTTGTTTGGTATCAAAACTAGGACAAGCATTCGACAACAAATCTTTAAAAATAAAATTAGAAGTTACGCATGGATACTTGCCATACATATAGAAATTACACACAATTCTTTATGAACTTCAGGATTTTGCATTGATAAAAGTTAAATTAAATTTAATTAAATTAGATTAAATTAATCACGTGATGAAATAAACATAGAACCCGAATATTGTGCTTTAGTAAAATTAGGAAATATTTGTTGTAGGCATATTCCTTTACACACAAAAATTATAATAATCATTCCAACCCACCCACCCCACATCTCTGGCCATACCCCTCCCCCCACACACACCCCCCCCCCCCCCGATATACATAGGACAGTTGTTGAATATTTCAACAATAATGTGACTGATCGCACGACTACCTTCATATTCTGTTTGCTGGTCATCGTGGATAGTGTGTTCGTGTCCTTTTATGTCTTCAGGTGTGTTCTGGCGAATTGTCACCAAATGTGGCATGGCTGAAAATAAAGATCATTCATAATAACGACATCAACAATATAGGCCTACTAGACTAAGCTGGACGACGCATGGACATCTGTCAATGGAGGGATACGGTCTGTCAACCGAGTGTGTGATGGCATAATCAAAATGCTTCATTTGTTATCTGACGTCATAGTCGCATGATGCAGGTCAGTCAACAAAGGGCCAAACGTCCGCCAGTATCCGTCTAAATCAGTGGCGATTGTAGGATTTATTAGATGATGGAAACCGTAGAAAGGTTCTCTAATTTTGGCGAATGTACCAGTTTTGGTAAAATTTTAGGTAAATTAGCATCCTTAGAAATAGCCCAGCTGATGTCCTGAGAAGCCATTTCATGCACTCGTAATGTTAAGATGTTGGCTAAATAATCTAGGCAAATATGTATTTTTCCCAAAATATTTCCCCAAAGATCTTTCAGCCATTTTTTACAATAGCCAACAATTTACGACCCCTCCCCCCCCCCCCCCACCACACATACCCAGTCAAATTAGTTTCAAAATATCCAAAAGCTCACCTGTATAATTACATTGCAATTGAGATTGTGGAAATTCCTATTCCAATGTATATAAATCGATTCCTACACGAGTAAAATTGGGCGGAGTTTAGATAGAAATGGTTCCCTCTGTTCCTGATGATGAATGGATACTCTGGAAAGCTGGATTGTTAGGTCACGTGGTACATTCGCCCTCCTGAACGAACTGTTCGCCGAACGCTCGCGGCGAACGTTTTGTGGCGAGGCGAACAACTTTATAGGTGACTCGCCATCATTTGCCGTGAAAACCAAGATGGCGGCAAAATATACAGCATCGTCAATTGAGACATTGATTGCCAATTTAACCATAAATAATGCATACCAATGCGTTCTTAGCGATCTTAGTATTATGTTAGTCTTCCCTCAATATGTGTATGCTTGTGGATTGTTTCTGAGACCCTGATATTCATCATGACGTAATAATTATGACATCATAATGCATCGGATCTGACAAAAAGTTAACCCTCATAGCGATCACCTGACGTCGTAAAAGAATGCTCGTCGAAGTTACGCGTGACAACTCGTTCAGGAAGGCGAATATAGTTCGCGACGAAGAGCGAACATAAATAGGCGAACGTTCGCCGAACATTTTCCTTCCTGAACACACTACTGGACCCATGTTCCGAAGCCATCGTTAGGATAGCGATATCGTTACACTCATGTTATGCTATTGGAGTAACGATATCGCTATCCTAACGCTAGCTTCGGGAACATGGGCCCCTAATTGGTCAAAATTGCTCGTTTAACGGGTGGCCGCTCTTTTCAGACTTACCAACGGTGCTGAAACTCTGGTGTATGTTGATGGGTGCTGGTCCCGTTGTGTCGTCATAGACATGGTTTGGCGGGGTATACGGTGACGAGTAATGCTGATGTGGAATTAGGGTGGGGGTGTATGCCTGCCCATTGACGATGATGGTCGCTTGTTGGATGCCGTTGTCGCCGTGGTTAGCCGAACTGTTTTCTGATTGGATGACCTTTCTCTGTCGCATGTACATCATCTGGTAATTATAGAACCAAAAAATGAATATAGAGATTACTGCCACCATTTGATATTGCAATGGAAATTTCATGAACAGAGCTATCTTTCTAGATGGTGGTGGTAATAATGATGATGATGATGATGATGATGATGGTGGTGGTAGTGGTGGTGGTGGTGGTGGTGGTGGTGGTGCTTGTGGTGATGATGATGATGATGATGATGATGGTGTTGTTGGTAGTGGCTGTGGTTTGAATGATGATGATGATGATGATGATGAAGTTAGTACAAGAAGCATTTAAATTTGGTTATTAGCTGACAATCATTTGATCTGCGATTTTCCATCACACACACACCTCGATGTCCAAGTGAAAGGTGCATATTCACACCAAAGCGCTTGAAAATAAAATTGTTGAAATTATATGCTTTTAGAGGCTTAAGTTGTGTACATCAATGTAATGAAACGAAATAAATCTTAACATATGATGATTTCATTCCATATAAATGAATTTCGTAGATTTAGTTGTGAATTCGAATTAGGGACTCGTGCCTCTAATTCAAGTTGGCAACTTAAAGAATTATATTAATGTATACGTAATGAAGTCATCATATGCTAAGATTTATTTCGTTTCATTACATCTAGGCACGCAGATTAAGCCTCTAAAAGTATATAATGTTATCAATTTTATTTTGAGCCATTCTGCGGTGAATGTGCACCGTAAATCCCGACGAAGCTCATTTATATACTAAAACGAAAGTCCAAGACAAAAACAGGTTCTAATAAAAGGTACCATCTTTAAATCGTAGTAGTTATATGCCTTATATTGAGAACTTGGTACCATATCACAATGGACCTTTCCAGAGTAATGACGTCATATGACGTCATAATTATCTATGCGATGGGTAGGATGACGCCATAATCATTACGTCATAAATGATTCTATTAGGCCCGAGTTTAACTCTTAATAGTCCGACACGTTGTAAGAATGGTATAGATCTACTATTTAATAAACATGCTGTTGAATATTTTGAAACTAAGTTGACTGAGCGCTGTTGCTGCGCACCCAAACAAATTAGTTTCAAAATATTCAACAGCTTACGTGTATAGTTTTCTGGAAATTGATAGTCAGGAGTTCAGAGATCGTTCTATCGCAACAGATGCGAGGTGTGGCTGGACCTTAGCTAGAGATGGGCGGGGCATAGCTGAAAATGGAAAGGGCCATTATATTCTAATTGGTAGTGATAAAGTCGTGGATATAGAGGCTAAATCACGTGATGTTGTCCTTTAGTTCACTTACATCTAGTTCCTCCTGAGTATAATCCGAGTCCCTATGATGGTCAATATTCTCATGACCATTAGGTACTGAAAATCATAATAATAATAACAATACAAATAATAGTAATAATAATAATAATAATAATAATAATAATAATAATAATAATAATAATAATAAATAAATAAATAAATTTTTAAAAAAATGATGTACATTACATGCCCCCCCCCCACCCCAACACCACCCACCCCACCCCAACACCGTAAAGACAGCCATTATACGTGACGTTAGTGAGTGAAAACCAAAGGCATAGACGAGCGGATACACTGACGGATGGACGGACAGACGGGGAAGCGAGAGAAGCAGCGCCCTCCCCCCCCCCACACACCCTCCCTCCCCCCCCTTTCAAAGGGGTGGGGTGGTAATAACCATTCCTACATAGTCACCACTACATCAACTAATCCACGCTTTACTATTGTGAGTTTGCATTCATACATTTTGCGAGATGATGCATTGATTTTGACAAGCATCAGAATTTCATGAGTCATAGCTATATGCAAACACTTTCCAAACATACAGTTAAGGTGTTTGAGCATATTCGACTGTTTTCATCGCATGAACAAGGACACCCCCAGCGTTCATCATATAGATCCTAATACATCCTGTCTAAATAATCTCGGATCTTCGGATTTCTACTAACAGAATTTCCCCAACCCTCTTCAAATTCTTGAATATGTGTGTATGTTTATAACTATAATTGTAACCATCGACCATGATATCTATAGACACCCCACACATCTCACTCGAGCCCTCGGGTGATACGGTGTCGTCAGTTCGGGGTTGTTGCTTTTTATGGGACTTCCTGCCGCTGTCTGGCCCGTGTCGTGACGGACAATCATGCCACCACAAAGTCAGCATGGCAAACACCGATTAAGCATTACAAGCAACATCCTGAAGCCTGCAACGCTTCGATGGCATCACCACTTAACATGACACGCACGCCAGCCACGCCGGAACTGGAACTCTCCAGAGAAAAAAGCCCCGAAACGTTTATCCCGGAAGCGACGGGAAATTGGTCCGAGACAGCCACTGTAGTTTCTATGAAGGTTACAGCACGAAGGTAATAATGTTGTTTTTTACTATTTCGCTTGGAAAATCAATCACTCCTTTCATCAAGCTTTTTATACAATGTAAACCTATGATATCCAGTCAATACACCCATACACTCGATAACTTTTCTTTGAGTATAGTTTCTATTGATATTTAAATTATACAAATCCTTTCGAACTAAACATCAAGGGAAAACTGGCAAAAAAACGTTTGCATTACAAATTTGAACAAATTTCTAGAAAACATTCTCGGCATAAAATGATGGATCATTTATATGTAATTCATTTAACATAATGTTAAGCTATTACCCAGCCTTGCACGCGAGTACATCAGTTATGCCCAGGTATGTGATTATTGCTGATGCCAAATATTGGAATATCACGTGGTAAATTTATAACAGTGCCCGTGAGTAGTTCATAAATAAGTTTACATGTTTCCAAAACTAAAACACAAACATGTTAGATAGTAATAAGAGGTCTGTTGAATATTTTGAACATATTTCGATTGGAAGACCTTGTTGCCTAAGGCAACAAAGTCTTCCAATCCAATTATCTTCAAAACATTCAACAGGATTATTAATTTTGTTCTGAAGCTATTAAGCTATATCTAAGCTGTCCTGTACTGGCCAGTCAGTACCGATTAATGTGGTCGTTCACCCCGTAACTCATCAAATAACGTGTTATCATATTTTGTTAACCCCATAACACCCACAGATCAAAAACAACTCATTCATTAAGATGTAAGAAATGTTTTGTTGAATAATTTGAAACGAATCCGACCAGGGCGTGTTGCGGCTTATGGCCCCAACATGTCCCAGTCAAATTAGTTTAAAGATATTCAACAGCTTTCCTGGATAATCGCCATGGAATTGACAAACTGAGATTTCAATGGCTAGAAGACATTCGCATATATGCTGAATAGTCACAGAGCCACCGTTTCTTAACCATCGCGAAGTACAGTTCAGCGCAGAAATAATGTAATGCGTTATCAAACCAAATTAAAATGTATGCCTCCTGTTGTATATATGTGAACTTATTTCTGAGCTGTACTGGTCAGCTAGAAAACAGATTCGGAGTTTCCAAAACGTTATTTTATAATCATTTAAACGTCAACTGCAAAAAACCCCATTTAAGGCCAACCTATATGCCTATGGAATGAAGGCGACGTTCTATTTGAAATTCGAAATATATTTAACTGCAAGCAGTTGCTGGCCTATGCAACAACAAGTTGCAGCAACTCACTTTTTCAAAATGAACAACAAATATCCTGAAATATAAAATAGGTGATAAACAAGAGGCCCAATGGGCCTGTATCGCTCACCTGGAACATTGGCATTTCAACTAATCTTACTTAAGTTTTACATCCATCGGTGTCACTTCCAATGACTTTCAGTCAAATGGTTTAGTTTTCAAGATATTGACAACAATCTCTGGACTGTTTTTTTGCATTAGTGATTTTGAACAATGTTTAAGTAAAAATAGATGATATCAGTGCTAACTACAGCTGGTTTCTTAACTGTCTCACTGCCCCCAAGCCAGTGCAGCCAATAATTTCAATTTTCAAAAGCTCTTCACTTGTTGAATATTTTGAAAACAATTCGACTGAAAGTTGTTGGCGGGTTATCCACCAACAATTTCAGTCCAATTGCTTTCAATATATTTATCAGGTTCAGAGATATAACCTTTGGAATGTCGTCTGCAAAAACTCAGTCAGACGGTTATTAGAGGTTTAAATACAATTGAAGAAAATGGTCCCTAAAGGCAGGTAGGTGGTCTTTATAGCAGATTATTCCCCACCACCACACAATCCATTTAACACATGCGCATCTGGCTGAATCACCAAGTTAGCAGCAGAGGTAGGGTGAACTTGAGTCGATTTAAAAAATAATTTGACTGAAATCATTGCTGCCTTAGGCAGCAATATCTTTCACTGCTGCCTAATGCAGCAACAACTTTCAATCAAATACATTTCAAAATATTTTAAGAGCATAGATGTCAGAGCACATAATACATATCTTAAATATTTCGGCAGTACTGGAAAGGTCAATCCGTTTATTGGAATTTAATATCTGGTTTGGCAAAAAAATCTGACATAGTGATAAATCAATGGACAGTGGAAACAAACCTATATTTGCCCTATGAAAGTGAGACTGCAAATATTTAAGGAGTGGTAACTCTGGCATTTGACGTCCTATCAGTTTCATTTTCACAACACAGATATTAGATGTCAACATTAACATTGTCACCAAGTTTGGTGTCAATCCGTCAAGAAATAACAAAATGAGCCGCCATTGTTGGTGAGACAGACAGACAGATGGATGGACGAACATACAGAAGACGGATGGGGTCATCGCTATACGACAGCTGACTGACAAGTAAGCGGAGTTAAGAAAACCAATTTGGGCTTCAAAATCCATCAAATAAAAAAATAGAATATGGCAGCCAAACACGCTAAAATTTGACTGGTCCACGGCAGCCATGTTTTTTACCGATCAACTTCCCATGAACAAACTTTAATGGCCCAAAATTTCAGCCCGATCCGTTCAGCGGTTCTGCAGAATAAGTCGTTTGCACGAAAAGTATGTCATCCAAGATGGCTGCCAAACCATTTGGCCAATCAAGTTCCTTCGAACAAACTTGGTTCGGCTCTTTCCCTATATGATATTGCGTGAATTTTGAATCGATCCACCAAGCGGTTTCGGAGAAGATTTTTACTCATTTCCTAAAATCGGCCAAAATCCAAGATGGTCACCGGCCAAGGATATTTCCTGCCAAATATAATTGAAATCGGCCCAGTGGTTCTTGAGAAGAAGTCGTTTAAAGAAAAAAGTTGATGAACGGACGGACGGACGCCCGGACGGACGGACGCCGGACAGACGACGGACGGTCGCCATGGCATAAGCTCACTTGGCCATTCTGGCCAGGTGAGCTAATAAATTGATAAGAAGCGAATCTTATTACCGCATTTAACTGGAAATAAGGGTTGTGTAAGCTGTTGCTGTCAATTATATAACAGCAACAGCACTGTCTATGATAGCAATGGTCTTCAGCAATGGTGTTTACAAACTGTACAGCAGCCTTTCTAATAATGGCTATGTAAAAATTAATCTTTAGACATTGGTGTGACAAGGGTTGAATAGTCAGGCTGAAAACTGTTGCTGCACTTGACAGTAACAGACATCATCAGCAAAACCATTTTCAAAATGTCCGTCACCATGCTACATGCTATCCAACAAAACTTGTGAATAACGCAATACTCAACTAAATTCATTGCTAGAATTAATTGGCTTTAATCCTTTAACCCTCAAATTTATTCAAGACAATTTAAATTTTCTCAAAGAAAATGTCCACTTGCAGACCAAGAGAAGACTATTTTTGAAAATTTATCACTGGAATGACTGGCTCGGTTCTCGAGCCAGTCATTCCAGTGGTAAATTTTCAAAAACCGTCTTCTTTTAGTCGGCAAATGAACATTTCTCAAGATCACCACAGAAGCCCCTTTTTGCTGATATGAGTGTTAAAGGGTTAATGATGAATTAATTAAATAAATCTTTTAGAATCAGTATGTGAATATGGTACACTTCATCAGCTCACTACCTCACAGGGTATTAATTTCATTTCAATCTTGGGAATTAGAGTTGTGGTTTTAATATACAAGAGTAAATGTTTTCCTATGCTGGCTAAATATCTAGGATATGTATTGTGTGTGCTGACATCTATAGCTTTGAATATTTTGATATTTATTTGACAGAAAGTTGTTGCATTCTAAGGCAGCAATGACTTTCAGTCAAATTATTATTTTGAACTAGTGAACAACTGCTACTAAGTTGAGTTTGATCACTCTGTCAAATGATTACAAGGGTCTTAGAATGCAGTTAAACCTGCTATAAAGTCCACCTGTACTAAATGCCAATTTTACTACATGCCGCCAAGCTGTTTATCTGATAGATTCAGAAATTGCATGGTTGAAATCAGTATACTCATAACCTGTACTAAACAAATTTCCGCTTCAAAATCCATCAAGTAAAAAAAATCCAATATGGCCGCCAAACATGCTGTATTTTGATTGGCCCACTGCGACCATGTTTTTTGACAGATCAACTTCCCTTGAACAAAGTTTAATGGCCCTTAGTCCCTCATCATATCTGCCAAATTTAAACCTGATTCCTTCAGTTGTTCTAGAGAAGTAATTTTTGCTAAAACTAAGTCAACCAAAATGGACGCGGAACCATTTGGCCAAGCAAGTTCCCATGAACAAACTTAGTTCAGCTCTTGCCATAGAACATATTTCATGGGATTTGCCTCAATCCACCAAGCGGTTTCGGAGGTTTTTAAAGACGTTTCTAAAAATCGGCCAAAATTCAAGATGGCCGATCGGCTTCGTTTGATTAAATTTGAATCTCTACACCCCACTAATGCTTCCTGCCATATATAATTAAATCGGCCCATTAGTTCTCGAGACGTAGACATTTTAAATTTCCCATTGCCTTAGTATGGGAGCTTTTGGCGGGAAAATGATCGAAGATGGCCGCCAAACCGTTTATCCGGCAGCTTTGAAAATCAGAATACCCAAAAACATACATAAAACCAATTTGAGCCTCAAAATCCATTAAATAAAATAAAAATCCAATATGGCCGCCAAACATGCTGTATTTTGATTGGCCGACTGCACCATGTTTTTTGACGGATTAACTTCCCTTGAACTAACTTTAATGGCCTTTCGTCCCTAATCATATCTGCCAAATTTCGGCCTGATCCCCTCAGCGGTTCTGGAGAAGAAGTCGTTTTCGCTAAAACTAGGTCAACCAAAATGGCCACTGAACCATTTGGCCAATTAAGTTCCCTTGAACAAACTTGGTTCAGCTCTTGCCATAGATCATATTTTATGAGATGTGCTTCAATCCACCAAGCGGTTTCTGAGAAGAAGATTTTTAAAGACATTTCCTAAAATCGGCCGAAATCCAAATTGGCCACCGGCCAAATTGGCCAATTGGCTTCGTTTGAACAAACTTGGATCCCTATGCCCTAAGGATACTTCCTGCCAAAGATAACTTATATCAGCCTAGTGGTTCTTGAGAAGAAGTCGTTTAAAGGAAAAAGTTGACGGACGGACAGACGGACGGGCGGGCGGACGGATGGATGGACGCTGGACTGACGACGGATGGTCGCCATGGCACAAGCTCACTTGGCCATTCTGGCCAGGTGAGCTAATAATTAAATTTATTCGATAATCATGCGATCAGATTAATCATGTATCTAAGCAACTATTCTATCACGTACATTGTTGGTGAGATTGAGGATGTTGGTGATTCGTTTTCATCTTTGGGTCTTCAATTCCAATCCCAGGAGGCGTGGTGCCTGGATCATTGGCACCTCCTATTCCCAGGATACCATGGATCGAGTAAGCTGTCGTGGCTCTGGGTGGACTCTCTCCATTCGGCGTGGGTGTATGGACTGAGACTGGGGTCGTGGCCGGTTCAGGAGACAGGAGCCCATTCGGGCTTATATTACCATCCTCTTGTTTCAACATGGCGGAGTCAGTCGCTTTGTTACGAACAATCCTAAAAAAAGATAAATTAATTAATCAATTGTTGTATGAACATTTCTTGTAGAATGGTTGAGCAACGAAGAATGGTATTAATCTTTACCATGATGTTATCAAAAGCTGTTGTAAAATTTCTGCAACGTCATCGTACAAATGATTGATAGCCATTATCGAAATGGCTGCTTAACAATAGACGCACATCCACGCGATATTAATAAACATTTATGATGCTAGGGAGAGTCTACAAGCTCTAAACAGGGTCCACGCACCTTCTGCAGAATGGAATTCCATACTTTTTCCTAACCTTTCCCAGATCTAATTTAACAAACCAATTTGATGAGGTATCTAATCTGTGTAGTCTACATTTCAAAACCGCCCAATTTTGCAGAAAACTTTAAATTAGTAGCTTAGATAGTCGATATTTCGAATATTATCTATATTACTTTGCAAATGAGAATCACATTATCACATAGGGCCTAATCACAGCTCACAATATTTAATTTTTATATACTTTTTCCAAAACATTCACAGACAAGATGCCAAAATGGGCCTGTATCGCTCACCTGGAACATTGGCATTTCAACTAATCTTACTTAAGTTTTACATCCATCGGTGTCACTTCCAATGAGTTTGTCAAATGGTTTAATTTTCGAGATATTGACAACAATCTCTGGACTGTTTTTTGCATTAGTGATTTTGAACAATGTTTAAGCGAAAATAGATTATATCAGTGCTAACAACAGCTAGTTTCTTGTCTGTCTCACTGCTGCAAGCCAGTGCAGCCAATAATTTCAATTTTCAAAAGCTCTTGGCTTGGTGAATATATTAGCTTAGCGACCAACAACTTTCAGTCCAATTGTTTTCAAAATATTTATCAGGTTCAGAGATATAACCTTTGGAATATGTCGTCTGCAAAAACTCAGCAGTCAGATGGTTACTAGAGGTTTAAGTACAATTGAAGAAAATGGTCTCTAAAGGCAGGTAGGTGGTCATTATAGCAGGTTATTCCCCACCACCACACAATCCACTTAACACATGCGCATCTGGCTGAATCACCAAGTTAGCAGCAGGGGTAGGGTGAGCTGGAGTTGATTTAGAGAATAATTTGACTGAAAGTCATTGCTGCCTAAGGCAGCAACAACTTACACTACTGCCTAAGCCAACAACAACTTTCAATCAAATACATTTCAAATACATTTCTAAATATTTTAAGAGCATAGATGTCAGAGCACATAATACATAATTTAAATATTTAGGCAGTGATGGAAAGGTTAATCTGTTAATTTGGGTTTAATCTACTTTGGCAATAAAATCTGACATGGTGATAAATCAGTGGACAGTGGGAACAAACCTGTATTTCCCCTATGAAAGTGAGACTGCAAATATTTAAGGGATGATAACTCTGGCACTTGACAGCCTATTAGTTTCATTTTCACAACACAGGTATTAGATGCCAACATTAACATTGTCACCAAGTTTGGTGTCAATCCGTCAAGAAATAACAAAACGAGCCGCCATTGTTGGTGATGGACAGACAGATGGATGGACGGACATAATGAAGACGGGCAAGGTCATCGCTATACGACAGCTGACTGACACGCAAGCTGAGTTAGGAAAACCAATTTCGGGTTCAAAATCCATCAAATAAAAAAATTAAATATGGCGGCCAAAAATTCTAAAATTTTATTGGTCCACGCCGGCCATGTTTTTTACCTATCAACTTTTCATGAACAAACTTTAATGGCCCTTAGTCCATAATGATATCCCCAAATTTTCAGCCCAATCAGTTCAGCGGTTCTGCAGAAGTCATTTTGATGAAAACTAGGTCATCCAAGACGGCCGCCGAACCATTTGACCAATCAAGTTCCTTCAAACAAACTTGGTTCAGCTCTTACTCTATATGATATTTCGCGAGTTTTGAATCGATCCACCAAGCGGTTTCGGAGAAGATTTTTAAAGAGGTTTCTAAAGATCGGCCAAAATCCAAGATGGCCACCGGCAAACTTGGCCGATCGACTTCCTTTGAACAAACTTAGATCTGTATGCCCTAAGGATGCTTCCTGCCAAATACGATTGAAATCGGCCCAGCAGTTCTTGAGAAGTCGTTTAAAGAAAAGGTTGATGGATGGACGGATGGACGGACGCCGGGCAGATGATGGATGCCCACCACACCATAAGCTCACTTGGCCATTCTGGCCAGGTGAGCTAAAAGTGGTAAATTTTCCATACATTTCAAGGCCTGAAAATGGATTGTTTTATAATTCCATGCTTTTGCAGACTTCGATACTTATGAATGAACTCTGACCAAAATAACTGCTGGTGCTGGGTATGTGGATACTAGCGGATTACTAACAACTGGAAGCTAACTCTTGTATACAGGACAGCGCAGAACAAACTTAAAATGTTTCCAAAACAAGATAAAGAACGTATTGTTGAATATTTTGAACATAATTGGATTGGGAGAAATTGCTTCCAATCCGATTATGTTCAAATGTTCAACAGAACATTCCTCACATCGTGTTCAAAATGGACCTTTCCAAGTTTATCCATCCATCATATAACATCACATGACGTCATAATCAACTGCGTGACGTGTAGGATGGAGTCATAATCATGACTTTATGAATGACTAGATTAACGCTTAATAGTCCGACACGACATAGTACGAATTGTGTCTTTACCATTTAATAAAGATTCTGTATGGCAGCAACAGCGCCCAGTCAAATTAGTTTCAAAGTATTTAACAGCTTACCTGTATAGTTTTCTGGAAATTGATAGGCAGGGGGTTCAAAGATCGATCAATCCCACACGGACGAGGTGTGAGTGGGGCTTAGATAGCTATGAGCTGGGCATAGCTAAAACTGGAATGGTCCATTGTACTAACATCTAGAGGTTGATCATTCTATGGAGGAATCCAGTTTCTCAGTCAATCATATGATGTCATAATCAACAACGTCACATGCAGGCTAACATCATAATCAATTACCCGATGAATGGCGGCATTTAGTCCATTTTAACACTTCATAGTCCATCAAGTTGTATGAATTGTATGTCTTTATTATTTAATAAACATGCTAGATTGCAACAGCGACCGGTCAAATCAGTTTCAAAATATTCAACAGCTTATCTGTATAGTTTTCTGGAAATTTGATATTCGAAGAGTGCAGGGAACGATCGATTCCAACACGGGCAAAGCGTGGGTGAAGCATAAATATATATAGATGGGCTGGGCATAGCTAAAACTGGATAGCTCCATTGCTTTGGAAGAGCGGTGCCTTTCCCACCAGTCTTAGAGATCCACTAAATTATGTGACCACAATCGAGATTTCGAATGACATTTGACCTTTTGAAAGAGGCTACTCTATAGTGACCACCACCACATATATATATTGAATTGTTGTTGATGTATTACAATAAGCAGAAGAAATAACACAGCTGTGTACGTGCAGTCATTATTATCGTGCACGAATTTAGTGACAGACACGTGCAAAATTATTTAACAATAAACCAGTCAACTGGTCTGAAATTATTTCTACAAATATTCCATTTCATTTCCCCCCAGAGAAACGGGATGAGAACAGCGCGGACGTCCTAGATTTAATAACGCTAGCACACCCTGCTGGATTGTGTTACTATTGGTATAATAGAGCCATGGCGTCACTCACTACCCACCCACACCCAATCCTAAGCACTTAATTGCCATCCAAACACCAACCCGAATTGCAGGGACAAGATATTTGGACATCGGCATAGTTCTATGAATCCACAAACAGAATTTCATCTGTCATAAAACTCAATGAAAAAGTCGTAAATATGAATCGGAGTGAGTTCGTAATTGGCTATAGGCGACATGTGAACTGAGAGAGGAAGGGGAGAGAGGGAGGGGTGGCCAATATCGCAGCACATTATATATAATTTAGTTTGACATCTTGTGTGTTTGAATTAAAGTACGCTTGACTTTCTCGCTGTTGCAAGCCACCTAACAATAATTTCAATGAGCAAAAACTTAACTTGGTGAATATTGGTGAAAACAGTTTGACTGAAAACTTTCATCCAAATTGTTCTCAAAATATTTAACAGATATATAGATATAACCCGTAGGATATGTCGCCTGTAAAAATTCCGCGTTGAGACGGTAAGATTGTGTTGATCTTTTGAGGAATCAAATTGTAGGATGACTGATATTGTAATCTTTTTTTAAAACATTGTGTTACTGTAAGTTGTTGCTATCCATAACCGGAACAGCAACTTTCTGCATATCAGTTTTCAAAATTAATGCCAATCATACGCAAGCTCACGAAGGCTAGTTGGCATGGGTTGAGGAGTAAATAGTTCGTGACAGAGGAGGAATTATGACAGATTACATAATGTACAAGAATAACCCAGCAGGCGCATGACGTTGATTCAACATTGAATCCACGTTGAAACCACGTTATGACGTGATTTCAACGTTGATTCAACGTTGAAATAACTTCATGTGCCTGCTGGGAAGTGTCCGTGGCACGCAAAGCGCTCAATATAATATAGGCCTAGACTAACTACGCTATGGGTGTATACCAGGTGAACCAAATTCTGTACTATTTAAGACGATTACGACTGAACATTTTAACATAAATCCGAGGGCTTCCAGCCAGCCACTTTTCAAGATAGAGTACAGCACAAAAGTAACGGAAATTTTTTACAAAGCAAAAACAGAAACATGTTAATTAGTACAGTTTTTAACACACTGTAAGAAATATTCTGGTGAATATTTTGAACTTAATTTGATTGAAAGCCATTGTTGTTTTAGGCAGTCTAAACCCATTCTGACCCCCACCATCCACGTCTTAACCCAAACAACATAATTCAATAATCATAGCACGGTGACTCAATGTTCTTACAATAAATTGTATGCAAAGGATATCTCGACATTCTACCAAAATTTGCCCAACATGATATTGTTGTGGAATGTTGTTTCTACAACGTCAGAAATTGTAACAGATTCCTGTATTCTGATTAGTCAATCTCTGGTGACGTCAGCGACGACTTAGCTGTGAAGTATTTGAAATGCATGGAAGTTGTGATATATATATATATATATATATATATATATATATATATATATATATATATATATATATATATATATATATATATATATATATATATATATATATATATATATATATATAAGCCTTCTGTTCATATGATGCCTCGACAACACCCACACCCCACACCCGCTACCTCCACCTCCACCGTCCACCACATAACCCACTCACCAGCACCCACATCACGCACACACTCGCGCCCACAGTAGTACGTACCTATTTATTGAGCTAACACTGGGCACGTTCTCTTGGCTACAGACTGCCTCCGTGAGTAATCGATCGCGTATCTCCCAAGCAAACATGGTGGGATTCTCCACCTTATACCTGCTGATAGCCCCAACCACCCGTGGCGTGGCCACCTTGGGTTTGGAGCCACCGATGACGCCTGGACGAATTGAACCGGTTTCATAAAACCTGAAAAAGTACAATTTTGCTTTGATAGATTTGTTATAGCCACTTCAATGGTGAATATCTAATAGACCTTTCCCGAATTGACATATTTGGTGGCGGGGTGGGGGGGGGGGGGGAATACGTTCCCACAATGCGCTACTCACAACTCTGTTGGCTGGAAAACACATCAGGCGAAGCAGAAATCTAGATTCTCAAAATTGTATTTTAAGTTTCAAAACGATTCCATCCAGCGTAAAAACGTATGCGAGGCTTAGCCAGAAATGTGTGAGGTTTAGCTTAGACATGAATCGCTCTACATCGATTCTTGCTAGTAGAAAAGTCATCATACTGCTAGGAGTGAATAATTAAATGTTCAGTTTCAGTTTTCTCTACTACACTCAGCCCATCCTTTCGATGGCATATGAGTGTATTAGTAGTAGTAGTAGTAGTAGTAGTAGTAGTAGTAGTAGTAGTAGTAGTAGTAGTAGTAGTAGTAGTAGTAGTAGTAGTAATAATAGTAGTAATAATAGCAGCAGCAGCAGCAGCAGCAGCAGCAGCAGCAGCAGCAGCAGCAGCAGCAGCAGTAGTTAAGTCATATATACAATGATTGGGTATGCTCATGTACCCGTGCCCAACCATGCGCCACCATCATGTATCACGTATGGCATAGAATTGAAAAAATAATTTAATTCAATATTTAATAGCATGAAACTATACCTAAACTTTCCAATTTGTTAATATAGCCTTGCACATCGTTTTGAAATATAAAATCTCCTTTGGAATTTTCTATTATACAAAATTCTAATTATTTCTATTATCACTGATTTATTTGTTCATTTATTTAGCGGCCAAAACGCATAAACCAATTACATTCTGAATTCCTGAAATGGATTTCGCAAAATAAGAACACTTGATTACAGTTTCAATGAGCGTCGAATTATTTTTCAGAGGAAAAAGCTTGAAAGTATAAGTATAATCCTAATACTAAGCTTGGTAATGATGTTAATAATAAGCTTGACAATAAGCTTGTCCAGAATCCGTGTTATAAGCTTGCCTATGATTGGTGTAATAGCCGTCAATAAGCTTCAGCAGAATGCTATACCGAGTTTTCTAAGATTGAAACAAAGTTCGATAATAAGCTTGATTACAGTCTACTCTATCTCATGTTAAAAAAAACCCCAAATAAAACGAACTGTTGAATATTTTGACTATAATTGGATTGGAAGACATTGCTGCCTGACATTGCTGCCTTAGGCAGAAATGTCTTCTAATAAAATTATGTTAAAAATATTCAACAGATATTTTCATATATCGTGGTCAAAATTGTACTAGCTGACATAATTCTGTTTTATTGAGGAAAATATGTTGACTTATTAATGAGCAGATTAATTTGGCTATAATTATGGCAAGTCACAAATAAATTAATCACTATGAATCTGGTTTACTGGTTCGACTATCTCTCGACTATCACATTGTCTATGTATCCCAAGTGATGCCGACCAAGTGTTGCACGTGCGTGAGTGCGTGCGTGCTTGTTCTAATCTTTAAGGCGGTTATTTGCTAGTTCCCAATGCTAGGGTCTAGACTCACGTATTTGCACATACCTGCCGAGTATTTTGCTAACACAGCCATGAGAGACACGAAGCTGACGGGAGATATCGCAAGGACGCACCCCCTGGTGAGCTAGCTCAACGATTCTATTCCGCACCACGTCTGGTAGGGGGCGCCCGTTGACAAAAACACCTCCCAGCTGATTAACACCGCCATGACCTGAAAGTGAACAACACGATATTAGAATTATTATTTCAATTTAATATATTATAATAAATGATATTAATATTCAAGGAATTGATGTCTGTCTCGTTATCATCATCGACGTTGTTGACACTGTGTCGTCATCGGCGTCGTTGCTGCCGTCAAATATGGTACCTCAATTTCAGGTTAGCACTTCAGTCAGACCTCTGTCTGTTATTTGACTAGAAATTACTGTGACCTTAGTCGATATACTGAACAGGAAATGCTGTCGTATGTCGTAATGCATTCTATCTGTCAGTTGTCACGGGTTTGGGTGGGTGGGTAATTATTAACCATTCCCAACCGTTAGCAACGAAAAACGATAACCATTTTGTCATGTAAAAAGTAATATGTCGGAATATTTCGAGACTACGTTGATTGGGTGCTGGCTAATGCAGTAACCGCGTCCAGGCATAGGCAATTTAGATTCAGTAGCCATGCAACAGCTTGCAGATATTGGGTGTTTCTATAAAATTGAGATTCTGTGAGATCTGAAAGTTGCTTCAGAAAAGCCAGCATACTGCTTAGCAAGTGATGCATGTCTATTATTGAATTTGTAAATACATAGAAATAATTTTATCGAAATCAAAGAAAAGCTGTCAAACGATCAAAGCCAAGATTATTCTGAAAAAGTTCAGTTTTAGAATGTCCTAAGGGCTTTTTGTTATAGAATGGATGAATGCTATAGTTGTGAACAGAACACCTGTCGTGTTTTTTCCGGGAGTAGGTAAATCCTTGACGGACACAGAAAATTGTCATCATAAAATAATAAAACAAAAGCACGGATAATGTTACAAAGAGAAAATGTGTCTATTTTCGTCCTCTTATGCTTGGCTCTTCGCACATTCATTGGTTAACTAATTTATTCGATAATAATTGACCAATCAAGTTGGCAAGAACCTCTCTCAGATCAGAAAAGTATAAGAAATGCACATCTACAAATAATCGACGTCCACTCGAGGAAATCTTAACATTGAAAAGCGAGGGCATTGCAGAGATTGTCAGGAGATTCGATTGATTTTTACTCCGCCTGAATCGTTGCGATAAGAACGATAGAAAGACTTGGTTAAATATTGACCATGCAGCCTATGTGATGTCTAGATTTTAATGTCCCATAAGATTATTCCGATAGTTTATTATTCTGATGTGAAACACCACAATAAAAAAAATTGACAAAATTATATATATCATTATTATTATTATTATTATTTATTTATTTATTTATTTATTTATTTATTTTATAGCTTGAAGCAACGCTGTATTAAAACACGCACTAGTCTTTGTGCCGGATCCTCTTTGGAATGTAAGTGTCAAGTGTTGCAATGGATGCGCTTGGTTAGCGCAGCGAGACGTGTATCTATGTGTGGCGTCACAAATTACACGTGCCCTTGTATTAAGCACGACATCTAACGATAATCTCTTAATGCTCATTAAAGTCAAATTTAAATCAATTTCACGCACCATGTCTCTCAAAACTGACGCATATATACAAATAGGAGTTACCGGCGCCACACACATGGCCAGGTCTTGTCATACAGATGTGTGACCCACAGTGAGTGTATCTACAGGTGCGTGTGAAGTATAGGCGCTCTCAGATGCCATCATCACATGCATTTCCACAGGTAAATATGGACCAATGTTGGCGGTTAAATTATTAAATTTTTTGCCATTTAATTGATAAAAATTGAATAATTTTACCAGCCAGCTGATGGGCCATATTTACTACTGAAAATTCCGGAGATTCCATATGAGAGTATATGTAGAAGAGAATAAATAATATTAACTGTAATACAATCATGAACCATCATGTTCAGACAGCCGTTTTGATTTGTGTAAAGATAAACTTTATAAAACATAGTATCCACTCGAATATTTTTTATAGTAGAAAATCTGTGTGTGGGTAAAGGGAGTTAATCACCTGCTATCACTCTTGTAACGCCCTACTCCCCCTGCGCTTCAAAATATCACAGCTAATAACTATACACTACAGAAAACGTGAATTAACATTTACTATTGATAAATTTGCAGTTATTGAATAAAGTTGAAATAGATTAGACATATGGTACACAGGTAGGTGCCCCTCAGAATGCTGGTGCTTTTTGAAATGATATGGAGCTCACCAGATTGATTTTACAATACATTTTCTGGACTCTGATCATGAGTCTGATGGAGGTTGTTTATTATTAACTTAGATTGCATGGCAGTGGGTGTGGGTGTGGGGAGGGGGGGGGGGGGGGTGTAACATGAAAATGACGTGTTTGTTGTTATTTCCTTTAACTCTTACATTCGTTCAAGAAAATTTTAATACTCTCATAGAAAATGTCCATTTGCAGACCAAGAAGATTTTTTTTTTAATTTATCACTGGAATGACTGGCTCGGTTATCGAGCCAGTCATTCCAGTGATAAATTGTCAAAAATGGATATTTCTCAAGACCACTGCAGAGGCCGTTTTTGGCTGATATGAGTGTTAACGGGTTACAGGTTGAATGAGACATGTGACAATGCGCGTGACAATGCGCGTGACAATGCTGGTCGTCAATTTGGCCAATACTGTCGTGGAAACGTACCAAATCAACCCAAAATTGAGCATGGCTCAATATTTTGAAACTCGCTTCTAGTCAAAATGAAAATGTTTCTGTAACTATTTCCGTTGAGGGTTCCAAAATGCCCCTCAGAATGTTGATTTTCCCCAATAACATATCAAAAACAATAATAATAATAATAATAATAATAATAATAATAATAATAATAATAATAATAATAATAATAATAAGTATTATTATTATTATTATTATTATTATTATTATTATTATTATTATTATTATTATTATTATTATTGTGCTACCAAGTACCACGAACGCAGAGGACGCCATAGCACCAACTTAAGGGCTTTGATCAGACAAAAACACTTTATTCTAGGATCACTAAAAACGAGATATAACCTTAGCCTAAAGGAGCTTAAAGGGACGCTCGCAATGGACGCAA
Organism: Chaetoderma sp. LZ-2023a; assembly: GCA_034401795.1. Taxonomy (NCBI): domain Eukaryota; kingdom Metazoa; phylum Mollusca; class Caudofoveata; order Chaetodermatida; family Chaetodermatidae; genus Chaetoderma; species Chaetoderma sp. LZ-2023a. The sequence continues at coordinate 118,637,132 of CM067372.1, forward strand.
TGCACCATCATCATATTAAGACAACGTTCGTCTTAACCATTTAACACTAATATCAACCAAAACCAGCTTTGGCAGTAGTGTTGAGAAATGTCAATTTGCAGACCAAGAGAAGACTATTTTTGAAAATTGACCACTGGAATGACTGACTCAATAACCGAGCAAGTCATTCCAGTGGTACATTTTCAAAAATAGTCTTCTCTTGGTCTACAAATTGACATTTTCAAGCGAGAAAATTGAAATTGTCTTGAACAAGTTTAAGTGTTAAACTGTTAAAATCTTAGTTTACCCCTTTCATGGGAAAAACTCACAGAACTGCCTGTTTAGGAGAATGTCCATTTGCAGGCCAAGAGAAGACAATTTATGAAATTTGACCACTGGAATAGCAAGTTCGATTAGAAAGACGGTAATTCAAATGGTAACAATTTCAAAAATAGTCTTCTCGTAGCTCGCAAATCAATCGATATTCAATGAGCAAATATTGTGATTCTCCTTGCCAAATTACGTTGTTCAATGCGTAACCCTTTAGTGACTAAAATTAAAATATTTACTTATTGAATGTCCATTTGCAGGCTAACAGACGACTATTTTAGAAAATTTACCACTGGAATGACTGGCTCGGTTACAAAAATACTCTTCTCTTGGCCTGCAAATGGACATTCCTCAAGACTACTACAGAGGCCGGTTTGGCCGGCTCCGTCGTGAAAGGGTTAAAACCTGTTCGATAGGCCACGGTTTCTGGCATACTCACTTGTACACGAATTGTATATGCCCCAGATATTAGGTTGTTGACATTGTTGCGGAAGAGAATATGTCGAGGGAATCAGTCGCTCAGTACGGAACATCGTTATTAACACTTTTTGCTCAATTTCTTCAAAGAAATTTAATATTTCTCCTAGGAAATGTCTATTTGCATATCAAGAGAAAATTGCATTTGGAAAGTTATCACTAGAATGAACGGCTCGGTTATCGAGCCAGTCATTCCAGTGGTAAATTTTCAAAAATAGTTGTCTTTATCTGCAGATGGCGATTTCTCATGACCAAACAGAAGCCATGTTTGGCAAGTGTGGGCGTTAAAGTGTTATAAAGAGTTAATCCACGTTCCTAGCAATAGAATACGATTTCAAATGGGAAAATAGTATGAACACTTTAGACTAATTTGCAATAATCAGCAACAAATTCTCAAATTAAAAGTCAAATATGTTTATAGAACAATCACACAAGCAGTTGCAACACAGCAAGGCATTTACAGTATTCCCAAATATATTGACTGGATTTTGGAGTTCAAACCAAATAAATACTGCTATGAACTTCTTCGACAATTTTTCACTTTATCAAACTTGGCCCACAGGGCTTTGCTATCGGGTACTCGTTTATCAACGATGACAAGAAAACACTAGCGCGAATGGCCAAAATAATAAATCGTAGCTAAGATAGTAAACGTACACATCCGCAAAGCTTTACCCTTGTTTAGTATTCGCTTTTCTCAATTAATATGGAAGCCGGCTCAGCCACAGACATAACAATAGATGCATTTGTTTAAAGCCACCGGATATAACATGCCAGAATCGCAGAAGGTTTTGTGGTTTTCACATTGCTGTTAAATCTCTGTCAAATCTTTCTCATGCGCTATTGAAAATTAATATAATAGTCACTCGAAGCAAATTGCAGGTAATTATTTGCGTATTTACGGCTCAAATTACGCAATTTTCGTTTCGAATTTTACCTGAATGATATCGTCATATAAACGTGTTCTTACAAAGCATAGCCATATTTATTTTGGTTTATGCTATATGCGCCGAGCACATTGCAGGCCTGTCAGTGAACCGACTTCAATAATTACTAGGTAACCCGCTGAAAAACCTAGAGTTAACTAGGCATATATATATATATATATATATATATATATATATATATATATATATATATATATATATATATATATATATATATATATATATATATATATATATATATATATATATATATATATATCAATAGCATATGCATGTCTAAAACAGCTCATTCAGTCCACTTATTTTGAAAAGAATAACGCGATTATAACCTAAATTAGAATAGCAAAAAGCATATTTATATAGCATGACTTCCACAAATTGAGTGGTAAAATATCGTGAGAATATGGTATATTTAAAGTGCTGTCGCGAGGACACATACTGCTTCTCACAGACCCGATGAGATTTATACATTTCCTTAACCCTGTTAATCCGCCAAAACAATAAAATTCATTACAATTTCAAAACTATTCTGTATTTTGTATTTTGAAACCAATTTGAAATGAACATGTTCCTGTGAATATGTATAATAGATTAATCTAGTTTTAGCTATGCCCCACCCATTTTTAGCTAAGCTCCACTCACACTTCGCCCATGTTGGGATTGATCGATCGATCCACGAACTGCCTAGGTGACTATCAATTTCCAGAAAACGATACAGGTAAGTTGTGGACTATTTTGAAACTAATTTGACTGAGTGATGTTGCTACCTACATTATTTGCCCATTGTATTTTACAAATATTAGTGAATATTCGAAAAAATTAAATTATATATTTTTTCACAAGACATAATGAAATTATATTACAGCATAAAGGTATTTAGAGGATACTATTTATACTACTGCTTTTAGATATAGAACTGCTTATAAAACAATAAGCCCAATCGCTTTATCCCTAACACGAACTTAATTTAAGCTATTAAATAATATAAAAATCTAGTCGTGGGGTTATCTCCCTTGACAAGGAAATATTTAATTTTTTTAAACGTAGATTTGCCACTTAGTTATCAAATACAGTAGCTTACTGATTTTAGATAGCAAACAGTTGGAAAATACATTGCCCCAACCCATGTATATAACATTTTTACTATACATGGATAAAAGTTGTTGGGCCAACATTGGCCCAACACCTGTAACTTCTTGTAATTTTGCCACTGTTAGGCCAATTTTGGACCAACGGATATCTATATATAACATTAATAATATACATTGGCTATATCGGGCCAACAACAACAACTTTAACCCAACTGTAATTTTGCCACTGCCTTGCCAACGAATGTATATAACAATTTAATATACATTGGCTATCAGTTGTTGAGCCAACGTTGGCCCAACTACTAAAAGCCAACTGTAATTTTGCCAATAGTATGGCAACGTTGGCTCAGTGCTTTATCACCAATGCCGACTGTGCCAACCAATCGCCAACATTGGTAAAACGTAGTAATGTTATCTGGGTATTGGCCTGAGCAAGTCTTAAAAATAGGCCTGTCACCAAAAATATTGATCAATCAAAATTCTGAATAGATGTACTGTAGCCTAGGATCCTTCCAGTCAGATTTGGTATCTATTTGAAATAGACTAAACCGGGGAGAAAAGTAGTTTGACGAACAGACAGACAATGTACAGATGGGCAACAGGTAGACAACAGATAACCACCATGGCACTCACAAAAAAATTGAAAAATTCAAAGATTTATTTTAATTAAGATGCAGCATGGATGCAAACTCTGTAAAGTTCTTGAGGATACAATGAGAATGAGGTTACCACGGCAACGTAAGGAAAGGCTTTGAAAATCATTTTCATGATGATGGAGACTGAATGCAATGATGATAAAGAACACATTTATAAATTTTTATTGAGATTGACAATATAAAGTCCTTGATAAATAAATGTCCATTGAAAAAACCCATTTACCTAATCCTTAGTGCACACCGGACACCATTTGGATCAACATGTCGAGCCGTCCATCCTCCATTTACCGTAAGTCTTGACAAAAAGTTCATCCCTGAAGCAATGGACCTTTCCAAGTTTATTCATCGATAATATGTCATATGACATCATAACCAACTGAGTTACATGTAGGATGACGTCATAATCATGACATCATGAATGACTCGATATAGCCCATCTTAAACGCTTAGTAGTCCGACACGTTGTACGAAATGTATGTTTTGGCCATTTAATAAACATGCTGTCGAATATTTTGAAACTAATTTTACTGGGCGCTGTTACTGCCACAGGCAGCAAAAACACCCACCCAAATTAATTTCAAAATATTCAACATGTTTCCCTGTATAGGTTTCTGGAAATTTATAGTCAATAAGGTCAGGGATCAATCGATCCCAACACGAGCGTGATGTGGGTGGAGCTTAGCTAAAGATGGGAGAGGCGAGCTAAAATTATCACTATAATACGTAAGTATAGCTTGATAACGCAGGTTACTGGGCCAGTACTGAAGCAATATTGGGCCGATACGGCTTGTTACTGGCGCAGTACCGGCCCAATAACCTGTGCTTTCACGGTAATTGGTATGTCTTGGTACAGTCATATAAGGGTTTATACAGGTGGCTGTTGGTGTAATGTACGCCGATGCCTATGCTACAGCATGCCACAGTATTATCTCAAATTATACAGTTCTCATTTCCTTATTATTCAGCCATCATAGAAATGCATTTATCCACATAATCGATTACATAAAATTATTGTTATTGATAGCTATTATTCAGAAATAAACCTGTCATTTGTCATTATAATGATGGGGCGTATCGTGGGCGGGTCGATAATACATCGGCCGTATTGTTGAACACGTAATCACGGCTTAAAGTTCTCGTATGTCGATAAAAGATACGGATCCTAAATAAATTTGGCACTATTTGTTATTTTATGGGCAATTTATCTATTTTAGATAGATATTTGTTGGCGCCATCATTTCAGATTCTGTTGTCTTCACCAGTGCGCAATTGTTGGTATAAAACCATTCTCGTAATGTTAATGCTAGTCATTCTTCTGCTGGCGTCCACAAAAAGCACATGATAGTAAGTGCAGAGCGTATTTCAATACTAGTCGTATATTTCATGTGGTGCAAGTGAAAACAAATGTATTCATAACAAGTTTACTGAAATTGGTGCTGCCTATGCTGCAGGTTTCCGTCAAATTGTTGTCAAAATAATCGGCTGATAGCACAATTGTCACTAGGTAATGTTTTGTTAACAATTTGGTAGAAAATCGTTGATGCAACAACTTTCAATCAAATTGTTTTCAAAATAATCAACAGGGCAGTCAATGTTGCAAGACTTGCTGAAGATATTTCGAGCAACTTTATTGACAGACATTCCTGGCTAAGGCAGCAACAGCTTTGTCAAATTTTTCTCATACCTTTGACCGACCAAACAAACGATCGAACGAAGGAACAACCAAACGATTGCACCATATATCGTCGTTGCTCTCGTATATCATCGTTCATCATCGTATAACATCGGATATTATCATATATCGTCGTTCATCATCGCATATCATCGAGGTATCCATGCCTAACCTGGCGTGGGTGGTCGTATTGTGCCTTCCTGATCTGACTAACGGCTATATTGAATTAGAAGTGGAAAGTGATGGCAAAGGGAGGGCGCATGACGTGTATGTACGGACTGCTTTCATATACATTAGATAGTAAATAGCAAACACAATTTGGCAGTTTTATTGGAATTTATTTTTATGCAAAATTATACCGCGCGCATGACTGTTATGTTAAAAATAATATAGGCTATGAAGCCATTGCCGAACATAAATAATTCATGCGATTGATCACCTTCATTATATTAAGCGGAAATGACGCATTTGCTAAACAAACAAATTCTTACCGAAAACCTGACTGAATGAGGAAATTTATAATTGCCTATCATTGTCTTGAAATTGAAACATTGACTTGGTTAAAAGGTTAATACTAATTTGACTGGAACCTGTGGTGGCAAGAACTGTGTCCAGTGGCAGTCTAAGTAATTTGAATAATATATACCCTGACGATTTCTTAAACATCGCGCAAACATTATGCTTTAGGTTGATTAATGCGTGCTCTTTTTGTGTTTGTTGCAAACGACACCACCGCACTACCGCACTCACGCACGCACGCACGCACGCACGCACGCACGCACGCACGCACGCACGCACGCACGCACGCACGCACGCACGCACGCACGCACGCACGCACGCACGCACGCACGCACGCACGCACGCACGCACGCACGCACGCACGCACGCACGCACGCACGCACGCACGCACGCACGCACGCACGCACGCACGCACGCACGCACGCACGCACGCACGCACGCACGCACGCACGCACGCACGCACAAACACGCACACGCACACGCACACGCACACGCACACGCACACGCACACGCACACGCACACGCACACGCACACGCACACGCACACGCACACACTCACGCACACGCACACACACACGCGCGCGCACGCACGCACGCACACCACCCGAATCCCTTTCCCCACCACCAGTCACAGATGACCACATGTCCTACGGGATAAGTTTTTCAGAGCAATTAGGCTTAGGGGCTACATTAATACATCAGCAGATTAGCATATTATTAATGTTATGTTTATGATAATACAACGTGCTTCCCATAAATTGTGCTTCACAGGACATTGCTTACGACCACCATGGAAATTCATCATATTTTGATCAATTAGCCTAAATATTATTTTATATTTTCAATTGAATCTTGCTGCGTATTGAAAACCGTTTCAGGATTGTTATTCTTGGATAATCATGGATGATGAATAATCTTGCACAAGTTGTTTATATTGTGTGTTTGCGTGTGCGTGTGCGTGTGCGTGTGCGTCTAACTAAACTCTGCCTATTTGTTTCATAACCCTTTAACACTCACATCAGCCAAAATGCTTTTGAAGTGGTCTAAGGAACTGTCCATTTGCAGACCAAGAGAATACTATTTTTTGAAAATTAACTGACCACAAGAATGACTAGCTCGATAACCGGGACAGTCATTCCAATGATAAATTTTCAAAGATAGTCTGCTCTAGATCTGCAAATGGACATTTTCTATGAGAAAATTTAGATGTTCCTCCCAAAATTCTATGGTTAACTGGTTAAAGCGCCTCCGGGAAAGGTACTGTTTCTCTACATAGCCCGCTAACAATCACACGGAGTTTGCAGATGCGTAGTGCTGATTCATCTCGCATGTTGTCCACGCCTTTCAATCACGCAAGAACAATAGCACATGCATCCATAGATGAATGGATATGATGAACATATGTTCCAACAATTTGCCTGTTTTGTGACTTTATAACGTTGTAGATTAAACAACTTGTGCTCACTACATGGCGTGTGCATGCAGATTGATGAGCGTGCACGCATGTGCTAATCCGATTTCATGTCAGAATTAAGTACAACGATGGTCGAGCGGTGTGTGTTTTCCACGCGGTGGTTTGCAACAGTTGTCGATAACTTGCCGGCAACTGTTGCAAAAACATTGTAGCGACTTCTTTTCAAAGAATCTACTTGATCCGAATTGAATGCAAGAAGTTCAACCACTATTTTACTTAAAGTGATAATAGGCCTATTGAGGCCTCGACAATGCCACAGATGATGATGATGATGGTGGTGGTGGTGGTGGTGGTGCTGCTGCTGCTGCTGCTGCTTCTGCTGCTGCCGCTGCTGCTGATGATGATGATGATGACGGGAATAAATAATCTGTCTGTCTGTATGAATTCAAGACATTTCTAGTCATAACTCTACAATCTAGAAGGTTAAATCTTGCTAAGCTTATGTACGTATACATGGACTAAGATTTATCAGCGTGAGAACACAATGCAACAAGAGAAAACCAGGGATTGCAAACCCTCTCCATCACGTTTTGTTGCGGTTTTAAAATTTCGGGATTTTTTAGGGGTTTTTTCTTCAGATTTCGATCAAGGTTCTGAGATCTTTGTGCACGGTGACACACTTCGTGCGCTCATATTTGAACTAAATCTGATCATTATTTTGATTCTGAGATATCCATAGAATTTGATCCGATGCGGATCCGAGTTTTTAATCAAGCGCCTCATGCATAGTGGGTGTGACATTTCGATTGGTGATATTGGTCTGCTTAGTGAGATCTATGCAAACGTCTTGTTTAACCCTTTAACACTCATATCAGCCAAGAATGCCTTCTGTAGCGGTGTTGAGAAATATCCATTTGCAGAGCAAGAGAAGACTATTCTTGAAAATTTACCAGTGGAATAACTGGCTCGATAACCGAGCCAGTCATTCCAGTGGGAAATTTTCAAAAATAGACTTCTCTTGGTCTGCAAATTGACATTTTCTAAGAGAAAATTAAACTTTTTAAAAACAAATTTGATGGTTAAAGGCTTAAGAAGTTAATATGATTACAATTTGAAGCTTGTGTGATCTAAATTATATCAGTCATCAAAATTATCCGCCTAACTTTGACTTAGTACCGGCACTTCTTTTTATTTGTGTTTCCTTGCAGCGAGGATAAATAAATGTGTTTCCGGTAGATGTGAACACATTTTTTTTATAAATTCAATTTTATTGTCTTAAGATTCCTTTATTTTTATTCTAGAATATAGGACAGTAAAAAAACAGGATCCATTTCTACCTAAGCCCGCGCATTTCTAGCTAAGCGCCGTCAACTATGCAGCCAAGTTGTTGAATAGTTTGAAATTATTTGACTGGGACGCGTCACACAATAAGCAACCATCAATGGATGAATTCAATCTGTCACTAAAGTATATGACGTCACAATCAATTACGTCACGTGTAGGACGATGTCACAATCAAAACGCGTAATGCCACGTCCGTAGCTAAGTCCGTCATGTGTACGAAATGTATTCTTCACTACTTAATAAGCGTATGTTGAATATTTTGAAACTAATTTGACTGGGCGCTGTTGCTGGAGGCAGCAACAGCACCCAGTTAAATTAGTTTTAAACTATTCAACAGTTTACCAATATAGTTATGTTGAAAATGGGATTCCAGGAAGTCAGTGTTTAAATTACATAAATCGATCCCAAACGCCCAAAGCGTGGGAGAAACTTAGTTATAAATTGGCAGGGGCAAAACTAGGATCCCGCTATTGTCCGGCCATTACCCAGGGCCCTACTCACCTTTAGCTCGGAATGTTCTCTTGGACAGTATACAGCTAGACGGGTACGGTTGCTGTGGCGATAATAATTTCGGCGATTGGTCATTATAATCGATAGTATGATTGATGGTGTATCGATTTCCATTGATGTTCAATTGTCCATCTGTTAGACTGGCGTAACTACAAGAGTTAAACTCCGTATTGGAGAAATCTCGTTTGTGAAACTCCTGTATATAAGGATTAGTATACGCGCACGGCATTGGTTCAGTTAGGTAGAGCATGGCGGGTCCAGAGATGATAATCTTTGGAAAATCTAGAAACTCTAATTTCGTACATAGGCCTAGGCGTAATCAAATTTCACGCGCAGAAATTATAACCTATCCTCCCTAGAGCTATACATATTTCAAATTGATATGCCGTTAGTCGAATTTAAAACACAAACATTTAAAACCATTAAAATATCAGCTGTGATTAGTTGCTTAATGTATGCCTAAGAGCTATTTGGAGCTCTGTCCGTAGGCTGCTACAGTTACTGTTCCTTCTTAAAACACGAGCAGTAAATAAAGAAATGTTATTCCGTTCACTAACTAATACTAATGATTTCACATTAAGCTTTTTCTCATGTCGTCTGCCAAACTGAAGGACCTCAGTTTTGTGTCGTCTGCTTTGAGAGAAAACGATTGGAATCAGATCTATAGCACGCGCTCAGATGATGGCTGAGTGACTGCGCGAGCGAGCAGTGCCTGCGATGTTTTAATAGTTGTCCTAAGCCAGAACTCCAGCAGCTATCTTCTATAGATCCTTTTACACAAATCCCTCGAGACAAACGCGTGATATTTGCTACAAGTAAATTAAGATTCCAATCTTTCTAGAATCAAACGCATCCCGCGCGCTAAAACGTGTAAATGTTTTAATTAATGAAACTGAATGTTTTCTCTTAAGTGGCGGATTCACTTTATAATCTTCAGAACACGCACCTTGATCGAAATGACGGCTCATCTAAGTTATACCGACAGCGAAAACGATCGAGTCTCGTATTTCTAACAAAAATGAAACGTTCCCCTTTTATCTAAAGTTCCAAACCACTTCGAATCCTTCCGTGCAGGGTAGGCTGTTCCTAACAAAAAGCCAATGTTTCGTTTGAGATGTCCTTAACATTCGCACTCGCAGATCTATAGACGACCCTTGAAATTATCTCGGAGGAAAACCCAAAATCGCGTATTTTTTCCCAAAGAATAGCCGACTTTTTATCTTCAAAGGATTCTCTCACTAAATTTTGATTTGAACCACCAATCGAGTCAGTATATGTGTATATATCTTCCAAATGTCTACTGTCTACAAACATCTTTAAATCTTTGATGTCGTGGGCGAACATCAATGTTTGGGAAGATATTTCACAAATAACGAGACACACAACATGACGACCTCGTGAACGGAAATATCTTTATAAACTCTTTCTGACAGGACAAATTTTCGGGCGACTAGACGGCAACTCTGCTAATAATTCCATTATCACCACCTCTCCCACCCGCCCCAGACATGAACCCTTCTGACAATATGACCGAATCGGGGACACGTCAGAAGAAGGCGTCGTGCCCGGAAAGACAGTTATGAATTTTTCATAAATTTTGGTGTGAAAATCAGCCACGCATGACCAGTTCTCAACGTTTATTCCCACTCGTATGCAGATTGTTTGTTTTAAATTCATTAATGCCCATGTCAATAAACAAATTACGCCGTTGACCATTGATATCAGACGGCGCAGGACCAATATTCATTTGGATATCGGCGCGACAATGGTCAACAGGGCAGGGCCAATATCAAATCTCATATTTGCACCAATATCCAAATGATATTGGTGCAAGGACGTGTGATTGAACAATTTATGCTATGAAATATAATAATGAAATTGAAATTGAAATAAGTCTATACAGTTCTGCTATTCAAGCAGTCATCTAGATACATACCACACCCGAGCTACCACTACTTATAATACTCGCTGCCCTTATCATTTCTATATTGCTCCTTGCAAAATATCAATTGGATATTGGTGCAAATATGAGATTGGATATCGGTGATGCGCCGTTGACTATTTTGGACTGAATTTGATTGGAAGACATTGCTGCCTTAGGCGACAATGGCTTCCTTCCAATCAAATCACGTCCATAATATTGAACAGAACACTTCTTACTTATCAAAACTGTACTAACTAACATGTTTCTCTTTCTGTTTTGGAAACATAATAAGCTGTTTCTATCTGTACTGTTGAATAGAGTTAAACAAATTTGACTAGAAAACGTTGTTTCCGTAAACCCGTCTTCAATAAAGGGTGCAGGAGGTGCCATATATACTTGACCCTGCAAAATCAGGTTTATGCAAATTCGGAATGAAACTGCAGTTATCATAATTTCATATGTATTATGGAAAGATGATCCAACGATATGAATTGATGAATTTAATTGATCATAATTTCGGAATTCGCACAACATTCTAATAACCATGTACCAACTACTACACCTAGGCATAACCTATATAAAGTAGTCATTCACACGCGGGTGGTAGATCTGTAGTCTCGTAAAACTTTATCATCAAACGATCGGTGTAAAGTTGTGAGGCACTCGGGAATTGTTCTACTTATTGAAAAATGTATTTCTGAAATCATCCGAATTCCTTAGAGGTCTTGATAATGCGACGGCTTTTGACTTATGGAAAATAGATAGCAATTACATGTGCTCGAGATGGGTAAGCATGCAGGCGTATCAATTACCCGTGATTGTTCTCGATAAAATGACGATCACGATTTATCATCTATTATGCATGCGATCAATGACGGACTCGGGCAGGTAAATCATGCCCACGCAACGTTTGATGTGACAAGGCGATGTCGCGCGATCATCAAATCTACTACAAATGGTGTGATAGTCATATTAACGTCGGTATTTCCACAAATATGGAAAATATAAAGCGTGTCTGTGACAATAAGTGATGATGAAAAATAAGTAATTACGTTGGAATTAATTCCGCTTTGATCTAGCACTAAATCTATCGATTGATCAGTCCACGAGCGTGTCAAGCAATAAATTTATTGGTGAATAAGTATAATAATAATAATAATAATAATAATAATAATAATAATAATAATAATAATAATAATAATAATCTTTATTTTCGGATGGTATATCTTCAGTGGCATGAGATTCCAGAGGCCCTCACAAATGAATACCATTTTATATGTATTTGCTAGTATTTCAAACCTGATAGGATAACGCATTTGGCACAATTTTATTGCAAACCAAATTACTCCAACCCCACCTGCACACCAGCTATATTAGCTGCAATGTAATGGCACGCATTCAATATAATGGAACTTTTCAGTTTATCCATCCTTCATATGACGTCATAATCAACCATGTGACACGTTGATGACGTCATAATCAGTTATAACATGAACGACTGGGCCGTCTTAAACTGTTAATCGTCCGACACATTGTACGAATTGTATGTCTTTATTATTTAATAAACATTCTGTTGAATATTGTGAAACTAATTTGACTGGGCGCTGTTGCAGCCATAGGCAGCAACAGCACCCAGTCAAATTAGTTTCAAAATAGTAAACAGCTTACCTATATAGTTTTCTGGAAATAGACAGTCATGGAGTTCAGGGATCGGTCGATCCCAACACGAGCGAGGTATGGGTGGCGTTTAGCTAGAGATGGGCGGGGCATAGCTAAAAATATAAGGGTCCATTACCCTCACCTAAACCCAATATGCCATTGTATAGTCTGAGTGAAACAAAGAGAGCGGCAGTTTAGGATTATCTCGCTATGGCATGATTTCGGTAATGTAATTTCGTAATTTATCATCTTTTAAAATACATTAAAGTTTCTTAACAAAACTTTCAAAGCATGTAATTGGATAGATCTTATCTAATTTTTATTCGACCATATATAGGCCTAATAAATAAACATGCCTAAATAATTAACATTAACATTTAAACAATGCATTAAAATATTTGAATATGGAATCTTAGCGATTAAGAATAATTACCATAATTGGTCAGTCAATTTTGAATATTATTATAAAACTAAAATGAGTGCCCTCTGTGAGACTCAGTTTACAAATTAAAATAATTCGTTATTAAACTTTTGATATAGTCATGTCTGATTTAATTTCGGGTCCAGTCAATTTGCATAGATTAGTGCCAAACTTACTCATCGTCATTAAGCCACATGACATTGTCATAAATCTTTTTTAAATGTGTATGTATGTAAGTTAATGCATTGCTTATATAAGTGACCCGAGAATTATTATTATATTATTATTATTATTATTATTATTATTATTATTATTATTATTATAACATTATTATTATTATTGTTATTATTATTATTATTATTATTATTATTATTATTATTGGCAGTTGTAGTAGTAGTAGTAGTAGTAGTAGTAGTAGTAGTAGTAGTAGTAGTAGTAGTAGTAGTAGTAGTGGTAGTGGTAGTAGCAGCAGCAGCAGCAGCAGCAGCAGCAGCAGCAGCAGTAGTAGTAGTAGTAGTAGTAGTAGTAGTAGTAGTAGTAGTAGCAGCAGCAGCAGCAGCAGTAGTAGTAGTAGTAGTAGTAGTAGTAGTAATAGTAGTAGTAGTAGTAACAGCTCTCCAAGTGTGATACCAGCGATCGAAAAGAAGAAGTAGTAGTAGTAGTAGTAGTAGTAGTAGTAGTAGTAGTAGTAGTAGTAGTAGTAGTAGTAGTAGTAGTAGTAGTAGTAGTAGTAGAATTAGTAGTAGTAGTAGTAGTAGTAGTAGTAGTAGTAGTAGTAGTAGTAGTAGTAGTAGTAGCAGCAGCAGCAGCAGCAGCAACAGCAACAGCAACAGCAACAGCAACAGCAGCAGCAGCAGCAGCAGCTACAACAACAACAACAACAACAACAACAACAACAATTTTAATACGATTATTATGAGAGAGATTACGTTTTCACATGTGCGGTTTCGTAAGGTGTCAAACCTCTTGTTAGATTTGAGAGGCCAGTACAAATCTCGTGGACTGGCAAAACGATTAGTTAGGCCATCTCTGAAGATCAAACTCTGGCACGCATGTGTTTAAGAGGCCACCATGTCGGAATTAGTATAGCCAAGGGACCCCTTAGCGGCAGATAATAGAACCTAGGGAAATTATCTCCTCTTTAACTAGCTACATGATCTGAATGCAAAATGCATTATATACTTAACTGCTCTTTTAGCAACACTTAAGCACCTGCACTGGGGTCCCCCTGGGGAGGAGTTAGTGAATGGTATCGTTTAAAAGTGGCTGTGATTTCGTGGTGTGTTGAGGGTGATATTCGACATACATGTATTTAATTTTAGACGGTATCTGGAAGTTAGATGAACGCCAAATGGTCCACAATCACAAATCTGTTATTAAATTGGTCATGCCAACCAAATAGCAGCATTGGTAACAATGGCGGATTGGTCGTCATTTAATATTGTCTGAAAGACAGGAGGCTAAATGCATGTCCACAAATAACATACAACGGAATGGGAAAATACATATTCATAGAGAGTACCTGGTTATGGGGTCAACAGTAGTTTTTGGTCCGAATATTTGACTATTCGAACATTCATTTAAATTTACCAATATGGATGAAGCATACGAATATTCAAATATTTTGAAAATAAATCTCTTTTTCAAAATGGCTACCAAAATGTTGCTTGGTCCGATCAATCTAAAATGTGGTTAATTTCTAGGTCCTATCTAGGCTATTGAATGTGATATTAATCTTATATTGGTTTTCGAGATATCCAAGACTGGTATAATTGCCTTTCCTTTGTTTGCAAATGGACATTTTCTTTGAGAAAACTGAAACTTCCCTGAACAAATTGAATGATTAAACGGCTACATAAACGTCATCGCGCACAACTACACCTTCGTTAAGACCACCTGTCTTTACGAACAGTGTTCAGCATTACATTCAGCGAATATCTATGACTGGTTTGACAGTAGACATACATGGGTGTAACAGAATCTACGAAATTGATGGAAGCTTAATTCAATGCTATGTTTTATTCGTCGTTATTTTGATAAACGGCTACATTTATACTGTTTTTATTCACACAGTTGTAATTTATTAGCACACACAATCAATGTGGCAATTTAAATAACGAGTTTTAAGTAGAATGCAACCGTAATGCTGTTTCATTTGCAAACATTCCATTTCCAGTACGGAAGTCATAGGTTAATTTCTGTAAATTCAAACGCGCCTTTGAAACGATAACTACCCGGACGAAATAATCTAGACAAAATCCTCATAAATCGTCATAAAGACATCCTATTCCAGTAGCCAATGCGTATATCCTCATTAAGTGGACTCGGTTAAATCTGGCACCGGCAATCAACCAATTAGAGACAATAAACGTTCGAACAGACGAGCAAAACTGGGAATCGATAACAAGGAGAAATGTGCGCGATCTTAAATGACTCTACTTGATTTATTAAATGACGATTCTACGATTCCAGTATCCGTTATCTTGTAATCACTCTCCGGTTTCCACCAGCCACCCATGGTGGGCTAATTGCGCAGATTCATTGCAGAGGAAATGCGTTTTCCGGTCGCTCCTCTTCCCGTCTTTGAAGATGATACTGATAATTTCATTGGTCAATTATTTTCAAAGAAAATAATTGACCAATGAAATTGCCAAGAACATCTAAGAAGAGAAAGTATGACACGCGAGTGTATACACGCATATTATCTATCCGGCCTGGGCATAGGATGGAGAATTTCGTGATGAAATCACGGTGCTGAGAAAATGGTTTATTCTGTTAGTGTTGATAACGATTTTATGACCAACGAGATTTAGAGTTAATTTTTATGATCTGTGTCGCCGACTGTCTTCGGTCAAATGGCAAGTCAACATGCCTGCCATGATGATCCGCCTGTATCATGCAGGTCTTAAAGAAATGTCACTTTATGAACATGACATTTAGCAACAGATCATACCCTGTCGATAATAATAATAATAATAATAATAATAATAATAATAATAATAATAATAATCATCATCATCAATTTAGGGAGCGTAAATCTTTAGTTGCCTGATTTTGGAGAGCCCTGACAAGAACAAATATATATATATATATATATCGCACGCTCACTCACTCATTGGATCACTCGCACGCACGCACGCACGCACTCAAATACGCACGCACATCCGCACGTATGCAAACACGCGCCCGCGCGCACGCACGTACGCCTTGTGCTTAAAGAATCACCAACAACTGTGTCTATGATCATTTCCCAATGCTCTATTTATCTTGATTCTCAGTATGGATCATGGGATAATGGACACATTTAGACATTGGATACCCTTTTTAAAGAAGTCTCAATATGGGTGCAATCAATCACACATGGTCCCCTGCGCCTTTGACCAACAAAAGATACCCAATTGTGATAGTCTCTGGAACTACAATTCAGAATTTCAATTGGTCAATTTTCGCAGCGGCCATTTGGGTTCTTATAGACTTTGAAACCAAGGTTGCCTTTATACAGCTTTTCTGCTGTACTGATTAAAAATGTGCAGCATTAGAAACTGTCGGATAAACGGCTTGGTGGCCACCGTGGATATTTTTTCTGCCAAAGCTCCCACAGTAAAAAAGTGGGGAATTTCAAATGTCTTCTTGAAAACCTCTGGATAGAATTTAACCCATTGTGGTAGGACACATCCTTGTTATTGTTGCAATTCCTACCAAAAGTTTCTACTCATCTACGATGGCCTTTCTATTTGAAAGGCTCATTTCCATGTGAGCGATAAAGGCCTCTTGCGCCTCTTGCTCTGTATTCTCAGGAGTGTTCCTATTTATTGCCGCATTTAATTACAGTTATATGCTTCTCTGCATGTTAGGCGCAATTTCGTACAAATACAGAGCATACTAAGTCATCCCATGACATGATCTCAGAGCATGCCTTCGTGATAGGTGGCAGAAGCAGCAAGCTCAGAACTAACTGACCATCAGTGTATATCCATCTTATATCTGTTACATAAAGAATGACTGAATAATGAGTGTTCTTCAAGTTCTTCCAGGCTTGATAGTGGGAACGCATAATGTTGAATTTTGCGCCTCTTGTGCACTACCCATACAACACCGTTCGTCCATTCAATGGTGGTGCTGTTAGACAACACTACATGTTATTTTCTTGTTGTGACCTGTGAACTGAGATACACCGTCACACCCAGTGATGACATGAAAGGACAGTATTGCTTCCACATGATCGATGGGTATTTGCTTTCGAATCTCATGCATTAAAATATATTTCAGATGTCCGGTTATCTAATCTTTCATAATTATCCCATCTTACAGTAATGTGCTAGTAAAAGCACAAGTCTCGATGTCCTGGACCGACGCGGCAATCGATTCCATATTGGCATGGATGCAGTGCAGAATCAAGGAGCGTCTACTTCCTCATGCTTTAATTATGTGGGCACATCCAGTGACGGGTTGGAAGACTTCACTGTGGCAGCCTCTTCAGTGTGGTATCCGTACATCGGTGTTAGCTTTAAGGGTCACAGTATGAAGCCTCACACAGCTGTTTCTTGCGAAATACGTGACGTTGATCCTGACATAGGCATTCATTGTTCACTATGCTCTATATCGTTCTATCGTTTATCATCATTATAAATCTCTCTTCCTCACCCATTCAGTACAGTAAGCTGGGGGAACTTGATTGAAACGCCGATGAACATTTTTGGCCGCAAAAGTACCTTGCTGGGCCTCATTAAAGACGCATGGGGAGTCGCTTTATCTCAGGCAGATAGTGTGTAGCACACCTGACATAATTAACATGATCATATTTTATGCAATACGGTAAGTCGGTACCATACATCTGAATGCATATATGTGGAGATACCAACGACTGCCAGTTAGTGCTGGAGAAGTGATTGAGATGGTCACGAAAATTAAACTTAAACAAATTCTATATCTTTCTCACGCATAATAACTCTACATTATCAGCGTGCACGGCTGGCTGACAGGGCCATATTAACAACATGCAAGACTGGCTAACAAGGCCATATTAACAGTATGAAAGACTGGCTGACAAGGCCATATTAACAGCATGAAAGATTGGCTGGCAAGGCCATATTAACAGCATGTAAGGCTGGATAATAAAGCCATATTAACAGCATGCAAGACTGGCTGACAAGGCCATATTAACAGCATGCAATCCAATGTTACTCTATGCCACATCCGAGACAAGATCGACGACTTCACCGGATCATGTCAAAGTGGCTTCAAACGTGGACGCAGCTGCGCAGACATTGTATGGGCTCAACGCATGCTTGTGTCGGTAGTCATGTCCAAACGCTGGGATCTCCACAAAATGGGCATTGACATGTCACGAGCCTTCGACACAATTAAGCGCTCAAAGATCCTAGATGTACCACACCAGGCCAGTTGCAATGAAGGTGAGCTACGACTAGTGAGACTAGTGCTTGCAGACACCAAGCTGAGAGTACGAGTCAAGTCAGTGAAGTCTGTAGAGTTTGAGACATCAATCGGCTCCCCATAGGGAGATTGTCTATTCCCTGTGCTCTTCACCTGTTACCTGGCTGCTGCATTGAAATCCGTGCGGGAAAATTCCACAAGACCAAACACCCCGGTGTCAATACTGGGCATGCCGCTAGAGATGGAATATGCCGACGATGTGGACTTTATAGATCAGGAAGAGAAACCCCTTGACGAACTTCTCCCAATAGCTGCAAGCAAACTAAAAATTGAGAATCTCTTTATGAATGAATCCAAAACAGAGTTCACCCACAAATACCTATCTACAAACCATGAAACCAAAGAAAATGACGATCCACTCCGTGGCGGCGAACCATGGAGGAAAAGTACAATTCTGGGCTCACTGCTTTGCAGTACTGCTGGGATTGCTGCACGCTGCACCATGGGGAACATAGCTTTCCAGTCCTTCTGGAAGCTATGGATTCGTAGATCAAAGATGCCCTTTGTAAAAAGACTAAGTTTATACAATGCAACCTGCGTATCCTTGATGATGTATAACTGCTGGACAGCTCCAAAGGCAGGTCTAGACAAACTTGAGGCCTGCCACCGCAAACACCTACGCACCATCACTGGACACCAATGGCCAGAGAGCATAATTTCCAACGATGCACTATACAAGATGTGTAATACGCCGCCACTGTCTGTAAAAGTCGCCAAGCAAAGATGGTCCATGTTTGGCCATGGGCTAAGGATGCCAGAAGACACACCAGTACAGAGAGCCTTGGAATTCGCCCTACTCGGAGCCAGCAAATACAGAGTCAGGAGAGGACGTCATTGCATAAATCTGCTAAACGTGCTACGAGGTGACCTCAAGAAAGCAGGATTAGGTACACTCAAGTCTAGAATGGACCTGAGGAAGCTAATGATTTTGGCTGAGGACAAGACACAGTGAGCAAAAGCGAAGAAGGACTGATTGCAGCTGTGGGATGTTTCTACTACTACAGCTGCAGAATACAGTAATCATACATACATACAAGGCTGGCTGACAAGGCAATATTAACAGCATGCAAGGCTGGCTGACAAGGCCATATTAACACCATGTAAGGCTGGCTAACAAAGCCATATTAACAGCATACAATGCTGGCTGACAAGGACATATTAACTGCATGTACGGCTGGCTGAGAAGGTCATATTATCAGCATGCAAGGCTGGCTGACACGGCCATATTAACAGCATGAACGACTGGATGACAAGGTCATATTAACAGCATGGAAGGCTGACTGATAAGGCCATATTAACAGCATGTAAGACTGGCTGACAAGGCCATATTAACAGCATGCAAGGCTGCCTGACAACGCCATCTTAAGAACATGCATGACTGGATGACAAGGCCATATTAACAACATGTAAGGCTGGCTGACAAGGCCATATTAACAGCATGTAATGCTGGCTGACAAGGCCATGTTAACAGTTTGCAAAGCTGGCTAACATAACCAAATTAACAGCATGTAAGGCTGGCTGACAAGGCCATATTAACATGTAATGTTGGCTGACAAGGCCATATTAACAGCATGCAAGGCTGGCTGACAAGGCCATATTAACAACATGCAATACTGGGTGAAAAGGCCATATTAACAACATGCAAGACTGGCTGACAAGACCATATTAACAGCATGAAAGACTGATCATACACTGATCAACAGGCTAAAGAAACGCCAATCTTGTGAGACCAAATGCAAATGGCCATCATAGACATGTTTGATCGTAGTTGAGGGGGTAACACTCTAATAATATAACATTATGTCATATTAGGATTATTTTACCATATATAGTCATATTTCCCTATAATGCACAGCTAGAGGCTGTTAGAATTTACAATAGAGGCTTTAGACACAAGATACACTTGAAATTTGGGCCGCCATTTTGATTTAAGCAGCAATGGTTAATACCTCCAAATCGAAGCCGGCATACAGCAGATTTGGTTTTATCACACCTTAATACCTCTAGCCAGCATGTATCCCAGCCGTTAACACGATTTGCCTCCATGGTTAACATTTTTCTGAAAAAATTACTTGGTCTAGCAGGACTAACGTTATGGTCAAGTAATGTTATATAATCATTTACGTCACGCGTGCGGATTTTATGATGAAAACTGTAGACATAGCCAAACGTCAAAGATTCGCCTCACTGGGGTGACCCTGGCCATATATTATAAAGGTCATATTGACCTTAATGGGTGTCATGGGATATCTTTAAATATACCCGAATATGCCAATTTGACTTATTATGTCAGGGGATGGGGGTATTTCCGCCAAAAAAACCACGAAAACTCATAACTTTGACTCATATCCGGGATGGGATGGGGCGGGGGGGGGGGGTTGTGTGTTGGTAGGCATTTGAGTTTTCACATTGAAATCAACATACATCGTCGGGACATCAAGGACATCATACACAAGAATCAGATTTACACAACTAACCACACCGGCGGCGGGTGTTGCAATTCGTCCAATAGTGAAATTACGTGGATGAACGATCTAGAAATTCTCTAAATCTATCATCTAGGCATTCATTGAGACAGGTGATTTTAGCTTTACCTATAGTCATATGTGTACAGAAATAGGGGACCACATGTTGATATTTGTTCAGGTAGGGACGAAACCTGACACTGACCCCGATGATGATCAGTGCCCCTGAGAATAACGAATAACTATTTATGTAAATCAGACACTCTGGGATAATAAATAAGCGGTGTAAATTATGTAATTATTACGTCACGCGTGCTTATTTTATTAGCGCAAATGTATGTCAATCCACGAAGCGCCACAGCGGGAAGAACGCTTAAAATACCAGGATATCTCTCACGTGCAATTAATTATCTAAACAACGCTTCGTCACATTTTCTTGCATATTTTCCTTTTCTACCGACATGACAGAAACAGCTCCGTTAGAGGGTCCAAAGTGACGGAATTCAATCTAGTTTCTCTTCGAAACAATCTCCTGGCGTTCTCAGGTAAATTCACGCGTACATTCAAGATCAAATGTAAATATACCGAATAGCGAAACGAATATTGTACTTTGATGTGGCAATTCACCTTTCCAGAGTATCCATCCATTATCTGACCTAGCATGACGTCATAATCAGCTCAGCGCATGTATGATGACGTCACAATCATTACGTCACAAATGGTTCTATATAGACCGTCATCAAACCTCAAATGGTCCGACACGTTGCATGAATTGTATGTCTTTGTAATTCTTTGCTATTTAATAAACATGCTGTTGAATATTTTGAAACTAATTTGACTGGGCGCTGTTGCTTGCTGCCTTAGGCAGCAACAGCACCCAGTCAAATTAGTTTTAAAATATTCAACAGCTTACCTGTGTAGCTTTTTGGAAATTGATAGTCATGGTGTTCAGAGATCGAGCGATCCCATCACGAGCGAGGTGTGGGTGGAGCTTAGGTAGAGATGGGCGGGGCATGGCTAAAACCGGAAAGGCCCATTGGTTAACCTGTTAATAGCTAAATCCGTTCAAGAATTAGAAACCTGTATAGTGACCTTGAAATTCGGAGTCTGGGAATTCAGGGTTCAAAGGGTTAATGGAGAAATCCAGTTTTAGTTATGTCACGCCCATCTCTAGCTAAGCCCCGCCCACGCTTTGCCTTTGTTGGCATCCATCGATCCATGCACTCTGAATCTCAATTTCCAGAAACTATACAGGTAAACTGTTGACTATTTTGAAACTAATTTGACTGGGCATGTTTATTAAATTGTAAAGACATGCAATTCGTTCAACAATGCTTCTTAGTCCATCATCAATTAAACGTTCGTGACATACTTAGCTACGTCATTCAGTGATTATGGCGTCAGCCTACACGTCACGTAGTTGATTATGATGTCATATGATTGACTGAGAAACTGGAATCCTCCATTTTCAAATATGCCTAATAGCTATTACACCGTATGCATTAATCAGATGTTTTTCATAGAGCTACGTTTGTACGCAATTGTATCTTATAGTACAAGGATGTGCTAATGACACGTCACTGTCACCAAGTATTATCTCACTATTCTAATTATGGACGAATCTGGTGGCCAAAGGGAGGTAATTTATTAACTCCAACAACAGCTGTTCGGTTTAACTGAACTACTTTTATAAGCTTCCATTAATAATAAGTAATTATATATAAGTATCCTCCATAATCAATTACGTCACTATAGTTAGCTGACGTCACAATCAAAATGACGCGTCTCCGTTACGAAACTCGAAAAGTCCGTCACGAACGTGTACGAATTGTATTGTCTTCCGCGTGTTTACAATTTAATAAACATTCTGTTGAATATGTTGATACTAATCTGACCCACCGGCAGCAACAGCCTCAGTCAAATTAGTTTCAAAAGATTCAACATCTTATCTGATATATATATATATATATATATATATATATATATATATATATATATATATATATATATATATATATATATATAGTTAAATATTTTGAGGCTAATTGATTGGGAGCTCCGGCTGGCTTATGGCAGCAACAGGTTCCTATCAATTTAGCTTCAAAATATTCAACAGCTTACATTGAAGTTCGCGTGGATAACCATTTAACATTGTAAGGGAGATAACTCTCGTGTAGCTTAAAATGGTATAATTTAATGGGAGATAAATGCTATGCAATATTTTTGTTCAATACCAGATAGCGTGTAAAATGTGATTTTTGCACTTTTTCAAATACACGAAATTAAGTTACAAACAAAGAACAATTGGTAGATCTTAGCAATAACTACTAGTCCGAGTCATCTCTGGTCCTTAACCGGCCCTATGGCAGATATTTGGATGGACTGACTAGCCGGTATATCCCGGCCCGTCAATTCATCCAAATATCTGTCATAGTGACGGTTCAGGGCCAAAACACACTCGGACTACGCAATAACTAGCTACAAAGCGATATATTTTTTGGACAATTACGATTGTCCAAATAAATGACATCAATTAGTGGTGTCGGAGAGTATGTCCGGAACTGTTTGAGGCCTATATAAACATGTCGTATGATAAATAGTAGCTGCTGTTTCTTATTAGCGTATATATATAAAGACAAGTAGACTATGCGAGTTTTTAAACAGCGGCCGCATAAGATTTATACATCATTATGCGGAATACTATAAAACATATATGTATGAGTAATTAGGACACAAAGATTATTACTGGCCCAATCATGATAATACCCATGGCCTCATTACAAATGTGTGCCTTATTGTACAATTAACAATGTATATATCCGCCGGTAATCTATGACAATGTCCGTATAATTACGTCATTAATTTGAATACATCTTTAGTCTGGGCCCGTACACTCTTAATAGTCTAGAGGCCATGAGAAACACACGCACGCACGCACGCACCCACCACACCCAGGATCCAACGCCACCATTAGATTTTTTAATTATTGGCTTCTAAATAAGATATGTGGACATGTTCCCAGAGAGAAACGGTCACTATCATTATGCTCTAGACCTAAAACAAAGCAACATCACGGTCGCCATATCTGCCATTTTAGGAGATGGGGAAACACACCTTAACCCACCCACCCCCCACCCACCCGGTTACTTCTCTTATAATTCT
The DNA here is from genome assembly GCA_034401795.1 of Chaetoderma sp. LZ-2023a. Taxonomy (NCBI): domain Eukaryota; kingdom Metazoa; phylum Mollusca; class Caudofoveata; order Chaetodermatida; family Chaetodermatidae; genus Chaetoderma; species Chaetoderma sp. LZ-2023a. Next base: position 118,661,156 of record CM067372.1, read on the forward strand.
TATCTTGTCCTCTGCAATTCCATATGTTTTATGCAGATACGTTTAGCAATTATGTCACTAAAGGCAATGGGTCGCCAATGAAGGGATCCGATCTGTCACTCAAGTATATGATGTCATAACCAATTACATCACAATACATATTGCCATATCTAGCCCTGCCATGACCGTTGAAGTCAGTCAAGTGTACGAATTGTGTGTTTTCTAGTGAATATTTTGAAACTAATTTGAGTGTATGCTGCTGCTGCGGCTGGTGCCATAGCTAGCAATACCGCCCAAACAAAGTAGTTTCAAAATATTCAGCAGCTTACCTGTATGGTAACCTTGGAATAGGGATTCTGGGAATTCACGATTCAAAATAGATAAAGTGATTCCAACAGACGTTGATGTGGGCGGATAATAGGTAGAAATGGGCGGAACATAGCTAGAAAAGGGCGGGCATAGATAGAAATTGATTCCTCAATGTATGTTGTCCATTGCTTACAATCTGACAGCGTGCATTGCTGTGACCTATGAGACACTTACAAAGCTTTGCGTTAGCACCTGGCAAGGTGAATGCTAGACACAATCTTACAAACCTAATGGGTCAATGTTCATCTATTTCATGGAATGCTGTTACCATGACACCTAACAGCATGCCATTTTAGGATAGGTGCAAAAACGCAATTATGGGAAGCTGAAAAATGGAATTTGGCATAACGTCGCTTCTAATAAGAGTAATAAATTATCACTCAAATTGGCTGTATCGATGCCTTGCAGATATTAAGCATAAATATGGAGAATGCCATCATAGTCACAACAAGGCGTATCAGAATGATGATACCTCACCTTCATTGCTTCTACACTGCAGCTCAGCAATAACGTAGAATGTTTACAAAATAAAATACACGGTACTGTTGAATAAGTTGAACATAATGGATTGGAAGATCTTGCTGCCTGAGAGAGAGAGAGAGAGAGAGAGAGAGAGAGAGAGAGAGAGAGAGAGAGGCCTAAGGCAGCAATGTCTTTCAATCCAATTATGTTCAAAATATTCAACAGAACAATTCTTACATGTTGTTCAAAATTGTACTAACTAACTAACTAACTAGGCCTAACTAATTAGGCCTAACTAACTAGGTCTAACTAACTAGGCCTAACTAACAAGGCCTAACTAACTAACTAACTAACTAACTAACTAACTAACTAACTAACTAACTAACTAACTAACTAACTAACTAACTAACTAACTAACTAACTAACTAACTAACTAACTAACTAACTAACTAACTAACGTGTTTCTGTATTTGTTTTGTAAACATGTTAAGTTAATTCTGAATTGCACTGTGGCATCATAAGCGGAACTGTCTCACTGAACTCACTGCATTGCCAGACACGAGACTCCATCTCTAAAATATCTGCAAGTACGGGCCAGTGTCTCATTTTTTTCACATTCCCCTAAATGCGTTTTTAGCTATTTTAAAGAATGGAGATTCTGTCAGTAGTCATAGTAACAACATCCCATGAAATAAACGAAAATTGGCCTTTTAATTTTGCCAGATTGTGTCATCATTGACTTTTTAAGCAATTTGCGCCAAAATATACATTTATAAGTACTATGTCAAACACATCACTGTACAGCAGCCAGTTGCAACGGTAACTTTTTGTTGACATAAATACTCAACTGATTTGCATAAAACATATGGCGAATTGTAGGGAAACAACTCGCTACATTTTGAGTGGACAATGATTATTATTATTATTATTATTATTATTATTATTATTATTTTTATTATTATTATTATTATTATTATTATTATTATTATTATTCAGAAATATGTAACGTGTCCAAAACAACATAAAAGGTACAATGTGAAATATCTTGAACGTAATAGCAATGGCTTCCAATCAAATTAAGTCAAAAAATATGCAACAAATGCGAAGGTGAGGTAACATAATCATGTTTTTGTTTTGTCCTGAAAACTTTTTAACTTCTTCCTGAGCGGTACTGAAAGCTTAGCCAACGCCGGCTTACAACAACACTGCACACACCAGCTTTCAACAACACTGATTTCAAAATGGCCATACTGGTTCCCAATGCATGGCGATATATAATATCATTAATGAACAATGCAGTGGTGTACTATGATAGCACACGTTACTCGGCATGTACAGGGCCAATACTGAGGCCTATTAACCCGATCTTGGTCCAGCACTGGCCCAGTAACCTGCATACGTTATGAATGATTCTGTTCCGATCTGATAGTCTCCAATAGTGGTTCATCAGGCCGAAGCGGTTACGGTGCTTGACAGAGCAGAGCACACCACCACCACCACCACCACCACCACACCACCACAACCACTCAGTCACCCGACTCCCCGGCGTCTGTATTTCCATTGATGAAGCATTATACACGCAACAGAGCATAACTAATAATTTGTAACCTTCTACTTATCGGATAAAAACGTTATACGATGGAGAGTTTCTTTCTTGCGTTTTTTCGCACCTGTTACTTCCAATATTACTTTGGAACCGTGAATGAGCGCAAAATATGCCGTTCGTGTGTTCGTCATTCTGTCTGTCGGTTTGTTATATAATATTGGACTAGCAATTCATCATTAACCCTCTAGCATTTGAATTTTTTCATAGAAAATTACTATTTGCAGACGGAAAGAATACTATTTTGAAAATTTACCACTGGGATGACTGGCTTGATTATCGAGCCAGTCATTCCAGTGGTAAATTGTCAAAAATAGTCTTCTCTTCATCTGCAAATGGACATTTCTCAAGACCACCAGTAGGTAGGCTGCCGTCACAATCAAAATACTTCATGAATAACGTATTTAAGCCCGTCATGAACTCTTAATAATCCGCCAGTTGTACGAATTGTGTCTTTACTATATAATAAACAGTATGTTTAATATTTTGAGAAATTAATTTAACTTGGCGCTGCACCCAGTCAAATTAGTTTCAAAATATAAACAGCTTACCTGTATAGTTATCTGGAAATTGAGATCCATGGAGTTCATGGTTCGATCGATCTCAAAGCGTTTGTGGAGTTTAGCTGGGCGGGGCATAGTTAAAGGCGGACTCATCCATTAAGAAATGCATCCTGAACGTGAGTACACATGCACTTACTGCCAGGTTCATGACTACTAAAGCCAGAAGCCATGACGATCAATGAATACTATACGCACACGCTCTCTCATACATGTACACATGCCATTACCATATTCGACATACAAATCAGATCTAGGGACAACATGCATTTATTTTGTGATCAAACTTGAGATGATGGCTCTTATAGACATGTGGTCTATAGAACCACACTAATTATGCACCCCAAAGAATCTCCTCTCACAACCGGCGTGGCAGATCACGCGCTGTTTGACCGGCCCATTCTGATCCCAATAGGACTAGTCATTAGTCTCGACACGAATTGTATCGAGACTACGGTAATAGCAATCTTTGCCTGCCTGCCTGCCTCGCGCTATATATCGCAAATACTATTGGAGGAGTCAAACTTGTGTGGGAGCCCAGAAGAAGTCTTGTGACGCTGGGATCAAAGGGACAAAAGGATCATGGTGACGGACGGGCGGGCTAATGCCAGGTCTCCTTGACCTTGAAACACTTCCCCGGACATCAACGAATACTTATTTATGAGTGACGTGTATTACAAGACAACATCTAGTGGCAAGCCTTAGCGCTCCCTAATGCGACTTATAACAGCTCTTTATACCCTCACCCACGCACCCACCCACCCCACACCGCTGAATTAACTTTACACCTGTGCCGAGTTCTCATTTATGTGTTAATATATACATTTATAATACATATACTTGTAATTCCACATTCCATAACTGTTGAACTTTTGAACGTGTGCGTGGACGCCGCCGTGGCAGTGAGAGCCACTGAATGCATTGTATCACGCTTTTACTCATATTTTATATGCAGAATGGACTGGGGGCATTATGACCGCTCACACATACATTCGTCATTCACCCGATTAACCATGGATTGCATGCGTTCCAAAAAGGAACTTTCTTCAAAGTCATTTCATATTGAATATGATTAATATTCCTGAAAACAATTTGAGCGAAATTCCTCACCGTCAGAAGCAGCAAACAAATTGTATTCCGTAATATTCACCAGATTCACGTGCAATGGCCCGTGTAGCAGTCGTAAGTATTACCACGGTGTAGAGGGTGAGTGTGTGTGTTTGGTATCTAGCTATAATGAATGACCAACCAGCTTCAATATGGGGCATTGAGAAGGAAAGCTTTTCACCTTCAGTATAATAGCCATTTGGGGAAATGTGTGTTTGCCCTTTGTTCCATTCGATACAGAGTTTTATGACATGGCTGCGGGGCATTGGCATTGGTCGACAACGACGGTTTGGTCAAACAGGACATGCTATAGTACATGCTACTAATATATATTTTTAGATCTATATAATTCTAAAGTCAGAACGGTTCGGCGGGCCAGTGTTCACATGTGACTTTTATCATCATGAGATGGTGGGGTGTAAGTGATTGGAAAGACATGCCAGACATATCGACGATTGAGGGATCAGATCTGTCACCGAACATCTGACGTCATAAACAAATAGTCACATGTCAGCTGATGTCACAATCATAATGACGTAGCCCCATAACGAAAATCGTCTGTCACTAACGGGTTCGAAATGTATGTCTTTGAACTTACAGTTTATTAAACGTTCTAATTTGACTAATTCTTATGGTAGCAACAGCACCCGGTTAAATTAGTTTCAAAATATTCAATCAAGTTAATAATATAACAAAGACATACAATTCATACAACCTGACGGACTATTAAGCTTTTAAGACGGACTAAATCGAGCCATTCGTGACGTAATGATTACGATGTCATCTTACGCGTCACATAGTTGATTATGACGTCATATAAATGACTGAGGAAATGGATTCATGAATGGACCTTTCCATTTTTAGCTATGCCCCGCCAATCTTCAGCTAAGCTCCACCCACACTTCGCCTGTGTTGGGATCGATCGATCCCTGAATCACTGACTATCAATTTCTAGAAAACTATACAGGTAAACTGTTGAATATTTTGAAACTAATTTGACAGGGTGCACCCAACAGTTTATTAAATAGTAAATATATATGCTTATTCCGTCACCAATTATGCGTTCGTGAGGCACTTATCTACGTCATGCGTGACGTCGTTGATTATGACGTCATCCTAAACAGCACGTAGTTGATTATGACATCATATGATGGATAGATAAACTGGAAAGGGGAATTGAATACAAAGTTGATTTTATCATCTTGAGAGCATATATAGGCCGACATAAATCATATTTAATTATGCAGATAAGGCCTTCTGAATTTATAGCCAAGAGATATATACATGATTAATATTTAAGAGCTCATCGTGAGACTGAATCTTCTTGCCACAGTGTGTCGTACGGTACATTCACTGACTTCAAACAACATGTTCCATTACTTATTCACCTGTCGATCTTATCGAACTAGTCCGAACTCCAAATCACCAAGTACCGACTATTTTTATTTGACGAATCTTTCTGCGATTAGAAGAATCAAATATGATTTTAACCACGTACTGTGTACGCTATCGATGCTCCTATACAGATAACCGAAAGTGAGAGAGAGTATAGACGTCCCAGAATAGCCTACATGACAACCTGACCATTATATTTCAGACATGTCCCGAGGCCAGAGAGATGATTATCTGTATTTACAATGGAAACAGACTTTTGATTCGACCCCCAATGACTGCCACTTCCATTGCCACTGTGAATAATTCTAATGATGGAAACATATCACCCTAATCTACTAAGATAATAAATTAGGATTGACAAAGTTGTATCATGGAGCTAGTTCCTCGTCCTTTTGGAGAAGCAATTAGGTACAACCTGCCCAAACAGAAATTTTGAATAAAAGAAAGCATAAAGTTCTTCGGACACTCATTATTCACCCAGCACTACGTGCATATTAAACGAATTACATAACGTACAACACACAATTCATCATAGTTATTATTATTTGCCAAAAGCTAATCAACTGATCAACTGATTCAGGCGGCGGCTGAAGCAGCGGCAACGACGACGACGACGACGACGACGACGACGGCGCGGAATGGCAACACGTGGTGAACTGTGTAGTGTGCTGGTGATGGGGTGATGAAGAGAAGGGACAGGCTAATGTAGAGTGTTTTCAGGATTAATATCCGCCAGGATTGTGATGCCACAGGGTACATCTCATGTACTGCGTATTAAATTTGAATTATTACTGCTACATATGCGTTTATCACTTTATAACCAAGTAATAAATTGAATAAAATATCTCGCTTCTCTCGCTCTTATATTTTGTAAAAGTCGCTCGATCTCAATACGACAAACATATAGTGTCACTTTGAAAACACATACATAAAAATCTTTCTCACATTAATAAAAAATAACTAGGAAAATGCATTAACTCTATGTAGGTATATGTACGAATGAGAGTGCGGTGATATGTGGCAATTTATTAACAAAAACCGGTTCTTCCTGCAGGATAAGCAGATATATCAAAACCTCATATTTAGCATCCGTAATCAAGATACACGTCCTCTGTGTACTAGAGCCGTTAACATCAGATTCTCTGCAAATTTATGAACGCCTAGCCCGGATAACGCAGCTTATTGGGCCGATGCTGGACCGATACCGGGCCCATACCAAAATTATCGGCCCGGTATCGGCCCAGCATCGGCCCAGTAAACTGCGTTATGTGGGATATGATCTAGCTGGATTTGGGGATCAAAAGACTGTGGTTCTTTTAATATATGCGGTCGAAAGAACCACCAACTAGAGACCTCTATGTCAGTGGTATCTACCTTCGTGTTGTAAATCAACATGTGGTTATACTATGCATATTACCTCAATAATTGTCTTTCATAAGCATTGACACATTTCGTTCAGTAGTTACGTAGTCTACACATAATATTTGCAAGTTTCTTTCAAGTTTTAAATTTTGAATACTGTCATTGTTCAAACCAAGATTCATTTATTTCATCTTCAATATTTAGCTTGCATATGCATATGGCATCTTTCATTATATCTCAGAAAATGGCATAGCTAGAGATGAAACCAAATAAAAATCTGCTTACGCTATTTATAAAAACATGTCATTACGTTGACGATGAGAAACACAATATAAGCGAAACAACAATGAGACTACACCGACTATACGTTTAACTTTCGATTACTAAGGTCACGTTACATAATACCAGTTTATCTATCCGTCATATGACGTCATAAGCAACCACGTCAGCAATGACGTAGATAGGACTAAGGGCTGTTGTACGAATTGTATGTCTTTACTATTTAATAAAGATGATGTTGAATAGTTTGAAACTAATTTGACTGGCTGCAGCACCCAGTCAAATTAGTTTCAAAATAGTCAACAGCTTACCTGTATAGTTTTCTGGAAATTGATAATCAGGCAATTCACGGATCGAGCGATCCCAGCACGGCGCAGTGTGGGTAGCGCTTAGTTAAAGATGGGTGGGGCATGGCTAAAACTGGAACGGTCTATTATATTAGCTCGTTTTGATTCTGTCAGTTCTGAAATACAAGCACTACCGAAGCATACGTGTACGAATTTCTATTTTCAGACTTTTTTACGATCAATCATAATATATTACAAATATTCAACAAATTATTTGCTATAACATAAATATTGTCTGCTGTCCGTGGGTTATAGAGTTGAAAAGGTTAGAAAATGCCTCCGGTTACTGGACTAATTATATTGGGCATCATCTAGGAACAGGGCAGACAATGCAATCCAGGCCTTTAAAACCAGATCTGTATTGTTGTCACATATTGTCTGAAGTTTGTGGCGAAAATGTTTCGCTGGAAAGATGTCGCGACCGTCATATGGTGAGCGCGGGACACAGACTGGTCCGTGACATTGAGAGTCTTTCACCAGTTGTCATGCAAAATGAATCGCGTGAGGCGTGCATTCAGTGCTCACTGCATGAGGTCTGCTACTGAGCCAGCGCAACCAGGACGATACCACCAAGAGTTGATAGTTGGATTTGTAATGTGTAAAAAGTATTTAAAAGATAATGAAAATTATTATCGACAGACGTTGAAGCTGTTCGAGTAGTCACCACCTGCATTTAGGGGCCTCGCAAGAATGTGTCTCTTTAAGACAGGTTGCCTCCATAATGTGGTCGATTAAGAAAGGTTTATCTTGATAGCAATGCATAGTGTGGCACCAGTCATGCACTGGTCTACCAACATCATGTTAACCCTTTGCTAGTCACATATGGCAATGGAAGATAACTTATGGCAACCTGAAATATAATAATCTGAAGACAGTGCAACTGTAGTTTTTTTTAACACTTAACATTAATATAGTAACAGTTCTGTGAAAAATACTGTTATGTCAACGCTCAAAGGAGGTTATTGATAGTGAGTGTGGATGAGCTATCAATGTCTAGACCCTGCTCAAATGAAATGCGATATAATAACCTCTAGCAACCTAGCGGCTACAAATGTCCTTTCCATCGCGGTGGAGCTGGGACAGACAGACGGTTTAGTTATTGATTGGATAAAGGCTAGGGTAGTAAATCCCTACAAAATGCACGGGCCCTTGATAGGTTGGCTGGCCAGAGATAGCTTCCCTTTGCGCTTTGATATTGATAGATAAGGTAGTTGAGTGACAGATAGGATCCGTTCATCAGAACCAGAAACTTTCAATAAAGTTACAATAAACGTAAATATGTTTGAGTCTACGTCCTAACAGAACCACGCTCCCAGCTTCCAGTTCACAAATTGTAAACTTAACTATTAAGATTGTAAATAAATCATAAGAGGTTACCCCCACGTGTATTCATGATATGATAACCCTGAGAAATGTCAACGCGAAGCAGGAGGTGTAAGAGTGGAGCACATCCTGTCGAACTGATCCCTCTATGTCAAAACAAGAGAAAGAATCTGGCGAACCTACACAATACTCCAGTAAAAACTCTATGGATCATAGTGGGTGGATTAGATGAGTTTGGTGAATGTTGCATAGAAACACTCGCCCTCAGTTTCTGATCGAACGACCACAACATTAACGGGTCACACCTTGTGATCACAAGCGTCATTTCCTACTTGTAGCAACCCTCTGAACCCGAAAGATCAAATACACAAAGATATTTGGTTGAATAATTTGAAACTCATATTAGCTATAGTGCAAATTTGCCTATGTAAGCAAAATGTTCGTGTCAAACTAATATTAACATATTTAACAGTTTACCTATGTTATTGTCTCCCAATGGAGATGTCGCTAATGACCAGCCCGCTGCCCGTGGAAGCAAGACCCCTTGATGGAACTAACCTCAGCGGGGTACATTCCCACACCGATACCCAACGCACCTCCTATATCATGGATGCACTTCTGGATACTTAGGCGCAGGAATGTAATTCATCGGAGGGGTGTGGGGTGGTACTCAAAAGGTACATATTTTGCTAATAGATTTACATTTGCCATATAATCTACAATCATACCAATGTCATTGTATTTTACAATATATGTAAGGTATGTAAAGCACACAATTATCATTACGTTTAGGCATATTTGAGTTTGCAAGAGCCTGTGTCAGTGGCCAGTGGGGACCACGGGAGGACTTTCCTACTCTAAATTGAGGTAGATACAAAATGCATCTCTTACCATCATTGTGGACGCTGCTCCTTTGAGTTGATCAACAATTGAACAGCATCAGGTGTAGAAAGATATTTTCTCAAGATTTAAGTGTTCTGCGTGTCATTAGTAAGCACATCTTGGCGACTCTCTAAGGTACCCGCTAAAGACAGATATGCCTGTTTGACATGCCTATGTAGGACTGTTTGTAGAAATTACTTCATTATGTTATAAAAATATGCTGTAAAATATTTCCATAACGATATCTTTTTAATGTATAAAAATGTACATAATAAAAAAAAGTTTAATATCTGCATCCCATCATAGGCGATAACCCCGTAGTATATTAAACATGTTTAATGGACGATAGACGACCTTGAACTTATGTTTTCAAAAGAACGTACTTATGTGCATATGTCTGTAGAGTTGGAGGTAAGCTCGGCAAGAGATTGCCATAATTAAACATCACAAAATGGCCCTTGAGCAGGGGCATACATACGTCCGTGTGTGCGTGCGTTCGCTTTGTTTGAAATCAGAACGGTTGATGAAAACAGAGGGCGGTGTTATCCTTCCACGTTATTGAGACTAGTCTGATTATGATACGTTTATGCTAATTAGATAAAGGCATCGTAAATCTACTGCTTTACCGAGCTATAAAACGCCCGTGGGTTCAGTTCTGCATCAAATGTCGGTGTAAGTGCGCCTTGACAGTGCGGCCTGAGCAATTTTACACAGGATCTCTCCCAATCAAAGGATCCATTGCTAGCTATGCCACGCCTATTTCAACTAATCCCCGTCCACTTTGTACGAATCGATGTGAAAGTTTGAGACCTGAATTCCCAGACTCTACATACCAAGGCAACTGTAAATGTAAGCTGCTAAATATTTTGAAACTAATTTGACAGGGGGCCTCTTACTGCCTATGTTTGCAAAAGGATGCACTAGAATGTTTATTATAATGTAAGTTAACCAAAGAGATACAATTCAGACATTCGTGACAGACTATTGCCACCTTCATGGTGGAGTTACGTCAGTGATTGTGAGGTCAGCTAATAAGTGACATAATTGATTATGCCGTCAGATACTTGATCGACAGGTCGGATCCATCCATTCCTTCACGTGTATGTTGGCAATCCATTGAAGAAAGCTGGGCGGTGCCGCAGTGAAACTTTCTGAAGCTAACGTCGTTGATTTGTATCATGCGTACTCTATGCATTAGATTGCAAACATTATTTCATCACATGTTCGCATACCGTTAGGAGATGGTACGCTTCACTATATTTTATATTATGAAATAAGATTTCGATACTCTACATAGGCCTATAAGACTCACTGGGCGCTAATCCATTGAATCACATATATGACACTTTTTGGTGATGTCGTTGTACCGTTTAGTAATCTTCTATACCTCGAGAATTTCTCCCCATCACCTACGACTTGCTATACAACAATGGATTATCGTTATTATAGTACATTAATTTATTTATCTCAAATTCAACTAGTCTCCTCTTAATAGTACGGCAGCTTAGGTCCACTTTTGCTAAAGAAGTAGTTACAGAGTTGGCCTGACCCATAAGGTCTATTTAATCTGGAGTTCAGATGACCTTCAAAATCTATGTCAAGATCAGGATACTGAAAATAATGAACATTTCATTTATTTATTTATGTAGCTGGTATACTCTAATGTGAACCCTGTCGGTTATTTATGTAGCTGGTATACTCTAATGCGAACCCTGTCGGTTATTTATGTAGCTGGTATACTCTAATGTGAACCCTGTCGGTTATTTATGTAGCTGGTATACTCTAATGTGAACCCTGTCGGTTATTTATGTAGCTGGTATACTCTAATGTGAACCATGTCGGTTATTTATGTAGCTGGTATACTTTAATATGAACCATGTCGGTTATTTATGTAGCTGGTATACTCTAATGTGAACCATGTCGATTATTTATGGAGAGAAAATGCGCATAGTGGTGTTCTGGAGACTTCACATCGAAATGTCGCTTTGGATCAGAATTTGTGACTTTCTGGAAGCATCCAGTTGGACGACTATGCTCAATGAAGCTAGTGTTGCCAGATCTGGAGTTGCGAAATCCTTTCTGATGGTATATTTCCCCTTACAAGGCACGCCCATTAGGTGGGAGCATTCGCTTTGGCAATGTTTCAGAATAACGCATGGCTGGAGATTATCAGCAGCATGAAACATCATCTGACAGCAGTATGCCATTTGAAACATCACAACTATCCATGATCAACAACAATCCAGCATTCCACTACTGGGACATTAAACTTGCGTTCGAGATCCTGGCCATGATTTTAAGCAGATCACAACACAATGGTAACTTAGACCTGTATGTTGAATCATTAGAGGCTCTATCTCATTCGTATTTTGCACTAGATCATCCAGATTACGTACGGTGGATACGTAAGTTCTCCTGCATGCTGATAGTTTGTGTGCATGAATACAGCTATAAGATTGTAAAAACACCCATGAGATCGCAAAATAGATGTCATTCTGTCTGTTTCATCCACTGTAACACATAATGGTACTTTATATACTCTTCAGCCAACCTTCCTCAAGCTGCAATACTGATCCAAACGTGCTGGTCAGGTATGTCGCTTTGCCACGGCGGAAAGAAGATTTGACATCAAATGTTGTAATATCTGCCATTGCCACTATTATGTTATTGATCATATGTTTCTTTATCTTCTTTCATCTATTGATGATTCCGATCTGCCAGTCAAGTATATGACGTCATAATCCAGTACATTACATGTAGGCTCGCGTTACAGTCATAATTGACAGAAATACTCCGTCATGAGCCTGGAATAGTCCCTCAGCTGTATGAGTTACCATGGGGAAAAACATGCCCCAGTAAAATTAATTTCAAACTATTCATCAAAATATTCCCTACAGAATAATAAAATTTAATTTCTTGTCAAAAATGGTTAAAGGGATAAGAAAGCATGTAGATAGCTCATATACACATGGTAGGCAGACCGTGGCTTGAATGGCATTAGTCTACCTCGTCCCGACCCACCGACCCATCGCAACTACCGGTCTCACGCCGATTCTCTCTCAACCATATAATTGGCTTATAATGATTCGAGTTCAAATATTTAATTATTGGCACGTGTAAGGAGCTTGTATCTCGAAATTTATCGTAAAGTTAACCTGTGGTGTGTGACGAAAGGCCAACACTATATAGCGTTCTACCTAAGCTTACAAAAGAGCAACAAGTGTTACGCGTCGCTTAGATATACTCCAGTGATCTCGAATACGTCTCAATGAAAGTAACCGATGATCTGACTCGATCAATGGCGGATCGTCGGTTTGAATAGAGGTGGATCGATCGTTTGTATTCGTTATTTAAGCCAAATTACTGCACAGAATGGTGATAAGATTCATATGTGCCAGTAGTGCATTTTAAAACAAACTTTCTATTGGATTTTCATAAAGTTTTTGCGCATAAATGCGCTTCCATATGCCCTTGATGACGCGTGGGCCTATGTGCACAATATGTATTCATATATATAGTTAAAGCAAGCGTGTAGATCAGCTAGTACCTTTGAAAAAAGAGTTCTTGTTAACACGAGTCAAGTTAATTTCAAAATAATGTAAAGTTATTTCTTACTTCGTAAATAATGTGCAATATTTGACAGGTGGGAGTGAAGGTGCCAGGGCGGCAATGGTGGTGGTGGTGTGTGTGTAGAAGTGGGCGGGCGGCTGAGTAGGTAGTGATAATGGAGGATTTAAGTTTATCCATCAATCATATGACGTCATATTCAACTACGTGAGTGTAGGATGACGTCATAATCAATTACGTCATGAATAACCTCGCTAAGTTCGTCATGAACGCTTAATTGATGACGGACTAAATTTTGTTGTACGGATTGTATGTCTACTATTTAATAATCTTGCTGTTGACCCAGTCAAATTAGTTTCAGAATATCCAACAGCTTGGAGGTCGCGGAGCTTAGCCAACGATGGGCGGGGCATAAAAAACTGGATTCCTCCATTTTGTTGAATCGCGTATAACATTATATCAAATGATTATATACCGTTGCAACAAAACTATTGTGTGAATTAACTATAAGTTACTTTTATTACTGTTTATAACATCCGCGTTTGATATCCTACATAGGGTGCGTGTGACTAATTAACATCTGACGCACACATGTATTGATAATTAGCACATGCTCACAAAAAGGCAATTAGCGTCTTCATCTTAATTCGCGGTGAAGTCTCCGGTTTGACGCGCTTGTATTAATTAGTGGATTAGTACTAGTTTATGAAAAGAGCTAAAAAAACCTATTCGCATAGGCGGATATACATGCGAGGGTTGTTCAAAGAGTTGTATTGTTTTACTGTGCCGCGAATGGACCTTTCCTGTTTATCCACCCATCATATGATGTCATAATAAACCACGTAACGTGTAGGATGACGTCATAAACAATGACGTCATGAATGGCGTGGATAAGTACGTGTTATTTCATTATTTTTACGAACGGTTAATTGAAGACGGAGTGTGCGTTGTTGTACGAATTGAATGTCTTTTCTATTTAATAAAGATGACGTTACATATTTTGAAACTAATTTGTTTGGGCGCTGTTGCTGCCATGCGCAGTAACAGCACACAGTCAAATTAGTTTCAAAATATTCAACAGCTTACCTGTATATTTTTCTAGAAAATGATAGTCAGGGCGTTAGGGGATCGGCCCATCCCAACACGATCGCGCTGTGGGTGGAGCTTAGCTAGAGATGGGCGGGGCGTAGCTAAAACTGAATTCCTCCATTTGGCCAGTTGGTAAATAGTATCACTGGCCAACCGCGCAGAAACATTAACCATTTTATCATGCTAAGATATGTTTAAACCAAACATAATGGACCTTTCCAGTTTATCATAACTAGGGATGTGCGGGGCATAGATAAAGCTGAAACGGTCCATTATCTACAAGCATAGAACCATATCCTTGCTGTGAATATAGTGCGGTACAATAGTCTGTATTCCGATAACCACAACATTTCTTATGCAACAACACCTATAGATGGATACATCTCGAGCTATGCCACGCCTATTCCCAGCAATGTTCCGCCCACTTTGTAAACGCGGTGTGATCAATTTGCAACGTCAATTCTAAGAAACTAATTATCCAGATATCTTTATAGGTAGGCTGTTAAGTGTTTTTTAAAAACTAATTTGACTGGCAACAACAGCTCCCTGCCAAATTAGTTTCAAAATATTCAACCGAATGTTTATTAAATTGTAAATTCGCCCAAGGAAACACAATTCAGACACTATCGTGACTGACAATTCCCACCTTCGTGGCGGACTAATGCCATTTTGATTGTGATGTCAGCAAACAAGTTACGTATTTGATTAAGACCACATGACATAGACGTGAGTGACAGACCAGATCCCTCCATTATAAACACCGATTTTGGTGGGCAAGGATAAGGTGGTTCTTCAAGCCCATGCATTTAACCAGAGAATAATACCATTATTAATATGCAAGCGTCTAGTATCCTAATCTCGATAAAGCTCAAAATTAACGACTGCGCTTATTTCTCAGTATTTTAGGCAAAGCAAGCTCGTTTTTACGAAACCTCGTAGTATATGTCTCTCTCTACCTGTATATCAAACTAGACACTACATTAAGCTGTCCAGAGATCACACGCTCTCGCACAGCCCCCACCCCCACCCCTCCCACATAAAACAGTTGTTAATCACACCAGACAAAGAATTCTGACTGGCGAGTTATGAACACATTTACATAAATTAAAATGAGAATAATATCGCCCAGGAGAAAACTCTCTTTGTTAATGGCGACGGCGAAAAGCAATCTAACGAGTTCATATCTTGAGGGAACGTTCTCCCTCTCTCAATCACTCACTCTCTATAGCTAACTTAAGTATTCCAATTCGATATATTCGTAAATTTGGCAGAATATGACTGGAGGGGTAAATGCGCGGTGGTGATGGTGGGTGGTGGTACGGTCTTAGCACAGGCCTAATCAAATGTATTGAGAATAATCCAGACAGCAAGGGAGTCATATATCTTAATATGGAACAGACTATTTTGAAATCAATTTAACTGAAAGTGTTGCTGTCTTAGGCAGAACCGATTTTTAGTCAAATTGCTATTGAAAGTTGAATCAACAATGAGAACGTGTGCGATTATCCGTGCGTGTGTAACCATATGCATTTGTGGGTGGTGTTTAGAGGGGGTGGGTGGGGCAGCCAACCACCGGGCGCATAATATCCGGATCTATCAAACCTATATTATGACAATTAATCACGTTAATTACAGAAGTTTGATTTTTTTAAATAAATTAAAGATCTATTTTGTTTACTTTTCATTGCTATTGTCACGGACGAGACTGACGAAAACCAGACGCCCCAAGATCCTACTAACATAACCTCGTGAGAGTGTCCGATACGATCAACAAGTTTTGTAGTTTGCGGAATTAAATGCGACACTGCGCTGTATAACGAGATAAAATCAAATGCAAATGTTTAGACTTCATACTATAGGCCTAGTTCCATCTTATCCTCTCGCCATAATATGCTAGACTGCTAGGACCCGAGGCCATCTGCCTTTAGTGTTATCTTTGTCAAATTATTTTCTGGGAAAATGTTAACCCTACAGTACAGCTCATGTGTAAGTTACGTGGTTTCCAAAAAATTCCAGAAACATGTTAGTCAGTACAATTTGGAACACGATGTAAGAAATGTTATGTTGAATATTTTGGACTTCAATGGATTCCAATCATATTACGTCAGAAATGCTCAACGTTGCGTTTTAATTTGTTTCTGGAAACACTCTAAGTTATTTCGGAGCTGTATTTGATCATTTCGGACGTGTCAGAGGTCATTAATCATTTATCTGTAGCAAGATATGCGGCGTTCACTTTGAAAACAGCTTTCAGCAACATTGTTTTCCTAGTCACTATAGGTCTCGTCATACAGTGAAGCTAGAAATATTTATTATAATGTTTCCTGAGCAAAAATAAAACGTAGGCATACTGTTGAATATTTTGAACATAAATTGATCCAAGGCAGCAGTGTCTTCCAATCCAATTATTTTCAAAATATTCAACAGAACATTTCTCACATCGTATTCAAAAATTTACAAACTTGTACAAACTAAGATATTTCTTTTTTGTTTTTTTAAAACATTTTAACTTATGATATGTATTGTACTAAATAGAGTGGAACTTGAAAGCAAAATAATGTAAATAACGCAAATAATGACATAATGAAATTTTAGAATAGTCTAAATATATTAGTTATAATATCACTAATTACATAATTCACCTTTCCAGTGTATCCATCTATCAATCTAACGTCATAATCAGCAAAGCGGAGTGTATAATAACGTATAATCATTGTGTCATAAATGATTCTATATATATCCCGTCTTTAACTCTTAATAGTCCGGCAAGTTGTACGAATTGTATGACTCTACTATTTAATAAACATGCTGTTGAATATTTTGGAACTAATTTGACTGGATGCTCTTGCTGGAGGCAGCAACAGCGCCCAGGCAAATTAGTTCCAAAATATTCAATAGCTTACCTGTATAGCTTTCTGGAAATTGATAGTCGGGGAGCTCAGAGATCGATCGATCCCAACACCGGGCGGAGTTTAGCTTGAGATGGGCGGGGCAGGGCATACCTAAAAATGTCTACGGGTATGCTCCCTAAGACCATTTTTTGAAAATTTAATGCTCTTTGGATGGTCACTCCTTTGAACGTATTTGTGGCAAGAACAATGCTGTGTGGAGAAGCTTCTCTCATGCCAAGTCTCCATTTAAAAGGCATCACGGACAATTTGCCAAAATTTGTAGCTACTACTGCTGCTGCTGCTGCTACTGCTGCTGCTACTGCTGCTGCTGCTGCTGCTGCTACTGCTACTGCTACTTCTACTGCTACTACAACTACTACTAATGCTACTGCTGCTGCTACTACTACTACTACTACTACTACTACTACTACTACTACTACTACCACTACCACTACCACTACCACTACTACTACTACTACTACTACCACTACCACTACTACTACTACTACTACTACTACTACTACTACCACTACCACTACCACTACTACTACTACTACTACTACTACTACTACTACTACTACTACTACCACTACCACTACCACTACCACTACTACTACTACTACTACTACTACTACTACCACTACCACTACCACTACTACTACTACTACTACTACTACTAATGCTACTGCTGCTGCTACTACTACTACTACTACTACTACTACTACTACTACTACTACTACAACTACCACTACCACTACTACTACTACTACTACTACTACTACCACTACCACTACCACTACCACTACCACTACCACTACTACTACTACTACTACTACCACTACCACTACCACTACCACTACTACTACTACTACTACTACTACTAATGCTACTGCTGCTGCTACTACTACTACTACTACTACTACTACTACTACAACTACCACTACCACTACTACTACTACTACTACTACTACCACTACCACTACCACTACCACTACTACTACTACTACTACTACTACTACTACTATTACTAGGGTGTAGCAGAGGAGCAATGGAGTTAAAATTGTATTTGCTACACCTTTATTTGCTACACCAAAGGTGTAGCTGTTGGCATGTCTGATATATGACTATATATAGTGAAGAAGCAAAGTTCGGAATCAACGCTATATGACCAACCAACCAGAAGCATATTGCTTAAAGAGACGATATCACTGTGTTACACGCGAATAAAAACGTCAGTCCCACTCCATATACACCAATGGATATCGCCATGGCAACCAGCAGAAACACTAACATAAAATGGCAACTAGAAAATACTCTAAACATTGTAAGTCAAATAAATATTGATATATTTTCCCAAACTTGGTATCTTAGTTACCAGACGTTTTAAAGGCCACTAAAGACAAAGAAAGCAGAGAGAAAATGTCTGCTGATAATAGCTACGAAAATAAATATAACTTAATTTTTGGGTTTTTTAATGAATCAAACTGTAATATGTAGCAATGCACACTGATAAAAAGCCTGTTAGCATGGCATAGAAAAATATCATGTTTCTGAAGTTATGCCAATATATAGGTTACACTTGGTGTGAGTTTCATTTGCCTGGATGACACAGAGGGTCACTGGGAAACTCCAAAGGCAACTCTAGACAAACACATGCGCACCATCACTGGACACCGATGGCCAGACAGCATAATTCCCAAGGATGCACTATACACGATGTGTAATCCATCGCCCCTGTCTGTAGAAGTCGCCTAGCAGAAATTGTCCATGTTTGGCCACGTGCTAACGATGCCAGAAGACACACCAGTACAGACCGCCTTGGAATTCGCCCTACTCGGAGCCAGCAAATACAAAGTCAGGAGAGAAGGAGACGTCATTGCATAAATCTACTAAGTGTGCTACAAGGTGACCTGAACAAAGCAAGACTCTGTACACTCAAGTCAATAATGGGCCTGAGGACGCTAAGGATTTCGGCTGAGGACAAGACGCAGTGAGCAAAAGTGAAGAAGGACTGATTGCAGCTGTATGATGTTTCTACTACGACAGCCGCAGAATACAGTAATCATACATACTGGTCACTTCATTACTATAGAGTATAGAGCTTACGAAGTTGTACCAAATCTGGTATCTGTCAATAAATTGCAGCAAATCAATAAAACACATACCTCGCAATACAGCTATTTCCATTTTAAGGTTACTAGTGCTAAACATTCTATTTAACAGTTATGTCAGCCGTATCAAAATAGTAAATTATGTATCCATAACTCATACCACATTGTATACTAATAATCAATGCACTAGATTTCTTCAGATATGGACTTACGTTTCCCGCCAATTTTAGCAGGTCATTATGTCAACTTGACTCAGAGTTATATTACTTAGAACCTGCTATTGCCTTTCTTTATATATCTATGCACAGACCAAACAGGAAAATGATGTTAGTTTGCGCAGGCTGTATGATTACATAACCTATGTTAAATTGACGAATACGTATCGTTCACAGAAATTAAATCTTCTCTAGTATTTTCATATAGCAGCATTCTAAATATAAGGTACAAATCATGACTATGTGTTCACTGCTGTAATTTCGGCTTTTCAATTGGATATGGAACGCCTTCATGCACTCACGCATAAGTCAAATGTCCACATGGCACGCTCTTACAAAACATCTTCTGAAACATTTCTGGATATATGTAGACACTCTTTAACTGTGGAATAATCTGTTATTGGTCAGGTTATTCCTGCCAAGCCGGTCATGGAACATCTCATATGATCCTTATTTACATTAGAAGATTTCACTTGTCGAATGTACATACGGCTGCAAAGACGACTCACATAGCAAATGATGATGCACTTCATTTCTCTATGTTAATGAACCTTTCCAGTTTTAGCTATGCCCCGCCCATCACTAGCTAGGTTCCACCCACACTTCGCCGTGTTGGGATTGATCGATCCCCGAATGCTCTGCCTATCAATTTCCTGAGAACTATACAGTTAAGCTGTTGAATATTTTGTAACTAATTTGACCGTGTGCTGCCTATGGCGGCAACAGGGCCCGGTCAAATTAGTTTCAAAATTTTCAACATGCTATTTATTAAATAGTAAAAACATACAATTCGTACAACAACGTATAGTCCATCTTCAACTATGCGTTCGTGACGTACTTATCTAAGTCATTCATGACGTCATAATGACGTCATTGATTGTGATGTCATTCTATACGTCACGTAGTTGTTTATGATGTCATATGATGAATGGATACAGTGAAAAGGCCCATTGTAAAGTGCCGTGGTGCAGAGAAAATTATCAACCCCCAAAAAGATGTCGGCGTATCCAATCTACCGTCACCAAGAGTTTGCCTTCGCGAGCGCGTATAAATGGTTAAATATGGTGTATGCGTTTGGTAGAGAGGCCATGTAACGAACTCAAACATCACCACACAAACTTAGAATAATGGAAAATAGTGTGAAGTACTGTATCATATATTCTGGCGCATAATCTAGAGAGTGAACGTAACAATGTATCGAGATCGCAGATAACTGCACTGAAAATGATGACTCACTATTTGATTGTGACAATGTCTATTTGAGCGATGATATGTGCAAATATGTTTAGCAGATTAATTGTCTGGTATGTAGAGTCCACAGATAAAACACTTCGAGTGACCATTTATCACTATGCGTTATTTAGATTCGATGTAGCGCTCATTTCATCGTCAGTTCACAATAATGCATTATTAAAAAAGCTAGTATGATGTCATTTGTTATAGTAAGATTATTACAAAACATAGATGAACAATGCTTTTAGACTTGTCAGCAGGTATCTATCTATTCATTCACTTTTAAACCTATTAGCACAATGTACCCCGGTGTTACTAACACTTTGTCGGTCACAGAAATTTATAGTTGTCAGATTTTATACTGCAGCCAAAAACTGATGACCATTTGACCGCGGCTGATTTAACCCTTAGCTGGTGTCAAAATTTTCAATTTTCAAATTAAGTTGACAGATGAACTGGTGTTCACTTTTCAACAAATTTGGTGTGAGATGGTGCTGTCGCAGACAGCAACATCTTCCAGCAAAATTGTTGAAAAATGTACACCAGATTCTTTGATACTGACACAGTAAAAAATAGAATATTGACATCAGTGTGCAACGGGTAAATTACTCAACGATTTTTCTGTTCCACATAGTTGCATTTTTCATCCACTTTAAAAGGCGAATATTTTGTCACTTGTCATAGCAACAATCTTGCATGAAGTAAATGAACATTTGACCAACATAATTGCTGTCTCTCCTTCAGTTGTCAGGTTAGCAAAATTAGTGACCATTGGACTACTGGAAAGATGATTCCTCAGCTGATCTCCACATACCATACAGGAAATGGTAGATGGCATTAGAAGCAACATTTTGAATAGCTATATGCTAATCCACTATGTCCAGAGTTATATCCATTTTTGTTACTCGTGTAACCACTCAATTCTTAATATGGTTGGCTGTGGGCCTTTCTGTGTAACTTGAACCGATGACAAAGTCTTATAAAAAGTCTCAGTTTATAGTCTTTAGATTTGCCATAAAAATGTGGCCATTTTGAATGACTACATTACAGGCACATAACTAAAATACTGAAACTGTCAACCACCTTGACGTTAATAATAGAGTGTTGGGAGACATGTTTATTATGTGTTTGTTTGTAGTAGAGAAATGACATCTAGTTACGTTTTAAACGCCTTCTCCGTCCCTGGCTGGTTGAGTGTTGAAAGTTTGTGAAAAAAATGTTCACTCAATACGAATATAAATATAGCTCTCTTTTTCTTTAGAATATTAAAAATCCTTAAGCCTGCTTTAAAATGATACAAATCTAGTATATAAATAGATGATAATGATTAAGTGTAGACTTGCAAGGAGTATCAACATAGAAAGGGGGGGGGGGGGATTAAAACTTATATGGTTGCACGCATATATTGAGAGAGCATACGTGATTGTCGAATGACTACCTTAGCAACAGTTTCCAGTAACGCCTATCAAAATCAAGCAACTGCCAGAACGGGAACTAATAATGCCAGCGAGGAAGTAGAATGGGGTGGCGTCCTCCCAAGCCGACAGGTAGACTCGATATATGTTTATTTCTCTTGTTAAAGGGGGCTTAGGTTTGCATGACCAGTCATCCATGGATGAGGAAATATTAGACAAAATCTGTATATTTAAATCAATCAATTTGTTGATCATGATACGCTAGTTGACTTCCAGTGGAAACTGTCTCTAAGTATAATTACACGATTGAAGGCCTATGCCAAGATATGTGTATTTAACAAGCAATAGTAACTGCTTAACACTTGACAATTTGAAATGACAATGTCTCAATATCAAGACAACTATATAGGTTAACTGTTGACTATTTTGATGACAATTCGACAGGAAGCAGTTGTTGCCATAGGCAGCAAAATCTTCCAGTCAAATTAACTTCAAAATATTCAACAAATTGATAAATTTGTATTCTCATAAAGAATGTGTCGTTTCTGGTCTGTAAGGGTTCAAGGTAAAAGATGTAGACACCGACTTCCAAAGATGGATATTCTGCCAGTTGTCCTAGTAACAATAATTCATGAAATAAATTAACATTGACCCATCAGATTTGTTAGATGCTGTCTATCCGTCACTTTTCCGTAGGGTAATACTGAAATATTCCTTCGTTAGCGTTTAGTCAGTCACACACTAATGCACAGCTATATAATTCACATCCCTAAAAATACACGCTGCATTTATTTGACAACGTACAAATTCAAAGAGTACGATTCAAGTCAGTGAAGTCCGCAGAGTTTGAGACATCAATAGGCTCCCCACAGGGAGCTATCTATCCCCCGTGCTTTTCATATGTTACCTTGCTTACGCAGTGAAATCTATGCGGGAAAATTCAACAAGACCAAACCACACACCCACCAGCCCACTCCACGCCACCTCAAGTCTATATACTGAGTATGCCGTTAGAGATGGAATATGCCGACGACGTGGAGTTCATAGTCGAGGAAACCCCTTGGCGAACTACTCTCAATAGCAGCAACCAAACTAAAAATTGAGAATCTCTTTAGGAATGTATCCAAAACAGAGTTCACCCACATATACCTATCGACTAAGCATGAAACTAAGGGGGAAAAACGATCTAATTCGTGGCAGCGAACCGTGGAGGAAAGGTAAAATGCTGGTCTTACACAGCTGGGCAGGTCCAAATGTAGCCCTAGACAAACTTGATGCCTGCCACAGCAAATACCTCCGCACCATCACTGGACATCGATAGCCAGACAGTATAATTTCCAACGATGCGCTATACAAGGTGTGTAACACATCGCCGCTGTATGTTCATGTCGCCCAGCAAAGATGGTCCATGTGTGGACGTGTGCTAGGGATGCCAGAAGACACACCAGCACATTAAGCCTTGAAATTCGCCCTGTGGAGCGAGCAAATATAAAGCCAGGAGACGACATCATTACAGAAATATGCTAAACGCTTTGCAAGATGACCTCAAGAAAGCAGGACACTCAGATCAAGAATGGGCCTGAGGAAGATAAAGATCTTAGCTGAAGACCACAAGACAGTGGTAAAAAGCGAAGAAGGACGTGTTGCAGTTGTAGGATGTTTCTACTACTACAGCTACAGTATACAGTAATCATACATACATACATACATACACCAATTCACGAATTAATGCTGAAATATTCGGCTAAAACATGCATAGCCATTAAGTGACTATGTAACAGCTGATGTGGGCCTGAGCAAATCTGGAATACACCACGTACTCTAATACACAAGTCGACCCTATAATCCCGAGAGAACAAGCGAACACCGGCGTCCATATTGAGGTTTATGCGCTGATATGGGTTGTTGCTTCTATGGACAACAACAACAACATATATCAACACCTTTGTCACGTCGAACACCAAGTATCAGGATACGTTGAACAAAAAAATTTATGTTTCGTATTCCAGCAGTACACGGGTAAAATTATCATCAATATTGATATTATCATCAATACTCTGATTAATATGTGTCTGGGTAAGGCAACAGGTGTGGGGATGCCTAACCGCGGGAGGTGGTCGCGGGAGATGAGGGGTCCGAATGGTCAAGTACAATAAAGAACCGTTTACCGTGGCGCGGAATGAACAACATTAGTACCGATAGACCGAGCAACATGAAATGGCATACCTATATCACAATTCAAGATCTCTACCTGAATATCGGATGCCTACTAGCCAGATCCAATCATAAATCGATAATTACCAATCCCCGCGTAGAGTATAATAAACACAGCGCGGTTAATATCCATAAATCTGTGTTATGTACTAAGTGGTAATTACGTAGCCTATATATACATAACCATTCGAGGAGATTTAATGCACAAATACAGGTACCTGCCTATTTATTTGTATTCACCAACTACTATGTATAGCTCAATTTCAACATAACGGCAAGGTGTTCCTCTTGAGAAAAGTGCTAAGATCTGGTAGTAACAGCCTGATGGTAACACATGTCTGGAAATACACACCCATTCTATAAAAACCCGTCCTATAAAACGTAGTCCATTTACTAACGGTAACCGTAGGAGTCACCTAGGTTAGTAAGATGATAGAGTCAAATAGGTGCGATTGTCATGTCAAAACTTTTAATAGGAATACAGCTAATATCACACTTTGTAATTATAAATTAGTTTTAGTATTTTTTTATTCTGAGGTAAATGACATGCACAAATGCGAATAACAAAATTTAGGAACTCAGTCTGTGAGACTGCCAAGTCCACCCCACAACCAATCACAAGACTTTTGATTATTTAACATTTAAACTGTAGAAACTCATCAGACCACACCAGCGATCCCACGGTCCGCCAAGCTGAACGCCACCGCATGAGATACAGATGATTAAGTTCATGGGTAGAATCAGTAATCGAATGACAGCCGGATTGAAAGCCAGTACCGGTACATCGTTAAATTATCTTTATATACCATATTTATAATATTACAATTGTGGGGCTTCATAGTCAGGCTACCAGGGATTCTCATAAGGGTCCTTTTGAGGGTATTTGCCATCAAATTGCCGTTTATGATGCTTAAAATACTAATCATATGGTATCGATGAAAATGTTGTATGAATGTTAAATACATGTATTAATTAGTTTTATAGCTTTTTGCACAAAACACACACAAAACTTACCATTGGACACCAATAATTCATAGTTTTGAGTTTATGGGACCATGTAATTTTAGCGCTAATGAAAGGCACTGCATGGGCTCCCAAGATTTCAGTTCGGGCCCTCCGATTTCAACTTGGTACCCCCAGATCTCAGGATGAGCAGTGCCTGAGACCAACAAAATTCAGATGGCACAAGAAACACTGCAGTCTACGAAAC
Organism: Chaetoderma sp. LZ-2023a; assembly: GCA_034401795.1. NCBI lineage: Eukaryota > Metazoa > Mollusca > Caudofoveata > Chaetodermatida > Chaetodermatidae > Chaetoderma > Chaetoderma sp. LZ-2023a. The sequence goes on from CM067372.1 coordinate 118,686,769, forward strand.
AAACGTTTAACCATTGATATGGCAATCTCTCAATTCCAAGACAACTATATAGGATAGCAGTTGAATATTTTGAAGCTAACCTTACTGGATGTACTGTCGCCATAGGCAGCAACAGCTCTTAAAATAGTCAACAAAATTTTCCTTACATCACAAAGAATCTGTTCTTTCTGGACGATGAATGTTAATTCACCTCTCCAATGTATCTATCTATCTATCAATCTGACGTCATATAACGTTATAATCAGCTAAGCGGCGTGTAAGACGACGTCATAATCATTACGTTATAAATGATTAGATTTAACTAAGTGACGTGTATGCTGACATCATAATCACGACGTCATGAATTATTCGATATCGCTCAGCTTTAACGCTTAATAGTCCGACACGGTGTACGAAGTGTATGTCTCTGCTATTTAATAAAATTACTGTTGAATATTTTGAAACTAATTTGACTGGACGCTGTTGCTGCCATAGGCGGCAACTGCGTCGAGTCAAATTCGTTCCAAAATATTCTATAGCTTACCTGTATAGTTTTCTGGCAATTGATAGTCAGAGTTCAGAGATCGGTCGATCCCAACACGAGCGAGGTGTGGGTGGAGCTTAGCTGGAGATGGGCGGGGCATAGCTAAAAATGGATTAATTAATCAAATCGTACATTTTTTGCACCGGTTTGTATTAGTGGGTGTGGCAACTGGTGAGTGCCTCGGTTAACTCGGACATAAAACTGTTGCCTCTCTGTCAGTTGAACGCACTAACTATATCTATTGATGTCACAGAATTAATTATATAAATCGTTTCGAGACAAAATTGAGAGATTTTACCAAAATAAAATCAACAATGTGCTGATAGCATTATCATTACATATGCCATATATAATGACATGGCACGGTAATCGACATAATTAGCCATAATCAAGACAAGAGTCATGTGACTGGCAGACAGGTGTCAGTGTGAACGTCAAGTCTCACGCATGCATTTAATGCAATTTTAATGCGATGATATTCATTGTTGTCGCATATGAAATAAAAGCTAGTTAAATCCAGGTGTATTGATTTAAACATCTTCCTTCTGCATTCGTTCACATGATTTTTAGATGATTAATAAATAAAATGCTTCTATTTTTGTAACTTCTATTTTTTTATTTTTGTAGATTCTATTTTTCAATGTTGTTAAAGCCTGTTGCTGTCATAGACAAGATCTTACAGATACATTGTTCCAGCATTTAACAGCAAATGAATGTGAAGCTAAATAGCACACGATTGAAATTTAGCATGACAAGTGTTAATATTAATTATAGTCGAGTTTGGGTTTAAATGCTTCTCTTCGCAGTTGGGCATAGTGACTGTCAGGGCTAATCACGATTGGGTCAGTTAAATGGTATTGAATTCGATTCCCCCGTCCCCTCCTCTTCCTATGTCTGACAGGCAAAGTACACCCCTAATTTCCACTCCTATGAGAGAAAGGTGGGATGTGATAATGACGGGACGTTGTGTCCGATAAAAAGGCAAGAATTGCCTCCAAATAAAGGGCACTGGCTATTTAAACACAAAACAGCCCAGAGTCGTTGAATAAATCAAGGGATATTAGCAGAATTCTGAAGAAAACCCGCCATGTGAAGGTGGGTGGCTATTGATTTCGGTCGAAATGTAATAAATGGCTGAACTGGAATGTTACGTAATAAGTCATCTTCAATTGAATCAAACTATTCCACCATTGTGTTTAGCATTCGAGATTGGTGTTTATTTTAGCGTTTTGATGTAAAGCTCTCCGATAGCCTATACACTACAGCTCGGAAATTACGTATGTCCAAAACAGAAGCAGAAGGTTCGAGAGTACAATTTTGAACATGATGCAAGACATATTCTGTTGAATATTTTGAAAATAATTTGTTTCCAATCCAATTATGTTCAAAATAATCAACTTTTTTTTTAGTTTGATAAATATATGAGGTTATTTCTGAGCTCTACTGTATCTCTCAATGTGGCACTAAGCATTGACATGAACTGCAAACGTTCGCCCATAACATTAACACACAAAGGTTATGCTATAATTTATACTGAAACTACATTTCAATGAACATTGGGCAACTGAAAGCGATTGCTGAAGGCACCATACAGCGTTTCCAAAATGTATATCGGTTTACTAGATATACGGTGTAAGAGAACTGAATATTGGAAGCGTACTTACGCAATGATAGAACCAATGCTAGCCAGAAACATATGGTTTCTACTCAGTGATTCCAATGGCATCTACATTTTGGAGTTTCTAGGGACCCCACACGTCGAAATATGGCTGTCTCACCCTGAAATCTGACAGTACCAGGAACTGAAAACTGAAATTCGTGTACAGTTTTTCTCATCCATACTAAAATTAGAGGGTACAGTGGATTCACAGGTATGAATTATGGTGGGTGTGTGTGTGTGGGGGGGGGGGGGAGGATCATGTTAGATTTTATGAGTATTTTTAATCTGATAGTATTTAACAATCATACCACATTTAGGCTTGTGAGATTATTGTGGTGAGTGATCGCGATCGCTTATTAAAAAATAATCGTGATTACTCGATTAATCAGCTTGGATAACAATTACCAAGGCATAACAACAAAAGAATATCAATGACGAAAATTACAATGTTGTTTAGAAAAGCCTATTTGCAGGGCAAGAGAAGACTATTTTTAAAAATGTATCACTGGAATGCCTGGCTCGAGAATCTACCTCGGCATTCCAGTAATACATTTTCAAAAATAGCCCTCTCTTGCCCTGCAAATGGACATACATTTACTAAGCAAAATGCCATTTTTCATGACCGATCGCATTAAAAAGTAGGCCTAATTGAAACTTAGGTTTTGAAATATTTTATGCAATAAAAAACATTCACGAGTATTCGATTATTTAATTTTTAATCATATAAATTCACGATTTAAAACACAGTCGCGATTTTCGATTTAATCACTTAATCGCACAAGCCTAACCACATTTTCAGCGGTCACATACAACCCACTGCAACTATTTGGGGGGGGGGATCCCAAGTTGAATTTTGGGGGTATATAGCGTCAAAAGGACCCTTTAAAGAAACCCTGTTTCTATTGCCACTATTCTATCATAGTCCCGGGGTCTATATCTCATTCACATGTGATAAGCGCCTATGAAGATAACTTCCGTGTTTGACATTCACATTATGAAGACAGGATATATTGTCAAGGACCAAACACTTAAATATTATTACAGTACCGCTCAGAAATAACTTTACATGTTTCCAGAACAAGATAAAACGGTTTGTTGAATATCGTGAACGTATTGACATTTCCAGTTTTAGCTATGCTCCGCCCGCCCGCACCTCGATCGATCTCTGAACTCCCTGACAATGAATTTCTAGAAAACTCTACAAGTAAGCTGTTGAATATGTTGAAACTAATTTGACTGTGCGCTGTTGCTGCCTATGGCAGCAACAGCGTCCAGTCAAATTAGTTTCAAAATATTCGACAGACTTTATTAAATAGTAGACATACAATTCGTACAACGTGTCAGATTATTAAGCGTTTAAGACGGACTAAATCCAGCCATTCATGACAATAATAATTATGACGTCATCCTACACGTCACGTAGTTCATTATGACGTCAAATGATGGATGGATAAACTGGAAAGTTCAATTGGGTTGAAAGAGAATGCAATTATGTAGGCCCTCCAAAATATTCAACAGAACATTTTGTACATAGTAGCAACGAGCATGTTTCTGTATTTATTTGGAAACATTTTAAATTGTCTGTTAGTTGTCCTGTAACAGACACAACTTAGTAGCCTTTCACACGTTCTTCCTTTGTTAGATATACTTCAAATCAAATCCAATATGCAGGCGCTGTTTAAGACAGCATGCGAGAAAATTACTTCATTAAGAATTAAAATTAAATTTTAATAAAACTAGTTTTGACACGCGTTTTGAGGCCGAGTGATAATTTGTTAGTTTGCAATGTGCATCACTATTTAAGTGCTTGTAGACCATCATCAACAAATTCCTTTATGACGTAGGGAATATGATGTGGGATATTTTGAAACTATTTTGACTGAAATCGAAATAGTTTTAGAATATTCAACAGTTATCCTATATAGGTGAGCTTCGTACCGTGTTTAATAACAGATTTCGGTGTGTTAAATAAGTTTTTGAATGAAACGTCGTGAATAGTAAACCGATGGACCTCAAATGCCACTATGTTGATTTCAAAGCAAACATACAACAAAGCTGGTGCATATTTCGAAACTAATTCGATTGGAAATTGTTGCTGCGTAATGCGGAAATAACTTCAAGTTGTATTTATTTCAAGGTGTCCAATATACAATAGACCTTTCCAGAGTAATGACGTCATATGTCGTCATAATTAGCTAAGTGGCGTGTAGGATGACGTCATAATCATTGCGTCATAAATTATTCTATACGGTCCGTCTTTAACTCTTAATAGCCCGACACGTTGTACAAATTGTATGTCTCTACTATTTAATAAACATGTTGTTGACTATTTTGAAACTAATTTGACTGGGTTCTGTTGCTGCCATAGGCAGCAACAGCACCCAGTCAAATTAGTTTCAAAATAGTCAACAGTTTGCCTGTATATTTTTCAGTAAATTGATAGTCAGGAAGTTCAGAGATCGAATCGACACAACACAATTGAGGTGTGGGTGGAGCTTAGATACAGATGGGCGGGGCATAACTAAAACTGGAAAGGTCCATTGTATTGGGTGTAGGCCCCTATAGCCTCGTAAGCAACTGTAAGAATCTAGTTATGCCTTTCCGCGTCGTATAATTGCTTGTATTTCATAATTGAGTTCAAGCATGAATGTGTTATCGAGCTGACAATTTTCACAAAGCCAGAGGCAAAGACTGCGGCCATTTTATGTATTAGAATATTATTTACGTCACCTGTGTCGTCAATGTCTGCGCCATCCCCTACGGCGTGCTGCTGCTGCTGCTGCTGCTGCAGTTGTTGTTGTTGTTGCTGCTGCTGCTGGTGTTGCTGTTGGTGGTGGAGGTGGTGAGTCAGCGGGAGACCCCCATGACCCTCCGGCTCCCGGTATATCGAGGGTAGATAGTTCTCTTGGGGTGGCAGTAAACAATTCATTTGTGACAAAAACTAAATTAAAAACTTTCACTTGTAAATGAAAATAATATGAATATCGCTCGCTAAGAAAACATGTCATAAACGTCTATCTATTTGTAAACACAATCTACGTTATTATTTCACGTTCACTGTCATCTTCTACAAGAAGAAACTGCACTATGGACAAAGAACCTGTACTTTCACAAACTCGTTTCAATTCGGTCTAAACATAAATAAACGCTAAAAGAGATATAGAGAAAGAGAGACGCGTTCTAAAGTACTGAAGATACGCTTATTTAAATAACATCGCGTAGTATTAATATGTGTCGCCACTCCGCATAGGCCTAGGTCCCGCCGCATACATACATATATACATTTATGCAAAAGCCTTCCCAAAGCCAGTACAGTATAGCACCGAGCCTAATGTATTCCAGGTAGCCTCAGGTAATTTGAACGAGCTGTCATTACAACCGGGCAGATGTGCTCTCTCGACATTTAGCTAGCCCATTTGCATACATCACAAATCATTAATCTAAATTCCAAACCCTTGTCTAATGGTTAGCTTGGAAAGCCGAGACAAGCCAGATTTAAATTAATATGCGCTAAAATCAATGACGTATCGTGTCACTTAGCAAACGGAACTGTTGTGAAAGGAATACCACCCTATCTTGGGGATTTATGACGTTGTTCAGAATATTTCAGGAGATCTAAATTAGTAATAATCGGTTTACTAGTCCTAAAATATATAATTTTATTGATTAAAGAGGATACAATTAGTAATTGCATGATATTCGTCAGTTATTAATTGGTATAGGCTCCACTATATAATAAAGAACGGTAACTCTCTCAACATAACGAAGAACCATAACAGTTACTTTGAGCAAGCACATGACTTAACCCTTTCATGACGAAGCCAGCAAAAACTGTCCTCTGCAGTGGTCCTGCGGAATGCCTATTTCCAGGCCAAGAGAAGACTATTTTCGAAATTTTAGCACTGGAATGACTGGCTCGATAATCGAGCCAGTTATTCCATTGTTAAATTTTCAAAAATTAATAATACGTTTAGATATTTTGATTTGCTTGAACAAATCTAGCCATTAAAGTGTTAATTGCTTGGCACGTCACTCACGTGAATCAAGGGAGGTAACACAACTATGTTTTATGTATACCAATTTTCGTGGAAAGAAAATGTGTTTTCTACAATATGTTTATTTTTAAAATAACTAACTCCTTAGACCTCATATATATTAGAAATAAAGGAGGTTTGAAACCCACAGTTGCCTCACTAGTAAGTTTTATTTTATTTAATTATATGTTATTTCCCCTAGGACATAGACACATAGTTCAAGTACAGGTAGCAGCTAAAGTGTTAATCACCACACACACACACACAAAAGTAAATCCGAATTTGAATCACATCTTGATTGATTAACATTCCAGTCGTTTGGCTTTGAGAATATAATGTTAATTTCAACGATCGAGTCAAGTTAAGTAATTACTGTCTAAAGACTACGTGGGGAAACACCTTAGATTCTGAAAATGGTCGAGAAAAAAAATAATTAGATTGTCTTGAAATTTAGTTTCTGGGAGCTCAGGGTTGAAATGGTTACTAATAATTTCACATCAGCAACTCGTACAGTATGGGGTTTTTAAAAGTATAATTTGGTTCAACGATGATTTTTCAACAATAGATTCCTGTAAATATTCAACCGACAATGCATGTCCTCTCTGGGTTTCGGTGATGTAAGCGCTATTCCCGGATAACGCAGCTTACTGGGTCGATGGCGGGCTGATAGCGTGTCGATACTTTCCGTATCGGCCCGGTATAAGCCCATCATCGGCCCAGTAAGCTGCGTTATCAGGGTTGTATCATGGAAGGTGTACATAATCGCTGTATTATAGGCTCTAATTTGTAAGAAACAGACCGTTATGCTATGGTAGGCCGGCTAGCTGAGTGACAGAGTGAATGGGAAACATTCGGTTTAACAGTCACTATGTGACATGGTCTGGTGAGTGTGCAGGCTGTCCCGACATAACTTGGTCACGTGGTGTGAGGAAAACGTATCGATACATAATTACAATACAATGTATACGCAGTGTTGTGAAACCAACAATTGATCCGTAACACATGAGCAAGTCCACGTGCTGCTCCAATTACTATGAACCTAGAAGAGCTAATGATAACACAAACAGGTGCTTTTGAAATATACTACATCTATCTCTATAAGAAATATAAATGTATTAATTAAGTAATTAAAGGTGCATATTCACATCAAAATGACTGAAAATAAGATGTTTTAAATTCACATTTCCAGAGTACCCACCTATCATATGACGTCATAATGAACTGCGTGATGTGTACAATTACATCATAATAAATGACGTCATGAATGACGTCGATAAGTACGTCACGAACGCATATTTGAAAACGGTCTATGCGGTGTTGTACAAATTGTTTGCTTTTACCATTTCATAAATATTCTGTTGAATATTTTGAAACTAATTTGACTGGGCGCTATTGCTGCCATAGGCAGCAACAGCACCCAGTCAAATTAGTTGCAAACTATTCAACAGCTTCCCTGTATAGTTTTCAGGAAATTGATAGCTATGGCATTTGGGGATCGATCAATCCCAACACGGCGAGGTGTGGGTGGAGCTTAGCTAGTGAAGGGCTGGTAAGGGCTAAGCCCTCCTAAATCAAAGGTCCATTGTTTACCTTTAGAGGCTAAAACTGTGGGCCTAGATGTAATGAAACAAAATAAATCTTAGCATATGATGATTTCATTTAGCATAAATTAAAATTTATTAAGTTGTGTATTTGAATTAGAAACTCGTGCCTCTATTTCAATTTCACAACTTAAAAAATAATATTAATTTATATGGAATGAAATCATGATCTGTTAAGATTAATTTAGTTTCATTACATCTAGTCACACAATTTAAGCCTCTAAAAGTAAACAATTTTAACCATTTTATTTTCAGGCATTCTGGTGTGAATATGCACCTTTAATTGAGCTTAAATATTATTATTCGGGTGAACAGCTTATTATAAATCTTTATTAATATTAATAATAAATATATGTTTAATCGATATACGCACGAACGGACGGACTTAATGGACGAAAACACTTTTAGCCATGCCACGCCCATCTCTAACTAATCTCCGCCCACGCTTTATCCTTGTTGAGATCGAGCGAACCCTGAATTTCCACAATCCAAATATCAAGATCACATACATGTAAGCCGTTGTATATACTTTGAAACTAATTTGACTGGGTGTTGTTGCTTCCTATGGCAACACTGTCCTGTCAAATTAGTTTCATAATTTTCAACAGAATATGTATTAAATAATAAATCCATCAAAGACATACAATTCGTACACCCTGGCGGACTATTCCAACTTTATGACGGAGTTTTTCTGTCAATTATGTGGCGTTAGCCTATACGTGAGGTGATAGAGTATGACGTCAAATACGTGACTGACACATTGGATTCATCCATTTTAGATAAATATGTTTAGTTTTTATTGTGTCATTCCAGGGACTTATCTACCCACTAGCCAATTAGCGAAAATGCTAGTAAAACTGAAATCTGGCTAATGAAAAGCAGAATTAACTAAATCATTGGCTAAAGATTAAAATCAATTTAATTTTCTTGATTGGCTGAATTTTATATAATTCAAAAGTTACAATTGCAAAGCAAAAATTCCTGTTTACGTTGTGGAATATTTTGACATTAATATGACTGAAAGCTGTTGATGCCTGAAGCAGCAACATCCTTCAGTCATATTAGTTTTAAAATATTTAACACATTTCTTATATATTAAGACCCTATTGTATTTGGACTGTAAAATTGATAGTATTTACTAATGATGACTGACCGCAAACATGTTCATAAATGATATTGACGTAAAGCCTAAGGCAGCAACAGCGCCCAGTCAAATTAGTTTCAAAATATTCACCAGAATATTTATTAAATAGTAAAAGCAAAAAAAACACACAGGTAAGCTGTTGAATATTTTGAAACTAATTTAACTGGGCGCTGTTGCTGCCTAAGGCAGCAACAGCGCCCAGTGAAATTAGTTTCAAAATATTCAACAACATGTTTATTAAATAGCAAAGAATTACAAAGACACAATTTACACAACGTGTTGCACTCTTTGAGATTTGATGACGGTCTATATGGAATCCTTTGTGACGTTATGATTGTGATGTCACCATACACGCGCTGAGCTGATTATGACGTCATACGAAGTCAGATGATGGATGGATACTCTCGAAAGGTGAATTCACTAAGGAGTTAGATTGGTAAAGAAAGGTCTGCTTACCTTTAGGGGATTTTCCTCCTCCCACGTGCTGCATCTTGAACTGAAGCATGGACTGTTGTTGTGGCAAGAGAGGCATCGTATTCAGCGGTGACCCATTCTTGTCCAAGAGCAAGAACGGCTTCCTGTCAACCATCATTTCTTCAGTGACTAACAAACGTGCAGGCATGTGACTGATCATGTCTGTGGAGTTAGTGACCACTGTCTCTGCCAGCGACCCCATGACTTGTGGGTGATGAGGATGCTGAAGTTGTTGGGCCTGATCTGTGGCTATAAGTGTTACCACTGATGTCGGGATGTTCTCCACTCCTCTGCTGGTCGCATTATCTGCGGGTGATATCGGGATGGGGGCGTCAGCTTCTGACTTGTCTGAAGGGAGTTGAAGCACGACCGTCGCACTCATTCATGCGCTTGATGATGGTAGCTACTAAGGAGAGTCTGGTACAGGTGCACTGCACATCCACCCAGATAACGGTTTAGCCACGGACTGATGCGTCCAAGGTTTGGCTCAGAGTCTCTGATGCGTTACACAGTTATTAATTGATTTACTGCACTATCATTAATAACTTTGATACTTCTACTTTCGAGGTGATCTTAATGCACTCACATCCTATTTAATTACACGCATGGTATAGCATTTATTCTATTACGAATACGAAGTCCTTTCCAATATATTATTCTAAGAAAAGTTAACCATAAATTTCCAGACTCTTTAATAATAAACGTTACCTATAGCGTCTCGCAATATCGACAATCATATTCGTCCAAGCGAGATATACGCTGAGTCTGATTTACCAAGATTAGTTCCGCTTTAACACACTTCCACGCAACTGTGACGAAATTGTCCGGTTTCCAAACTTATACTCGTCCTCCTAAATCAATCAGTTTTCCGGATTGTATTTTCTGTGTTTACTATCGTGGTAACCCATGCGCGCATTGATACAGTGGGTGCTTTCTTGCTTATTGCTCCGCCGTTTCACTCTGGTTGTTGTTGGAGTAGTTCTTTCGTTAAAAAGCTTGACTGACAGGCCGTAGCCAACTGCAATAGAGCGCAAAGAATATGGATTATCCCTATAGAAAAGACCGAGGTATTTAAACGGCTGGTCTCATTACTAAGCTCTTTCACATTATAATCAGCCAACTCCGAGTAACAGGTATAAACTCCCGTGGCTCAGGCCAACAAGATCTTAATGCGTAAGCAAAACAACCTACAGACAGAGAGGCATGATTGGAGGAAAACGTGTCACATTTGAAGTAGAGACACAGGATTGACATGAGAGCAAGAATCGGTTAAAGAACGCCTTCCTCGATTGACTTCTGTGTGTCATAGCCTAGTAATTACATCAAAATACATCTGGGTGAGGAGTCTTTCTTGACAGGTGGTGTCCCCCCGCGGAGTGATACCTGCTTAGCTCCGAGACAAGACTGAGTTCTACCTGCCTCAACTACGCGAGCAAGGGTGATAACCGCCGAAAAACTTCTCTCTTATTTACCGTTTCCACAGAGTTGAAATGTCGCCTATATTAAACGACGCGATTCGATCAATTTTCAGATAATCTACCTTTAGCAAACGCGCCTCGAAAGCGAACTCGTGCTAGAAGATCATCAATGATACATCTGAAATCCGTGACCAGAAAAACGTATCCGACCGGAATAAAAGCCATTAACGGATGACGATTTGTGCATAGACTACCTATACGATATTTACTTATTATAATACGTGTATCATACCTGCGCTAACACAGCTTGTATATAATAACTATATCTATCAGCCTGTTCCCGCGATGCAAAGGACGACGGGATAGTTATTATTATTATCAGATAAATCTAAGGACAGCGACTACAAACTGTACACGGCCAGGTAACCGTGTAGTTGATGTTCTGTCTGCCATCATACATATTTAACGCGTGTTCTGCCCGCTCATTGGTCGCCGTGCCATTTAGATATTTTTATATTGTAGCCAGGGTTTTGCTGAACGGGTGTTTTATTTTTTTCACCTGTGACAGCCGTGTGTCTCGCGATTGATGATAGAGAAATATTATGATTCAGATTTCACATTAACACATTTTATTTTAAATGTATAAAGTAGGCCAACTTCAGGTGCGTATTTTGGTAGCAATTTGATTGAAAGTTGTTGCTGACTATGACAGCAACACTTTTCCGTCAAATTGCTATCACTATAATCAGTCGCACCTGGCTTTTTCAAACGATGTTGTTGGTGGTTAATTTGAAATGAAAAGGATTCAGCTGCAGGGGATTTCGTTTAGTCCAGGATGCTAGATTCAATGATAGACCTAAATTTGTTGTTTATTCGCAAATTATACAACTTAATTCGAAAACAAATATGTCGAGAATTTATAGATAATTCCATGTAGGTTAGGGGCCCAAAAGCCAAACACCAGCATCCGTTACGATTTAATAAATATTATGTTGAAGATTTTGAAACTTATTTATCTGGGGGCTGTTGCTGCCAAATTAGATTTCAAATATTCGACAACTCCCCCATAGGCCTATAGTAACCTTGAAATTGATATTCTGATAATGAAGGGGTTAAACTATTAAATAAATAATAACCCGCTTAATTAACCCTTACCACTCTGATGTTAAAATTTAGAATTTTTAAATTAAATTAAAAGACGAACTGGTGTTCATTTTTCAACAAATTTGGTGGTTGCTGTCTACGACATTATCCCATCGTCCACCAAAATTGTTGAAAAATTTGCACCAGTTTCTTTGCTATGACACACTAAAAGATTGAAATATTGACATCAGACTGGTAAAGGTTAAACGTTCTTAAACGTAAAGGGAGCATCAACGAGTGATCACAAACGAAGGTGGCCTCTTTATCCAGGTCAGTCGCAGTGCGCCGTGTGAGTTCTTATGGTAGGTGGTCGCTTACGCGTGATATATTCACGTCGCTATGAAACATTTTGATTCCATGTGAAATTCGTCACCCTCTATTAGGCTTTCCAATGAGTGATTGAATTTGACGATTCAGTTTCACGTTACGTCCATTACTAGGCATATAACTTACAGTTCTGAAGTGCACACCATGAAGAATACTATGTTTAATATTTTACCATTCTAGCGGTAAATTTTCAAAAAGAATCTCTTGATCTGCAAACGGACATTTTATATGAGAAAACCGGTAAGCGTTAAACAATCACGCCACGTGGCGACAATGAGTGGTCACTAAACACAGTTGGTCTTTTCAAACCATTCGTTTCTCGCATGAAACATGACAACAACAAGATGCTGGTTCATCAAGATAGGTGGTCCAAAGTCACAGGTGACCGAGACCGGAAAAATCCACCAGTCACAAGTATCTTTGTAACACCTGTTTTAAAGAGCCAATATCTTCTATCCCCAAAATACGAATGATTTCTGGTGTAGATACGATTGTATTTTGTTTGATAATTAAGCAAATTTGATTTAATCAATGATAAGCTGGAGTGCACACATACCATTAGTATTTATGTTTACCGTACTTCATCGTTAAAGCGCACGCGCCAATTCTAATTACACATTTTACATCTAAAAATGATTCTATATTTCACAACGGTCAGTTAAACATTTAACTTCGATTCCTTCTTAACTCGGCGCACGTGGCCGACTATCTCCCTGCACTGTTCTTGCGCGTTAGGCCTTAACATTGCATTGAATAAGGGGTGATTAGGGTGGGTAGAATGGTTAGGGTCAAGTACTGGGTCATCCTAACTCTTTCTTTCTAAATACGTGAAAATTATGTTTACAAAATGCTATAGCTAAACGTTTGATAGCAACTTTGTAAACCATTTTAGGGAAAGTCTTTGTTGTATAAGATAATCGCTGGCAGTCAGTCAAATGCTTGGCACTATTAGGCGTATATAAACAGCTTGGATATTTGTCTCTCATAAAAACAGAGTTATGAGTGTGAAATATAAAATGATGATGATGAAACGAGTAGGCCTACAGCAAAACCTGCCTATAGCGGATAATTTATGGACGCTTTAAATATCATCACTGAAACACATCATCAGTTAATATAAGCCGGTTGTCATATAAAATAGCTTTTGAACCCACAAAATGGACATTATTTAAGAGGCGTGGACCTACGACCACCCCTTTTAAACAACGATCGTCTTGTGGCCCCCAAACGCATGTGTCCGTTATAAAAGGTGTGATTGAATAGACTGAATATGAAGCGAGTCGCTGTCTGTCTGTCGTGATGTATGAACCACAAGGATGCGGGCAGCAGCAGATTTCAGGACAGCAGCATCTTGCTTCACACCTCTCCCGCTGGTTCTGCTGTCCTCGTGTCTTTATAAACAAGCTTTAGTTCACGTTGGACTGCTGGTGTCCCGATGCACCATCTTATGCCATTGAACTCAGTCGCGAGACCATCTCACGAAAGCACCTGCCAGGCGCGCGAATCAACAAGGTCCGCTACTGTGTTCAACTTGATGTCATCGGTACAAAAGAGCCGCGTGTCATCATCATATTCAAACAACTAAATTAGCCTCTTTACAGCCTTCACTATATATAGATTCATACATAGTATGCGTGAAGGATGCGAGAAGGATGCGTGAAACCTAGTTGAAACGCACGCCCACCTAGTTGAAACGTACGCCCGGACGTTCAACCTAAGACACGTACGGATGAGGGCATGTACGAACGCACACTCATATGAGTCAATATACCTTTCCACTTTATCAATCCATCCTATGACGTCATAATCAACTACGCGACATGTAGAATGGCATCATAATGAATGACGTTATAAATGACGTCGATAAGTACGTCACGAGCGCATATTTGAAGACTGTCTATGCGTTGTTGTACGAATTGTATGTCTTTACTATTTAATAAATATTATGTTAAATATCTTGAAACTAATTTGACTGGGCGCTGTTGCTGTAGACAGCAACTACACGAAGTCAAATTAATCACAAAGTATTCAACAGCTTACCTGTATAGTTTTCCAAAAAATGATAGTTAGGGCATTCGGTGATCGATCAACCCCAACACGGCGAAGTGCGGGTGGAGCTTAGATAGAGATGGGCGGGGCATAGCTATGACTGGAAAGCCCCCCCCCCCCCCCATTGTTTTTTTAATTGTTAAATGGCAGCTATCCACCTCCCCCTGCATCCAAATATGCCCGAGGCAATGCCATCTATGCACTATGATATTTATCAATGGTTGAACCTTTGATGTCAATTTCTATAAAGAAACTCTGAATGCACATGGGGCAAACGATGACGTTTGTTTGAACAAAAGTACTCCCACATTCCTAAAAGCCCACCCCTCCTAGGATCAACATGTTCCATTATCCACCTTCCTAGGCTCCACATCCTAGGCTCCACAATCATATCCTAGGTCTACATGTCATATGATCCACCCGTCATATAATCCACCCGGTCATGATGTCACCCTGCCGTCCATCTGTCATGTCGGCCACCTGTTTTTAAAATCAGTCTGTTTTGGCAACAAACGGCAGTTAAGTCTTGACAGCCACATTGCGGAACACGAAGAATTAGTTAGTATATGCAGGTGGTCTTTTAATAAGGTGACTTGTAAATTGCTATATAATATGCCTTTGGTAGCCGAAATCTGGTCGTTCTTTAAAGGAAATCTCACCTTATGCAAACAATTCATGTGATAGAATCTGCCACCCATAATCCATCCCTGATATTTTCGCCTTTTATCATGCAGACAACGAAAGATATTCGGGTTTTAGTAGCTAAATGTTGATATATTTCTACAGCCTATGATGGCTGTCATAATTTACTGTTCAACCAATCAGAAAAACCCTAGTGTGTCAGCTTCGGTATACCCGCTCAGTCAAAGAGGTGCCAGCTACTATAGTTTGGCAGTGTGGTATAAAAGCAATCATACCGGTAAGCTGTTGAATATTTTGAAACTAATGTGACTGGAAGTTGTTGCGGGTTGACGCTGACGCTCTGGATCAGATCTGGCAATGCGACAATGGTGTTTGGCTGTAGGAAGTAGCTGGATGTCTGCATATGGAAATAATTCCCAGAAGGGTTGTTTGGTCTAGAAACGTATACAAAATGACATACTAAAAATCACTAATGTTTGCCTTTTATTATAACATTCTGCAAGTATAAAGACATTTTCGAACAAATAAATTAGAGTAGTCGTCAGGAAATCCAATTTCTAATGTTTTAATCTATTGCGTTCAGTCACGATAGCAAGAATGTCTGGCCCCGCATCTCTCTCTAGCACCTTGTCACAGAAGCACCGCTAGCTACAGCCTACACACTCCACTGGTATGAGGAAATCAGGCGAAACGTGATCGAAGGTAAAAGAGAGTAGCGCCTCTCATTCTGATCCGATGCGAAACGGACAGAACCGGGTGGGGTAGGGTGGTGGAGTAAATATGATAGATAGGTGTGTGAAGAGTGTCGATCGGAAGACGGAGTACTCCATCCACCCCACCGCATCCTGTACCAAAACGAACTATACCATTCCAGGAGAGAAGACACTATGCATGTGATCATAGAGAAAAAACAGTTCTTGACCAGAAACATTACTGGCTAACTGTAATGGTCACCTGACGGCAGGATATTTCTCATTGTCGATTCACGTTGGATCTGAATTATATCCTTGAATATGGGTGATGGTGGCATAGTTTGTGCTGCCCACGCGTATTACGTTGAGCGCCTTCGTCGGTCTTCCTCCAACTATATTCGGTCGGAAATCTCCCTCAGTCTCTTTGTAGGATACAGTTTGAAAAAGGAACATTCTCATCTTTAACATCTTTCCGAGTGGACGAGGCAACAACTAGGTTTCGATCACAATATAGCAGTCTGGTCAATTACCGCATCCTCGGACATCCACAACTGAGTTTTATACTACTATTGGAACCTTTATTACTTTTATTCCAGGTCCATCGATACATGGTAGAGAAGACAGGTACATACGCAATGCTTCGTCTTGCCTGGTACGCGATCCTTGTTCATTTTCTTTTCGTTTCACTCACTTAAGGTTACTCTGGGCAGATAATCTCAGGGTAAGGTGGGTCTTTACCGTGTGGTATTAACGGGCGCGGGTCGGGTGGATTTCCGGATGCTGAGACATGTAAAGGCGGAAAGATTGGTGTGCATGTTTGTCCTGCGATACGGTTCCTTGATAGGGTACTAATTTAAATATTATATTATTGATATTATCTCCACGTCTGCCTTCTGGTGCTCGCATCGCATATGCCGGTTCACATGCCTTGTCATCTTTGATTACGCGCACTGATATAACCAGCGGAAATTTCGCAAGTACCCTTATTTAATATTAATACTCCGAGTCACCTTACATCTTTTCGTCGAACGACGTGCTACAGCTCCAACGATACACATTTCTTGTCATTCCTGCTATTTGAAAAAAATGTGTTATTGTATCATGTGTACAAAAGAATCGAGCACAAGTTCAAACAACTTATTTCCGCCCTCTCCCTACTGAATAATTACATCGCAGAAAAAAATATAATGTAGTTTAATAAATAATATAACCATATGTACATATATATTGCAAGAGAGAGAGAGAGAGAGAGAGAGAGAGAGAGAGAGAGAGAGAGAGAGAGAGAGAGAGAGAGTGGGTGGTGGTGGTGGTGGTGGTGGTGGTGGTGGTGGTAACACTAACAATAGCCACGAAAAGACGGAATATTCACCACCACCACCACCACCACCACCACCATATATTATTCATATTTTATAGGCCATACCGCCTCTATCAAACAAACATAACAAATCTCAGACAATAAAATAAATAAAAAATATCTCCCAACCTTGGGAGATCCTGAGCCAGTGCGTTTAATCATATAACCACCACCACCACCACCACCACCACCACCACCACCACCACCACCACCACCACCACCACCACCGCCACCACCGTCACCACCAACACCACCAACACCGCCACCGACACCAGCACCAACCAACATAAGCACCCCTCCCTGGGTCCAAACATTTGAGTTAAACACACATCAAGAGTTGACATATCGTTAATTATATCATACAATATTTTAGAAAAAACAATCAATGAAAATGACGTCCTGACACTGTATCTCCCCGCTATCGTAGGCGCTTAACTGTTCTTTAACAGTTAGACGATATAATAATGATATGATATAGTGTATTCTCTGAACCATACATATTATACCAATATATTTTGTATTAACAGCAAATAATATCGGGATTTGGTTTATAGAGCAAAAGTGCTGTAATGTCGACTGATTTCTACTCGGCGGTAGAAGATGGTAAATTCGTAAGCGAGATGCTGAATTTTCCGGCTGATTACTTATACAGTCTCGGTGACATAAAAGTGACGTTCAGAGTAATCTTCAATCTTTCAACCGGGTTGTCTCGTACCAGCATTATTTTAAAAAGGAAAATTAGTTACCTGTCCGGGATGTCGAATTTGTGTAAGTGTATGGCTTCCGTGATAATCTATGTCACTTCTTCAGCACAAACTGACGGTCACTGCATGGCTACGTCAATCTGATCAGCTCTTGTGTAATTACCTGACAGCATTGATTGTAAGCTACATTAAACAAATTCGATACTGGTGCGGTAACTAATTTTCCTTACTATATGAATTGTTCTGATATCGAGACAATATTTTTTTAATATGATTTTCAAAGTTTTCCGTCTCTTCTTGTTATCTTCTAACCTCTTCTGCAATTATTTTCTCGGGCTGACTGTCCATAATTCTACTTTAACCCATACCACTCTGATGTCAAAATTTTTAATTTTCAAATTAAATTTAAAGATAAACTGATGTAAGCTACATTTTTCAACAAATTTGGTGGTCGATGGTACTGTCGTAGACAGCAACATCATCCACCAAAATTGTTGAAAATTGTACACCAGTTTCTCCGGTATAGCCACAATAAAAGATAGAATATTGATATCAGAGTGGCAAGGGTTAAGTCAACTATTCAAAATGTATTTGCAAATTAGAATTTTAGAACAGAAATGTATGACCTCTTTGGTAAATCTTTAAAACTCGGAACTACTTCTTCCATCTCCAGGTAGATTCCGTCATAGTTAGTTGATTGCCAGAACACGGTTATAGACAGGAGTTTTTGGATAATTTAAATACAGACTGTGGCTTTATTTTTTACAATCATGGGCCCAGACTGTATCGTCCACTGAACACCAAGAGTGTCTCGTAAAACTACAGAATTATATCCAGAGACGATAGCTGCCAGAGAAAAAGATCACCTAATGTCCTGAGTGGCATCCTTACTGATGGCTGTATGATTCCCGGAATGAATGTATTATGCTTGGAACCGGATATAATCTGATGTCCGGAATAGAAATGAGTCTGATCTGTAAGAGTGGTGAACGAATATTTCTAGGAGTCGTGTTAATAGCAATATATCATCAGATTGTTGTTCATCATATTATTTGAAGAAAGAGTGGCGAGTAAAAAAACCAGAACGTGAATGTCTCATGTCTCGATTATATGATTTTCATGTAATGATAATGGACCTTTCCGGTTTTAGCTATGCACCCAGACTATCAATTTCCAAAAACTACACAGGTAAGCGGTTGAATATTTTGAAACTAACTTGACTGGGTGCTGTTGCTGCCTACGGCTAAATTAGTTTCAAAATATTTAACAGCATGTTTATTAAATAGCAAAGAATTACAAAGACATACAATTCATACAACGTGTCGGAGCATTTGAGATTTGATGACGGTCTCTATGGAACCCTTTGTGACGTAATGAATGTGGCGTCATCATACACGCGCTGAGCTGATTAAGACGTGATACGAGGTCAGATGATGGATGGATACTCTGGAAAAGTGAATTACTTGATAAGGATTCAAAGCAGAAATTATGGCACTGATCTATGCTATTAACCCACCCCTTATTAAATGTTAAAAAAAGTCGACACAAAGCAAAATATAAATATTGCTCTCAGCGAATTCCAAGAGTTTTTTAAGTCCGTTAGCAACCCTGATACCGATTTTTACCAGGCAGATAATGAGATAAAGGATTACGTAGATGATTACCTAAAGGACGACTTGCAAATAATTTGTGATGACTTAAACAAAGAAATATCTGAGACGGAAGTAATGAAAGCAATAAAACAACTAAACAACGGTAAAAGCGCTGGCCCAGATTTATTAATAAATGAGTTTTATTTAAAAGCGAATGATATATTACTCCCGCACATTACAGCGCTTTTCAACTGTATCTTTAAAAGTGGTATTTTCCCGCGAATTTGGTCAGAAGGAATCATCGTACCTCTACACAAGAAGGGCAGTGTTATCGACGTGCATAATTACAGGGGCATTACACTTCCAATGCTGTTTATATAGAAGCTCAAGCCGGTTTTAGGGCCGGTCTGAGTACTGTGGATAATATATTTGTTATGAACGGGTTAATATCACATGTACTAAATAAAGGAGGGAGGTTGTTCTGTGCTTTTATAGATTTTACTAAAGCTTTCGACTATGTGGTACATGATTGCTTATGGTACAAACATTTAAAAGCGGGTGTTAGAGGAAATATTATTAATATTATCATGTCAATGTACAAAGAGGTAAAAACTAGAGTTAGATTAAACTCTAACGTATCAGACTGTTTCGAATGTACTACTGGTGTGCGTCAAGGGGAACGCTTATCGCCTTTTCTCTTCGCTATGTATCTAAATGACTTAGAAGACGAATTTTTAAGAAAGGGTGGGGAGGGTGTGGGCTTAGAATTTCTTAAATTATTATTAATTTTATATGCTGATGACATAATTATATTAGCCGAAAGTAGAACTGGACTACAAAAAGGGTTAAATATTTTACATGAGTATTGCAACAGGTGGCGATTGACAGTTAATATTGATAAAACTAAAGCAATGGTTTTCAGACGGAGTGGGCGCTTAAGGGTAAATGACAAATGGTGGTATGGTAATACTGAAGTAGAAATTGTAAATAACTTCAAGTATTTGGGCATCGTTTTTACAACTTCAGGGTCGTTCACCGAAGCACAAAAATGTTTAGCGGGTCAAGCGCAGAAAGCCGTATTCGCTTTACAAAAATATTGTAATAAATTTATAGGCCTATCAATAGACCACTATTGCAAACTATTTGACAAGCTAGTTCTACCTATCCTCTGCTACGGGAGCGAAGTCTGGGGTTTTCACTCAGCGTATGATGTTGAAAAATGCCACCTTCGCTTCTGTAAGCAACTGCTTAATGTAAGACAAAGTACGTCAAATTCCGTTGTTTATGGAGAGTTAGGGAGGATGCCTCTGCGATTAGGGAGAGAAATCAAGTCGATAAAATATTGGTTCAAAATATTAGATATGAAACCAAATAGAATTGCTAAACATGTGTATAATACCTTATATCAAGATTGGCATAGGGATAAAAATTGTAAGAATTGGTTCAAATCGTTAAAAGATAAGCTCTGTACCAATGGGTTTGGGGATGTATGGGAGTCACAGGGAACAATAGTAAGTAAAGATCAGTTTATCCCCGAATACAAGCAGAGAATAAGTGACAATTTTTATCAGGAGTGGAGGGGCCATTTGGAAGCCAGCAATAAAACATGGCTTTACAAACACATTTCAACTGATCTAACATATAAATGCTATTTAAATAAAGTAAAAACGAAAAAGCACCGTGATTCATTATGTAGACTAAGAACGGGGTCTCATAGACTAAATATTGAATTAGGGAGATGGCACAAACCAATACCAATACCACGCGCTGAGCGAACATGCCCTTTTTGTGATGATGTAGAGGATGAATATCATTTTTTAATTTTATGTCCTGTCTATAATGATTTACGCAGGAAATACATAAAACCATACTATTGGAAACGACCGAACGTTCACAAAGCATCAGAATTATTGATGTGTTCCAGCGAAAGTAGTTTAAAGAAGTTAGCGGCTTTTGCTTACAATGCTTTTCTATTACGTGACGAACGCACGTAATTGCGTTTTCTCCACTATAATCCATCGCATTTTTTTTTCTATGCCAATTTGGGAGGATAATTCTTACTTTTAACAGAATGCATTTTCTCATCACAGGCACGATTTCAGCTCTCAATATACAAACCTTTACTAAACCAGTGGCTATTTCGCCTCCATTGTAAAAGGTATACATTAGAGTTTTCAATTTTTCAACAATTCGGTACGATTGTGTGGGCATACGGATGTATGAGGATGTAGATGTGCGTCTGTATGTATGGGAAGTGGATATGTATGTACGCGTGCGTGCGTGAGTGTGCCTTTGTTGTGTGCGTGCGTGCGTGCGTGCGTGCGTGCGTGCGTGCGTGCGTGCGTGCGTGTGTGTGTATGTGGATGACCACGAGAACGCGTGAGCGTATATGGACATGAGCATTATTAAGTGGATAAGAGGAACCAAGAAAGTTATTTATTAAAATAAATGCCAAACTAGTGCCCTCATGCCATTACATGGGGGAGTCAGTCAAACCATCCCCGTCACGTTGGAGAATGCGGTACTATTCTGATGGTTTATCACTGGAAGGACTGGCTCGATAAATAATCCAGTGGTTCCAGTGATGGAGTGTCAGAGTGGTCCTCTTTCGATGTGAAAGAACCAAATCAACGTTTCAAAACCCAATTTTAATTTCTAGGCATGACTTTGTGAAGGTGTGCGAGCGAAAGTGATTGTGTGAGTGCGTGCATCCTGGTCTCACTCCTCGCTTTTCTTTCGACCCGCTGTTTCGAAAGCGAGGAGTGTTGACCTTGAGTGATTTATATACTTAGACCGGATCCCGCTCTTCGTTTCCCTTTCGACTTAACATATTTGGAAACGAAGGGTGGTGATATTGGAAATGGCATTATACTGTCTGAGTGTGGGTGAGAGAGAGAGAGAGAGAGAGAGAGAGAGAGAGAGAGAGAGAGAGAGAGAGAGAGAGCGAGAGAGAGAGCGAGAGAGAGATAGAGAGAGAGAGAGAGAGAGAGGAGAGAGAGAGAGAGAGAGAGAGAGAGAGAGAGAGAGAGAGAGAGAGAGAGAGCGAGAGAAAGAGAGCGAGAGAGAGAGAGAGCGAGAGAGAGAGAGCGAGAGAGAGAGAGAGAGAGAGTGTGTGTGTGCGCGCGTGTGTGTGTGTGCGTGCGTGCGTGCGTGCGTGCATGTGCGCGTGTGTGGTGATGTTGTTTTCGTTTATCAGCATCTTAGTTGCAAATCGGGCTATCGTGTGACCAGCCTCGGTCTGTTGATGGACTACGGTCGATTTCCGCGGACAGTACACCTGAGCATTTTGATAATGTAGCCCCAAATACCTAGGTGTCCCTTTGGCTGCTAAGGAAATCGACCCATGGTTCATTGATGGATCCGCGGCTGGCGCGGTGGTCCAGATGTATATGAACCAAATTAGCCTGCGAACATTACTGATTTAATAACATATAAAATATGAGAATGAATAGGTTCTTGCAATTGTAATGCACTTAGTTGATTTGTCCGCCATATCACATTATGTGTAACCATTTGCACTCAAGGGTCAACTGGCCTATTGTGTGAATAAATCTATCTATCTATCTATCTATCTATCTATCTATCTATCTATCTATCTATCTATCTATCTATCTATTAACACATGCACATATACGTGTTGCCAGTTAACAAATGTTGGATTATAAAGCCGATGAAAGATTTTAAACAATACTTTAACAAACAAAACTTTTAATGTGAAAATAATTGGAAAATTCACAAAATTTATATCGCGTGTCTGTAGAGAATACCTCTATTAATTAGAGTTTCGTTGGGAAACCTGAGTTTTGCACCAAGGCCACGATGACCTGAACCATTGACCTTGTGATGGAAATCATACAACGATGCTTCCTAGCAGCATAAGCAAACATGTATCCACGGTCAGGCGTAACTAATCCGGAAATAAAAGCCAACGTGATTTCCTGGGAGGAAAACTTATCGTCATCATCCCCGTCGTCGAGAAAGTGATAATACCTATATCTCAATACAGGAAAACGATCTGTCGCAAAAGCATATGACACCATAATCAATTACCTCACATGTAGGCTGGCATCGCAATCGAATATGTAATGAATGACGTAGTTAAGTTCGTCACGAACTTTTTAAAGTCAACCAGTTGTAAGAATCGTATGTCTTTAATATTTAATAAAAGTTATGTTGCATATTTTGAACTGGATGCTGTTGCTGCCATAGGCAGAAACGGCACCAAGTTAAATTAGTTTCAAAATATTCAACAGTATGACAAATATTGCCAAAATATTCGAATATTTATGAGAAATGTCAAAATAGTCTTGAATAGACCTTTCCCACATTAGCGTAATTTTGGGAAATACCTTCCCAGAATGCAATTCACATACCACTTCGACGCACAAACAACATTACTTTACTATTGGAATCCGATACAACGTACTTTAAGTAGTTTATATGAAGAACTAATATCATAATATTATTGAAGTAAGTCATACATCATTGGAAAGCAAAGCCAATTTCTTATACAATTCTGTATTCGTTTTTATAGTTTTGTGAAATTTAATCCAGTTTATTGTGATTTTGCCCTAGCTCCTACTATCCACTTGATTTAATGAATCTAGGTATAATGGTGTATTTTATACGCAAATAAACCAATGAAAATTTCACAAAAATATAAAAAGTAATGCATTAATATTTAGACAATTGAATGCGCTTTCCAATGATGTATGACTTAAATAATATAGTGATTTTAGTTTATCGTAGGAACTGTTTAAATTGCGGTGTATTTTAGTGCAATAGTAGTAACTAAAGACGGGGCAGCTGCTTGTTGGCGGCGTTGGTCCGCTTAACGTGAAACTTGAACAACTCTTAGGACTTATATTGCCTTGATTTGTTATCAGTCCTAAATTCAGTCCATTCATATACCCAGGAAATGTATGACAATTTGCAGCATGGATATTTAAACCGCAACTATGCTTATACACAGTTGTTATCAGATCACCCATTATACTTGGGTTGGACGTTAACCTTGGCTCCCGAAGATCAGTGCTGATGTTGATGCTAAAGATCAAAGTCACCGGGTCAAAGTTACCAGAGTTCTCTCTTTGCCAGAAACTAACTTCAATTTGGTTGAGCAGTTCAATGAAGATATTGGAAGTGGTCCGTCCCTTGACACCTGTTTCTGGTCAAAGTCGCCACGTTAGAAAAATGATTGAATTGCGACTACACAAACAGTTTTTGCCCCAAAGAACCTGGTTGACCTTGAGGTTAAAGGTCAAGGTCATCTCTTAGTGTCAAGATGCTATTAAAGTTATCAGTTTTCGATTTTAGCAGATCTTAACTCATTCACACAAGTCCAATGGGCGTATTATAAGATAACCGTATGGCCAATATTTGAGCCCAGACATAAATATACTCCCCTTGTACAGAAAGATGAAAAGAAAACAATTCCTTTTTTTCAAAATGGTCGGCACATATTTTTCCGTTCTAGACGCTAGCCGCTATACTACAAATTTGGCAGATATCTAGCACATATTGGGCCCTATGGTGTTAAAGTTTCAAGCGTAGTTTTCCCCAACAAAAATTCCCTGTCTAATTCTGGGTATACACGCACCAACCGATTGTAGTTTGTCAGACAAGTAATTAGCCAACGAGTTGGTGTTAATCCGGTGGTGTATGGCCTTGCAGCGACTGAAAATTGATGTTAGTCGGCCGATGAGCGCCGATTAAAAAAGGAATCGGGAGAGTCGGCGAGGTCAGGGATGATCTGGTGGTGTATGGCCTACCCGATCCGACTCGACCTCGACTGTCCTGTCTTGATGTACGTTCATAACATATACGAATATTGGAATACCCTACAGCTTAAATTTGAATTTTAAAAAAGATGTGCTGGCATCGAATTCAATATTGGCCCCCTGAGCTGTTGAAATGTGGGTGCGCCGATATTGAATTCGATATTGGCCCTATGCATCATTGACCAACCGGCGTGTCAACGTGAAACTCAATAGGCTACTGGTCCCTGCCCCGTTGGCAAACGGGCGCACAAATATATTAAACAAGCATTCTGTAAGTATTGCTTTGCAATACATGTCCCCTACCTGGTGATATAAATCTTTAGAGATTGACAGTCAAAAATTTCATTAAAATTGTCAAAAACAGCTGAAGCTCGAACATGATCTGTATGTAACTTCTCATAACATAGCAATAAATCAAGTATCAGTTATATATGGTGAAGGAGAAGGAAAGTCTTGAAAGCTGATATGTTTGTATTTCATAAGTCGAAAGGGGGCATAACTCCATGAAAAATTGACGAAAATGTCTGAAACTCGAACTTGGTCTATAACTACTAAAGCGATGCACCGATTTTCGCTTAAATATCTTGAAAGTGTGCGAAAAAAAGTGCAGAAAGCTGATATTTTTCGTATTTCTTAAGTCGAAAGGGGGCATAACTCCACTCCATCAAAAATTTACGAATATATCTGAAACTCCAATTTGGTCTGTAACTTTTCATAACAAAGCAATATAGCAGTTCTCAGTATAATATCTTGAGACTGCGAAAAAAGTGTGGAAAACTAATATATTTTGTATTTCATAAGTCGAAAGGGGGCATAACTCCATGAAAAATTGACCAAAATGTCTGAAACTCGAACTTGCTCTGTAACCCCTTATTCTAAAGCGATGGAACCGATTGCTCCTTAAATATATCGAAGGGGTGCGAAAAAAGTGCGGAAAGCTGATATTTTTCATACTTCCTAAGTCGAAAGGGGGCATAACTCCATCAAAAATGTACGCATACATCTGAAACTCGAACTTGGTCTGTAACTTCTCGTAACAAGGCTATGTAGCAATTCTCAGTATAATACCTTGAAAGACTGCGAAAAAAGGTGTGGCGAACTAATATTTTTCATATTGCATAAGTCGAAAGGGGGCATAACTCCATGAAAAATTGACGAAAATGTCTGAAACTCGAACTTGCTCTGTAACTCCTTATACTAAAGCGATGCACCGATTTTCGCTTAAATATCTTGAAGGAGTGCAAAAGAAAGTGCGGCAGGCTAATATTCTTCGTATTTCTTAAGTCGAAATGGGGCATAACTCCATCAAAAATTGACGCATATGCCTGAAACTCGAACTTGGTCTGTAACTTCTCATAACAATGCAATAAACCAATGCAACTAGTTGAATACCTTGAAGGACTGCGAAAAAAAGTGCAGAAAACCAACTGCGACCGACGGACGGACGGACGGACAGATGGAGTGCAAACCTATAGTCCCCCCACCCCCGTTTTACCGGTAGGGGACTAATTAGGGTCCCTACGCCGTTAATGTTTTACAATAGTGCTGCTGCTGCTGCTGCTGCTGCTGCTGCTAACGCTAGCATTAGCACACCTACTACTACTACTACTACTACTACTACTACTACTACTACTACTACTACTACTACTATTACTATTACTATTACCATTACTATTACTATTACTATTACTATTACTATTACTATTACTACTACTACTACTACTACTACCGCTACCGCTACCGCTACCGCTACCGCTACCGCTACCGCTACCGCTACCGCTACCGCTACCGCCACCACTACCACTACCACTACCACTACCACTACTACTACAATCTTTAAGCCGCGAAAGGACAAGTGCCTTTAATTACTAGCCCATCTGTGGCTAAACTCTTGACTTCTAAAAATGAATGTGTGCTTTCGCCTTGTCACATAGCTATAGGGCAGCATTAAACTTCGTTTTCTCAAGCTAAAACTACACCATCTATAAAGTAGTTAATCTTTTTTGATGAAATTTTATTTTACCTTCGCCTTCGGGCGATCTCGTTCAGATATTGTAATATAATTAAACGACACAAGATTTATTTTACCATGTGCTCAGCTATAGTTCGTGTCTAGCGTATTTTTTAAAATGTTTATTTTATTTTCTATCTACCTGTCTCAAGCCAAGATTTTATAGCCATCGTTCAGCCTGTGTATAGACCTTATTTCTTAATATACTTCTAGAATGGGGGGATGGGGGTAAGGTGACTTTGCTCAAGTTTTAAAATGCAAATCTTTTTAACGTATAGCATAGTCAATACTATCTATTGTGGACACTTGCTTATGGGCCAAACATATGGTGGTTCTTTAAGACGGGTGGGTATATGGCCATCCATCTTAAGGGAATGAATAGCGGTGATTTCACCACAAAAGCTATTTGTTATCGTAAAAGATTTTAATTAAACGAATACCTGTCTTTAGTGGCCACTTTTATGGTCAATAGAGTGTCTGTTATAGACAGGTTTGACTGTAGGCTTACATGCCTTGAAGTCACACAAGCCGAGCACGTTGCCGCTAAATTACCACGACAAGTTTTCTAGCCACCAATATCATAATTAATTGTGCTCATTTTAAAACAGTGTTGCAAAAGAGTACAGTAGGTTTTCGCATTATTGGTTTCATAATTTAAATTTTCCCTTTGCTATCTCTGGCCAGTAGGCACGCATTTTAGAGTATTCTGGGCAGCCTAGTATCGGTTAAAACATTACATTAAACGCCAAACGAATGCTGCAAGGCTTAATGTTAGAGAGATATTCTCCAACAAGTTTTATTGTATCAAGGTCTTTTGTCATAAAAAAAAACCCCCACAATACCTCGGTGGGAGAGGTGGGTGGTGGCACCGTTCAACGATCATGGTCTGCCTAATATCACGCACAACACCCACCATCCTTACTTTGACTGCCGACATGTGAGGCTTCGACGCATAAACGGCAAGAAATTCCACCCGAATTCACCGCGCTAGCAAACCCTTGAATTATCACATAAAACCGAACAATTGCGAACGAACATTGTATTGAGCAAAGTGATACTATCTTTTCACCAGCACAAAACCGTATTGAGTGACGTCACGTCGTCACAATAAGCGGTTTATTTCTTTACTGTGCTCGACTTGCAAAACAAGACTAGAAAAACTGGAAGGAATTCAAACTGAATAATAGAGCCTTACTCCTAACCCATATAGGATACAACCAAAATGCGAAAGACTATTATTATTATTTCAAGTGTTTGTTAAATGGATAATATTTTGAAGTGGCGGAGAGCAGCAGCTTTCAGGACCACTATTCTCAGCACACATAGAGGGAGCCATTTCTAGCTAAGCCACGCCCATTTCTAGCTAAGCCATGCCCATTTCTAGCTAAGCCACGCCCATTTCTAGCTACGCTCTGATCACTTTTTCGCGTATTGGAATCAATTTGAAATTTTTCAATCTGAATTCACAGGTAATTATACAGGCAAGCTGTTGAATATTTTAAAACTAATTTGACTGGGTGCGTTTGCTGCCTATCGTAGAAACAACGCCCAGTAGAATTAGTTTCAAAATATTCAACAAATGTTTAATATATTGTAAATTCATCAAAGCCCTACAATTCATACACTTCGTGGTGGATTTTTTCTATTTTCATGACGGAGCTATACGTCATTATGATTGTGTCGTCAGCTACCAAACGGTGTAATTGATTATGACGTCAGATATTTGAGTGACAGACCGAATCCCTACATTAATATGATATATGAAAACGAATGCTGGAAGATTTCAGCAGTACAAGGCACCGATACAGGACCAGAAACATAATTATAATATAATAAAATTATACTTCATAAAGTAACAACAATCAAAAGCGTATTTTTGGCATGTCCTATTCATTGATAATCACACATAATTATATCTTTCTATACAAAGCACATCTTCATTTGACAATAGCTGCCCAAACTTGATCGCAACAAAGTAAGTCACTGAAATTATATAAATAGGAATTAAAAGAAATAAATGTACGTTAGCGTCAATTAAATGTAGTTTACAGATCCAGATGTCAAGTGTTTACGACGACAATGGCGGCGAGGGCGGCGTCAGCGGTCGCGGCGGCGGCGGCGACGACAACGACAGCAAGGACGACGACGAACCCTTATGCTATTACCATTTGGATATTGGTCCTTGCACCAATATCATCTGACTATTGGTCCTTGCACCAATAGCATTTGAGAAATTGGTCCATGCGACATTATCATTTGGATCTTGGTGCAAATATGAGACTGTATATCGGTCCTGCGTCGTTGACCAATGCGGGTCTGCGTCGTTGACCAATGGACCACGCCGATATCCTAATAATTATTGGCCATGGACCGTTGACCAATGAGAGCGCCAAATCCAAATGTATATTGGTTCTGAACTGTTTGCTAAACGGCGCATGACCAATGGTCAATGGTGCAATTTGTATATTGGGTCGCTACATATATACGTTGAAACCTCACCGCCCAAGAATCCAATTTTCAATGTAACTCTACAGGCGAGCTGTTCAATATTTTGAAACTTATTTGACGGGGTTAGTCAAATTAATTTCAAAATATTCAACAAAATGTTTATTAAATAGTAAATCCATCAAAGACATACAATTCGTACAATTGACGGACTAATCCATGTTCATGACTGAGTAGTTCTGTCAATTATTATTGTGACGTCAGCCTACATGTGACGTAATTGATTATGACGTCATATACTTGACTGACAGATTGAATTCATCCATTGTGGGTGAATATTGAACGTAAGAAATATATCAAAACGCTGACGTTAACCCCTCAGTTGTGTCAAGTTAACCTTTTAATGGTCAAACTGGCTAAAACAACTCTGCAGTGGTCTTGAGGCATATCTATCAGTAGGTCAAGAGAAAAGTATTTTTGAAAATTACCTACTGGAATGACTAGCTCGTTAACCGAGCCAGCCATTCCAGTGATACATTTTCAAAATAAATAATTTTTTTACCTGCAAATGGGTACTGGGTAAGCCAAAGCTTGAATTTTCTTTATCATTTAATGGTCAAGCCGGTCAAGGTAGATTTGCAAAAAATAATATTCTTCTAACATTAAAATTTCTTGAAAGCTGTTAACCATTAAAATGCTTAAATGATATAAGTAGTATTATTAGCGCTGTTGACAAACGCATTAATATAAGTGCAATATCAATATATTTAACATGTGAATTATCATTGTGTTTATCTATCTGTAAAATACCTGTCTAGTTACGGTCTATGTGTGTCATTGATAAACATCTCTTTCCGTGGATGACTGATTAACACTTTCAACGCGACTGACAAAATTGCGACAAATTATTAACAATATTAGAAATATGGCCATGAGCATTTTGAAACTAATTTATCTGGAACCGGGACCAAAAGATTCCAGTCATAATAGTGTCTAACGACGACTCCGCCGCTTTTCTGAATATGGATGCATTGAATTACAATGCGGGAATTTTAGTGTCCAAAGGATTAGCAATGAGTTAGTGATCTGGTAATTAATAATCCACTTGTATGCCACGCTGATAAGCTCAGTAAAATGTATTCTCCTCGTAAAACGGGAATAGATCGTAAAACAGGATTCGGTACATTGCAACAATTGTGATTAGGTAAGTAAAGTTAGAATATTTCCGTTTATGCAGTTTGAAAACTTGAGCTTAGACTAAGCAAATATGAAACAGAATGTATCTATTATGTTAGAATTTTAGGTTCAAATGTGTTGTAATAAATTAATAATGACGCGCTCATATGAGGTTTGATTTCGGCAGTAGTCAACATTTCTCTCTCTCTCGCAGATTTTTTTACTTTCTCTTGAAATATCGTTCTACATAAAGGTTGTCATCAAGCACAACGAGATAGATCTATTCACTAAACATACCGGATATATATGTCCCGTACACGAAACTTAACTAATTAACTTATTATAAGTTATTATACCTCTAGGCTGAAAGGAAGAAGATTATCTCGGACGAAAAGTTATGTGCCTCATGCGGGCACTACTCCTAGTGCTAGTTTGGGAGAGGAGTATTATCCTCGCGTGGACCGTCGTCGCTGAATCCTTGCGAGAGGCAAGTGCCTCGCGCGGGCCTCCATCTTGGGAAGGTGTCGCCACTGCTTAAAGCGGGAGAAGAGTAGTAGGCTAAATTGGGCCCACTCTAATTTTTCAACCAAAAATGCTTGAGGAAGAAAAGACCATACCTAGTGAGATCATGACTATAGGGATGCGTGCTGTTTTACGTGAAGACGGGACGAGCGATTCCTGATGGATTCCCTCGTCACCGTCTTATGTGATTCCTAGTATGCTGAATTAGTAGATACCACAGCCTGGCCATCACCGCTCGGAAACCACAACAGTTTCCCAGAGTCGGATCAGCCCATGGTGCGGATAGGGACATCCAAACAATTAGGAAGCCACAAGGCTGAGTGGAGCATGAAGAGAGACAAAATCTTGGAGTTATGAGTCTTACCGGAGTGCGGGGCTAGATTATTGCACTGCCGGAAGAGAAGAGTATATTACCGAGTTGGTAATGAAGAAAGTGTCTCTAATCATTATGCACCTATCCTATCGAGCTGAATAGAAAAGGTTTAGTCGGTAGCATGCCGGGCTAAACAGAGTTATAGCACGGACAGCGACCTCAGTGAAAAATTGTTGGTGGCGGGAGAAGGTGCTGCATATATAAATGTTGCTGTATAGTGTTTCCTACGTGCACTGCAGTCCTGTATTTTCTATAAATAAGCAAAACATCTGAACTGATGGCCACTGGTCATATATAAACATAATCTAACCAGAACAATTAGTACGGTATCAAATGATCAGCGTTATATATTTAGTACAGGTTAACAAACCTATTACGGTGCGGTTAGTAAAACACCTTACAGAAAATGAGAATAACTATAAACAAACTTCAGAAATTATAACTAGCGGGCCTAAGACCGTTACGGTACCTTTTAGTTATCGGGACCGTTCTTAAGGATACAATATAATTAAAGAAGTACATATAGAGAAATAATTAAACTGTGAAGTATAGTTACTTGAATACTCGGTAATCATTCTTAAGTTAGGCTACCGTGTTACTGAAATTGATACATCATTCTGTAGTTGACGTGCGTTGATGCTGTCTCAGGAAGCTGGAAAGTTCCCGCAGGTCGGTGCCCGCAAGCTGTTGTCCGCAAACAAGATTCCCGCAAAAACACTCAATGTGGGAGTACATCGCTTCGCACTGTAAGCCTAATAGGATGTCTAACGAGCAGTCAGCAAAAGATACGATAGTACTACTATGGTGAAGAATTGTTCCGTACACCGATGGCATGGATGGAAGTTGTAAACAACCCGATCACAAGCGGGGGTTGTCAGAGGCAAACGAAGATACAAAACAAAGCTTCACGGTGCTGGGTACGTCAGCCATCTCTGACAATTCACCGGGCAGAGTTTACTTGCTGCGGTCGAAAGTCAGAAGAACCTACACGATATTAGTGCAGTGACGGTTGAAATACCACTTTTAGGCATGGCCGGCAGATCCGGCGAGTCATCCATCAAAGAACATCATGCTTCTACATCTGTAGACTCACATATTCAGGCCGTAAAGGCCTCACCACAAATTTGTGTTCCGAAGTAGATATTGATATTCGTGAACAGTAATCAGAAAGTTCCAAATTGCTCCCGTAAGTAGGGAGTTACAAAATTGTTTTAGTGCGGTGGGTTTGGCAACTGCCAGCTACGGGAGAAAACCCCGACACATAGCGAAGTAGTACGCGTATTGTCTGTTGCGCTGATAGTAGCTGGTACAGATCCAACCTGTTCGACCCCTGGCCGAGGATGCTCTCGATCTCTGGATCGCGTCTACTTTTATACTCCTCGTGACATCACAGGTGCAGGCCCCAACCAATCATCGTTCGAGCAACAGCCAATCGGCACGTAGCTAATAATAGCGCAGTCGAATGTTCTAGAACATTCTAGAAGTTCTGCGACCACGTGGTTATGACATCACGGCAATATTTTGAAGATAATCAAGAAGGGTTTTCCGTGGATAACTCAGCCATTTCTTAAACGAAATGGTTTACAGATTTAAAAAGCTCGTTGAATTCTGGTCTTGATTAATTCCAGATTCAACAGGAACATGCAATCAATAAAGATTACAGGGTACCATCTCAGTACACTAAAAGCACCATCCTATCTTGGACGTAAACTACGTGCTCCATCAAAAATAACATCCTGACGTGCGCATGCGCATCATGCATTTTAATGAACTTAGTCGTTTTCGCAACGCGATCTCTCTCATAGGCCCATATATGCTTATGGCTCTAACCAGAGGGGGGGGGGGGCGTGTTCAAGGAACGAATCCAGGACGGGCGGCGCATACCCAGCTTAGCTGGTACGGCCGGTACTCGACTGGTCGATCCGAACTAAACTGCTCAATCACCTGCCCAGTAATGGTCAGAACATTGCACTACATGGAGGTCATTCAAGTGCAGTTGTGCTTCAAGATGTGCTACTGGTAACTGTGTTAGCCGTTGGAGATAGACATTGATCGATGTGGTGCATAACCTTTGAACAGCCACTGCCGGATAAGGAAGTATATCACGCAATGCCTGCAGGTGGAATTTCCAATCACCGGTATGCTCCGATTTGACAAATAGGCACAGAATACAAACCATGTCATGTACTGAATCTAAAGTTGTGCTGTTCAGAGATTTTCAACTGAGTCATTTTCCTTCATTTTGGAATCCATCATTTGCAAGACAATTGTCAGGAAGGCACTCTCGACAGCTACTTCACCATTTATCACGGCATCATACTGTATGGCTAGTTCATGGAGGTCAACGGTATTGGCATCTGCTGAGCCAATTCCAGCACTGTCCAATGGTATTCCTCGTTGTCTCTTCTTCCTCTCTGCCCACCATTGTCACATAGTCCATGCACTCCATGCCTGCTTCTTCATTTCGACTGTCATCATCACTCTCACGAGATTATGATGCAATCGGTACGAGGGTAGCAAACAACTTTGTAGCTAGCATCGTGTTCAGAACTGCATCTACTAGAAATTGTCCCCCCGGAAAGCCCTAGCATAGTCTTTGACAGTCAATATATGGGTGACTGTATTCTCCGCATATACCAGTCCTAGTAGGCATCGAAGTCCTGGCCATGCCATGCTATGATTTGATATCATATTGAACGTAAAAACTCATCAGCATGTGGAAGCCACCTACTCTCAGTTCGATTCCATGCACCTCTCTCTCTCTCTCTCTCTCTATCTCTCTCTCTAAACAATAAAATAATCATTACCTTCATTTTCCAATGATTAAAAATTAGGAAAATATCTTAGCTTGGCTGATTTAAAACCCGTCTTTCACAATCTTCTTTGCTGAAACATTCTGAAACTCATGAAACGTCATTTAGAGCTAAACCAAATTTGTTCAAGGGATCCTGATTGGTCCAATACTTATGTGGCCATCTGGGATAACCTCATTATTGTGAAAGTGATATCTTCTCCAGAACAGCTGAACGGATTGGGCCGAGATTTTGGAGATGTGATTTAATTTATGTGCCTCTATTGCTGTTGACAATAATTAATATTCCTTGTAACAACTGGCTTTAATGTATGCGTGTCTATAGCTTCAGCCAAACATATTGCACGTCCATCGCTACAGACAGTAATCAATATAGACTGACAGCTAGCAAACCTTTTGACTGACAACTGACGCACATATAAATACAAGACTGTTTTTCTGGCCATTCTGACAAACAGCAAAGTAAAGAGGTGTCTTTACTAGTGATAATGACTGTTGTTTAATTTTAATAAGAGGTTGGGTGTAAATGCAACATGTAATCATATTACTGACAAGATTTCTCGGTCGATGATGCACCATCACAAATCTTCACATTTAGCGCCCTGAAGTATGGACCCACACCACACCACACCTGGGGGCGGAGCATAGTGTCCTCTTGCACTCCACAAGCATAGGGGTAGCTCGCCTACCAAATTTTGACTGGAATTCCATCCACCGTGTTAGGAGTGATTGCATTACAATCAATTTCTTGATCTTTTGACCCTGACTCTGACAACCCACCCCCATAGTGGTGGAGTCTAAGGTAAATGTCGTCACCCAATCCGCAATTATATGCATAACATACATACCAAATTTGGTTGAATTCCACAAAACGGTTTGGGAGGAGATTGCGTGACAGACAGGTGGGAGGGGCCGAGCCAAATCTAAATGGCGTCTCGCAAAGCGCAATTATATGGGTAACCCACATACCAAATTTAGTTGAAATCTGCCCAAAGGTTTGGGCGGAGATAGCATGACGGGCCAATGGACATGTGTGTGGGCGGACAGTGGACAGGCGGACAGATGGACGTAAGTGATTATAATATCACGACAGGTTTTTTACAGCATGGTGATAATTAGTGCATCGCTAACCCTTTTGCCTGTTACAATATTTGATTAAGAGGACTAATGCCCAAAGTGCATCTATAGCTTCCGCTAAAAGTCAACTAGATTGCTCAGTCGATGGCGCATTACCGCAAATCCCCACATTCACCACAATAACCTCTTAACTCCACCCCACTCATCCCGGGAGTGGAGCCAAATATAAATGTCCTCTTGCAATCCACAATCATATAGGCAACACACCTACCAAATTTGATTGAATTCTATCCAACAGTTTCAAAGGAGTTGCATTGCAATCAATTTCCTGACCGTTTGACCCCTTCCACACCCCTGAACATAAATGTCACCCTGTAATCTGCAATTATATGGGTAACCCACATACCAAATTTGTTTGAATTCCGTGCAACGATTTTGGGAAGAGGTAACATGATGGACCGTTTTTTTAAGGATATTTCACCTTTGGACCCCGCTCTTGCGCCCACCCACTGAGCAACAGTAGGCAAAGACAACGCTAAATG
Source organism: Chaetoderma sp. LZ-2023a (assembly GCA_034401795.1). NCBI lineage: Eukaryota > Metazoa > Mollusca > Caudofoveata > Chaetodermatida > Chaetodermatidae > Chaetoderma > Chaetoderma sp. LZ-2023a. The sequence goes on from CM067372.1 coordinate 118,722,867, forward strand.
TCGTCTTACAAAGCTCAATCATATCGGTAATTTACATACCAAATTTGGTTGAATTCTACCCAACAGTTTTGGAGGAGATATTGTGATGGATGGACAGACCGAAGAACAAGGCGATCATAATATCATCGACTTTTTTCAAATCTGACTGTCGATTGCTTCAGCCAGACAACTTGCTTTTGCCCTGTAGGTGGGGCTTAGAATACACCTTCCATATTCTCTGCGTGTCGTAAGAGGCGATTAAAGGATGTACGGGTGAGGTAACCCTGACAGAAACCTTGAGTGCTGAAGACGGAGGTTCCAGGCTGCACAGCGCACTCTAATAAACCATGGATCCACGCACTTAGCGCTTATGATCATGTCGATAGTCACTTACAGGACTGGTGGTATGATCAGCGAACGAAAAGAAGAAGAAGACTGGTACAATAAATGATTGAGAGCAGTGATGGTCAAAGTGTCCTTGTCAATTGAGCCAATAATTACATCTCTGTCCCTTTAGACTGTCAAGCAGTGATAATTAAAGCGGCACTTGTGACAATATCCAATGATTCTGTGTATTGCTTCAGGAAGTCAATTTGCTTTTGGCGGGTAAAATAATTGATTGACCACACTAATAGTCAAAGTAGCAATATCAATTGCACCAATAAGCAATATTTCACTAATTGGTGTCACTTTCAGCCATTAATCAATAGCCTATAACGGTAACAGCTGGCTATAATTTATGCAAGTTAATCATTTCAGCCAGCCAATTTCCAGGAGTTAACGTCTCTCTGTTCTAGTAGTAATGGCTATTTTGATAATACTTACAGTAATGCTAGTACAAGTAGCAGTGTCTCTGTCGACAAAGGGAAGTACTTTACGGACAAAGCATTGGATTTATCTGATTCGCAAGCGAAAACAACGAAAATAGGTAGCCTAGTATCCATCTATAAGATTGCATGATTAGAAATTAATTTTTAAAGGTTTTACTGTTTTACCATTACCAACGCTCTGTCATGTCTTCTTGGTCAATATCGTAAAAAACACGTGATTGATAGACGCACTTTTTCATTGGTCCTCCAGAGTCATGTGGTTTTAAGTGGTCATGGCTTAATTGGCCTTATATGGAGTGGCTAAACGGACGTGCTCTGGTGAGCTTGTTTGTACAAGGACGCCCACCAGAACACACCCTTTTGGCCACTCCATATAGGATCAATTAGACCACACCCATACGGAAGCACCTGACTTGAGAAGACCAATGAAAAAGCGTGCCCATCTTTCGCCTTTACTACTCATTTACAACATTCTGTAGACATTGATGTCGGAAAAGTGGTGGATGTCTTTGTAAATGGACACAGATGAAGAATGTTTGGGGGATATGTATTGTTTGATAGGGAAGCCAGTCGGTCATACTAACGAGCAGATATCATACTCTATTAAATGAAACAAATATGTAGCATGTCCTTGATATGTTCCAACTCTTACAAAAACAGTTAGCACCTATGAATTATTTTAAAAAGAGGCCAAAGGGGTATCGGTCAGCTGAAACATAGGCATTTCAACTAGAATGGTCATCGCCTATAACTAGAACCGTATGATTCTTACCAGAATTACAACCAGAGCATGGGTTAGTCCTGCCAAACTTGGTCAAAATTGGACCAGAGGTTCATGTAAAAAAACCAATTTCGGCTGCAGAGTCAATAAAATAAAAAATCTGAATATCGTCACCAAGACACTGTATTTTGACGCGTCAATGGGGGCGATGTTTTAAAGCTACTAGCTTCCGTTTAACAAACTTAAATTGTTCTTAAGTCCCTAATCATATTTCCCAATTTTCATCCTGATTCTTTCAGCGGCTCAGGAGAAGTCATTTTAATGAAAGTTAGGTGATCCAAGATGGCCGCCGAAGCATTTGGCCAATCAAGCTCCCAAATTAGCTGTTGCCTTAGACGGCGTTACATTACTCTCTAATCAATCCTACAAACGGTTTCAGAGAACAAGTATTTTAAAGACGTTTCTAAAAGGTTGCCAAAATCCAAGATGGCCACCAGGAAAATTAGCTAGTCCCACTTTATTTTGTTGATCCCTATGTACCAAGGACCTATATGAACAAATTTTGTTTAAATTGGTCAACTGGTTGTCTAGAAGACGACATTTCAAATTTCCCATCGCTTTAGTTTGGGAGTGTTTGGCGGATAAAGTCCAAGATGGCCGCCAAAGCGTTTATCTGACAGTTTCGAAAGTGAAATCAGCATAGCCAAAACTTCAAAATCCATTAAAGAAAGGAATCCAATATTGCCACCAAGACGCTGAATTGTGATTTGTTGATGGCGGCTCTGTTTTCAGCATACAAATTCTCGTCTTATGCGGTTACAGGGCGGGACATCAGCTCTGATTCAAGATTTAGTTTAACAAATACTCGTGTTTCTCTTGCATCTCATTAATCACGTGGTCTCTGAATGAGCTGTTGTGAGCTATCCAGCATCATCAACAAAGTACTATTCACGCGATGATGTAGATTACATCTTTGCAGTGTAAAGAACATCTCTGTTAAGTTTTATTAAAATCCGAAGAGACGTTTTTGATTAATAAGGGCAATGAAAATCGTTAATCCAATTCGGTCTACAGCCACCTTCCCTCAATGCATTGCGCTTACTACTGGTTAACGTTAACCGGAACCAGTACCAGGAACAGTGCTCCGGTTAACATTAAACTGTAATAACCACAATGAAGTGTGGGATTTGGACTGAAAACCGAATAGAAACTACGCCGTCGCCACAGACACTGACACAGCCTACGCCGGAAAAGGTACAACCGCATAAACGTGTGTGAAAAGTGGAACACGAGTTAGATGATGACTCTACTATCAACAGAAGCGTAATAGAAGCCGATTTTGTCAAATGACCTTTCAACTAGTTGAAACATTAAAATTTGAAATCATGTGAGATGACGTAATTTTTCGAAATGCGACAAGGGTACATACAGAACAGACAAGCATGTGTTGCGCGTAAACGTAGCGTTTCACGCTTGGCTGAACATAGTATCTGACTATTCTATTGACTACAGACGTACATTACCTGAAAAAGTTGAGATCCTTAATCGTCACACTTGGCAGCGCAGTAAATTGGAACAACGACTACACTTCCGTCGCATGTATAGCTTGGTATCTTGGGCGTGAACGATGATTACTTTCATGAATGGCGTCTAACGGAGTACATTTCACTGGCTGGTTGAATTAACCCAATCAGCCTTATTGATTATACATTTTTTAATTGGTCGGTGTGAGATATGTATGGTGCGAAGAATAGTGTTGCTGGAAGACTGAAGAATAAAACAGCAACAGTTCCATCAACACGGTTTTAGAAATGTACATCAGTTCGTTCCCGGGTTTTACGATATTCATTTGCCTGCACCAGTAAAGGGTTAAGCTTAGGTAGACAGGTTTCCCATGTGATCTTTTGTGACATGGTACTTATTCGTGTCATGATGTTAATTTCGTGGCCGTACAGCGATAGGGTATGATATATGTGTATTGTAGAAGTCGTATGCATTGAGTGTAGGTGGTGGTGGCGGTAGTTGGTGCTGATGCCCGTGTGAAGGCCGGTGTGGGTTCGCGTGGGTGTGTTTTTGGGGGTGGGGTGCTGGAAAGTCGGGGTGGGAAGGGATGAGTGGGGGTGTAGTAGTAGTAGTAGTAGTAGTAGTAGTAGTAGTAGTAGTAGTAGTAGTAGTAGTAGTAGTAGTAGTAGTAGTAGTAGTAGTAGTAGTAGTAGTAGTAGTAGTAGTAGTAGTAGTAGTAGTAGTAGTAGTAGTAGTAGTAGTAGTAGAAGTAGTAGTACCCGCTAGCTACCGTTAGCCATAGCCGTAGGCTCAGTAGCAGTCGATACAATAGCAGCAGCAGCAACAACAGTAGCAGCAGAAGCCGCAGTATTCATTCTGGTTGCCGCCGCTAATCAGGAGGATGGCGTGGGACTATGATATGATCTATTCAACACCATACTGTTTTAAAATCATTGTAGGGAAAGTCACTTCTCGAAACAGCGTGTCTATCCCCCTGTGCTCAAACTAGATGAGTTATCTCTTGTAACAACACTAATTGGAACTGTCACAAATATTCTCTTGGATTCGTGACAGCGACATCCACACAGGAACTGTCAAAGGCCCCCTGCTGAGCTGATTGATAGAAAAAGGTAGTATAAAGTTCAGCTTTCAACGGTGGTATTAACGTGTTTCTGGCTTAACATGGCCATTTTAACATTATGGCGCCAATTCATTCTAACTTGTTTCCTCTCTGTGGTGAAGTTTATCTCAATTTCACAAATCGTTATTCAATTCTTTTCGCAGAAGAGAACAGAAGATCGCTAGAATAGCCATAATGGAAGAATCCGATCTGCTGCACAATTATCTGACGTCATATTGAACCTTTCCAGTTTTAGCTATCATCTCTAGCTAAGCTCCACTAGCTAAGCTCCACCCACACCTCGATCGTGTTGGGATCGATTGCTCCCTGAACTCCCTAGCAATCAATTACCAGAAAACTGTACAGGTAAGCTGTTAAATATTTTGTAATTAATTTAACTGGGCGTTGTTGCTGCCTAATTAAGTCAAATTAGTTTCAAAATATTTAATAGAATGTTTATTAAATTGTAAGGGCACACAATTCCATTCGTACAACGTGTCGGACTATTAAGCGTAAAGACGGACTAAAGCGAGTCACTCATGCCATAATTAATTATGACGTCATCTGAACATCACTTGGTTGATTATGACGTCAGATAATGGATGGAACAACTGGAAAGGTACATTATGTCACCACATATACCATACGTATTTAAATCACTTGCTAACTCACAATTATAATAACATATTATAACTTGAAAAACGTAAAGTTCACCAACTGCACGAATTGTACGTCTTTGATGGATTGACCATATGGTAAACATTCTGTTGAATATCTTGAAACCAATTAAACTATGATCGAGCTGTTCCTGCCATAGGCAGCAACATACCAAGTTAAATTAGTTTTGAAAGATTTAACAGCTTCCACCTATCAGTACCTTGCTGTGTAGATACTGGGAATTCCTGTTTTAAAGTATTAAATTTATTACAACAAGCGTAAAGACTAGGACGACGCTTAGCTAGAAATGTGCGTGGCATAGCTACCAACGGATTCTTTTATTACTGTTCGCGGTATGCTAAGCTATTGAGCTAGATAGATAGTCTTTTGGCCAGAGTTGTAAAGACCACATCAACTGGAGCACGCTAGTGGTTGCGATTACACATTCCAACAACATCATATATTTTGTGTCTTGCGATTTGTCGTACAATATCAAAAATGCACTTTCTATTGAAAGCATTTTTTCCCCGGGATTTTATTATCGTGTCGTTGATATTGTTATAGCGTTGTTCATGAACGCACGCTTATTAAATACATACCAAAGTAAAAATATAGGCCTATACATTCTTGACCCATTCATGACGAAGCCGGCCAAATCCGGCCTTTGCAGTGGACTTGAGGAATGTCCATTTGCACTCAAGGAGAAGACTATTTTTGAAAATTTACCACCGGTAACCGCGCCAGCCATTCCAGTGTTAAATTGTCAAAAATAGCCTTCTCTTGACTTGCAAGTGGACATTCAATAAGGAAATATTTAGATTTTCTTGACCAAATTTTGTCATTAAAGAGTGAATTCTATTTGTTATTCATTTAAGATCTATGGTATAGTGCCTACGTGTAAGTACGGACACACACACACGTGCGCAGTGCTTGAACACAAATTACTCACTGAGCGTACACTAGCCATCGAAAGGTTTAAACGCTGTACTTTATGGCTTTAATTTTATCTTTTGTCAATTGGCGTATGATGACTGACTCGTCCTCTCCGAGAGTCGCATGAAGCGGACTCGATGTCATCAAAGCAATCTCAGAGGAATGAAAGGTCCATTGACTACATCAATCCCCGATTGACAATGGACCTTTCCATTTTTAGCCATGCCCCGCCCATCACTAGCTAAGCTCCACCCACACCTCGCCGTGTTTGGATTGATCGATCCCCAAATGCCCTAGCCATCAATTTCCTGAAAACTATACAGGGAAGCTGTTGAATATTTTGTAGCTAATTAGACGGGGTGCTGTTGCTGCCATAGGCAGCAACAGCGCCCAGTCAAATTAGTTTCAAAATATTCAACAGAATATTGATTAAATAGTAAAAGCAAACAGTTTGTACAACAGCCCATAGACCGTCATCAAATATGCGTTCGTGACGTACTTATCGACGTCATTCATGACGTCATTCATTATGATGTCATTGTACACATCACGCAGTTCATTATGACGTCATATGATGGGTGGGTACTCTGGGGTGAATTACTGTCACCAGCATCACATGCGTGTTTCAGACAACTGCAGATACTCGAGAGTCATGTTCGTGTATACAATATTCACACGGTCTAACATATATAATATAAAGGTGATATTTCTCATCTAGGGGGCACACTATTTATTTTCGTTAAATTTTTTTGTTTGGAGGATTTGTAAGACTGCATACTTTTGGAAAGCATTCAGTGTGTAAATTCCAAAATCCAATGTTTTCATTTTCATCTAGGCCTTCCTGGCGGCCATCTCGGAAATCAAAATGGCTGCCAACCAAATCCTCCGGTACCTGATATATCTGCTACCAAATGGACCAGATTCATGAGTCGTCGTCGTTTTCACACCCTATGCGGCATTGCTAAAATGGCCACCGTCGGGAACACCTAATCCTAAATATATTGGCTTCAATTGGATATGAAATGATAATCTGTTTTGTAAATTTACGGGTTTACGTGTCTTTAGCCTGTATATTCCTGAAACAGAAAAGTTTTGCTGCCTGTTTTATTGTCGCATTTTGGTACATCGTTTGGACAAATTATATGACGCAATGGATACAGTTGTGGAAATTTAAGGGGAAACCACTTTCGTAATGAAGTTCCAAATGAGCCGTATGCCTACGCGCGGATACAATGGATAACTGGATAAATACAAACCCAAAAATTCAGATCGCACAAAAGAAGGGGGGATTCTCAGATTCTGGGACTAGCATTGTCTGTGCGTCATGGCACAAGGAATAAGAAGATTGCGAATCTTCTTCACTTCTTCATGCACAGAACTTTCTGCATCCTAACACAATGCAATGCCTCTATAAATATCAATAACAATTGCAGTTGTCGAAAACATGTACTAATGCAAGCCCTATTCACGTTTTCTTCATGCCAATATTTACTCATACATAGCATTGTATGAAGTGGCTTTTGACGATTTCTTCAAGGCGTGTCCAAGTCTAAAAGACGCATGCCTGCCAGCTACAGATGTGATAGAAGACGCCTGCAGTAAATCAAGCAAGGCCGAGTCAGTGAGGCTGGCTCATAGCGATCTTCTGCAAATACTGGCTAATAATAATATGCTAAATCTGTTTCAGGCGAGGGAGGCACAGAGGTCCAAATACGCGATGTTCAAGTCACAAATGAACTATCTGCACTGTGTGGAAACAATTCTTTTCTTTATTGCTGCATCCAGAAATGCTAATCGGACCCTTCATCTTGAAGCTGAAGAAGTGCTAAGCAAGTTATTATTTGCTTTTGCTTGAATCAAATGCAAAGGACGTTGGCCAAGTGCATATCATATATGTATGTACGCAAGCAAAATCATTCAGAAACGTGGCGAGAAGTTGAGATTGAAAACGTATCAGTGACGAAGAATGACAGTTCATTCACTTCAATTGGTGCAGACCATGCACGTGAGGATCCGAACAAAATGATGAAAATTCACTATTGACCAATTGGGATATCCAACAATGCAAATGCTAGACAGCAATTCTTCCTGGCTACTAACTGTTACGGTTATCTAGAGAGTTTAAGTGTTATTTTGATTTGCAAAAACTACACGGCCTAAGATCACCATGGCCTTGGATCAAGTGTTGTTAAACAGGAGGAGTACAGCACAATGAACACTATATAGGCTGTCATACTGGCACATGGTAATCATTTTGCTGTTGAAGGTGATATGATCTACAACAGTATCGCTCATGCTTATGTAGCACAAGATTGTATAGCACAAATCCTCAATGTAGACGAAAGAGGCAAGAAATTATATGAAGACTATGTGGAAAAACGCATTGATGCAATTTACTGGAGGGGTAAGCCTATGGACAGCAATGAAACGAGATAGGAACAGGATGTATATATCTGGAAACAAAAAGTCACAGTAAGGATTCGTGACAAGACTGTTGATCTAAAGGAAACAAAAGTGTGAAAGGCCGTCTATGCGAGCCTGATGATTCTTACAAAGTCGAGTCGAGACATAGATCTTAAATATTCAATTTAACAACTATGAATTCACTTTGAAACCAAGTGTTCTGCTTGGCCCATGTGGATCTGTATTACAATGAATTGCCATGTTGAGGTTAATCAAGCTTATTACCTATCAGTAGCCGACAACATAGGGGATTCAAAGGTACTAGGCACAGCAGAAGCCTTTGGATTGATAACCACTGAAGCTAGCAGGAGAATTGCGGTTGTTGAAGGAATGGTTATTGCACAGCTGACCACCAAGAAATAAAGCGACGATTGTGACAATCGACGACCTCAGCAAATGTTTTTGATGATAGGTTAATGAGTGTGACAGAAGGATATGATGAGATCATACATGTCTTTGATACATATCAAGCGGAGACGACGACCACATGGAAAGGACACAATTAGATACCAAGTCATAGATGATGTCAGTATTAAGCATATCCCTATGACTAAATTTTTGTTTCGGGACCTTTCACAATATCTGGCAGAGAAGACTATTGACGACAATACGGACTCGTTTCCGTTGGTCATCGCATCAGGCCACACTATACATAATAGGCTTCAGTTTGAGAGCAACAACCACGAGGAAGTTAGTACATTAATGATCTACCATGCAGAATGTGCAATACATCGTAATCTTGAAAAGGCAGAATTTATGATTTTCTCTACGGACACTGATGTCTCAATGCTGGCAATATCATATTATGACAGTTGGCAGTCTACCTATGAAGACGTCTATCTCAATGGTTCCTGGTATTATTGAGCATTATTGAACATGATTGACCTATTTGGAACGGTCTAGGTAAGGAAGAATGCAATGGCATCGCCCGTTAAAACTCATCTTAAAAGTAGCACATCATTATAGCACATGTTCAGGCTAATGTGTGGGGACAGGCAAGCATTTCTCAGCATGAGGTTTTCGATCCCCAACGGAATGGATACTACACGTAGACAGGTGGCCAACTACGGGCAAGAAGAACACATTATTTGCCAGTTCCAAAGGCTATCATTGAGATGATTAGGTGCCAATGCAACTCAAACTGTTCCTCCCATCGCCGCTCGTGTAAATCCAAAGACTTACCATGTACGGAGCGTTGCCAATTCTTAAAGTCTATCTATCAGATGAAGATGATGAGTAGGATGACGATGTTACTACGTAGACAACAAAACATTGTGGTTGAAATAACTGCGTTAGATGCTACCAAAAATTTCAACATGCCAAAGGTATCACAAAAGGTGCAACATTTGCAGATGATGTCTGTGAATTACATATTAAATCAGAAATCCTCTGCCAAAATACTATTTCTGTTACGTGCAGTTTATTATAGATGTTACAAATATATTCCGTAACTGAAAAATTATAGACATAGACATCAAAAGTATGAATCTGGTAACAGATATATCATTTCTCGGTCGATTTGGCTGACGGCCATTTTGAAAACAAAGATGGCCACCATGAAGACCGTAGTGAAAATGTAAACGTTGCTTTTTCACAATCAGCATATAGTAAGCTTTCTGAAAATTTGTTTTAGCAGCCCAAATATTCTGACCAAAATATAATATATAGACGCAATGATCCCTACTATACCGTTTTAGAAATGTGATGTTAAATAGGATAAATCATCGGAAGCTTCAACGAAACTTAGTTTCAAAATTTCTTTCAAAGTGACCAATGCTTTAACTCTGCACAATCCCATTCTAGAATCTACGACAGGCAGATATGTATTGTGTATTCTGCGGCTGCAATCAGTCCTTCTTTGTTTTTATGCACTCTCCTGCATGGCATTATATTTGCTGGCTACCGGTGGGAGAATTCCAAGGCTATATGTACAAGTGTGTCTTCTTGCATCCTTAGCGCATAGCCAAACGGGGACCATCTTTACTGAGCGAATTTTACGGACAGCGCCGACGTTTTACACATCTTGTATAATGCATCGTTAAAAATTGTGCTGACTGTCCAATAATGGTACGGAGGTGTTTGCGGTGGAAGGCATCAAGTTGGTCTAGTGCTACATTTGGAGCTGCCCAGCTCTTACAGTTGTACAACATCAATGATACGCAGGTTGCGTTGTACAAATGTAGTCGTTCTGTCAAGAGCATGTTTAATCTACGAATCCACATCTTCCAGAAGGACTGGAATGATATGTTTCCCATGACGCAACGTGCAACAATGGCAGCAGTACTGGAGAGCAGTGAGACCAGGATTTTATATTTCCTCCATTGTTCGCGGCCACGGAGTGGATCGTAATTTTTTTATATTCATACTTTGTCTATATGTATATTTGTGTAAAGTCTGTTTTCGATTCATTCATAAAAGAGATTCTCATTTTTTACTTTGCTTGCAGCTATTGGGAGTAGTTCGTAAAAGGGTTCCGTTTCCTTTTCTATGAAGTCCACATCGTCGGGATAATCCAGCTCTAGCGGCATACCCAGTATGTACATTAGGATGGTGTGTGGGTATTCTTGTGGAATTTTGCCACAAACATTTCAGTGATGCAGCAATGTAACAGGTGATAAGTCGTTCACTCGTTCGATTCGTTCGTTCGTTCGTTCTTTCTTTCGTTCGTTTGCTAGGTAGTTTGCTTGTTGAATAGCAAGATCTTTAAAGCGTTTGCTGATGTGTCGCAGAATGTTATTGCGTTTCCTGCATAGTTTGGCGTGGCCTTCAATTTGGCCACTTTGATATATGCGCAGCTGCAGTGCTTTCTGCGTTGCTGATAGTTTTACTGCCACAGGTTAATCATTATACCCATCTGCCCACCGATGGCCTTTTTGCATGACCATTATCCTATGGGCCGATTGATGTCTCAAACTCTGCAGACTTCACTGTCTTAACTCGTACTCTCAGCTTGGTGTCTGCAAGTAGCAGTCTCACTAGTCGCATCTCATCTTCATTACAACTGACCAGAGCCCATGTTCCCGAAGCTATCGTTAGCTAGCGATATCGTTGCACCCATTGCTTTTACGGGAAAAGGGGGTCAGTAATTTTGTGGTGTTTTGGTGGGATTGTAATTTTGCATAGGATAAACCCGTGGAAAATTGACATAGTTATTGGTAATTTTGAGGTGACGTTGTCCAGTAGTTTGGCTGAGCGACATGTATCTACTATATATGTGGAAATGTGTGTGCGTGTGCGTGCGTGTGTGCGTGAGCACGTGCGTGCGTGTGTCCGTGCGTGCGTGGGTGTAGGGTGTAGGAGTGGGGTGGGGGTTTGGTTGTAAAGAAAGTAAGCATATCCGTATATGCATATAGCTATGTTGTAGAGGTCTTATTTCAACATCGCTTTATGACAGTTTTGAAAGCGAGAAGTCCGGCTATAACAAATGGATCGTGCTTTGTCAACTGTACCATGCACCAATTATGCAGTCCGATATAGAACTACGCCCTATTCTAAGGCACACAAAACATGGAATTTCGTGTCACAACCTCTGCTCAAAGTGGTCATTGTTCTCTTACTACCGTATTAAAATATGCCCCAGAGTACCATTGCCTACACAGCAGTCAGTCAGAATTGATGAATTTACTTTTATGATACAGAGTGTGAACAAAGTGAAGCGCATACGAACATGTACAGTATTGTTTGAGATGCCAGTCAAACCGGCCGTACACAAGCGCGTGGTGCAGGCCGTTAAGCGGTCATTGAAGACGGATGGTCTCTTAATACTATTTGTATTTCTAAACGACAATGGTTAATTGTTCACAACATTTGGAGAATATGAAAGCAATTAGAATTAGACCTCCGTTTATTCTTCCTTGCAGCGATAGCGATCACGTTCATCGTCGTCGTCGCTATCTTCGTCGGCGGTGGCGGCGCCACCGCAGCAGCATCCACCGCCGACGACACAAACATCACCACCACCATTACCGCGACCACCACTACCACCCCGCAGCCGCCATCACTACCACCAACACTACCACCGCCACCACCACAGCCGCCGCTATTACTACTACTACTACTACTACTACTACTACTACTACTACTACTACTACTACTACTACTACTACTACTACTACTACTACTACTACTACTACTACTACTACTACTGCTGCTGCTGCTGCTACTGCTACTGCTACTGCTACTGCTACTGCTACTACCCCAACCACAACCACCATCACCACTACACACCGTCCGCAGTATTATCGATTCGATTGGACGCGCTTCTCGCCTCTCACTTAAACAATTGTCATTATTTAGCGATAATGACCATTCAGAAAGAATATCTACTGTGAGTGTACCTGCCTTAAACGACCACCTTTGTAAATACCAAGACGAATGCTACTAAATCAGCTAATTCCTTATAGGCGGATCAGATGTCATATGCAATGTCATTTGGGGCCCACAATATGATAGTTCATTAATGCAGGTGGACTTTCGATCACATATCTAATAGATCCTGAAAATGCAGGTTATTGGGCCCGGTATTGACCTAGTACCGGCCCAGTAACCGGGGTTATCGTGAGAACCGGCATATTGTGGTCCCAAATGGCAGAATGCCTCTCTAACAAGTTACGCTAGGTTTGACTATACGCCCTCATACTTTATTTCCCTGCGACATCCGCTGGAACTATCACCAGATCAATACGCCATGTTTGTGTTTGTCGCCATTAAAAGCGAATCATCCTCGAATAGGCGAGAACTCTTTAGTTGTCGTTAATATAATTATTTCCTCAGAAGACAATTCATGGCAATAAACTACAGTTAATGGTCATCAGCCTCCGCTTGGTTCAATTAAGCGAATGAATGTGAATTGATCTACGTCCAACTGAGGACGCTATTCAATCATTGGCGAGGAGAGAGAAACCCATGCCGTGTTTGCTTCATGTACGCCAAAAAGATTAGATTAGTCTATCGCTTGATTCTACATAAAATTAATTGAACAAAAATTAAGATAAATGTTAGGTTTAATGGATAATTTGACTCACACGTTGCCGTTGACATGTGATGTCTGCAATAGCATTGTTTCACACGCAACTAACCGTACATATTAAAACGATATCCTGGATTGCTCGAAAAGCGCGACCGCATATGATGAATCTACAGCGAAGAATAATAATGTTAAGTGAAGGTTATGATGTACACATCATGTAGATCGCTTCCTATTTAGAATACGCATGGATGTAGTAGGCCGATATCTCGGTACAGACAAAACATGGAATTTCGTGCCACAACCCCCTCCCCCCCCCCACACACACACCCCACACCCACCCCACCGGAAAAGCCCATCAAGTATATGAATTGCATGTCCTTGACTTTACAATTTAATAAATATTCTGTGTTGTTTTTTGTAGACTCATTTTACTGGGAGCTGTTGCTGTCATAGGAAGCAACAACCCCAAGTCCAATTAGTTTTAAAATATCCCACAGCCTACATGTGTAGTTACCTTGAAATTGGAATTCTGAGAATTCACGGTTCAAAGTATATAACTTCAATCCCAACAAGCGCAAAGCGTGGCCCAGCGCGCTTCTATAATGTGACAGACGTTTCTCACTTCCACTAGAGTAAGTAAATCAGGTAGTTTACGCTTGGCGTCCATGGAGGTTGAGATCTCACAGGATACCACCGATAGTGGCACTATGTCTTACCTGCTTGTAACCGTTTGTGATGAAACTCGGTTATAGGTAAAGGTAAGTCACGTCTGGTCCAGAAAAACGCATCTCAACGTCAAACTGTCGATGGATTGCCCGTACGGTGCTTGGTATCAGAGGATAGCACTGGTAATTCACCTTTCCAGAGTACCTACCCATCATATGACGTCATAATGAACTGCGTGATGTGTACAATGACATCATAAATGACGTCATGCATAAGTACGTCATGCAAGTAAGTACGTATTTTAAGACGGTCTATGCGTTGTTGTACAAATTGTTTGCTTTTACTATTTAATAAATATCCTGTTGAATATTTTGAAACTAATTTGAATGGGCGCTGTTGCTGCCATAGGCAGCAACAGCACCCACTCAAATTAGTTACAAAATATTCAACAGCTTCCATGTATAGTTTTCAGGAAATTGATAGCTAGGGCATTTGGGGATCGATCAATCCCAACACGGCGAGGTGTGGGTGGAGCTTAGATAGTGATGGGCGGGGCATAGCTAAAATGGATAGGTCTATTGCATGATCCTACTACGCCGAGCGGATACACCCAATAAATCAAAATATTTCCTTACTGAATGCCCATGTGCAGGCCGAGAGGACTGTTTTTGAAATTTTACTACTGCAATGGCTGGCTCGGTTTCCGATGTTTGCACATAATCGCAGTGGCACATAATGTTAGTACTCTGAATCCTTGATGACTGTCTGTCTGTCTGTCTGTACTATTAATGTTACGCAAATCGCTGGCTGGAACTTAAATGAAAGACGTGGATGCATGGCCCGATAAAGGCAAAACGGAAAATGAGTTGGAATTGGAAATCCCAAACGAATGGAAGAGATAGGTGCCGATCATGGGCACCTGCTCTTCAGAGGCGACACGCGTGTCTTTTGTCAGACATAGCACATGCTCTTATGAGGGAGACCGCCATTTTGTTGATACACAGGATACTGGTTGCGTCAGTCCAGCTACATTTATAATAAATGAGACTGATTGCTGCTGCGATTCTAATTCATGGTTTTCTACTACCCTGAGCGGATTATCTACTCCGAAGACCGGACATGCGTCAGATATGTACATGCCCCAACAATATATATATATATATATATATATATATATATATATATATATATATATATATATATATATATATATATATATATATATATATATATATATATATATATATATATATATATAAATAAAGATTAATTTCGGATTGAGTGAGGGATGGGAGGAGTGGGTTGGCAAGTGGGGCAAATGCTCCCCCAACACAATCCCTCACCCCTCTAAGAAGGTGTTGCCCCCACCCCCTCAACCCACTCCCACAACCAACAGCCAACCCCCGCCCCTCCCCCGACCACACCCCCACTACCATCCACGCTTAAAAATATGCGTGACAATATTTCATATAGTTATCTTATTTAGAAAGCAAAATAAGGATGTTATTTATCACACGGAGTGCAGGAACCGCAGACCCACGAAGTCACGTCTGTTAGAAACTATTGTGATACATAACGTATAATTTACGTCAGTCATTACTACTTAATATTATTTGAAATGTGAAATTTCATCTATACTTTATTGATTAGGCAACAGATTAATCATCTTTGATTAGGCAACATATTAAGCATCTAAGCACCTTTACTTCTTGTAGTCGAGAACATTTCATCACAAAATGGAAGCATCTTCAATTTTTTCATGACACAACTTACATTTTGTTTGATCCAGCGGAATCTTCGGATGTTTTCCTTCTTTAATTGACCTTTCCAAGTTTATCCATCGATCATCTGACGTCATATGACGTCATAATTAACTAAGTGACGTGTTTGCTGACGTCATAATCATGGCGTCATGAGTGATTCCAAATAGTCTGTCTTTAACGCTTAATAGTCCGACACGTTGAACGAATTATATATCTTTGCCATAGGCAGCAACAGCACCCAGTCAAATTAGTTTCAAAATATTCAACAGTTTACATATATAGTTTTCTGGAAATTGATAGTCAGGGAGTTCAGAGATCGATCGATCTCAACACCGACGTGGTGTGGGTGGAGCTTAGATTGAGATGGGCGGAGCATAGCTAAAAGTGGAAAGGGCCATTCTTAGTTTGTTACTACTAATTTTTAGTTTTACAAAATGTAATAGCTCACATCTGGAGTTTGCATTAGCAGTGAGAAGAATCCGTCTATTTCCGTTGCTACTCTGTGAGTCGTCAAAGATATGTGACTTACAAGATGATACATATCTAGGCCTATTTTGAAAGAATGGTGATAAAGCGAAAGCTAATCTATTTTCTGAGCATTTATCGTTATTCCCCCAATCATACGTAAAACCAATGCAATTTGGAAATTACTGCATACATAGTGGGACCGAAGCCGTTGTTGATTTGTGTAAGCCTTAGAACAAGCAACCCATTATGGGAGCCAACTGCGTGGAGCCAGAATTTGATACAGCTTTTCAAGCTCTCAGTATTGATTTGGAATTTGCTGAAAGTGTCATTAACAAAATATTTCAGTGTATTTTAAAAAATTGTCTGGATTTTTTCTGTATCGACATTATGTTTAATTAAACATTCTAGTGACCAAATTTCACTGGCATAGACATAGCAAAATGAGTTTAACACAGCCATCACAGATTTTCACATATCTGCCACTAATCCTTTCAGGACGGTAAAGATGGCTTTCAGTGGTGTAATGGGATGGTTACAGATGCACGAATTGTATAATCCAACAAAGGTGATGTGAAGTCTGCAGATTGCCATAAACCATACGAAGAACTAATCCATCATTGAAGATGTCAGAGCAGACCGCAAGAGGGCTCGGAATCGTCCTGCAATGTGTGTACTCCTTCCCTACGAGACGACATACATATTCTTGCAGAACACAGGATTGGTTGAATGATAAAACTATCCACTACGCAATGCTATGATATTCCAATGCAGATGTTCCCTGTTTCATTGAAAATTTGGCTGAAACTTAATAGGCTAAAGATAATCAGGTCCGCATTGATGCATATGCATGGCCGGTGAACCTACAGATTATACGATCACAAGTCTCAACAGTGAAGAGCATGGAAAGTTGGTTCATTGATACAAGCTGTTGCCATTAGAAATATATTTTGGAGAGAGCGTTATTTATACAGATTGGTGAATTTATTGTGTATTAATTGTTTAACTTTTATTTGAGTAGTTGGATTGAATAGACCTTGAGATGTGTATTCTTTATTGAAATAATATATATCCTTACCGCTTTATTCTCATCGAAAATAATAAACCAACGAAACAGAATATCTGGCACAAACAATGCGTCTATAATACATAGCCTGTAGCATCTACGTTGGCCCTACTCAATTGTTTTATTGTTAGTTATGTTGACAGATTTAGTGAGTGCATCTAAGTGTAATTTTATTAACTAACTGTTTGTGTTTCCTGAAGCTCCACTATGGAAGGCATCTTAAAATATATAGGTTTACAATATTTTGTCGGGAATAAACTTAAACTGTGATATATTACTATAAAATAGGAAGAAGAGGAAAATATGTGATTTTTCATGGTGCAAAGCAAAGAAATTGTGTTTACTTATCTTATGTCTTCAGATTAAAAAGAAAGCCTTAGAGATTTCCCTAAATAAAGTGGCATGAGTGCACGCCACAAATGTGGGATTTAATTTGATATATGCATTGTGTATTTTATTTTCCCAAATGCATATTGGTTAGCAAAAAGATTAGAAAATGTGGCCAATTAAAGATTTCAATATATGAAAGCTTGGTCTGTATAAAATGCATCTGTGTATTATATTGGTGTATTCATTATAGTATTTTATAAATTTGTGAAAGTTCTTCTATATTCATGCCCTGTCAAATGATACAGAAAGGTGCGTCACATTCCGCATGTACGTGGCCTTTTGTTTTAATGAATATTACTCTAAGAACTTACTACTTACATTTTTTTTATATCAATATGCCTTTTGTATAATCTCATGATATCTACTTGTAAATTTAGTAATAGGGTTCATTAAATTAGTAAAAAGGTAATAATATCATTTAAATTGGTTTCATTAATCAAATTAATGTCTTACGTGTTTGTTTAGTGTAAAATAGATCTAGATGACATGTGAATTAATTGATAATGTTAATTTACGTACACGTGTTTTGAGATTATTTGATGAAATCGTGTTCTAATTTTGTATATTTTTTCAAAGGAGATGATTTGTTATCACTAGAATTTAGTTGTTTTGTTGAATGTTATGAATTTTGTATATAGTTTAGTAACATAAATGAAGATTTCATTGCAATAAAATAGTTATCGTTAAGGTCTGGAAGTTGGTCATATTAAACTACAGTACCCAGGCTTCAATTTGACACCAGTGAACATCAATTAGACCAACTTTCAAATTTTGACTATTTTATACCATAATGAAGAGAATTTCATTACTACTTATGTCTTACAAGTAACATGACAATGATTCAGATTGAAGGATAATCTGGAAAACAAATTGCACATTTGAGAAACTTGTTTCGGCAACGGGAGGCTACAATAACCCATAGTATAATAAGATTGTTGGCGATTATGGTTAATCTATTTATTAATTATTTTGAGCTAATTTTATCAGAATGTTTCGGTCGGGTTAACACTTTGACCTGTACACGCCAGAAGTGCTAAATACTCTATGAGGAATAGTAGGAATATATTTTGAACCTAAGTTAACTGAGAGTTGTTGTTGTTGCCTAAGACGGCAACATGCTCCGGTCGAATTATTTCAAAATATTCAACGGCTGTCCTGCACAGTTGCCTTTGAAATTGACTCACCGGATATTTTAATTGTTAAAGGGCCAATGCTGATTTTGCGATTAGACATATGGCTTTACCATGACAAGTTTTCTGTGATGGAATAGAGTGAATAACGCAGAACAGTTGCTACTCTACCTGTTGAAATCGATAGATCCGATCTCTCTATCAATGACGTCATAATCAATTACGTCACATTGAGGTTGGCGTCACAATCATAATTGGAAGAAATGCTCAGTGATGAAACTGGAAGCTCTGAAGTGTACAAAATGTATGTCTTTGATGGATTTAGACTACTATTTAATAAACATTCTGTTCAATATTTTGAAACTAATTTGACTAGACGCTGCTGATGTCATTGGGAGAAACAGCGCCCAGTCCAATTAGTTTCAAAATATTCAAAAGGATACCTGTACAGTTACCTTGAAATTGGGATTCTGGGAATTCATGATTCAGAGTATATAAATCAATCCCAACACGAGCAAAGGGTAGGCGGAGCTTAGCTAGAACTGGGTGGGGCATAGCTAGAAATGGATCGCTCTATTGCAATACTTTGAGGCATCCAAATGGACACACTATAAGCAATGACTTGAATGTTCTGGAACAGTAATCTTTTAGTGTCAAAACCACTCGGAAGAGCTTCTGCAGTTGTCTTGAGAAAAAGCCATATGCAGGACAACATACGGTTATTTTATTTTAATACAGCTCCAAATTTTAAAGAATCAATCTTCTCTTAACTTTTAAATGGACAGTCAAGAAGCAAAATTTTGAACTTTCTTGAAAAATCTTGACTATTAAATGGTTACTTGGTATGAGGAGTATTTTGCGCGCTTTGGGGCATTGTTGCCATAAGATGTGTTAAAACTGTTGAATAACATTTTCTTAAAACTTCCGAAAATGCTTCTTTCTCTATATACTCTAAAGATAGATGAGAATAAGCACACAGATCAGTGCTGGATTGATCAAATAGTGTTTTTCATACCACTGTTTACCGAACTAGTATAATGTTGTAGCAAATATTTATTAATCACTGATTTGTCAGAGGCGTGAGAAGAGCAAACATGTGATCAATGGATCGGTTCTCTTTAGAGACGGACGACAATGGCCGCTGCTCCAAGTCTTCCAGGTGCACACCTGGGAGACTTGAAGCAGTAGTCATTGTCGTCCGTATCTAAAGATAACCAGTGCTCTATCGATAGAAAATAAGCCCGGGCATAGATTATTGTTGAAGGCGTGAAACGACCATAACATGTATCACTGTGTTGGAACTGCAGAAAGGTATAAAATATTTTATGCTTGCCATTCTGTTTATTATTAAATAACCAGTCGTCTGTCTCAGTGTTTGTTTGCTAGATGGCAAAGAAAGAGCATGTTTCAAAGTCGAAGTGATTTCGTGAGTAGGTGGTGTCAAACTAACCTTGGCACTTCTTGATGGTCCTATTTATTTGTACTAAGCAGCCTAATCTTTCTTGGTTATACCAAAGCCATTATTGTAAAATTCTACATCCATATAACGGGTTGGTGAACCGCTGATCCGATCCAAAATGCCACTAGCCTTTATAGCAAATAGAAGGTGGCTATTTAACCAGCATTCCGAGCTCAAACATACAGAAGACAACATCAAATCAAATTAACTAGAAAATACGTGTTATTATGTAGCAAAATATGTTTTGTGTTTGATCTTTCTGGTACAGAGTAGGTTCAAGGAAGATTATCAATCTCATTTTATACTATCTATAGTCATGTGATAAAATATGACACACATACTATGGATGGAGGCCAATTTGTAGCTATTCACCATACAATCAAAGAAGGATATTTAGGTTTTAATAGCTAAATGTTGATGTATTTCTCCAGTCTATGAAGCTGTCATGATTTATTTAGTTTTCAACCAATCAGAAATGCCTAGGCTGTCTGCCTCGGTATATACTCTCTCGCGCACAGCTATAATCTGTGTGGTGTAAAGACAACTATATAGAAGTAAGTTCTTGAATATTTTGTAGGTAATTTAAATGTAAGTTGTTGCATCCTTAAGCATCGACAGCTTCCAGCCAAATTAGTTTCAACCAAGATACTTATGCCATCATAGAGGATTGGTTGTATCTGCATATATATGGCGCGTGATGTGGGCAAAATGGCCGCAACCAATTCAATATCAACGGGATGCTAAAAGATAAATAATTGTGATATAGATAAAGGAATGCGCGTGGAAGGGAATGATATATATATATATATATATATATATATATATATATATATATATATATATATATATATATATATATATATATATATATATATATATATATATATATATGATATACAATCAATATGCCATAATATATCAGGGCGATACAACCTTTGAGAAGAGATTAGTATCCTTTCAAGCCAGACGTTCGGCTGACCACATGTCTTATACAACCATCATCGTAAGGGGCCTCATAAACCGCCTTTCATATGACAGTTGACTTGTATTAAGAGGCCATATGTTATAATGAGCACATCTTTCCGTTCTATTGTAGTTGTTTAACTGCACAACTGCTGCAAGCTACCAGTTAACAATTTCAATAGGCAATAACTCTGGACTTGCTGAATATTTTGAAAACAAATTGACTGAAAGTTGTTGGTGGCCTAGCCACCAACAACTTTCAGTCAAATTGTTTTCAAAATATTCAGCATACAGAAGTTGAGCAGACAGATAGTTAATACAAGTTTAAGCGAATGTCTATTATTTCAGCCAGTTCGTTTGATGTTTGCAATTGACTCAACAATTACGTACAAGACTCTTACATTCGACAATAATAAATCATTTAGATTATTCGGAGGTAATGTGGCGTAAATTAAAATTGCGAGTTTGTAGTCGATGTTCACAAAGATTCGCACAAATACAACGAGAGGGTTTTATTACAATCGAGCGGGCAATATATTGGCTATAAAACCGAAATATAATTCCTAACAAAAATTCCAACATGAAAGAAGGCTATATTGAATTGAAAAGAGCGTGTAATAAAGTCCCGATATTCGATATGCTGTTTTCTGCGTACGAATATAAGATACGCGGAGCCATTGCTTGTCTGAAAAGGTTCGCCTAAACAATGATTGCCGTCTCAAAAGCAACCGTATATACTGTATATGTTTCTCTATTGAATTACAATGGCTGTTCCATAATTAGTGATGCGTCAGTGTATAGCTTTGTAAATTTCTCAAAGGCAAGATAGAATATGCGTATGAAATAATATTAGTAGCTTATATTATGTTAGTGGTGATATTAAATAGAAATTTATGTTTATTCAGGCTGTAAAGATCAAAGAATGTTGAAGTTACTGATTCATATCTATAGCCCACGCGTGAAACCATAATACAATGGTAATAGTAATATTGGTCGAAATTGAGGAGTAGTAAACCTATTTCATTACACGACAGGTATTTAGACGTAATAGTTACGGACTGAGGCCAATTTGATTTGCCATAAGCCTACATATAGATGTTTATTACTACATTGTGTGGATGGTCATCATCTGTGATCAGCATGGGATTTCTCGTCAACAGGTCACATCCAAGTGACGTCACTTGTGTTTGAACTGGGAAGTCACTCAAACACATCTGGCCTTCAAATCACTTCATTATGTACACACACGTTACATCACTTGAAATCGTGTAGATGAACAAAACAATGATATTCACGTAATCTAAATGCCAACACAATGATGCAAAACACAGCCTCAGTAGGGGTGATGAGACATGTATTCAGATTGAGGACTGGTCACAATCGTCTCGATGCATATCTTCACCACCTCAAGATTACGGATTCCGCACTTCGTTAGTGTCAACAGGCAGAAGAAACACCTCTTGCGGCACTATGAGCAGGCTGTGAGAAACCTCTGGCAGCCTATTGAAGCATCCTTTGAAGAGAAGATCATAGGAGACAAAGGCAATTCGATGACCATTGCAGCTGTCATGCACCAAATAAGGAAAACAGTCCAAAATTACTGTCATTAGAAAGATTAACGCAAGAAGAAGAAAACATGCCAACACAATATATTAAACCGATATTTAGGATTCCACGTACAACCTTCCCCGCACAAAAAATGAGTGTGATTACTGTATACGCAAAACTCCCCCCTCCTCTCCCCCCCCCCCCAAACCCCACCCTCCCTCCATAAGTGGTGGTGAATATAGACTAAATCCAGTGACACTATACATGGCATAATACTGCCGTGGCATTGCAATGCGTTGTGCGTAATGATGTAATGCGACTATGCGAGATATATAATTTTTTTTTTAATCAAATGTGTACAAAATCATGCACCTTAACGTCGTACTATAGTGTATATTGAAATTTTTATAAGTATTCCCTAACGTCCAATGGATATAAACTATAAATATTGGCAATGCTGACAGTTCTCTACAGTCTATCAGCAGAGGGGAACTACTGGTATACATCAACCGTTGCCAAACGAGCTCATTTGGTGTTTTATAACATTTTATGTCCGCGCGTAACATCTTGCCGGTAGTCACGACACTGGCAAATTATACAATCATGCTAGTTATTTCATGGACGAGAGATGCTGACAGGGACACATTGTCACAGGGCTTGTTAATAGGCAGTTTTATGTATCCAAGACAAATGAGGGTGGATGTGGCCGAGTGATTGCCTTTAGATGGTACTTTAATAGAAATCATCGACAATAACCATCCGATTTGGAACGAGTACTCAACGATATTATTCAACTGCAGGTTACGATCTCTGACGAGCGGCACAGCATGAGATCGTCTTTGGGTGTGTCGCTTGAGCAGTCATGTAGACGAGAATGTGATTTGAAAACTCGGTGTATATTAATCTCAGACATAGTGCTAATGGACTTTTCCAATTTATCCATCAATCATATGACGTCATAATCAACTACGTGACATGTAGGATGACGTCATAATCATTACATCATGAATTTTTCGAAATAGTCCGTCTTTAACGCTTAATAGTTCGACACGTACGAATTGTATGTCTACAATTCAATAAACATTCTGTTGTTCGAAGACAGTTTATTGGTCAATTGTATCCAATGCCATATTTGATTCTCAGTGACCGCTAGATATATGCATTGAAACCTGGTGGCCGTTTCTCTCTTCCTGCAAAACTTGACCACTCGCCACTGACTACTCAGAGTTAATTTTTATTTTGAAAAATTATTTCTTCAAAAATCTGGAGTGTGAAATTTAGAATATGACCTATGATTCTATGTGACTGACTGGTCCGTGCGTCTCGTTTAATTGCATATGAAGATCAACCTGAAGAAATGAGTGCATCAGAATCTGGTTGGCTTTGCCAGGAGTGCTAGCCTAATAAGGGTGACGTACCTTTGATAAACGGTGCTCTAAATATAGAAAACATAATAGATTTGATTGGATGTAGATTGACACACTATTGAATGACAATAATAGATTATGCAAGAGATACGCCTACATGTATACGCACGCACCCCATCCCACAAACATCCCATTACAACGCCCGCATTTCTTGTTGGCTCAGAGCTGACCCTTCCATGACGAAGCCGACCAAAACCGGTCTCTGTAGTGGTCTTGGGGAATGACCATTTGCAGGCCAAAAGAAGATTATTTTTTGACAATTTACCACTGGAATGACTGGCTCGGTAACAGAGCCAGTCATTCCAGTGGTAAATTTTCAAATAGTCCTCTCTTGGCCTGTAAATGTGCATTCAATAAGTAAATATTCAAATTTTAAACTAATTTAGTCATTAAATGGTTAAGTCTCCCACCATGGACCAAAAGTCCACTGACTGAATTGTTCTCCACATTTCAAATTCGTGTTCTGTCTACTAAATTGCACGGTAAGCCCATTTCTTAGAGATCTGTACGACATAGTTTAATCGGTCACAAAATAATTGTTCCAATTGGTTGCGTGTCTACGTTCGATCGTACCCGCCAACCCTGGTAATTTATAGCACAGCGTTGATCATTTAAGGTGTCTTATTGGCAACAATTGACGATGAATTTCTGGTAAATTGCTGGCATCCAATTACCAATACCTGGTGTTGTGTAAATGCGCCTTTCTCGGATTACAGTAAATGACTCCCGCCATACAAAAATCGAACCACCAATCTTTAACTGGGCGCTATTATTACACCTGTGTGGAGGCGATCAATGATAATTAAATCGTAGATTGGAAAAAGAAACGTTATTGTATAGAAAAATAATTTTTTATAGCTTCAAGTACAACAAACAACAAAAGCCGAACACAAACCACCAACAACCAAGCTTACGTTCAAAATACTCTTTCTAAGCAAATTGTACGCTATGTGTGTTTTAACATCGATTTCATCTGGAATATCAAACCACACCAAATTTGATGTGCATGAAATCTTACTGAATTCTCACCAAACAGTTTCTATTAGGCCTATTCAGTTCGTTTTATCTGTCAAACTTGTGGACATATTGATGATTATGTTGATGTAAGCTGTTGCTATCGTCTATAGAAATAGCATACAGTAACATGCACGGTAACATCGATGTCCTAATACAATATTAAGCCTTCTCAATTCATAACAATTTCATAACCCTGGACATTTAATTTCACAGGCAAAATATGAACCACATAAAAATAAAGTTTTTAAAAAGCTGTTTTAAATAATCTTGGTTTGACATTTACTCTCCTTAATACAGATAGTAGATAGGCCAAATTATTAAGAAACGTTGCTTTTTAATACGCCTCAGGTGTAGGGCCTATATTTAATACTTTATTCGGAGCCGGTAATTATATGGCTACAACTCTAAGAATGTTAATTTGCAGCAATGGTATGTAAAAAGAAGGTGACATCGACTTGATGAAATGTGTTAATGAAATGTGGTGCTAAGACAGCAACATCTTTAAGCAACATCATTCTCAAAAGGAACACTATCACGTGACGGTTCACGGACTAATGGAAAATAACAGAAATTCAGTGCGTATGCAGTTAACGAGGAATGATAACTGAATGTGTCATTCTCTTATTTAATGATAGATAGGTAGATTCGCACGTCATGTCAAATCATATACTGGCATGTTTATTACCTATACCTTACACTCGGCTCTTCAACGAAACACAATACGCTTATTTAACACCATAATTGGCATAGATAACTATTTGGTATTGAAAACGGCTTTTTCCACTGAATTGTAATTCTCTCGGAACTTGATAGGGCTGTTATGTTTATTGGGTGAGGAGTAACCCACACAGGCCATATGGTTTGTATTGCACCGTGTCATGGCGTGGGAAGAACATTTTTCATAATGCGTTTTAGGCAATCTGCACGCTATGTGTGTGCGTGCGTGCGCCCGCGTGCGTGCGTGCGTGCGTGCGTGAGTGAGTGAGTGAGTGTGT
This sequence comes from Chaetoderma sp. LZ-2023a, assembly GCA_034401795.1. Classification (NCBI taxonomy): domain Eukaryota; kingdom Metazoa; phylum Mollusca; class Caudofoveata; order Chaetodermatida; family Chaetodermatidae; genus Chaetoderma; species Chaetoderma sp. LZ-2023a. The sequence continues at coordinate 118,748,931 of CM067372.1, forward strand.
GTGCGTGGGGGGGGGCTGTATTTCTAACAATGGCACGCCTGTTTCGGGCTAAGCTCCTCTCACATTTTACGCGTGTTGCATTCATTTTGAGGCTTTGAAAACGGAATTCCCAGAATCTAACTTTCAAAGGAATTATACAGCTAAGCTGTTGAACATTTTGGAACTCATTTAACCGGGGACTGTTACTGCCCTACAACTCTCGGTCAAATTGTTTCAAAATATTCAACAAAATCTGTAATCAATTGTATTTCTTCAAAGTCATACAATTCCTACACTAGTGGCGGACTTTTCAATTTTCATTACAGAGCGATGCGTCATTATGATTGTGACGCCAACTAACTAGTGACGTAACTGATTATGGCGTCAGCTACTTGAGTGACGGATCGGATGTCTGAGGATATGGATGTTGTAATTTGTGTAGCAATGTATTTATACGCTTGACTCAGTAATTGTTCCATATTAAGAATATAACAGGTTTAGTTGAGCTATTGTTTGGAGTATACCATTCCATTTTGAAACGAGCTTCTAACAATAGAGATCCATTTCTAGCTTTGCCCCACCCATTTCGACTTAAGGTCCGCCTACTTTGCAGTGTGTTGGAATCGATTGATAGAGATGGACTTCTATATTGTATGAGTCATTGAGCTTCGACCGCTTGCCTCAATCATATATAGCCCTCTGCCCTCAATGCCCAAAGACATGGTCTTTTGAATGTTGGCTATACTTGTTATACATTCGCTGTGTTAACGGATTTCCCAAATGTCTACTTCAAGCTTCTCAAACTATAACAGGAACGAACATCATCTATTGTTTCATTCCACATGAAATTATCAATAGAATTCATCCACGTCAAAGAAAAATCAAGACAAAAAGATATATGATAAGATCCAGTCCATCAAATCAAACGACAGATAAGCACAGCAAGCTTGCATAAAAACAAAGATATGACATGGACCTACTCGCCCGCCTTGAAGGAGTGTTCCCATTGGCATCAGAGAGTATTGCCAAAAATGACCAAGAGCACACCCAACTAATGACAGAAGCATAGTAGAGAATGCAATCAAACAGTTGAAGGCAGAAAAAGCACCAGGTCTAGATGGTATACCTGCGGAAGTTACCAAAGCAACTGACAACTGCTGCACACGCTCTGCGTACGCACGCACACATGCGCTGCATGCACGCGTGCGCACGCACGCACGCACACATGGACAAGCTCTAAATGGCCAGATGTGTGGTTCAGGAGTTTTTCCTGTTGTATGGACTGTGAAGTAGGTGCTCAAAACAGTATTCAAATTACAGGACAATAGCCTTGATAAGCGAAGCAACATTCTGCTTACCGGTCTTAACCGTGTGTAGATCAAAGAGGCGAATGACCTGCCAGAGCATCAGGCAGCATACAGGAAAGGGGAAAGACACACCGGATATGCTAACGTGCCTCGAAATGATGACGATGATATACTATGCTCTGTGGCTACAATAGCTTGAAAACATCCTATAGCAGCATCCAGTCCTCCAAATCATGATGGATAACCTCATAACCGTGGGCGCAAAACATTCATTGACTATTAGAAAGCAGTCAGTCACAAAGGTCTGTAAGATGACCCGCACGATGGGCTTATATCCTCCCGACCCAGTGGATGTGGTGCAATCCCTCTAGAAACCAGAGAGCAACTGTAAGATGCAATGGCGAAGATACACCGGAATTTAAGGTGGAAAAAGGGGCATGCCACGGGTGAATAATCTCATCGCACCTGTTCATAACAGATACATAGATCCTATGCGAGAAGCAGAAATTGAAAGCCAACTGGAGGCCTATAGGTGGTAATCCGGGGCACAAGGATTTCTAGTCTAGAATATGTTGATAACACGCTGATGAAATAAAAGATGGGAGGAAAAAAAAGGCAGACAACGGAAACAGTGTCGGCAAAGAATATAATATCGGACTAAGAGTCAAAAGCATAAAAAGCAAGACGTCATAACAGGCTGACATAAAAATCACAGACGTCATTGAGCAGGCCAACGGTGCTAAAGGTGCATATTCACTCCAAAATGCTTTAAAATAAAATTGGTGAAATTATATACTTTGCTTAAGTTTAAATAAAACCTCAATGTAATGAAACGAAATAAATCTTAACATATGATGATTTCCTATATGCTAAGATTTACTTTATTTCATTATATCTAGGAACACAATTTAAGCCTCTAAACGTACATAATTTTAACAATTTTATTTTGAATCATTCTGCTGTGAATATGCACCTTTAAATATCTGGACAAAGTTAAGTCTGAAACTGCGGACTGCACACTGACATCAAAGCTCTTTTTGGAATGGCAAAGAAAAGGATGCTTGAGATGACGACCATATGAAAGGATTCATGATTTTATTATCACAGCTAAAGATGAATTTATAGTTCATAGCATTCTACGGAGTGTGTGCCAGTATGATCGACCTTCTAACGAGGAAATGATATTGACAGCAGAAATGTGGTTCTACTGAAGAATGCTAAACCTCAGCGGAAAGGAAAAGAAGGAAAGGAGAAATCCAGTTTCTATTATTCCCCGCCCACCTCTAGCTAAGCTCCACCCACACTTCGCCGTGTTGGAATCGATCCCTGAACTGCCTGACTATCAATTTCCCAAAAACTATACATGTAAGCTGTTGAATATTATGGCAGCAACAGCGCACAGCCAAATTAGCTTCAAAATAGTCAACAGCTGCATATTCGCACCAGAATGCTTGGAAATAAAATTGCTAAAATTGTATACTTTTAGAAGCTTAAATTGTGTGACTAGATGGATTGAAACGAAATTAATCTTAACATATGACGATTTCATTCCATATAAATTAACATAATTTTTAAGTTGTGAAATTGAAATTGAGGCACGAGTCCCTAATTCAAATTCACAACTTAAAAATTATATTCATTTATAGAAAATGAAATCATATGTTAAGATTTGTTTCGTTTCATTACACCGAGGCCAATAGTTTAAGGCTCTAAAAAGTATACAATTTAAACAATTTAATTTTCAGTCATTTTACTGTGAATATGCACCTTTAAACGTTCGTGACGAACTTATCTACGTCATTAATGACGTCATTGATTATTACGTCATCCTACACGTCATGTAGTTCATTATGACGTCATATGATGGATACAATGCATAGCGAAAGTAACTGCCACGTGTGCCAACTTGTCTATGATGTTAGTCTTAGCAGATGTACTTGAACGGTTGATGTAGACCAGTTCCCCCCCCCCTCCCCCTCCCCACTCTGCTCATAGATCTCTCATAAGCGACACCACGAGGGGCCATGTACCGAAAGGTCAGTTGTCATATTAAGAGATACACTTATAACCAAATACTTATGGTGGTCTCTTAATATCCGTGAACCAGGAACCATTCTAGCCAGTGTCATTGAAGTCACCAGTTGGCGTGTTTTAATTCATTAACCTTTCACATGAATACGTTTCAGTTTCAAGACACCGTTTTTTAATATGTTGAATTAATTTGACTAGATCATGTTAGGAACAGTTCGCCGTCGAATTTATTTCAAAATAGTCGGCAGAATATTTCATACATTGTTGAGAACTTTCAGTTTCTGGTTTGTCAGGTCTAAATGGTTAACACATGTCCTTTAATTGTCTCTGTTAAGGAACCGTCATCATGCGACATGGGTATGTTGTATTTCAAATTTGCCTCTGTATGCTGAGTTTATCATATGTTTTATTAAAAACAGCCGAATTGACCGTTCCAGTTTGAGTAATGCCCCGCCAATCTCCTGTCTAACCTCCACCCACACCTCGCTCGTGTTGGGATCGACCGATCCCTGCACTCCCTAACTAGAAAAATCATAGCAAGTATGAAATTATTCACTTTAGCGTTTTTATAAGATTTTAAAAGCACTAAATAATGGTCTAGATCTCAATGATCTGCAAATTGTGAAAATGTGCCTCATATTAGGCGGTCAAGGGAGCAGAGACGGCATTTTAATTACCTTTCGTTTAATCATTGGCGATAATTTAGGGATTATATTTGATAGGCCATGTTCATTCCCTCGCTAGAGAGACGAGAGACGATTACATGATACATTCCTGGGGTGACACATTGTAGAATTTAAAAAATCAGATATGCATCATGTTTTCTTCTCCATTGCATCTGCCTTATAAACATAGCGACAAATCACCGCTAAAAGGAAGAACTGTCACTAAAACAAACCTTTGCTCTAAACTAATCATAAAGTGTTTAATACGCGATGTCTTCCCACTTGTTGTGGGCTGCGTTAATATAATTTTGCTTAGATTGACGGATGTGTAGAACGTACATAATGGAGGGAACCATTCCTAGCTATACGTCACCAATTTCTAGCTACACGCCACCAATTTCTAGCTATACGCCATCAATTCCTAGCTATACCGCGCCGATTTCGAGCTATACCCCTCCGATCTCTGGCTATACCCAGCCGATTTGTTGGCAAGCCAACAACTTACCTGTATAGTTTTCTGGAAATTGGCAGTCGGGGGTTCAATGATTAATCGATGCCAACACGGCAAAGCGTGTGTAGAGCTTAACTAGGGATGGGCTGGGCATAGCTTAAACTGGAAAGGCCCATAGCCAAACACATCACTCAAAAGGAACTCCTTATGGATGAATACCTGAGCGATGAACAAGACACAATTCGTATTCACGATTGATCATTTTACCAGATACCATCTGATCTGAAGACCATGAACCCATATGATAGTGGTTTTTTCCTAATCATGGCAAGGCGTGATGAAGTCGATATCTGGAACACAAATTATGGCCTGAATTCGTAATATAAGGGGTGTTGAAAGCGTCGCTGGATGAACAAGCAAAATTTTAACATCTATAAAGATGTTAACATGTTTTAAGTAAAATTACACATGGACACATACATGGATAAATGGTGGTCAAAATTATGTAATCCTCCGTGTGGATGGACTTACATTATTACTGATGCAATACACCAATTTTTTTTTGCGGTTTTGGATTGTTGGCTTCTTGCGAAATCAATGTGGTTAGCAAGCTCCGTAAAACATTAACAAAATCTATTTTATCCACCAAGTTAAATAGTGTGACTAATTTCGTATATCTCATACCATATTGATATTATTCTACCCTGCGTGTCTTTCATGTATGTATTTTAAATATTTGAACTCTGAAGTTCTGAAATCTCAATTTCAAACTACCTTTCCAGATAGGCTGTTGAAAATTCTGAAGGTCATTTGACAGGGACCTGTTGCTGCCATAGGCTACAAGAGTTGCCGGTCAAATTAGCTTCAAAATATTCAGCAGAATAGTTATTACATGGTAGGTTGTTTTCGTATTTGGTCTATTGAGTTCTAAGGGTTAACTGTCTGCCTGCTGAATTTCTGCAGACTACATTTTCCATGGGGTTTAACTCTGGACATGCCGAATATTTTGAAAACAATTTGACTGATAGTTGTTGGTGTCTAGGCCACCAACAACTTTCAGTCAAATTGTTTTCAAAATATTGGGCGGGTCCAGAGTTATTGCTAATTCAAATTATTGTCTGGTGGCCTGCAGCAGCGAGGCAGTTAAAGACATTCGGTGTGATGCTCAGTCATTACTTTCACAATATTATTTGATGTTTAGTGCTGAATAATGGCGTCTCTTTTTCCTGAGGCTAACGGTTATGAATATAACTAGTAATACATTCAGACCCAACACTATATGACACCTCGTTAAAATAATATGACGCGCTAGTATACTCCCTAATGGTTGTAACATAATAATCTTCTTATATTGTAACAGAAATACATTATTAAACATACCTATCTCTTTCTAAGTACAGTTATCCACTTTGGTTCATAATTTTTAGCTCTATGATAGATTAAAAATCTATATATAGATTCGGTATGGGTTATACGCGCGTTAGTTCACTAACCTGTTCGCCTTCGAATTGTCTCATATCTCAATGTCAAAACCATGCATAGTGCATGCATTTTGGGTGCTTCAAATGTGGATACATGCACAAAAACTGGCATGTATATTGCCCCCGGGATACTATTCAATTTTTTTTAAATCATTGCCCACTATACATCATGACCACAATTTATTGTTTTCAGGATGGCTGCCAGTGGCAACCTAAAACAAGAACAGGAGCCTATGTGGCCTGTATCGCTCACATAACCATTTCAACCAAAAATACGTAGAACCCTAAGGAGTTGATCAGCACTGCAACAATACAAGAACACAATTGGTTTAAAAAAATGAAAATATGTGCTTATTGAAGGCTGATTTGCAAAAAAAAATTTGAAAAATTACCACTGGAATGACTGGCTCGGTTACCCTGGCATATTAATTAGTTATCTAGTTATCACTAGATTGATTCAAAGCATAAGCTGATTCAAAGCAAATCATGCCAAGTACACACATGAACGTGGACCAGCTCGTGGTATTTTGCTGTAGTCCACTTCTCCGTCGACATGAAGTTAACATTATTTTTCTTGTCATCTGTTACTGCGTGTTGTTGAAAATAAGTCCACAGCTTTGATGATATTCTTCTTTATTCCATCTTCTTCAATGCCATCTTTTTCAACTAAAGTGGATCGGTCCAAAATGGAGGGCAAATAATTAAATTATAGATTTAAGTGAATTAATATTAATTGCAATATTTGTGTAGCTATCTTGTTCTGGACAGCATGGGGTGTGTGGTAACTTGAGATCTTTCTTTTCCCTTGGCTGAGGAAACAGTTGTTCCAGTTAGGTTTACATCTAGGTATTGCTTTAGCGGAATTAGTTATTCTTGTTGAGGATAAATGGTTGAAGGTCAGGAGGTTGTCACTTTAAAACGTGTTACGATATGCGCATTCATGTAGGCCTATGCGATATGCTACAAGACCTACCTATCGACGCTCCAAAAGAGTGATGCATTCCTAGCTACCATCAGCCGATTTCTAGCTCAACTATGCCCACTTTCTACGCGTATTGGGATCGAATTATATAATTTGAATCGTGAATTCCCAAAATAGTAATTTCAAGGTACCTATGCAATTATGCCTTTAATATTTTGAAACTGGTTTGCGTCTAATCAAACTAGGAGCCCGTTTTTACGACTGACCGCGTCAGTGGTTCCACGGACCCGGTTCGTGCCTTGTACCCAGTCGTATATAAGCCAGCGGAATGGTCCAGGGCACTAGGCACGAACCTGTTTCGTGAAATTTACTGAAATAGGTCATCACTTAACAAGCCCATATCAATTTCTATATATTATATACAAATCATGCTGTCGCTAATTATATTTAAGATTGATATATATATATATATATATATATATATATATATATATATATATATATATATATATATATATATATATATATATATATATATATATATATATATATATCGAACCAGAAATCTACATTAAACAAATTCATTATAATGCCAGAAATAGTGTACGTGTTGAGTCCACAGGAAAATGTTTCTGCAGTTCAGTCAATTTGGTTTTAAAATAGCCAACAACTTTACTGTATTCATAGTTTCGCCCATCCGGGCATTTTGAGATGGCTGCCATTAAAGTTGGGGCAAAGTTACTACATGCTAAAGAGGACTGCTCATAGCAATGCATAGTCCACATTTTCCTTGAAGCTCAAACAATAAAATCCTGTATCTGAGAATTTGCAATCACCCCACCTGGTATTAGAAAACATCAAATCGTGACTGAATTTTGCAAAAGAGTAAAGAAAATGTAATTAGGGTTTCACGGACCATTACTCGTAATGTTAAATTTGCCCCTCCAAAAATGGCGTCGCTCCAGGGTCTACGCGAAATTTGATTGTGATGACGTCATTGCGATTCGATGAAGCGTCAAGAAGAGGTCAGTATTGAAATATGTCCTCGTTTTCTCAACTTGCCCCAAGGTAGTTGATAAACATAATAACACTAATGGGATCAAATACTAGTATCATAGGCGTCATATGGCCGGTCCATATCTTAATATCCGCCTAGAACAGTAAGCATTTAGCATGTGAAAATAATGAGTAGTCAAGGGACCGGCTGAATGCTATTGTTCTCCTGTTAAAAATGATTGATGGGTATAGGTCACGAGGTCAAGTGCAATTGTTGGAGAACAATAGCGCTCAGACAGTCCCCTCCAGTCAAAAATTGATTGACATGTACACGGGGTCAAGCGCAATTCGCTATCGTTCCAAATGAGTGGGTGGATGCTATTGTTCATGCAGGTGGGCGTTATTGTTCTAAATGTCCGGCTAGACGCTATTGTTTCAATACCGTGTTAATGCATAGATTAATGTGTTTTTAAATAGGTATTGACATGCATGCACGTGTTGTTGCTGTGTTTAACGTATTAATTAGCTGGGCAGCAGTGTTCCCCCACCCCCTCGTGGTTAAAAAAATATTTTGAAACTGCACCAGGCATTTAATTTTCAAAAAGATCAGAGCGTTGCATTACATTGGTAACATATAGCGATGTAACTAAGCGATGTTGTATAATATTATATGGATAACAATCGTGTATCCATCATATTTACCGAAATTCTTTAAAGTGGCAGCCATTTATTTATTAAATTTTCCAAAAAATGTTGTGCTATACAGGCCGCTACACATTTATACATGTGGCAACATGTGTATGTACATGCCCGGATACACATGCATGCCAAAATGCATGCATACATGTGCGGCCACATGCAGGCGCAAGATGCGGATTTGCGGCATATTGCTGATTTGCGGCAGCATGTGGCTTTCTATGTCAAATTAGTATCCAAAAATATTCGCTTGCCTGAGATTGGGGGGGGGGGCGGGACAGCTTCTCCCAGTCATTTAATTTTCAAAAATATCAGAGCAAAGTACAGCGTTACACGGGTAATATATAGGTAAACTAAGCGATGTTGTATGTATAATATTATATAGATAATAATCATGTACCTATCGTATTTAAGGAGATATAGGTCTTTAAAGTGGCAGGCATTTAATTATGAAATATTTTTCTTAAATGTGACCGCAATTTTATACATGCGGCTACACATTTATACATATGGCAACATGTGTATGTACATGCCCGGACACACATGCACGCCAAAATGCATGCATACATGTGCTGCCTTTTTATTGGAAACCACTCTGCTGATTGCTGTTGAATATATGAATGTATGATTACTGTATTCTGCGGCTGTTGTAATAAAAACATCCTACAGCTGCAATCAGTACTTCTTCACTTTTGCCCACTGTGTCTTGCCCTCAGCCGAAATCCTTAGCGTCCTCAGGTTCATTCTTGACTTGAGTGTACCGAGTTCTGCTTTCTTGAGGTCACCTCGTAGCACACTTAGCAGATTTGTGCAATGGCGTCCTCTCCTGGCTTTGTATTTTCTGTCTCCGAGTAGGGCGAATTCCAAGGATCTCTGTGCTGGTGTCTCTTCTGGTATCCTTAGCACATGGCCAAACATGGACAATCTTTGCTGGGCAACTTTTACAGACAGCATCGACATATTACACATCTTGTATAGTGTATCGTTGGAAATTTTGCTGTCTGGCCATCAGTGTCCAGTGATGGTGCATAGGTGTTTGCAGTGGCATGCATCGAGTTTGTCTAGAGCTGCCTTTCGAGCTGCCCAGCTGTTACAATTATACAGTATCAAGGATACGCAGGTTGCATTGTATAAACGTAGCCTCTTTATCAAGGGCATCTTTGATCTATGAATCCATAACTTCCAGAAGAACTGGAAAGCTATGTTCCCATGACGCAGCGTGCAGAAATGTCAGCAGTACTGTAAGGCAGTGAGCCCAGGATTGTACTTTTCCTCCATGGTTTGCCACCACGAAGTGGGTCGTCATTTTCTATAATTTCATGCTTTGTCGATAGGTATATGTGGGTGAACTCTGTTTTGGATTCTTTCAAGTGGGGGAGAAAGATGAAACCTTCATGTCGGTTTCCTCCGTAAGTACCAACTTTGTTGGGAAACTAAGTCATCAAGGATTGCGGGCTGGCATTCACATACAGAGGCAACTCTGATTATGTCTACCCTTCTTCAAACAAGAAATAGTGCTCGACATCCTTGGACGACACAACCTTCCCAGGAGCTTACCATAGCTACGTGGAATGTACGTGGTCTGAGTGCAACATCAAAGAGGCAAACCTTAGGTGCAGACTGTAAACACTATAATATCGATATTGCATGCATTCAAGAGAGTACAGTAGCTAAACACAGCAACTACAGACTAGTAGTCTATAAAGCTAATAAGCTAGTGCTCATGGAGCAAAAACAGGCCACATATCAGGGCTTAGGCTTCATAATTGGACCAAGGGTCTTGGATCATGTCATTAGTTTTGGATACATCAGTGATCGCATTGCATTCATCGACCTGGCTATACCTACGCGAAATCACACCACCACTAAGTGTAGAATTGTCAATGCATACGGCTCAACTACCGAAAAAGCCAAAGAGAATCCAGCAATATTAGATTCCTTCTATGCAGAACTGAGCTCCGCCATTACAATCCCAGCTAGATGGCAACTGTTCGTGTGTGGAGATTTCAACTCCAACCTGGGTAAACTCGGAATTGCAGAAAATGTTCAGGACTTGGCTTATGCATGGGATCCTATGCAGGGGGCACACACAACAGCAAAGGAGATGCACTGGTGGAATTCGTTAGTTCCAATGGCCTATTTGTCACACATACGGCTTTCAAAGACCCATGCCGTCACTGGACAACATGGACTGGACACATTACTGATCGCAAAGCCCCAAAAGGTTCTAAGGCTATAACAGCTGTCTTCAACCAAATAGACTTCATACTATATAAGACAGAAGCAAAACCCTTACTCTGGAATGCTCATTCGCATGGAGGCACAGACCTCAATTCTGACCATAAGCTATTCATTAAACGCCTTCAGATGAACGATTTCTACCTAATGTATAAACACCATACCAGGCAAGAGGGTAGAGTCACCTACAACCTACCCAAGCTCATCAGCGACACTGACACTCAAATGTCATACAAAAAAGCCCTCAGGGAGCAGATAGCTAACATCGATGTCAGCTCTGATCCAAATGAAGCCCTAACTAAAATACTGAAATCTATGGAATCATCCGCTACCAGCACCATAGGTGTTCTTAAAAAACAACCAAACTAGGTATACTGCCGACCCTCTACTAGTAAAACTGTCAGCAGAGCAGAAAGTGTTATGGCTGCGCTTCTATCAATGTGGCCAAAGTGAAGACGGCATCAAACTACGCTGGGAGCGCAATATTATTCTGCACCACATTAACGAATGCTTAAATGATTCAACAGGCAGACTCTCTAGCAGATTAAATCACTGCCACGGATGACTGTCACAAACATTCGCTGTTGAATGTTTTTCATAAAATACGTCTTTCATATCACAGACTATAAAATACATTAATTATACTGCATGAGAGGGTGCAGCTTGCCGCAATGCAATGGAGTCAAGTGTTAGCACTTGATTAATTGAGTGCACTCGCATACATAAAAACACATTCTGGTGAACAAATGACATGAGAATGATATTTGGCAAGATATTACAATGTCCTCGCTGGGAGTTGTTGTTTTTTTAATTGATAATAACCGTGAACCCGCTCACTGGCTATTGTTGTTTACCACTAAAGATTAAGGCATTTTTAATTCATGGTGTGCATACGTTAACAGTAGTAAGTGCATTGTAGGGAGTTGGTTGGAGACCGAATGCCTTATCAATCATGACGTTACATTTCAACAATTAAGAGCCACATTACGAGCATAGTAGCATAATCATAGATGGTCATTTAGTACAAGTCAAATATAAATATATCCTTCTGGGCTACACAGCAGTGATACGTTATAACCATGTGTTTTACTACTTAATTCAGTCAAACCTTCCCTAAGCGACAATCTCATGTTACACTATTACAATAGCGCTATAGACTTTCTTAACCCTTTAACCCTCGAATTTCTTCAAGAGAACTTCAATTTTCTCATAGAAAATGTCCATTTGTAGACCAAAAGAAGACTGTTTTTTAAATTTTATCATTGGATTGATTGGCTCTGCTGGCTATCCATTTGTCTAGACATTGCGCCAGCAAACACCCACCACCAACCACCTACACCAACCACCGCCGCCGCCACCACCACCATCATCATCACGACCAACACACTACCACCACCATCATCAACACCACCACCCACCACCTTCACCACAACCACCACCACCAGTACTGACATACACCACCAACCACTAAGCACAACCACTACCACCTACACCCAACACCATGCATTAAGCCCACCCCACCATCAACACCTACCCACCCACCAACCCCTATCGAATTTCTTCACATTCATATTTGCAGACCTATAGAAAACTATTTTTGAAAATTTATCATTGGAATGACTGACTCTGACGGCTATCCATTTGTCTAGACATTGTGATCAGAAATTGTGAGAGTGTGGTGTGTGAAAAATGTCATATAGGTTGGAGAGGGTATATCAATGAGGGTTTAATAAAGGTCCCGCTCATATGCACATGTGCCTATGTCCGCATGAATGCATTATGAGTACCTAGTCAATGAGGCCCTGACAACAAAAATAATATAGCTTGCTATCCATTGTCTAGACATTGTGGCCACAACCACCCACTACCAACACCCACCACCACCACCACCATAACCACCCCTCTACCACCACAGCACCACTTCCACCCACCACCTTCACCACAACCGCCACTAGCACCACCACCACCAACAGCCACCGCCAACCACTAAGCACCAACACCCACCACCAGGCATTAACCCACCACCACCATCCATCACCACCCATCCACCACCACAACCCCTACTTCCACCAACCCCACCGCCACCATCAAAAGCACCCACTCTGATTTGTATATTGAGGGATGTGAGGGACACGGTTGGATATATAGCTACAATCATCAAATCAACACGCACATAAAGAACCAATATTTTATTTGTATCCATAGTTTTACATTGAAGAAAATATTACATATGATAAAACATATAGTTTCTGTAGATTAAACAAATAGTCAATGTTCTGGAGATCCATTTATCGATGGATAGACTGATTTCTTATGGATCAGATCCATCACCAACAGAATCATCATCATTATCGTCAGCATCTAGATAGTTCCTTATGTACTTCTTGATCAGTCTCTTTTTCGAAAAGCTGAGATTGTATGCGTACCCCTCGGTGATAAAATCTTTAGTCTCCCGATGAATTATTTTAATGAGCGTAGAGTTCTGTTTGCTTCTCCACTGGAACACTATGTCTACACACTTTGCAACTAAAGCATCAGCATATACGGAAATAGACACATGGCCTACACCATTTGGGTCTGTGTTCACTTCACCATCCCCATCTTCCAAACCTGATTGTTCAGTGTCTAAGACCTGCTTAATTTTTTGGAATATAGTTCCTGATTGCCTATGGCTTCTTTTTCATCTTCACCTTCATCTTCACTCTTAGACTCCGCCGAGTCATCACCGGCTTCACTCTCCGACTCCATTGGCTCATCATCTTCACTCTTCATCTCTGTCATTTCTTCATCTTCACTGTCTAGATTTGCACTATCTTCATCGTTATGGAATCAGATCTTATGCCGCTTCAGGTCATTTGACCTATCAAATGTTGAATCACATTCAAAACATTTATGTTTATGTCACTGCATATTGATTATAGGATAAATCTAGCTAGCATTCAAGTTTCTTCAAGGTTCTTCAAAGAAATCTTCTGACTGCCTAATGCTACCTAACTACTCTTACATTAAAATACGCATCCAACCACTTTGTGATGTTTAAACTAGAGTGAGAAAAGGGATTGAATTTGAATTGTTTTATCAGATTATATGTACTGCAGCCACAAATGCGTAACAAGCGGCCGCAAATCCGCATGCTGCACATGTGTGCATGCATTTTGGCATGCATGTGTGTCTGGGCATGTACATACACAGGTTGCCGCATGTATAAATGTGTATAAAATTGGGGCCGCACCAAGCGAATATTTTTTTAATATTAATTTGACATAGAAAGTCACATGCGGCCGCAAATCCACAACATCTGGCTACAAATCTGCAACATGCGCCGCATGCGGCCACAAATCCGCATCATGCAGCGGCATGCAGCCGCACATGTATGCATGCACTTTGGCGTGCATGTGTGTCCGGGAATGTACATACACATGTTGCCTCATGTATAAATGTGTAGCCACCTGTATAGTACATTTTTTGAAATTTTAATAATTAAATGGCTGCCACTTTAAAGAATCTCCTTAAATATGATAGATACACGATTATTATCTATATAATATTATACAACATCGCTTAGTTTACCTATATATTACATGTAAAACTAGCCTAACCCGGGAAAAATTGCTATCTAGCTGACTTTTGTCTCGTTGGAACCGGAATTTCATCCTCTATAACATATCCAAAATCCGCAAAAATCCGTTTTGGGGAAATCTTACAATATGCAAATTAATTAATTACTGTGCGTATAACGAGCTTTGTGGTATAACGCATTTAATATGCCATATCATGAATGTATTTGTTATTTAACTTGTTTTATATTATCTGATTCATATACCATATATGATAAAATAAAAATATAACAATCAGCTAATTAAATTAAAATAAATTAAAATATAACTAATATGCAAATTAGTTAATTAAAAGTGCATATTCACACCAAATGCTTGAGGATAAAATGGCTAAATTTGTGTACTTTTAGAGGCTTAAATTGTGTATCTAAATGTAAATGGCATGAAATAAATCTTAACATAAGATGATTTCATATCATATAAATTAGTATAATCTTTATAGTTGTCAAGTTGAATTACGGATTTGTGTCTCTAATTCAATTTCATAACTTTAAATATTATATTAATTAATGTGTAATGAAATCATTGTATGCTAAGATTTATTTGGTATCCTTACATCTAGGCACATAATTTAAACCTCTAAAAGTATATAATGTAACAATTTTATTTCCAAGAATTTTGGTGTGAATATGCACCGGTAACACATACGAACCAAGAGACTAAATTTGATACATTATTTGTGATCTAATTACTATGTTCAGAATTCCATAATACTATAGACCTGTGCTATATCCTATTGGATATTTAAAATCTAGTTTGAAGCAACAGCTGCCAGTCAAATTAGTTTCAACACCCTCAAGACATTTATGAATGGTGATTTTGAAATTGAGACAATGATATTTCAGTGATAAAAGCACATAACATATGGTAATAGATCGTTTGAGATGTATCCTTGAATACGTAAAAGTGGAAATGTTGCTAATATTTTGGTTGAGATAAATTTTAATGGCAGTGTAGATTTGATAATTAGATGCATATTAACCGTAGAGGAATTACTCAGGAATCGTATACACATATTTTTATCCAACTATCAATGTATCATATTCACTTTCATTATCATTATCATCATCATAAACAATACGTTCTACCATGTTCATACATCCTTCACCAATTATCACATGCCGAAACACACCTGAGGCCATTTTTACGACATGAGCATACCATTGTTCCACATGGAATTTTTAAAGATTTGTACTTACACTGAATAACTTTGAGGATGTCTTGTGGTTCACATTCTAAGCCAGTCGCCACATGTGTTAATTTCTAATGTTCAAGCTTCCATCCTCATTCTGTAGGATCAAGTGTGCTTAGCATTAGGCTTTTCTATTGTACAATTTAGATGTGTACCCTTAGACAATGGTAGGCAGCTGCTCGCTCCGTTTTTGCCATCCGCATGTACAAAACGTACCTCAGCCCATTCAATGTATCAGTTGGCTTCCCTCCATACAACATTACCAATAGCTTCAAGCCAACCTCGCTAACCTCACCTTCTTTTGTGTAGTGTCATATGTACTGAACTCATCACTCAGTTTCCGGATTGCCTCTGAATATTTAACCATCTTTAGAATAGCAGCTTTACCGTGACCGAGCAAAGCTGAAGATGTGTCGCAGCCACCCCATGTATGAATGAATAACAGCCGATGAGTGATCTCATCGCCCAGATGTGCACATACATCCCGGATACTGCAGAGCTTCTGCCTTTTCCTTTGATCTTTCTTTCCCTCTGATCTCAGAAATATGTCTGATATGTCATGTTTAAAATGGTACAGGAGGAGCACAAGAATGTCCGTGTGACAGTGTCATCAGCTACTACTGTCACGGACTGGTTATTTACAGATGCAAGTTCTATGGCCGATGATACTATCAATGTGTCCGCATTATCTACTGCTTGGCGTACATTATGATTTTCAGCTACATGGTAATGTGCAAATAGTGATATGAATTGATTCTTATTTTCCTCATTTGTAAGAAAGACTTTCTAGCCTGCATGCACCACAGCAGACTCATTGATCTTCACGTATGCAGCTGACTTTTCTGATCTCCGTTGATGCTGATGGTCTTTAGTTGATGATCCATCACAATAGCCATCAAAGACAAAAACAGATTGCTTGTCTCAAGATGAACTACATGTTGACCTACTGTGAGGCTTTTTTTGCAGACTAACCAGCGTCTTTACTTGACCAGCTTACTTTAGCAAAACGTCAGACACTCTGATGTTATCAAACTTCTTTTGTATTTTTGGCTTTAACCTCTTCATCTGAATCATAGTTGATTCCAACATGATCACCGGCAGTTAGGCCAGATGTCAGGCATCGCAACATTTCTTCATCTCTGTCAAATGGTTCATAGGTATTAAATCAGTCAATAACACTGATAAGGTGTTGGAAGTCATGGCTGAATGTTGATTTTCCCACCTCAACATGTTGCGTGCATCTTATGCATTGAAGTTTAGTCAAAGAAGTCATAGCATGCTGTTGACCCCGGTGACACGAACAGACTCTGTAATTCTTCGTCCTCGTGTCAAACGTCCTCGACTTGTGCTCCGCATCACTACTTGCTCAATAACACAATCTGTCTGACTCCAGAGTCCAGCCCAATATCTATCCGATTTGCGTACTGTGTGATATCCACGAATCATGAACTTATCACATAACCATGGGTGGGTATTCAACAATTCAAGCATAAGTTGACGATACAGACGAGTGGAATTTGCATAGTTGCTATGGACGGTATTTGCAAACAAGTTGATCATCTTGCTAACTGACATAGGACGCAAATGCCAATCATCTGTCCTTTCGGCTCTTATAAATAGTGTGAGCGTGTCAATGTATGTGATGTACTGAAGCCACAACTTAGCAGTTCTCCATTGACTCTTGTAATTTCTGTAGTGCTTTAAATTCGGTGACATCCTCTATAATAGTGTCTTGTTTCTGCACAACACGCTCATATAGATCGCACAACTGTATGTATTCCTCTTCTAACTTTAGACGTAATTCTTCATTCAAAATATTATCAATATGGGAACTTGCAACATCTACACTATTTAACAAATTAGCATGAGCTTCGCTTCTCACATTTTTAACACACACACACGCACGCACGCACGCGCGCACGACCAGAACATTAGCAACAGTTTAACGTTTAGGATACATCTCAAATGGCACATTCCCTTCAGTTTCACTGTGACGATCTGTCTCAACTATAATCTTACCAACATCTTGACTTTGAGGATCTCTATCAAATGACTCACTATTAAAATCTGACTCAACAAATCACTGTGACAATCTGTCTGAAAAGAAATGTTATTAACGGGATCACTTTGAGGATCCATCAATATGTACAATTCCGCAGGTGCTCCAGACTCCAGCTATTTAGACAATTCGGTAAATGCTTTCAGCATTTCCTGGTTCTCAGGCCGACCAATTGGTTTGTCTTGGCTATGTGTAGTAGATAATACCTTTGCTGACATGAAAGTTGACTGGCAAGATCTGTGATAGACTGCTTCAGCAGCAAGGAAGACGAAACACTGTTGCAGTTTTCCCTCAACTTCACGACACCATGCATCATTCCTTTGTTTACACACGTCAAGAATCTGGTCACGAAATGGTAGGGTACACGTTGATAACGTCTGGACTCTCTCTCTCTCTCTCTCCCTCCACCCCTCCCTCCATCTCTGAGAGGGTCTTTATTGTGACAATTTTCCTCACCACACACACACTGGTAGGACACCCAGTCACTAACACACCACCAGGATAGATCTTGCTACATGTATGTTAAGAGAGGATCACAAAATCGTATTTTACCCTCGGGGCTCCAGATACACTCACTACGCCACTGCATCCCAACACTCCATCCCCACACTCCTCAGCAGATGTTCTGCTAATAATATCAAAGTACCGGTAGTAAATTCATAAATTATTTATTAACCACATGACGTGCCACTGATTTGGAAGTAACATCCCTCACCCCACACCACCCACCCCACCCACACAGCAGTCCACCATTGCTGCTAAATCATTAAATTAACGCAATTACAGTGGGGTATTGACATGTTTTGTTGACGAGTTAGGTTAAATGTTCACAAAGTAAAGTAGCTTGCAGCCATCATATCGCAAGGCATCAGCGTTACAAGTTACGCGTGATCCCGGAAACAGATTACACATGCATATGGTTGGTATATGCGCAGTTTTGGAGAATGACTGGCTATATCAATTAATTTGTCACGTACTCGAATCAATTGCTAGTATGTAAATAGTGGACAGGAAATAGCACTCCGTAAATTTCCAGAAAACATAATGATCAAACTTCTTGTGCTGAGACCCCTCCGTGCGTATGGTACACCGCAAATATTACGAAAATCTGGTGTGCACTCATATGTATTTTGTAAGATTTCCCCAAAAGGGATTTTTGCGGATTTTGGATATGATATAGAGCAAATTCCGCTTCGAACGACACCAAAACTAGCTTGATAGCAATTTTCCCGGGTCCGACCTTCTACTGCTCTAGAATAAGCACTGCTCTAGGTATAAGCAATACCAGTTGAATATTCTGTTACTAGCTTGACTGCCTCAAACAACAGCTTCCAGTCGAATTTGTTACAAAAAATTATACAGCTTCTATGGCTTCTAAGTATTCGTAGTTTTGTTCTGTGCCTAACATACTTACATTTTGGTATTGTATGGGTCATTGGGAAACAGTTTTATAGATCACAGAAAGAAAGAAAATATGCAAACTATAAAAATCTTCCACTGGACCAAAGACTAATATTTACCGCCAGAGACGTCGGAGATGCCCTCTGAGAAAATCTGCATTTAAAGTTTTTCGGGGGGGGGGGGGGGGGGGGGGACCCCGTACCCCCTAGTCTTGGTTGCTTTCAGCTTGTGCGCATGCGGGCATGCGTGCTTGCCTAGGGGCGGGAATACAAATAATTCGTGCAGGGGGTCCTCGTCACCCTTGCTACGCCACTGGTTGTAGCCGCAAACATAGACGGTCAAATTATTTTCAGATCTTTTACAAGTGACGCTTGTATTGTCTTCTTGTTATTTTGAGAGTAATTTTACTGACAATAATTCATGCCATATATATTAAAATTAAGTCAGTCAAGTTATTCTTACGATGTTAAGTACATTCCACTTGTCGAATGGGAATTACTATACTCGCTATTCGAGACGTCTCTATTTACACGAGATGTGTCCAGCAGTACAATATGACACATTACATCATGACTTCGAGTGACCTTTTATATAAATATACTTTCGTCTAGCGGGACAATAAATTCGTGTTATACAATAATGCACATACTTGTGTCGGTTTAATTATTGTAGCACACGACCTTAAGCATTCGTTCAGCAAATGAAAATGCATTAAGGGAAACAACTTAGTAAGTATACTAAGGCCGTAACTCTAACATTTAGGAGTTGTCCCCTTGTATTCCTTTGCCATATAAGCTGATCACCACATCAATCATCATACACTTTAATTGTAAATCTATGTCCAGTTTAGGACATCAAGTGGCTACCAGCCCGCGGCGCTAGACCATCCACACGTCATATTAGCTCATGTAATGGATGAATTCGATCTGTCAGTCACGTATATGACATCGTAAACCAATTACACCACATGTAGGCTGATGCCACAATCATAATTGACAGAACTACTCGTTCATACTGCTGGAATAGTCTGACAAGTCTACCAGTTGTATGTCTTTGGTGGATTTACCATTTAATAAACATTCTGTTGAAAATTTCGAAATTAATTTGATTAGGCGCATTTGCAACATGGGTCAGCACCAAGTCAAATTAGTTTCAAAATATTCAACAGCTTACCTGTATGGTCAGGGTACCTGTTTCTAACAGAGTTAAATTTCTAACAATTGATTCTTTTTGCTTTCTCCCACACTCGTTGTTTTGGTGACATCGGCAAAACGTGTTTATTTCAAAAGATACATCATTTTTACACCACATTTGAAAATATTATCAAAATGCAGCAAATGTTCATACCCGGTAAAGAAATGAAACAGACAGGTCCAGTTTTCGCGTCAGACGACATCTGCCAGTTGCTGTCAAACACAGCATGTTGATTTCACCAACAACAACAACAATAATAATAATAATAATAATAATAATAATAATAATAATAATAAAAAAAATAAAATAAATAATAATAATAATAATAATAATTCCTTTCTACGGCTGCACCGAAGGGGCTTATATTTTTTTCACGGACATGTCCAATCCAAACATGGCCATAGTTTTTATATATGGTGTTTCTAAAATAATTTTAACGTTTTATGGTATGCGAAACAATCTTCATTTTAATTTTAAACACCATATTTACTACTTTAACCGCTCTTGTGTCAACAGCGCCTCAAAGCGCTCAATATACCACTTATATAGGCCTATAGATTAACCATTTAACAGTCAAGATCCCATTGAATGCAATTCATTTGCAGGCCAAGGGAAGATAATTTTTAAAGGATTTTCAATACAAGTTACCAAAAGGTATATATTGTCAAGAAAATACAAATTTGTGCATAACCAGTATCCATGTGCAGGACAAGAGGAGAATATTTTTGAAAATTTATCACTGGAATGACTGGCTCGGTAACCGAGCCAGTCATTCCAGTGGTAAATTTTCAAAAAAAATAGTCTTCTCTTGGCCTGCAAATGGACATTCCTCAACGCCACCGAAGAGCCATCTTACTAACATACGCCTACTCACATAGCTACGCTGTTCGTGGCCGTACTTGCGGTAGCCAATCAGGTTTCATTTATAGTCTTATAAATAATGGACTTACATCTCTGTTAGAAACTGATACCTAAGTACACAAGAGACTGCCAACCGATACTGGGTATTTACAAGCGGTACGTTTATTTGGAGCATGGTATTTACAAGCGGTACGTTTATTTGGAGCATTTAGGACAAGTTAATGCATGTATTATTTCACTGAACACTTGCTAATTACTAAATAGAAGTCATTTTGTTACAAAAGCTTTACATTCATACTCGGAGAAACTGACCCTGTTAGAAACCGGTGCGCGGTCCATATAGTTACGTTTATATTGGGATTCTGGGAATTCATAGCTCGATCAATCCAAACACAGGCAAAATCATTGGCAGAGCTTAGCTAGAATGGGCGGGGGGAATAGCTAAAAGTGAATTCATCCATTGTGTATATATTTACTATATTATTAGTGAGCGGTGATCATATTACATTGATCTGCATACAAAGTGGAACAACTCCTGCATACAATTTTTCTGGTTACGAGCACAAAGTTGTCTGCCTTAAGGTTGGGCGTTCCCCTCAATAGACCGAAATATATAATTTATTGCATTGGCACAATATAGGGATTCATTTCTCGCTACGCCCCGCCCATTTCTAGCCGAGATCCACCCACTTCTTCGCATGTTTGGAATCAATTTATATACTTTGAATCATGAATTCCCAGAATCACAATTTCAAGGTAACTATACGGGTAAGCTGTTGAATATTTGGTTAAAGATGTATTACACGAAAATAAACTACATGAAATAAGCACTATCTATCAGCCATAGACATTGACGACACCAAGCTCTCCTCTCAAACGTAGCTATGTCAGCGATTCTAGCAGGCACTGACCGACCGACTTCATCGACAAGAGCACAAAAATACACGAAAATTCAATCTGAGAAAATTGCAGTGACCGACCGACTTTAAAAACACATTGGATATTGCTGGTTTGTCAGTGATTCAATCAGGCATTGACCCACCAACTTCACAGACAAATTGGATATTGCTCGCTTGGCGGTGATTCTATCAGGCACTGATCGAGCGACATTACAGACAAATTGGACATTGCTGGTTTGGCGGTGATTCTACCAGGCTTGGATATTGCTGATTTGACCGTGATTCTATCAGCCACTGACCGACCGACATTACAGACAAATTTGATATGCTGGCTTGGTGCTGATTCAATGATGGCACCGACCGACATTACAGACAAATTGGATATTGCGGGTTTGCCGGTGATTCTGTCAGGCACTGACCAACCAACATTACAGACAAATTGAATATTGCTGGTTTGGCAGTGATTCTATCAGATACTGACTGACCGCCATTACAGACAAATTGGATATTGCTGGTTTGCCGGTGATTCTGTCAGGCACTGACCGACCGACATTACAGAAAAATTGAATATTGCTGTTTTGGCAGTGATTCTATCAGGCACTGACCGACCGACATTACAGACAAATTGGATATTGCTGGTTTGGCAGTGATGCTATCAGTCACTGACCGACCGACATTACAGACAAATTGGATATTGCTGGCTTGGCGGTGATTCTAGCAGGCACTGGCCGACCAGACAAATTGGATATTGTTGGTTTGGCAGTGTTTCTATCAGGTACTGACCGACAGACTTTACAGACAAATATGATATTTCTGGCTTGGCAGTGATTCTATATATTGACCGACCGACATTACAGACAAATTAGATATTGCTAGTTTGGCGGTGATTCTATCAGGCACTGACCGACCGACTTTACAGACAAATTGGATCTTGCTGGTTTGGCGGTGATTCTATCAGGTACTGACCGACCGACATTACAGACAAATTGGACATTGCTGGTTTGGTGGTGATTCTACCAGTCACTGACCGATCGACTTTATAGACAAATTGGATATTGCTGGCTTGGTGATGATTCTATCAGGCACTGACCGACCGACTTTACAGACAAATTAGATATTGCTGGGTTGGCGACCGACTGACTTTACAGACAAATTAGATACTGTTGGTTTGGCCGTGATTCTATCAGTCACTGATTGACTGACATTATAGACAAATTTGATATACTGGCATGGCGGTGATTCTATCAGGCACCGACCGACATTACAGACAAATTGGATATTGCTGGTTAGGCGGTGATTCTATCAGGCACTGACTGACCGACATTACAGACAATTTGGATATTGCTGGCTTGGCGCCTGACCGACTTTACAGACAAATTGGATATTGTTGGTTTGGCGGTGATTCTATCAGGCACTGACCAACTGACATTACAGACAAATTGGATATTGCTGGTTTGGTAGTGATTCTATCAGGCACTGACTAACCGACATTACAGACAGATTGGATATTGCTCGTATGGCGGTGATTCTATCAGGCACTGACCGACCAACATTACCGACAAATATGAATATTGCTGGTTTGGCGGTGATTCTATCAGGCACTGACTGACCGACATTACAGACAAATATGGATATTGCTGGCTTGGCAGTGATTCTATCAGGCACTGACCTACCGACTTCACATACAAATAGGATATTGCTGGCATGGCAGTGATTCTATCAGGCACTGACTGACCGACATTACAGACAATTTGGATATTGCTGGCTTGGCGCCTGACCGACTTTACAGACAAATTGGATATTGTTGGTTTGGCGGTGATTCTATCAGGTATTGGCCGACCAACTTCACAGACAAATAGGATATTGCCGGCTTGGCGGTGATTCTATCAGGCACTGACCGACCGACTTTACAGACAAATTGAATATTGCTGGCTTGGCGGTGATACTATCAGGCACTGACTGACCGACTTTACAGACAAATTGAATATTGCTGGCTTGGCAGTGATTCTATCAGGCACTGACCGACTGACTTTACAAACAAAGTGGGTATTGCTAGTTTGGCGGTGATTCTATCAGGCACTGACCGACCGACTTTACAGACAAATTGGATATTGCTGGTTTGGCGTGATTCTACCAGTCACTGACCGACCGACTTTACAGACAAATTGGATATTGCTGGTTTGGCGGTGATCTTATCAGGCACTGACCGACCGACATTACAGACAAATTGGATATTGCTCGTTTGGCGGTGATTCTATCCGGCCCTGACCAGCCAACATTACTGACAGATATTGCAGGTTTGACGGTGATTCTATCAGGCTTTGACTCACCGGCATTATAGACAAATGGAATACTGCTGGCCTGGCGGGGATTCTATTCCTGCTTATGTATTTTCAAACACTCATTGTACATTTCGTAGAATCATTGTTAAATTAGAAATTTCTATCTATTTGTTTATTTGGTTAGATGTAGGGGTTGTCTGTGAAATCAGTCGGTCAGTGGGTAGAATCACCAACAAATCAGAAACCTCTGATTGGTTTGTTTATTTGGGTAGATGTAGAGAATATTTACTTGTTTGTTTGTTTCCAGCATTTGTGTTCTCAAATAGGTCTCAAGTACGTTTTGTCAGTGAAGTCGGTCGGTCAGTGGCTGTTAGATTCAACGCCATATCAAATATCCCAATATTAGAAATAGCTACAATACAGCAGTATCTGATTTGTTCGTTTATAGGATGGCTGCCGATGGCAGCCTAAGAAAGAGAAGTTTTTTAGGGAGGGTGCTATTTTGAAGTTGTATATTTAAGGCAAATAAGCATTCTGTTGGAGTGTTTTGAGGTGGTGGGGTTGTCGGGTGGTTTTGAATGCGTGTAACTTTGAAAGATACTTTTTGTGGGTGTTGGTGGAGGATTTTAAGTGGTGGTGTGGAGGTGGAATTGTGAATGAAGATTTCGTTTGTAAGTTATCATGATCTGCATACCCTAATTGTCCACAAATGACTATCGCATTGCCACTTTTTCTGCAAGGCGTATACCATACGAAATAAACTGCATTAAGCTATGATTACAGCTTTTTCTGGATGGCTAATTGTTCATAAATGACTAATGGGTGAGTGGGGGGGGGGGGGTGATTGGGAGGGGGGGGGGGTGATAGCATATGCATGTTAGTCTCAGTTTACTCGTGTGAAAATATTCAGCAGTGTTGACATGCTGCTAGGTGAGTTAAATTATAGGTGGCTGGCATAACCAGCTGGGTGTGTCAAATTTCGAGATGCTGGAGCTGATTTGGAGGTACACGAGCTTGGCTTAGGATGCGGTGGGTGTGGAAGTGGTTATCTCCTGCATTTATGGTGGTAGACAGTTGACCAGCTAAGCACAGCACCACTGATTATAATAGGAATGATTAGATAATTTAAAATATGGGTTACTGCTGAGATATGCTTGATAAAGTATGTAGTATAGATAGAACAATCAACAAACTATCCTCTTTATCTCAATGTATGCAGTGTTGTTTTACACAATGTTTTAACATTTGACCAGCCGTATGGTTATTTGTTCACAAATGACTACTGGAGTGCACATTTTTCTGCACGGTGCATGGGATACGCAAACAGCTGCATTAAGCTATAATTACAGATTTTCCGTAGGATTAATTGATCATAAATTACTACGGAATTGCACCTTCATCTGCACGGCGCATGCCATACGAAAGAAGATGCATTAAGCTATGATTACAGCTTTTTCCGTAGGACTAATTGATCATAAATGACTACTGTATTGCAACTTTTTGTGCAAGGCGCATGGCATACGAAAAAAGTCGCATTAAGCTATGACTACAGCTTCTTCCATATGGCTAATTGTACACAAATGACTACTGGATTGCAGCTTTTTCTGCAAGGCGCATACCATACGAAAAAACTTGCATTAAGCTATGATTACAGCTTTTGCCGATTAGCTAATTCTTCAGAAAAGACTACTGGAGTGCAGCCTTTTCCGCAAGGTGTGTGGCTGTGTGCCATACCAAAGAAGAGCTTCGTTAAGCTGTGATTAAAACTTTTTTTGTATGGCTAATTGTTCACAAATGACTACTGGATTGCAACTTTTTAAGCAAGGTGAGCGCCATACAAAAAAGCTGCATTTTTCCCCGGATGGCTAATTCTTCACAATTAAATACTGGATTGCAACTTCTCTTGCCGGGCACACGCCGTCGTGCGAAAAAAGCGGCATTAAACTATGATTACAACTTTTCCCACAAGCACACTTCATGGACACATCTGCATTAGTTTACTAATTGTTAAAAAATGACTAATCTTATTATAGGCCCTGTCTATAGTATCCGGGCTGAATAAATATGTGTGTTATTTGCTTGCTGCTTTCCGTAGATTGAAGAACAGTATTATATAGGACCGGACTATACTGCCCTACTAAGGCAACAGGCAGTAAGTGGTCAATCAGTACTTTTGAGAAAATTACCATTTTATGTTTATTATTTCTCAATCAAAGGCCTTACTTCTCAGTTAAATGATCTAATTATTCAAAGTATATATACCTTAAAGGCAAATCGTGGATATATGTATGTAAATATTCCAATACATATTTTAAAGGTTATTACCAAAACTGCCTTTTGCCTCAGTATTGACAAGTATTTTTGGCATGACTGTCTTAGGTAAATAGCCGTATCTAACAGCAGCTTGGTTTGTTCTCCACTGTTTTCGGGGGCATGATAACTATTGTGTTTTAAGCGCAGGATTTTAAATGTGAACAGTACATAGTCATCTTTTGGGCCTCAGTAGTTCTTTGTTATCCAAATAACCGCCCACTTAACTAACCACCACGGCAATTGTGTAGCAATGTTAAGTACGAATGAGCAAAACACCATACTTTTATTTCAAGCAACATAATATATTTGTATTCTATTTCTGACCTTAATCATTGTTAGGTGTTGATTACAATTAAACACAATAATGGATTACTTTGGTAGTGGTCGACCTTTAATGTAAAACCTTCTCTCATCCACAATGCCAAATTTTGTCAACATGTACCAATTCCACGTACGATGCCAGCTAAAATACCGTAGTCACCTGCTGGGGCCTAGTGAACCATTGAGAGGTATATTCATATTAGTGTATTGTGCTTTAGCAGTGCTCTGTAAGAAATCGCCATGGGTAACCTGGAGGATTGCTGCAAAACTACTTTGACTGTAAGTTTATGTCTAAGGAAAGCTGTTTAATATTTTGAAACTAATTTGACTGAAAATTGATGCTGCCTAGCGCAGCAACAGCGTTCAACCAAATTCGATTTCAAAATATTCAACATGATAGTAATTTAATTCAAATTAGTTTCAACATAGTTGGCAAGATTCAGTAATTTTCTCATATAGAATGTCATATGACTGCAGTAAGATGATATCACATACTGAGAAAAATGGCAGCCTGGCCAGCTAACACGTATTTGATGTTCAGATTATGGAATGTGACACACATTAAGAACAAAATGTTAAGAAAATTATAGTTATGGAATCTAAGTGGCATAGCCTATCAGTGCAACACCTCATTTGCAGTGAGATCAGCATCCCTTTAATAAAACCTTGGCAGACTGTAAACAACCCACAGTTGTACAAACACGTGTATATTGAGCCCAACTTGGTGATATCCTAATGCATTATATTAACTGGCATTGTTGTGTTAAATGTTTTCGAGATATCAACTTATCTGTTATTTGATCCGATCCGATCCGGACTCTGGAAATTCTCTCTGGGGATCAGCACCTTTATTGTGTTAAAATTTCAGTTGGATCGGATCGGTAGTTTCTGAGATAATGGTGCGGACACACGCGCGCACGCAGACCCGATTGCATTAAACATTCTTCACCATGCGGGACGAGGGTAATAAACGTAACTGATTCAACTAAAACCAAGAAAATAGCTAACTAACATTGAATATTAACATTAACAGTATCCGTTAAAAAGGCGTATTTGGCTCTACATGTCAAGATCATTAAATGTCTCCTGCATTATCATTAATATGAAGGTTGTTCCAGAAAGTGCGGGCATCATGGGACAGAGTTTGTTAACAATGTCTAACTTTCTAAATTTTAGCACCGACTTAAATTGCCTAGGTCGGGCCTAGCTAAATCAAGTTATAATAGCCTACTATTGCTCAAATTTCAAAACCCTTCCTAGTTAGGCCCGACTTAGGTCTGACATAATGATAGTAGACTGGCAGTAAAAATAAACTCAACCGATGACTCAACAGGATCGCAGGAAGCTCTGGAGGAGGCCTTACCGGCTGAGAATTTTAAAATTTATCACTGAAATGACTGGGTCGATCAATCATTGAATAAGTCTATCCTTTCTCTTGATCTACAAATGGGCATCTCTCAAGACCACTACATAAGTTGTTTTGGCTGACTTGTCACTTGTGAGTTAAAGGGTTAACTTATGACAACACCCCCAGCCGCATAGGCCTAGATCATGCCAACTTTATGCGCTGTCAGTGCATGTGGCACAATATTGACACTCTTGAATGATTTTTGTCTTATTAATATACTATATAACTTTTGGCAACAGTTCAGTTCAGTTCGGTTCATTACGTAAATCCCTCCTGTATGTAGGAGCACCTCGCAGAGGAGTATTAAGTATATTAATAGGCCAGCTCGTGCATGCAACAGTTTATTTATTGTTGTTGTTGTTGTTGTTGTTGTTGTTGTTGTTGTGTGTGACATATACCAGATATACCACTGTCACTATCAGTATTGAAATTGTTAATTTCTGCAGTCAGGAGTGTTCGAAAATTGTTCAACGTGAAGCAGTACTGACGAAATCTTTGTAATTTATTTTTCAGTAAAACGAAGTTTGTTTGGCTTTCTCTGCCGTCCGTGCAGCCAGAGTTGCCAGATAAGTTAAATTAGGCTGATGGTACGCTGCGTTGATTCAGGCTGTCTACAATCAGCCATTGTAGATCAATGGAAATGCATTGTATTTAGGTCGGGCCTAACATTCTCGTAGTGGTTTTAATATCGCTTAAATAGAGTTTTATAATCTTGCTAATTAAGCCATTCTGTGGCCGACCTGACCGCATCGTCATCATCATAACGAGTCCATGCATGGTTATAGTACACAGGTTATTGTTGAATATTTTGGCCGTTTTTGTGGAACTGTTTGAATGACTTATGTCACGTGAATGCAATATAAACATTAATCTTACCTTCATGATCTTTTCTGCTTAAATCAAGTATTCGTTTTCCTCTTGAAAACGGTTCAAGCTGCGGTTTTGTATTCATTTTAAGAACAAAAAATGTGTCTGCTTCACTGCGAAAGGCAGTATCTGCTAACCTCGTTCTCAATTATTTGTGATATAATTAGGCAAAGAGCAGTAAGTGCAGATTAATCAGGTAAAAACCGAGGCATATGGCAGTAAGTACCAGTTACTGCTTTCTGCCTCCTGATACGCGGGAAACATGGGCAGTAAGTGCACTTACTGCTTTCTGCCTCCTTATCACATAGGCAAAAGTCACTTACTGCCTTGTTTCCCACCCTCATTTCTCTGTAAATATGTACACTAGAGCTTAGCAATTCATACATATGAAGGTGTACATACTGCCAATCATGGCGTGCCCATTAACTCATTTTGGCCAAAAATGTCACTTACTGCCCTTTGCCTTAGTCGTTAAACGTGGTGCGTTATTGTAAGATTTCTTTCAATTATTGTTGAATGCCCCTCATTATTTTTTATCAGAGTGTGGCTTCTTTCGGTATAACACACGACACGTAAAGCTGTAAACTATTCTACGATCAGGGGCTGGTAGAATCCTCGACAACTTTGATAGGTTGATAGAATCTCTGCCAAATAAGAGGTAGAAGTTTGTCTGTGAAGTTGGTCGGTCAGTGGCTGGTTGGTAGAATCACTGCCAAATAAGATGCAAGGTTTAGTCAGGGAAGTCGGCCGGTCTGTGGCTGGTAGAATGATCGACAAATCAGAAATTTCGATAGATGTAGGGTTGTGCCTGTGAAGTCAGTCAGTCAGTGGCTGGTAAAATTACCGACAAATCAGAAATCTGATTAGTTTATTTATTTGTGTAGATGTAGAGCATATTTGTAAGTTTGTTTCATGCTTATTTTTTCTACAAATAGTTCTTTAAATTTCGTCAGTGAAGTGGGTCAGTAAGTGGCTGGTAGAATCATCGACAAATCGGATAGAATCACTTCCAAATCAGAAATCTATGAAATTCTGAATTTATTTCTTTAGTTGTGTAGATGTAGGGTTTTATTAGTTGGTAGGTCCATTGTGTCAGTGAAGTTGGTCGGTCCGTGGTTGATAGAATTTTGTTTGTTTCTGGCGAATTTGTTTTCAAATATGTTGTACGTTTTGTCAGTGAAGTCGCTCAGTCTGTGACTGATAGAATCACTGCTAAATAAGATGTAGTAGTTTGTCTGTGAAGTCGGTCAGTCAGTGGCTGGTATAATTACCGACAAACCAGAAATCTCTTATTGTTTTGTTTATTTGGTTAGGGCACATTTGTTTGTTTCCTGCTTATGTATTTTCAAATATCCCATTTTACATTTCGTAGAATCATTGCCAAATTAGAAATCTCTGAAAGTCTGAACTTATTTGTTTATTTGGGTAGATGTAGGGTTTTGTCTATGAAGTCAGTCGGTCAGTGGCGGATAGAAACACCGACAAATCAGAAACCTCTGATTGGTTTCGTTTATTTGGGTAGATGTAGAGCATATTTACTTGTTTGTTTATTTCTGGTATTTGTGTTATCAAATAGGTCATTGCACGGTTTGTCAGTGAAGTCGGTCAGTCACTGGCTGGTAGATTCACCTACAAATCAAAAACCTCTGCGTGAAGTCGATCGGTCTGTGGCTGATAGAATAACTGCCAAAATCAGATATCTCTGAATTTATTTGTTCATTTGTATAGATATAGGAGTTTGTCTGTGAAGTCAGTCGGTCAGTGGCTGGTAGATTCACCGACAAATCAGAAATCTCTGCCGATCAATCGGTCTGTGGGTGATAGAATAACTGCCAAAATCAGAAATCTCTAAATTTATTTATTATTTGTGTAGATATAGGAGTGTGTCTGTGAAGTCGGTCGGTCAGTGGCTGGTAGAGTCACTGCCAAATAAGATATAGGGTTTTTTTCTGTGTAGTCTGTTGGTCTGTGGCTGATAGAATTACCGACAAATCAGAAATCTCTGAATTTATTTGTTTATTTGAGATGGAGTTTGGCTGTGAAGTCAGTCGGTCAGTTGCTGGTAGAATCATCGTCAAGTTTGAAGGACTGATAGAATCTCTGCCAAATAAGATGTAGAAGTTTGTCTGTGAAGTTGGTCGTTCAGTGGCTGGTAGAATCACTGCCAAATTAGATGCAGGGTTTAGTCAGTCGTTCAGTTGCTGGTAGATTTATCGACAAATCAGAAATCTCTGGTTGGTTTGTTTATTTGGGTAGATGCAGAGTATATTTATTTATTTCATGCTTATTTTTTAGAAATAGCTCATTGTAAATTTCGTCAGTGAAGTTGGTCGGTCAGTGGCTGGTAGAATTATCGACAAATCAGATAGAATCACTTCCAAATCAGAAATCTATGAAATTCAGAATTTATTTGTTTAGTTGTGTAGATGTATGGATTTATTGGTTGTCGGTCCATTTTGTCAATGAGGTTGATCGGTCCATGGCTGATAGGATTGTGTTTGCTTGTTTCTGGCGAATCTGTTTTCAAATAGGTTGTACGTTTTGTTAGTGAAGTCGGTCAGTATGTGACTGATAGAATCACTGCTAAATAAAATGTAGGTGTCTGTGAAGTCAGTCAGTCAGTGGCTGGTAGAATTACTGACAAATCACAAATCTCTGCGTGAAGTCGGTCTGTGTCTGATAGAATAACTGCCAAAATCATAAATCTCTTTTTTATTTGGGTAGGGCACATGTGTTTGTTTGTTTCCTGCTCATGTTTTTTCAAATAGCTCATTGTACATTTCGTAGAATCATTGCCAAATTAGAAATCTCTGAAATTCTGAATTTATTTGTTTATTTGCTTAGATGTAGGGTTTTGTCTGTGAAGTCAGTGGCTGGTAGAATCACCGACAAATCAGAAACCTCAGATTTTTAAATCTTATTTGGGTAGATGTAGAGCATATTTACTTGTTTGTTTCCGGCATTTATCAAATAAGTCATTGTAAGTTTTGTTAGTGAAGTCACTCAGTCAGTGGTGAGTAGAATCACAGACAAATCAGAAATCTCTGATTGGTGTGTTTATTTGTATAGATGTAGAGCATATGTGTTTGTTTGTTTCATGCTTAGTTATTTACAAATAGCTCATTGTAAATTTCGTCAGTGAAGTCGGTAGGTCAGTGGCTGGTAGAATCTTCAGCTGCAGGGCATATGCTGTATGAAAAAAGCGGCATTAGGTTATAATTACAACTTTTCCCACAAGCACGCTCCACGCGGACACATCTGCATTACAGTTTACTAATTGTTCAAAAATTACTAATCTTGTGATATGCCCTGTCTATAGTTTCTGGGCTGAATAAATATTTCTGTTATTTGCTGTTTTCCCTAGATTGAAGAAGGGGTATTATATAGGACCGGACTACAGAAATTGTTAAGCATGGTGCGTTATTGCAAGATTTCTTTCAATTATTGTTGAATGCCGCTCATTATTTACAGAGTGTGGCTTTTTTCGGTATAACACAGGACAGGTAAACCTGCAAACTATTCTATGGTCAGGGGCTGGTAGAATCATCGACAAATTTGAAAGGCTGATATCATCTCTGCCAAATAAGATTTAGAAGTTTGTCTGTGAAATCGGTCAGTCAGGGGCTGGTAGATTCACTGCCAAATAAGATGCAGGGTTTAGTCAGTGAAGTTGGTCGGTCAGTGGCTGGTAGATTAACTGACAAATCAGAAATCTCTGTGGCTGATAGAATAACTGCCAAAATAGGAAATCTCTGAATTTATTTGTTTATTTGTGTAAATGTAGGAGTTTTTCTGTGGCTGGTAGAATCGTCGCAAATGCCGGAAACAAACAAACAAGTAAATATGCTCTACATCTACCCAAATAAACAAACCAATTAGAGGTTTCTGATTTGTCGATGATTCTACCAGCCACTGACCGACTGACTTCACAGACAAAACCCTACATCTACTCAAATAAACAAATAAATTCAGAATTTCAGAGATTTCTACAGTAATTTGGCAATGATTCTATGAAGTGTATAATGAGCTATTTGAAAATACATAAGTAGGAATAGAATCACCGCTAAACTAGCAATATCCAAATTGTCTGTAATGTCGTTCTGTCATTGCCTGATAGAATCGACTACAAACCAGCAATATCCAATTTGTCTGTATAGTCGGTCGGTCAGTGCATGATAGAATCGTCACCACGCCTGCAAAGTAGGTCGGTCAGGGCCTGATAGAATCACCGCCAAACCAGCAATATCCCATCTGTCTGTAATGTCGGTCGGTCAGTGCCTGATAAAATCACTGCCAAGCCAGCAATACCCAATTTGTCTGTAATGTCTGTCGTTCAGTGCTTGATAGAATCACTGCCAAGTCAGCAATATCCAATTTGACTGTAATATCAGTCGGTCAGTTCCTGATAGAGTCACTGCCAAGCCAGCAATATCCAATTTGTCTGTAATGTCAGTCGGTCAGTGCCTGATAGAATCGCCACCAACCAGCCATTATTCTATTTGTCTGCAAAGTCGGTCGGTCAGGGCCTGATAGAATCACGGCCCAACAAACAATCTCTGATTTGTCTGTAAAGTCGGTCGGTCAGTGCCTGATAGAATTCATGACAAGCCAGCGATATGTAATTTGTCTGTAAACTTGGTCAGTCGACAAGCCAGCAATATCCTATTTGTTTGTGAAGTCGGTCGGTCAGTGCCTGATAGAATCGTCGCCAACCAAACAATCTCTGATTTGTCTGTAAAGTCGATCGGTCAATGCCTGATAAAATCACCGCCAAACCAGCAATATCTAATTTGTCTGTAAAGTCAGTCGGTCAGTGCCTGATAGAATCACCGCCAAGCTAGCAATATCAAATTTGTCCATAAAGTCGGTCCGTCACTACCTGATAGAATCACCGCCAAACCAGCAATATCAAATTTGTCTGTAAAGTCGGTCGGTTGCCAAGCCAGCAATAGCCAATTTGTCTGTAAAGTTGGTCTGTCTGTGGCTGATAGAATCACTGACATATCAAATGTCCCAATAATAGAATCAGCGACAATACAGCAGTATATGATTTGTTCATTTATAGGTGTTTTGAGTGGGGTGGGGGTGTCGAAATGTTTTGAATGAGTGTAACTTTGAGGGATATTTTTTGTGGGTGTTGGGGGAAGGTTTTATGGGGGGGGAGGGGGGGTTGTGAATGAAGATTTCGTCTAAGTTATCATGATCTGAATACTTTGAAACTCATTTGACTGGGTGGGTGCTGTCACTGCCTATGGTATTGCTGTGTCAGCCAACTTGTGATGTAATTGATTATGACATCATATATTTCAGTGACAGATCGGATCCCTCCATTCAGTCACGCAATTCCAATGACTATTCCTTTAAATGTCTAGGATACAGTGCCGGATTTAGGACTGGGGAGACTGGGCAGTTGCCCAAAGACATCAAATAAAATCAAATGTGGAATTGTGATCAGTGAGAAATAAGGATGTTATTTATCACTCAGAAATCAGTAAATGTAGATTCTGATCCTGATCATAACATTTCGGTAAATTGCTTATGGGCCTCCTCTTCTTCATGGATGTGAAGATGACTAACATATACTCAGATAGGATGATTATCACCTGTGTCTATTGTGTTTTACCAACCAAGTTTCTCCCAGATCCAATGGACCTTTCCAGTTTTAGCTATGCTCCGCCCATCTTTAGCTAAGCTCCACCCACACCTCGCTCGTGTTGGGATCAATCAATCTCTAAATACCCTGAGTATCGATTTCCAAAAAACTACACAGGTAAGCTGTTGAATATTTTGAAACTAATTTGACTGGGTGCTGTTGCTGCCTTAGGCAGCAACATCATTATTTTCAAAATATCAACAGCATGTTTATTAAATAGCAAAGAATTACAAAGACATACAATTTATACAACGTGTCTGACCCTTGAGATTTGATGACGATCGATAAGGAACACTTTGTGACGTAATGATTGTGACATAATTATACACGCGTTGAGCTGATTACGACGTCATACACGGTCAGATGATGGATGGATACTCTGGTAAGGTGCATTGTCTGACAGAGTCAAAAAAGCATCCGCTTTTGTTTCTACGAGAATTCGTAATACTTACCAGATGTACTATTATGATAATGTCTATTATCTAGTCTCGCTCAAAATAAACAATTAAAACTCTGCACTCTCCTGGTCCTGCCCACACTGTGTCCGGGAATTACCATAGCCGCAGGTACCAAGTCAATTCCCAATCACAGTCAGATTCGTCTTATATTTGTCTTGATAAACAGCGAAAGCAGCACAGCCTCACCCCAGCGGGGCGGCTGAGGTAGGGGCCATAGTACATCTGGTAAGTATTACTAATTCTCGTAGAAACAAAAGCGGATGCTTTTTTTATTCTACTTCGAATAATACTTACCAGATGTACTACTATGATAAACTCCGGATTTCAACAGCCAAGAAATATCGGTGGGAGGAGGTGAGGCTCGAACCAGCACTCATCTACCACCCGACAGAGAAGGTTGTGAAGAGACTAGAACCCTGGCATACGCTTGGGTTCTGCCATCTGACTCATAGAGTGCTAAACTTCCATGGTCTGGACCGCACTCCCGCCCCCCCCCCCCCCCCCCTCATTTGTCCGCACAAATTCCAGAGGGCTGTCAAAACCGGGGAGCAACACCCACCAGACCCGTATCAGGCCCATGTCTCAGCTAGGGCAGTCCAGAAAGTGCAAAGAAGCTACTACAACTTCTAAATTTTGAAAAAACTATCAGTATATTGAATAGAATTTCAAATTGGAATGAGTCTAATGTCTGCAAAAGAATAAGATGTTCTTGTCCAGACTATTTACTTAAATAGTCTGGTATTTCGATTAAAAGTAAACTTAAAATTAGTCACTTAATTAATGTAAACACTCACCATTTCGAGTGCTTGGTCTTTTAGTTCATCACAGGAGCCTGGCCCAATCCACGGTCGTTCTCAGGTCATATGCATGGTCATTGTTCAGTGCAAGTGGAAGAACTTGTGATGTGTGCGAAATAGTGGTCGGATGTGGCTTAGTTCGGATTCGATAAATTGGCGACGGCTACCGGATTAAGTGCGCTGAAGATGTCGCGAAGGTAGAAATCAGTAAATGACGACTCTGCATGCCATTGTGCTAAGACCTCACCTCCTCTAATGAGACACTCTTATAAAGGGCTGATGATGCTGCTAGTGCTCGGACATGATGGGCATTCGCACGATCAATCTGCTTTCCTGTAGCGATTTTGTGGGACATCTGAATAGCATCGACTATCCAACGAAAAATAGTATCTTTCGAGGCGCGCAAATGAGGAGCTTTGAGACATAACCACAGAGATTTCGGGTCATCTCTCCACTCCTCAGTACGTTTTTTAAATTAATTTTCAGACATCTGACAGGACACCAAGCAGAAGAGTTTGGGTCATGTCTAATTAGGCTTGGCAAATTGATCGGCTGTCCTGGATATTTAAGTGACTGATGCTTTGCCAGGAAACAAAGACGTGGAAGTAGTCTTAAACCTTCACCCGTGACGACAAAACGGTCTTATTCGGCAGAAAGCGCATGAATTTCGCTTCTCCTTCTCGCCGACGCTGCTGCAGCCAAGAAAACTGATTTAATAGTTAACAGTTTAATATCTATAGATCTAATCAGTTCAAAGGGAGCATGCCCTAAAACCTGTAGAACAAGAGATAGATTCCATGCTGGGATAGAAATTGGCTGTCTAGGTCGCAGATTGCTCATTCCTTTAATAACTTCATTTAAAGTGTCATTTTCCACTCCTTCAATGGCCAGACTGGGAATGACCGAAGCTAATGCAGACTTAAATGCTGCTAGGGTTGAAGGTACAAGTTTGTCAACTTCGTATAAATGACAGATACAATTTGCTACGTGTTGAACAGATGCAGAAAAGGGATCGATATCTCTTCCCTTACACCACTCCGCAAATTTGTTGATTCTATAATTATATGTTTTAGTGGTTAACCCTCGTCTGGCTGAAACAAAAAACTTCGCTGCTTGCTCAGAAAAGCCACCCTTAATTGCACGCTGCTTGATAACATCCATGCAGTCAATTTGAACATTTCTGGTCTGTCGTGGAGGTACAGACCCCTGTTCTGAGAAATTAGATCTCTTCGGTCTGGAAGAGGGACTGGATTGCAGACCAGAAGGTCTAGCAGATCCGTAAACCATGATCGGCCTGGCCAATAAGGGGCGATCAGTAGTACTTGGCACATACCCTCTCTTATTTTTGCCAGAACTTTTGGGATACGCATACGCGTACATTCCCTTCCAACTTATCGCCACTGCTAGAGCTAGCGGGTCTGGGATTGGTGACACGTATGTGACCATCTTTGCATTCTGTTTCATCGCAAACAGGTCCACATTTGGCTTGCCCTAATGTTTGAATAGAACTTCCGCTGCCGATTGGTTGAGCTGCCACTCCGTCGGACGACAAACCGTCCGTCGACTGAGAGCATCTACTAAGATGTTCAGTCTTCGTGGAATGTGTGCTGCCCGAAGAATAACATTCCTCCCTTGGCACCACAGCAGAAGGTTCCAAATCATCATACACAACTCTGGTGATCTCGTTTAAATAAGACACCACTGTTGAGTTGTCTGTCCTTACTAGGACAATCTTGTCTCGGATTAAGCTCTCGAATTTTCGAAGTGCTAATGTCACTGCTAATAATTCGGGAACATTGATATGTTTCTGCGCATTGGTCCGATCCCATTCCCCTGACACTGACTGATCATCCAATACTGCTCCCCAACCCATTGTTGATGCATCTGTGAAGATGGACATCTGTGGTTGAGGAGGTTGTAGAGGAACACCTCGCCGGAGATTATGTTCTGATAACCAGCACTGAAGGTGGAATATCAATGGTTCTTTTACTGGAATCTTCAGAGATAACGGATCCGTTCTCTGAGATGAGAATGACATTAGATACATCTGAGTGCCGCATAAGGAACTACTTTCTCCAGAGACACTAGTAAACCCAGTATCCTGAGAAATTGGCGCACTGTCAGAAAGGCTCCTAGAGAAACTGACTCCAGCACTGCAATCAAACTCTTGACTCTGCTCTCCGCCGGAAAAGCTACGCCGTCCCCGAGGTTGAAAAATATTCCCAGATAAACAAACTCCTGGGATGGAGTCAATTCTGATTTCTCTAGATTCACAATCCATCCTAGATCCTTTAGTAAGGCTAGGACCACCTGAAGATTGTTGCGCAGAGTGACTGGATTCCCCGCCTTCAGCAGCCAGTCATCTATGTAAGTATGAACAGCTATGTTTCTCCTGCGAAGATAAGAAGTCGTGGCAAGAACCACTTTGGTGAAGACCCTCGGAGCCGTGGTCAGGCCGAATGGAAGCGCATTGAATTCCCAAACATTGTCTTGGAATGCAAAGCGAAGGTATTTCTGAAAAGGAATTGACATTGGAATATGAAAATATGCATCCTTCAGATCTATCGACACTGCCACATTCCTTTTCTCAGCCCTGTCATCACCGCTGCTACAGTCTCCATCTGAAATTTTGGAGAAAGAATAAATTTGTTCAATGGTTTGAGATTGAGAATTGGTCTCCACCCTCCGGTACGTTTCGGAACGAGGAACATCATCGAATAGAAGCCTAGGGAGGACTGATTGTGGACTAGATGAATCGCGTTCTTCCACTGAAGAGCTTCGATTTCTGAGCAAATGGCATCTAGACGATCCGATTCCCTTGGAACGGAAGTCCACACTGGAGTCGATGTTAATGGAACTAATGATTGACGGATGGGACAGTCCGGTTCATAGCCGTTTCTTAACCACTGACAGACTAAACAATCTCGCACGACCCGTTCTCATTGGCTTGAGAACAGTTGATGTCTGCCTCCCACGGTAGGAATCTGCACACAGCTGGTGGTCGATATTGCATGATAAGATGCTAAATCGCTTGGGTGAAGATTCTCGACTCCCTTCGTTCCTGACATCACCGGAACTGATTCCGCCGGAAACCCGTCAGGACCGGCCCTCACAGCCGCCCCACGGTTTCTTGGAATATGATGGCCTGGAACCACCGCATGGCTATCCTTATGATAACCGCCGCGACCTGAACCGCCACCCTTCCTGTCCTCATACGGCCTCTTATTAGAGGACTTGTATGAGGACGAACGGCCAGGTCCCTGCGATCCGGATGCCCGATGGACATCACGGCCAGAAGGACGGAAGGGCGATCTCTGGCGCTGCCTCTGCTGCTCATGCCAATGCTGTTTATAGGACTGCTGCGGCTGTGTCCTCTTAGTTGACTTCCATGCCTTTCCGACTACTTCCTGCTCAGCGACCATTGACGCGACCTTGGATACGGCTTGCCGTGCCGAGCCGCCAAACAAGCCTAGACCAATGAAAGGCGCAGAAGATAATGCAGCCCTCATCTCAGGTCCTGGTTCTACACAATCGAGAACCATTCTCCTTCGCTCCGCCAATGATCTGGTGATCACCCTGGCCAGGCAATCCTGAGAGAAGCGCATGGTGTCCCGGAAAACTCCGGGAGCAGCCTCTGGCACTTGTCCACCTTCCCGCAGCCATGGCTGCCCTCGCCACATCTTCAATGTGATCTTTATTGGCCTGGGTAGCTAAGGGATGAGAATGCCCCTTCGATTTGCCAGCCAATGGCCTATTCAGTGCCTGGTTCTTGGCCTTCTGCGAACACAGAGAAGAATTAAAATGCTGCACATGACATACGATGACGAGCAATACGCACAATTGACTTGATTGTAAAGTAGAATTACTTAGAAACATTAACTTTCTCTTAAATTAATGATAATCAAGCCTTTAGGCAGGAAATATTTGAAACTTTTTTGAGTGAAAATTAATAAACACAACTTGGAAGTTAACTAATGTTAATACAGCCAAGAAATAAACGCCGATCGCTACAAACACCCTCGACAATGAAGTGAGAGCTAAAAATCGGCATAAACAGAGTGCATAGACACGCCAAGCCAAAGCGAAACATTAATCACGGGCACCGCCATCTTGGCTAAGGGCACATCCATCTTGGAAGGAACCGAGTCGCAAGAGAAATTAACCGAGTACCCGGATAAGATTACAAAGTTAACGGGTACCGGAACGACTCCAACAATGGCTACCATTTTAAAATGTGCCAATTTAAGGAAATTTCAAACAGTCTAGATTGATACAACCTGCCCCTGTGATGATTTTCCTTTTCCTTCCATCCTTCCAGCAATGATTAACCAGAAAACCGCTAACTCCGTTGAAAATTGCAAATTTAGAGAGCTTCAAAAAACATGACTAGCATGGAGAGCAAAATAGACGAATCTGACTGTGATTGGGAATTGACTCGGTACCTGCGGCTATGGTAATTCCCGGACACAGTGTGGGCAGGACCAGGAGAGTGCGGAGTTTTAATTGTTTATTTTGAGCTAGACTAGATAATAGACATTATCATAATAGTACATCTGGTAAGTATTATTCGAAGTAGAAACGGTATGCTGGTGGCCATGCAGTAATTTATAAACTTGCATGCATTGTTCAGGATTTAATCCTCCATGGGGCGGGTCACTGTGGGTGTTTAATTCTTGAAGATGCTCAGGTAGTAATGCTCCACATTCAATTCGGGTATGTTATGAGGGGTAGACTGCATAGATTACCAGCCTCAATTCTGAGTGGAGCCTGTGTTCCATTGAACACATGGAAAAGAATGCGACTTCCATTCTGGGTGCTGACCAGTATGCGAGGACTCCCTATTTGTGTGGCCAGTATATCATCTTTTTTAGGGTTAAGTAAACTGTAGTCCGGATATCAGTGGGTCGAGCGCTGGCCCAAAGGTTGTCCTGCTGCCCTGACCCAATAGCTCCTGAAGTAGAGGATGGGGGAACAGGTATGCTAAAGTTCTGAATATTGTCCTACGGGAATGTGGTGGTCGTCAATTTCTAACTCCTGACTGGCAATGGACTATATCTCCATAGCTTCATAAAAAATATGCACTAGGAGTGCATCGCCTCTATTCCTCCTAGTACACAATAAGATTTTAAGATGTGAGGAGAGAACTGTTGAAGTGTTTCACTGGTTCCACTCATATTACGCATGAATACTGGTGATGTAACAGTTGGTTTTCTCTATTTCCGAGTTGACACCTTCTGATGGCGTTGTTACGAATGGTTGAGATTGCTTTCTATGTCTCAGAACTTTTTGCGACTCCGGGGAATGAGATGTAATTACAGGAGTAATGTACAGTGTTTCTGTTATAAGATAGCAGCTTTGGTTCAAATGATGGCCAATAATCCATCATTCCATTGATGAGTCTTTTTGATTGCACAGGGACAGGTGGACGGATGCCTGGGCTTTAGTTTAAAGTATGATATTCGTTTGTTGTTGTGGAGGGGGGGGGGGGGGGTGTCAAAATAGCAGATTATTGGTGGTTCCTGCATTTCATCAATATTAGCCATCTAATGGTGGATCTGTCATCTCTCATACATGGCAGTTCTTCGCCCAGTGAGCAATATTAATGTGTGACGTCACCTAGTCATGGTATGTAATGTCATTGTTATAGGCTAAATGTCAGCCAATCACAGCTATTGATACAACAGACATCATCATACTGTTAAGGCAAAAGATATTACTATCATAAAACTATTCAGTCAATCACATTTGTGATATGCCTATGATATGCCTTCTGTGATCCTTGTATCAAGTTTCCATCCATATGGAGGTTTGCAGTTCAGTGAAGATGGGAGATCAGTTAAACATCTTTCCACCAACTCCAATATTCAACCATTTTAATCATAGCCCATTCTTCCATACATTATTGAAAGACTGGGAGAGATTCACAAATGATGCAATGTCTTTCTTCTTGTCATTGAATGTATGTTTGCTGGAATGAGCTAGATGGATAAGCTTGTTTTCAGTTTACCTGTTTTACTGATGCCACATTGATCTCTGTGGACCATGATCTCATTCTCTTGTTAATGACTCTCTCAGAAAAGTTCATTCTTCACTAATTTGTTATCTTTTGTACTTCAGTTTCCTTATTATTAGGATGACAATGGTGCAACACAGAGTTTGCCACTGATAAGTCACACATGAGGTTTGCTATGGAGAATATGTTGATATTAGCAAGAGATAGTACACACACTTCAATGTTAACGACGAGAAGAAAGATGAATTCTAATGGTGCATATCAATGATGGCCTATTAATAAAAAGTATGACACCCAGCAAGGATTACTGACATGCTATGCACTGGTCAAAGGAAGAAAGAAAGTGCAGCATAAACTAAAGACCTGAGACTGTACATGTCGAGCCATTGGCGCATTTTTAACAAGGGTTTTGATAAGGGTTCAAAATCATACCGGCGTCAGTGGCGTAGTCCGCCAGACAGCGCCACGGAGTACTGCGCCACTGAGCCGTATAGCGTTAGTATAGAGGGCATATATTGCGCTCGTTGCCGCAATCTCGTCGCGGCTGAGCGCTAGCTCTCCAGTAGTACGCTACATTTGCATGTATGCTCTGTCTGTTATTATGCAGTCATTGAGGGAGGCGCGATTTTATCTGTCACCAGTGCATCATAGTGACCACCCAAGTCGAA
This sequence comes from Chaetoderma sp. LZ-2023a, assembly GCA_034401795.1. NCBI lineage: Eukaryota > Metazoa > Mollusca > Caudofoveata > Chaetodermatida > Chaetodermatidae > Chaetoderma > Chaetoderma sp. LZ-2023a. The sequence continues at coordinate 118,791,700 of CM067372.1, forward strand.
TAGTATAGGGTACATGGAAATGGGGTTGTCCATCACTGGTCGAATTGGCTGGTGTTCTATCGACGTTTTAGTTTGAAACACAATGACGATACCAATGTTGAGTAGATTGGCAATTGCAATAACTGCCACTTCTCCGACAGCAGTGCCCGGTGTAGAAATTTCAAGCAATTCTTCCTCTGAAATGTCATGCACCGTACGATTAGCTATACACCAATCAGACACATCTTGTCTCAAAACGGAATGTTCTATTTCGTCCTTATCAGGTACAGAAACACACACAGCACGAAATAGACAATTGCCATCTCCAGACACACGATGTCTTTGATATCTAATCCCAGAAACAATGAAAGTCTCATCGTCGCTAGAATTGGCACTGGTTGTCGGAATTGGTGGCACAACATTGCAAGTCACAGTTGCTGGTAATGTGACAGATTTAAAGGTTTCTGGGAGTCCAATGTTTCGGATGAATTGTCCCAAGCTATTTAAGGTTATTTCCTTGCCTGCCTTCTGGTGGCGTACCAGCAAATATGTGATTTGTTGGTTTCATTTCGTTGATCCAGTACAGATCGCGTGCCTTGTCACGATGCAACTGCTCGGTGGCCTGAGTATTTGTTGTATCAGCAATCTCCCGAACTAATGTCGACTGACGCAAAACCTCCTCCTCCACGCTGCAATTTCCCTCGTGGAACCAGTCAAAAAGCATAAATTTCTCTATTGATCCCGTAATCGGATGCATTGCGGTACTCGTGGTTTTTTTCGGCCGATCATCAGATAGCCATGGCATTTTAACACACATCCGCCCACTCTTTGCTGCTGCGATGTTCTCAGGTGTCGTGGCTGCAACGCGACCTTCATTTGGATGGAACATTCCGGGGACAAGTTTATTGCCAATCTTCGCGATCATGTTGGCAATATCAGCAATATTCACTGTAGGGACATGTTTAAGCGATCTGAGAATGTCGACATAATCTCTTGGCGACTCCGATCTCAACAAGAACTTCACAGCATATGTTACATTGTGTGGACAGGTTGAGGATAGCCATCCGCCTATTAAAATAATAATAAAAATACTACTACAACAACAACAACAACAACAACAACAACAACAACTACTACTACTACTACTACTAATTTAAATTTAAACAAATTAATAAAAAGGCTATTAATAATGTTATTATTCTTATCAAGTATCAACATAATCATTATCAATATCATAATCATTATTATCACCCTTAGTACTCCTTACCATTTTAACAATATATTTAGACAATTTATTAAAGGGCCGCAACCCCATGCGCCAACAGCGCTTCAAAACGCTAAAAAGCCACTTCTATCTATTAACCCCGGTCAAGAATTTCCAAGAAATTTAAGAACTCTACGGTTACTTTTTTTGATCAGCGTAACCATGATAGGTCAAGAAATTTCAAAATGGTTTCAATTATCTAACTCACCAGAATGTCCATAGAGAGCTGCGTACGCGTGGTTAAAGTTAGCCTTGGTGACGGACTGGCTTCTCATACGGCACAACATGTCTAGTTTGCTACCTTGAGCCTTTAGACCGAGAACGCGGCAAAATCGGCGGACAGTGTCAAGCTAAATAATAATAATAGTAATAATAATAATAATAATCGATAAATTTACTGGTCATGGTCAGCCCGTGATATAATTGCTAAGAAATACAAAATGTCAAAATAGTCCGCAGTTAAGGGTTAATAAGGTAGCTAGTCCGGTAGTTTGCCGGTAGTGACCTGTGATCGATGATTATTTAGCGGTCACACGATTAGGGTTACATAATAACAATGATTCACACCTTTGCAATACACCAATCTGTTTCAATTTATCTACATAGGAAGTTAAGCTTAGTGTGAAAACATTTATTTCTGTCGCGTGCACAGGGTGTAATCATAACAAAATCACTTATCAGTAAGCCAAGAGGTTTTCTTAGCATTAATTTAATTACTGTTTTTTATAGTAAATTCACTAAATTTCCATGCAAATTTTCACCAATTCTGTCGATTGTTTTGGAACTAATTTGAGTTAACGCTGTTTTTGCCTGTACAGCCCGCAGTCAAATGATTTTCAAAACATTGGAATATGAAATAAAACTTGAAACTATATAAGCAATAGATTTCAATTACCTTTTCATCTCCAAGCAAGTGCGTTATGATTTCTTCTGGTATGGGTTCATGCTGCTCTGGGTCTGTGGAATGTATCTTGGCGTATTCTGTATTATACAAGAGTGGCGACGCTCAGCTGTATTCTCCAATGTATGGTGACCAATTGTCATAGTTAGGTTTAACCGTGAACGGATTTGGTTTACCTAAATAATAATAATAATAATAATAATAATAATAATAATAATATTCTATTTTAACATACTTCCTATAATAGCCCGTGCAGTTTCGTCGATTTCTCGCCAGAAGTTTTTTAAAGGTGTATATTCACACACAAATTCTTGAAATTATTAAATTGTGTACTTCAATGAAATGAAATAAATCTTAACATTTAAGCCTCTAATAGTATATAATATTAACAATTTTATTTTGAACCATTCCGCTGTGAATATGCACCTTTAAGTTATAGCAATTACACACTAGCATATGGAACAATATGGCTATATAAATCAATTAAAGTAGTCCGACTACGAATTGTATGCCTTTACTATGTAATAAACATTTTGTCGAATATTTTGAAACTAATTTGACTGGGTGCCATAGGCAGCAACAACACCCAGTCAAATTAGTTTCAAAACATTCTACGGCTAACCTGTATAGATTTTGTGTGTCACTTTTACGACATAACACAAACCGGATTCCCCCATTCCTAGCGACGCTTACCTCTCAACAGACAGCCCGCAACAATCTTCGTTGTTATGCCGCACCAAAATTCATCCGCGTTCACCTGGGGTGTAGGCAACTCTGGAACGGGTACATCATTAACTGAAAAATATGATTAAATTAGATACAGTCAAAAAGTCGTTGATGTCGTTATTGATAGCGTTGTTGTTGCTGTTAAAAGGTAAAGTATTATGTATTTATAGATGTGATGAGAGAATAGAGCCGAGAGAGCATAAGCAGTTTAGTAGTAAATGCTTCTAAATTGAGACTCTGCCCATGTTGGGATTGATCGAAGCCTGAATTCACAGAACCCCAATTTAAAGGTAAACTGTTGAATATTTTGCAACTAATTTGTATAAAGTAAAGACATACAATTAGTACACAGGACAGACAGACTATTACATGTTCCAGACGGGCTTAATTACGTCATTCATTACGCATCTTGATTGTGATGTCAACCTACATGATGTATTATTATTATTATTTATTATACCTGCGTAACGGAAAACGGCTTTCTTCGTCAGATCATGGATGAGAATCTTGGGATGATGGCCACAGCGCATACAGAAAAACTTGTATCCATGATCCGTTAGTGCCTCGAATGCCAGGTATGCATGCTCAATGTTGGAATGTTTGAAGGTGACATCTTCGCTATATTCTATTAAACCCACGACCCGAGAGATGGCACTATGAGTCTGAAAAATAATAATAATAATAATAATAATGTTTTGAAAGAATACATTTGCCTCTAAAATTCCTCAATACGGCTATAGAATGACAGTGACCCCTACACCTGGGCTAGACATTAATTTTGGAGATGCAAATGAGAGAGAAGTTTAGAATTCAGATAGAATCAGCGAGTGAGAGTTGAAGTTGTTTAGACTTGGTCAGGTTATTATCGTTATAGGGCAGTGCCAGTACAACCATTATAGCTAAGTAATAGATTGACTGCTGAATTTCGTAGCAGTGTTGTGACATAATCGGTCACAATGGGACTAAATATATATCGGACTACATGTATATGTGTTATTCGTTCGTTCGCTTGTCACTTCATTATTGGATACATTTACTCATCCGTTTATTTGTGATATTTGCAATCAAGGCATTCCGTTTCGTGATAATAATAATAATAATATGGTGGTTGTGGTGGTTGTGATTGTGATGATGACGATAATGAATGAATGTCAAATCAACAAAATTACTTACCACAAGTCCACGTCGTATCTTTAGAAGCAGGGAATGCGTAGCGAGCGTTCGATCATCGTAATTGAAGATCCCGTCAGAGGTTTCCTGATAACGATATGGCATCTGGCATTGCGGGCAAACCTTGTAAAATGGCTCGAAATCTTCGATGGGTGCCTCCTCGAAAGATACCACCTTGGCTCTTCGTGTTATCAGCTGGGGTTCGCCTAGCGGACATTTGCACTCAAGACATTCCGTTTCGTGAGGAATAAGCTGTTTGGTGCATCTGTCTTTGGAAAATGCTGGTAGTTTGAGTCTGTCATCCGTGATTTTCTTGTTGTTAATCAAATAAGAGATCATTTTACGTAACATATCACCAGTTGGTGGATAACGATCAGAAACATCACCATCGTCATTTATATCGCCGTCAATTTCTGTTAGGCCTATATCCTTCCTACCTTGTTGGAATAACCACAATCTAACTAAACCTCTGTGAACACATCCTTTCTGTCGACATCTGCACAGGATCCACGAGTTTTGGGTATCCACTGTTACAATCGTTCGTTTTAGTTTACACCACCATCTAACTATATCGGTATACACGCTAAAAAACTGATAACGGTTGCTAGCGTATGCCATAAATGGTACAGAGTTTAATGCAGGACTGTTAGCCTTAGTAGCTAGCTCAATTGCACCCTCACAACTTTGTTTCCGATCTGATGACATAAACCCTGTATAGGTCATTTCACAAAGCTTATCTGGATATAACTCACAAGTAACACCATTAACAGCAAATTCAACAGATTTCAAGTGGTCGCATAGATAAAACGAATTTCCCGTTCTCCACTCCATTTGACAGTTGTCCTGGCATTCAGATAATTCGCACTGAGACAAATGATCATTACCTATCGTTCTGTGTATGACATGGATTGGATGGAGAACTCCACGCATTGTTCTCGACACTGTAAAAATGCCTAAATCACGATCCACCGATGCCGAATGATTGTGACGACCTTCATGGATCTGCGGACAGTTCTCTGTGTGCTTTAGGCGTATGTGCGCGCGTAAATATTTCTTATGGTATTTCTTATGACATATATGGCACTCTCTTGAATTTGAGTTCACAACTAGAGGAATCTGTGTCGCTTACACCGTATCTTCACGTTCCTCATCCCGAATTTCATTATTGTCGTTCTCTGTAACATCTGTTCGTTCTGCGTTCTCGGTAGTGTCTTGCGGTTCTGTTATTGTGATTTCTGTAGGCCTATCTGATACATGTGTTTGTTCTGTGTCCTCGGTATGGGTGTCTGTAAAGTCTGGTTCTGTAAGTTCTGGTGCTATTCTAGATTCTAAGTTCTCGGTGGTTTCTAGTGTTTCAGCTAAATCGGTAGAGTCTTGTGATTCACTAACTTCTACTGTTGCTCCCGAACAGCGTTCTACGTGTCTGAGGTAATCCTGCTTTTTGGTTAGCGTTTTGCCGCAAAATGGGCAGTGGAAATGCGTGTGACTTCGTTTAGTTTCATAACCACAGTCTTGTGTGCAGCCAGTTACACGATAACCTGAAATATAGAAAAATCATTTCTTCATATTATATTTTGTATTTAGCAAAAATGGCGTGTGCTGTGGTCTTGAGAAATATCCATTAAGAGATTTACCACAGGACTGAATGTTTCGATAATCGAGCCAGTCATTCCAGTTGTAAATTTTCATTAAAAAGTCTTCTCTGGGTCTGCAAATTGACATTTTATACCAGAAAATTAAAATGTTCTCGAACAAATTCAAGGGTTAAAGAGTTGAGTTAAGTAAGACATCAAATAAACGAGATAGTTAGAAAATACATTAACCCATTGATCATACAGAATGCAGTTATCATATGTTAAAATTAATTTCGTTTCATTAGATCGAAATTAAGCCTCTAAAGGCATACGACTTAAACAATTTAATTTTCAGTCATTTTGTCGTGAATATGTGCCTTTAATCAAGCCATATAGAGACCAGGACTCAAAAACAGCGAGCGTAAAAAGCATCATATTAAGTAATTTAAGTAAGCTAAATTTATCGTACCGTTAAAACAGACCACTCCCTTGCTGCCGTAGAAGTGTTGCTTGAGATGCTCCGCGGTACGGATCTTCCGAGTTGGTTTGAATTTGCCAACTGGACATATAGGACAGTGAAAAATGTTATATCCTCCATTACAGCCTGACAACGACAACATAATAATAATAATAATAATAATAATAATAATAATATTAATAATAATAATCGAGTCGACGGAGGTAGGCCAGTTGCATTATCCATCCCACACACCCACTCTCCACCCAATTCCCTTTTTTTTTTAAAACGGCTGATAGTTTACAAATTTGTCCTCAAACGGTCAAGGCTATGAGGGCCAGATTAAATAAAACACCACGACTCACAATTATAACAACATTACGTAATGCGGATTACCAGCAGGAGGCTTTAACACATAATATAGACAGGCTGATAAAGACCACTGATGTCCACACTCTCCACCCAATTTCCATTTTTTCAAACGGCTGGTAGATTACAAATTTGTCCTCAAACGGTCAAGGCTATGATGGCCAGATTAAATAAAACACGTACACGACTCACAATTATAACAACACTACGTAATGCGGATTACCAGCGGGCGGCTTTAACACGTAATATAGACAGGCTGATAAAGACCACTGATGTCCAGCTAAAGTTTTAACAACATTACATAACGTGTATTGTCATTCATTCATTCTTCCATCCATTCTGATCATTCATTCATTCTTCCATCCATTCAGATCATTATTGTTACCTGACGTACAACCTGGACAAGGTTGTAGATTAAAAGCGTCCAAAATAGCTGGTCCCTCCTTGAAGATGGATATATGTAGCGTACTCATAATTATAGCTACCTAACCATTAAATAAGATCACATTAACACATAATTAATCACATAGTTGAATTTTATGTACTCTTTACAACTTCTTATAATTATAGTATATTAGCTAAATTAAGTAATATATCGCAGAAATTAATATCATATACATGTACATGGGCAATATGTAGTAACTAATTTGTAACAAATAGATTAGGACATGGGCGTCACCAAGGGGGGGGGGGGGGGGGGGGGGGCGAGGGGGGGGGGGCCATGGCCCCCCCCCCCTAAAATTCTCCTAAAAATAAAAAAAAACTGGTTATGAAATATGGATTTGCCACATGGAACATGGGAAAAGCTAGTAACTTATGTACTTATAGTACTTATGTTAACACCTAATGTCCTAATCACCCCTGAGCAGCTAGCTATCATGATATCATATCATTAATGCTCTGTCCTCCCGTGCACAGACTCAATGAGGTTGCTGCCTGCCCTGCTGCGATGACTGCAGTGTGTCCTGCTACCGCGTGTATTGTAACGCGACCGCGCCGTCAGTGCAGTGTTGACCTACATGATCGATATACATGTACTGTGTTTACGCGCTGCTTCAGGCAAATTCACAACTACGGCTACATGCCATCTGATTCTGATCTCAGACTGATGAATCATGAATGACGATACATCGATACACAGTTTATAGTTAATAATCATATTCAGATATTTATAAATAATAAATAATGATTGTAATGCGTAGAACTTACTGGAAATGAGTTCCTCATTAAGTTATACAAATGACATACATTATTTATATTATGTAGGCTATATATAATATATGCAAACTAAACGAAATCTAGGATTTCTTTTTTCACGAGAGAGTTGATACTTACCTCCCTAATACTTTTGATATTGCTAAATATTGGCTTTCACTCAATAAACACTCAGATTTAAAACAGTTAGGTGCCCCTACTGGGCAGGGAGTCAGAGCGTAGTCTGGCGGATGCCAGCCCCACCACCGCGCATGCGCAGACTAGCACTTCCTCTGACTAGATTATTGGCTGACACACATGCAACTATAAAGAGCCTGAAGACCGAGCCTCTGTGGGGTGGAGAGGCCGGGTCCGTATCTAGGGAGGTAAGTATCAACTCTCTCGTGAAAAAAGAAATCCTAGATTTCGTTTATTTCACTTCAAGAGTATACTTACCTCCCTAATACTTTTGATATTGCCAGAATTCGAAAGTGAATCTGGCGGGAGGGAGGCGAGGTCAAAAGACCAGCTCATCCCTATACGCTTTTCTGCGTTTAAGGCACTTAAAGTTCTGAAACTGTAAGAAAAAACAGTCAGGATTTGACTAACCATCGGATAACACCACCGATGTATGAGAGATGACCGAATGTCATATGCGCTCCCCCCCCCCCCCCCTCCTTCCTGGGAGGAAGAGTCGACTGACCTCAATGTCCTATACGCTCTCTACGTACAAGTGCCATGTACTACAGGACAGAGACGAAAAAGCTCCATTTTCGTAACTCTCAACAATGAACCACACAAATACACAAACCATCACCATATTAATAACGGGTAATCGTGACAATACAATCAACAACGGACAACACATGAACAAGACTGACCTTGTTGAAAATGGCTGCTGACATCATCTTCCCATCGGTAAAGACTGATGCAGGCCCAAAAAAGTGGGTGTTTCCATAAATTAATTGTGAAATATATAAGTAATGAGGAAAAACCTCCTCAAAAAATATAAACCGATTTATTTTTTCAAAACCGACAAGGCGAGAGGATTAGAGGTGTCACGGAGATAATGGTCTGTAAAACTTGACTCACAGTGCCACTGAGCCACCGACATAATATCATCCACAGGGACCCCATTAAATAGGGCCGTGGATGTCACTACGCCGCGGACACTGTGAGCCTTGGCCACGTCAACCTGCTTCCCGGTGGCGGATTTATGGCAAAACTGAATGCATTCCACAATCCACCTGGAAATGGTGTCCTTAGAAGCCCTCCCATGGGGTTCAATATATGACAACCATAACGCTGACTGGTCGGTGCGCCATGCCGCCGTACGTTGTTTGTACCGGCGCAGCGCCCGGACGGGACACCATGCTTTAGAATTAGGATCATATCTAGTTAAAGCAGGCAAAATAATAGGTTGACCTGGATATTTCAACGACTGATTTTTAGCCAAGAAATTAATCCTAGGTAGCAGCTTAAGGCCTTCCCCTGAAACCACAAAACGGTCATCCTCGGCTGATAAGGCATGAATTTCACTCCTACGCCTAGCCGAGGCCGCAGCAATTAAAAACACAGTCTTCAGTGTTAATAGTTTCATAGAAATGGAACTAAGTGGTTCAAAAGGCTTATCACCTAGTACTTGAAGCACTAGCGATAAACTCCAAGACGGAATCACAGGTGGATTCCTTGGTCTTAGATTGCCCATGCCTTTAATTAATACATTCAATGTATTTACTTCATCACTTCCCCTCTTAGCCAAGCAAGGAATAACAGACATTAATGCTGACTTATAACCAGCAATAGAGTTAGGCTTGAGGCTATATGCATCATAGAGGTGACAGAGGAAATCAGCTACTACTTGAATAGATGAATCCATTGGATCAATACATCTTTTTGAGCACCATTCTGCAAATCTGTTGATTTTATAATTATATGCTCTGGAGGTTGACCCCCTCCTGGCTTTGGCCATAAACATGGCTGCTTGCTCAGAAAAGCCCTCCTTAATTCTAGATTCCTTGACAACATCCACGCAGTCAATCTGAACATTGACGGATTGTTGTGAAGGGCCTTGCCCTGGAAGATAATATCGTCCATCAGAGGCAGAGGAACCGGATTGCAGACCAGAAGGTCCAGCAGATCCGTATACCATGATCGGCTTGGCCAATCCGGGGCGATCAGAAGCACTTGGCATTCCTCTTGTCTGATTTTCTGAAGAATTTTTGGAATCAGGATTGCTGGAGGGAATGCGTATGCATACATTCTCCCCCAGCTGATAGCTAACGCATCTGTTGCGAAAGCGCTTGGATCCGGAATCGGAGAGACGTACGTCGTCATCTTCGCATTCTTCTTCGTTGCGAACAAATCGATGTTGGGTTTCCCCCAATGGTCGAACAGACGATCCGCCACACATTGATTTAGTTGCCATTCCGTGGGTAAAACACTCATCCTTCGGCTCAATGAGTCTGCTAGCAGGTTTAACCTTCCCGGAATATGAACTGCTTTCAAGGTAATCTGGTGATCCAGACACCAACAAAGCAGTTTCCATGTCATCATACAGAGACTGGGCGACTTCGTTCCGCCCTGGCGGTTTATGTAAGTCACAACTGTTGAGTTGTCTGAACGAATAAGAACAATCTTGCCCTGAACTTTCTGTAAGAAATGTTCCAGGCCCAGGACTACTGCTCTTAGCTCCAGTAGATTTATATGTTCCTGTGACTGTTCCAGATTCCAAAGCCCTGATATCGTTGATTCTTCCAGGCAAGCTCCCCAGCCCTCCATCGATGCATCTGTATACACAGTCACCTGAGGGTGGGGAGGGGTTAGCAAAACCCCCGGCAAGAGATTCTCTGTATTCAACCACCATTGCAGGTGGTGAATCAGAGGCGCCAACACTGACACATTCGAGTCCAGCGAACCTGTACTCTGGGTCCATTGTGTCATGAGAAACAACTGGATCGGCCGCCTGCGTAAGGCGGCCTGAGGAATGACTGGTTCCAACGAAACCATCAACCCCAGCATTCTCAAGTAAACCCGTGCCAGGACATGACGACTGTCGCACACTGACTGAATCAACGAGATGAGTATTTGAACTCTCTCCTGAGTAGGATAAACATATCCTGTCTCTAGATCGAAGAACATCCCCAGGTAAACAAACTTCTGGGATGGAGTCAGCTCTGATTTTGGGAAATTGATCATCCAGCCCAAGTCTGTGAGAATTTTCAAAACAATCTCCAGATTGGCGGACAAACTTTCCCGGGTGTGCGCTTTCAACAGCCAGTCGTCTATGTACGTGTGGACTGCTATGCTTCTCCTGCGGAGGTATGCTGTGATCGCAAGAACCACACGGGTGAAAACCCGAGGAGCCGTGGAAATTCCGAAGGGCAACACCCTGAATTCCCACTGTCTGCCCTGGAATGCAAATCTCAGGAAGCGACAGAAACTCCCGTGGATGGGGATGTGGAAATAAGCGTCCTTCAAATCTATCGACGCCGTCCACATCCCCCTCTCCAACCCCGCCAACACCGAGCGCACCGTTTCCATCTTGAAACTGGGCGTCTCGATGAACTTGTTCAATGGCTTGAGGTTGAGAATCGGTCTCCACCCACCGGTGCGTTTTGTTACTAAGAACAGGGTTGAATAGAAGCCCGGACACCTTTGTGCCGGCTGAATAGCTCCCTTTTGTATGAGGGAATTTATCTCCTCCTCGATACACAACCTTTGCTCTGGATCTCTCGGAATGGGAGTCCAGACTGGCACCAGAGACAGTCGCGACGGCGGGCCTGTCACCCACTCTGGATGATACCCGACGGAAAGCCATCGCAAGACTAAACGGTCCTGAGTTAACCGTTCCCACTCTTGCATGTGGCCGGCTAGCCGGCCTCCCACCGGCCCACCTAGGGACCGCGGTGGACACGAGGCATGCAAGAGCGGCACTGTCTCCGCCGCCATACACACCGGAGTGGTTCTTACCGCGGTAAGCGTCCTGTCAGGACCGATAACCATGCCCAGATCCTCGCGCGCCCCGCCCCGCCCCGCGCGCACCTCGGTGCGCGGGCGGCTGCCTGGCTGACGGCGGCTGAGGAACCTGCGCCCCCCTCGCTGCTGGCCGAATCGCACGCGGCCGAGGCCGACGCTGCGACGGTGGCTGGCCACTTACCTGGCCAGCACCACCTCGAGCCTGCAGGGGACGATACGCCGGGGCCGCGGCGCGAGCGTTAGCACGACGCAGCACATCAAACTGCTCGCGCAGCGCCCTCTGGTTATTCACCAGGGTGACCGTCTCCTGGAGGTGGCGACATCCCTCACCTCCAAAAAGACCAGGGCCCGTCATAGGCGTACGCAGTAGCCTATTGTACAGGTCCTGAGACGGGCACAGATTGTCCAGGGCAAACGTGCGTCTTGCCCTGACACTCCTGGTCACCGCCCGAGTCACACAGTCCAGCGCCAGGTTAATACCATCCTGGATGGTTCGCTGGACAGTGACCGGACTTGGCTGGCGCGATGCGGATGCCGTTACTACCCCCTGTAACAGCTGGGAGACGTGGGACAGAGCGGCAATCGAAGCCCTCCCACTCTCCTCCGCATCACGCAACGCGGTATTCGCCGAACGCAATGCGTTCGCGCACAAGACACCCGCGTCAGAATGGGTGCCTGGCCGCGCATCCTCACCCAAAGCCGCGCGGTCATCCACGCTGGGCTTGGGTACCACACCGTACCGCTGGTAATCCAGGGGCACGATGCGACAACGCCTGGCCACCTCGCGAGGGGCCTTCGCGAGACGTCCACTCGACTTAATGGACGACTCCGCCGCCTTGAACATGTCAACGACATGCTCCGCCAGCGGCAGAGAAGGCATAGCGTTAGCAGTCGGTTTCCCAGCTAACCACGGCGTGTGAACACGCTGGCTAGCCGACTGCTCCACGGGCAGATCAGGCCTAACGCTCACCAACCACTGGCAAGCGTCATACCAATCCTCCTCCGTGGCTAACTGCGAGCGCTCTACAAGACGGGGTCCTTCGTCTTCCTCCTGAGCGCAAGCAGTAGAGCTTGACGGCGGGTATGCTGATACACCTGGCAAGCCAGGGAAAACACGCGGGCCTGACAGCACCGGCATGAGAATATCACTGGTTTGACCAGGAGCAGGCACCGTGGCAGAGCGCGGGGTATATATAGTCTCACCACGGGCCCGGCCAGCACCAGCAACACCCTCGGCAAGCCGAGGTATGCGGTACCGCTGGCCATCAGCAGCGCCCTGGGCCACCACCTGAGCCGCGGACTTTACTCCAGGGTGAGTAAAACCGTGGAATAAGGCGCCTGTATTCCCCGCGAGGGGTGCACAAACGTCTTCATCCATGTCCACGTCGTCAGACGGCGACCCTAGCAGGTAATCCTCATTACCCTGGTCAGAAAGATTAGACCCCGGGTCAGCAAAGAGAGCTAACCCGGGCTGACCAGGAACGGTGCCATAGGAGGTACTGGCCACCGCGGCGTGCGGATACCCCTGGACTGATAAGCAGCCCGCGGGTTCCAGCGACAACCGTCCACGGTCCCCTATCGGCGCGGCAATAAGCCTGCTGCCAGGGCCGTGGAACGCCCCCTCTAATGGGGCCACCTCTGGATCGTCGAACAACGGAAGCGGACTAAGGAAAATCGATCCAGAGGCAGGGATTACCTGCTCCGAAGCCGATGACGAGGACAGTAAAGGACTTGGTCCAGGAAGCATGCCACGAAGCAACCCTGGAACCAAATCCTTTATTGTCCTCTTCATCTCTCCCAACATCTCGGTCCGGAAGGCCTCCATATCCACCGCGGACGAGACCTTCCCCTTACCCTTCCTACTTACAACCTCTCGTTTCCGCTTCTTCTTCTTCTCCTCCTCTACCACCTTGTCCGTCGCCTGTAAGCAGCACAAGAATTCGGACATTAACTCGCCCCCCCCCCCCAGTGCTTACATATGTCACAATTAACAAATGGACCACAAGGGCTACATTGACAGCACAGATGCGGCCAGAACTTATCCAGAAGAAAACGACCACAGGACGCGCAACCCGGTCCCTGAAACAGGGCAAAGGACAAGGAGTATGAGCAACTAGTTAAGCTTAGAAACTCAATCCAACTCAAAGAGAAGGAAAAACGATCATAAAGATCAATATACATCAGAAAGCAGCATAGCGCTTGAATTGCTGATAAACACATAGCCAGGCTGATTATGACGTCATTAATCCCGTGACAGGAAAAATTCGATCCCAACAAAACATCCAAGTGCAAGGACGAATTGTATGCTGAATGGATAAGTTGACTACACAACCATCAGATACATATAGATAACTCTTTTCTGGCAAAAATGTTAATTATCTCCCTTTGTTTGTTTACAATAATTAACATCACCACATTATCAATAACTAGATACCTGACACTTTGTATAGACAAACCATCCAACGTGACGAACCGGAGAACTCCACCATCTGCACGCCTCTTAACTCTCTCCACCTCATGGGGAAGGAATTGGATCAAGAGGGCAAAGTGAGAAGACCTTTATACTAGGCCTCCAACTCACTGGACATATTTTTCATTTGGTTAGATAACCTAACAGTGTTAGTAGGAAATGGAACCATGGTGGAGAGAAAACTAACTCTCTGCAACTGTGATGTCACCACCTAGCGTCATACAGACCTGTGGACATAAACAGAAAGAGAAATTAGTCCTAGGTAGCACCGAGTTGACCTAAACCAACTAACTAAGGCGCTTATCACGGTAAACGCGAGTCCCGGAAACACAATACACCGGGAAGAAAACTCGCTAATTTTACTAGAAGTCACCTGATTTAAAGGTCCTAAGTCCTCCTTTGGCGAATTGATACTTCCCGCCATCCAAAAAAGTGACTATCACACCAAACAACACCACTTAAACTAGTTTAAGATAAAGAAAAGCTTCAGCACAAAAAGACATGTGTGAACTCTCTGCCAATAATCTAGCAAAGAGGAAGTGCTAGTCTGCGCATGCGCGGTGGTGGGGCTGGCATACGCTCTGACTCCCTGCCCAGTAGGGGCACCTAACTGTTTTAAATCTGAGTGTTTATTGAGTGAAAGCCAATATTTAGCAATATCAAAAGTATTAGGGAGGTAAGTATACTCTTGAAGTGAAAAGCGGATATACCCTGTCACTATTCACTAACTATAAACTGTGTATCATGTAACATTCATGTTTCTTGCGTACAGTAAAACCTCTCTAGAGCGACCACTATTTGCACAAATTAAAAACGCTGTCAAAAGCTAAATAGTTGTTAAATTTTGTCAATCAATTTTGCCAGTGACTTTTGGGAAATTGGGACCACAGGCTGTGGGCTCTTTATGACGTGTGGTCTTACGACCACCCGTCTTAGAGAACCGCCATCTTGTGGTCTCAAAAGTAGGTGGACGCTATAGACAGGTTTTACTGTATCAAGCACTGTCAAACATATATATATATATGTGCGCTAAACTGCCCTAAACACACATTTTGTTGTTTGTTACAGCATTACAGCCTAGCATTGCCCAGGCCCAGAAAATAAAAATGGACAGGTTCGTTATCCGTGAAAAACGACCACGTTTGGAAACCACGGATGTTATGTCATCAACGCCAGTTTCGCCACCACCTTCATCAAGTAGGCCTACTGTGAGTGTGACATCTGCTGCTGAAACTTTTAATACTAATGGGACTAATCCGACTAATGATGATTCTGAGCCCGTATCTGTTTCTGTTATGAATCCCGCTAAGTGTGATCTCGGGTTTATAGATGTCAAACAGCTTAGTGATGCAGAAAGATATCAGTTGCTCGTGACCGATGAATCAGTTCCAATTATACCTACTCCCGGAGCACGACGTCATTTTCTAAGCTGCTGGCTAACTGATCTTCGTTTCGCTAAATGGCTGGTATATACACAGAAAAATGGAGGTGGTGGATTATGTAAACTATGTACGATTATGTCACCACACTTAAAACATGGACCTGCAGAAAATCAGGCATTTACTGGTCAACCATTTCAGAATTTCAAAAAGTTCATTGAAAAAGCATGTACACATCTGTCATCAAAAGCTCACAATCAAGCGTCTGATGCTGCTAACGTATTCTGCAAATCTGTTGAGCAACAGACATCTGTCAGGACGCAGTTATCTTCATTTCATGCTCAGCAAATGCAGACAAACCGGGACATAATTACTGGCATCGTTAAGTCTGTTTTATTTTGTGCTTCAAATAATCTTCCTCTTCGTGGTCATGAATCTGATGAAGGAGTTTTAAATGAACTGATCAGATTTCGTGTTGAAGCAGGCGATGCAGAACTTGGGAAACATATGGATACACTTGCAAAAAATGCGAAATATACAAGCCCAACATTGCAGAATGAAATAATTCATATAGCTGCAGGTGAACTCATTTCTCAGATTGTGAAAGAAGCAAACAACTCGCAGTACATTTCACTCATTGCAGATGAATCTGCTGACATATCGGGACTTGAACAATTGAGTGTAGTTTTGCGATATATGAAGGATTCTGCCATTTTAGAAAGTTTTGTTGGATTTGTTGAGTTGGAAAACGTTGATGCAAAGTCAATTTCTGAAGTGATCTTAAAATATTTGGACAAGATTGGCATTGACAGAACCATGATAATTGGACAAGGGTATGACGGTGCCTCAACAATGTCTGGGCATATCTCAGGGGTACAGAAACGAATTCGAGACGAGTTGCCTAAAGCACTATTCGTGCACTGTTCTGCACATTGTCTTAATTTAGTAATAAATGACCAGTCATCAGTTACACCAATTAGAAACGCATGTGACATCATTCGTGAAACGATTACTTTTTTCCGTAGTAGTCCCAAACGACAGACTCTACTGGGCATAAAAATACCACTTTTTTGTGCGACTCGCTGGACATCAAAGTATCAGAGCATCAGACTCTTTGCAAAACACTATGAAGCAATACTTACTGCATTGGAGACTCTAACTACTGAAGCAAACCGCGAAACCCGGACAAAGGCATTATCTCACAAGGCTGCTTTAGAGAACTCAACATTCATCTATACTATGTGTCTTATATCAAAATATTCTGCATTGATGGAGCCCCTGTCAGCTCAACTGCAGTCAACCAAATTGCATATTGACAGTGTTACAAAACTTATTAACAGCTTAATGGACATACTGCAACATGATCGATTAGACTGTGATGATAAAAATGTCTCAATATATCAGGAAGCATGCACTAAACTTGGAGAAGATGAACTACCAGTTCCCCGTGTTGTCAAACGCCAGGTGCATCGTGAAAATACTCCAAGTCAAACGCCTCAAGACTACTTCAAGAGGACAATTTTTATACCATATCTCGATGGTCTCCTATCATCACTAAATGAACGTTTCATTGAAAACAGAGATGGCCTTGATATTCTGTCGATTATTCCACCAAATACCCCCACCGAGCAAGTTGCTAATAAAATAACAACACTTTATGATTTGGGAAATCTGGCTGCAGAGTTACGATTGTGGCAACACGGAATGGACCCTTGTCAAACGTTTACTGTGGAAGAGTTGTTGGACAGTACATCAGTATTTCCAGACGTCCATGCAGCAGTTCGAATTGCCTACACCCTTCCAGCATCAACAGCAGAGGCTGAACGGACATTTTCCGCCTTGCGTAGGATCAAAACCTGGCTAAGGTCAACAATGACATCAAATAGACTAAGTGACCTAGCAGTTATACATGTGCATCGCCATAAGATGACCCATACTTTAACAGAACATGTTGTAACTTTATTATCTAATGAAAATCGTCGATTACAGTGGCAGTAGGCCACTAGTCTGACTAGAGTAAGAATGTCAGTAATACCAGAGACGAGAGATGGTTAGATAGAGACCCGACAGTTGACATGGTTCGAGAAATTCTCCTCTTAGCGTGAGACAGGGACAGTGAACACTAGAGTCATACAGGCACTTGCCTCACTGTAGGTAACGCTGCTAAAATGTTGTTATTCCACTGATGTACAGCTTGTTGCGTCTCTATCTAACTGTCTCTGGTAATATAATACTAATATGTATTACAGTTGTTTTAATGTTTCTAATCAGTTTGGTATTTGGTACTATATATATATACAATTAACAAACAGTACTGTACAAAATTACGAATCTTTAATTTTCTTAATCTTATATCCTTGGCCCCCCCTAATTCTCAATCCTGGTGACGCCCCTGGATTAGGATACATTTATAGTGCCTATCAGCTTGCCTTACCTTTATGCAGCTTCAACTGTTCTTTAGAATATTTTTAAAATTCGCGTGGTTTTCATAAGAAATAAAAACCTGATCATTGTTTAATGCCGCTTAAGATCACACACGAGCATTCATTGCCGGAATGTAAACGAATTGGAAATAGCTATGACAAAAGGGTCACAGGTTACACCTTTTACAGGTTTACATCTAACAGTTGAGAACGATCCTTTAACGGCAGATCGGCAGAGTCTATAACAACGGCTTCGTCTTGAAAGGGTTAATTTGTTATTCCAATTATATTCAACCCTTTAACGCTCAAAATTGAAAACTGGGTGCGTGTAGGTGTATAGCCTATATGGTCTATAGGGCATCTATATGATGTTAAAAATTTGAAAATCTTTGGAAAAAGGTCGCTTGTAAGATGGATGCAAATTACGTTGTTAAAATTGAATATTATACATATGCACTTTAACGGAAATCTAATAAATTCGTAAATTAATTTCTTATTTATTTAATTCCCCCGTCGATGTAATACGCGCTAACTATAGGTCGGCGAAAGTCATGCCCGACAGGCTGGATGACTGAGTCATGTACATAAACCACGCCTGCCGTCAATCAAGTCCGCCAACCAATCCATTGTCGTCCACGGCGCGCTGTACTGTATGGCGCAGTTTTGACTACGCCATTGAGGACGGTAAGATTTAGACCTCTATTGAGGGTTTTAGTAGGCTTGCGCGATTTTTGCTTTGACATCGCGATCGATTTTATTTTAAAAATCGCGATTTTCGATTAAATCGTAGGTCCAAATTCCCAAAAGTATAAAGTGGGTGGGGGTGGGGGTGTAACATGACTCGTTTCTAGAAAAAGTTGAAATAAATGACACAAAAATAGCACGAAATTAGAACACATTTTCATGCGAGGAATTCTTACCATCATACGTCTATGATTAACATATACCTTATATCCATCATCGCGGGAGTGAAATTATTAATTGGGACCGCCTAAATATTACGTATAGTTTAATAAACATTATTTATTTCATCAAAATTTGAGATAAAATGTCGGCGAGAAAATATATAAATTACATGATGTATCAGCTTCTGCTTATAGCCTCCCTTTGTAGGACGAGTTTAGGTCATTACCGAAGTAACGCCAAGACGCTAATATTAGTACCCGGGGAGATACTGCGCAATTCACATACATAGGACGGTAGTTTCGAGTAGGTACGAGTGGAACGGCGTAAACTCGTCCTATAGCGCAGTTTATAGTTGCTTTCAGAATGTACGAGTTACATTTAAGAGTAATCAACAGAACGCACAGTTCAAAATGCTGTTGCTTTATTTTCTTTAATTTGACATGACAACCGAATCAAAAAGGAAAAAGTATTACACCGCCTGAAATTGCTAACTCTAGAATTAAAGAGACTTATGTTCACTGATTGCCTAACACTCTGCAACTAAGTATATACTTGACATTTCACGACAGACTCAGGGTCTGCAGCGAAAGAAAGACAATTTTGTGATTAGTAATTATTCGACACTTGCATGGCACGGCGGGATATAAACACAATGAACACAGGCGTGAATCGATTACAATTGTACTCATGTATTGATAAAATGCGACGGAAGTACACACCTCAGATTTTAAAAAAACATGACATTTTTGACGATTTTCAGATTTTTCCTCAATTACATCGTAAAAATCGCGATTTTAAAAATAAATCGAACTTCACGATTAAATCGAAAAATCGCGCAAGCCTAGGTTTTAGTGAAACTAAGCATACGCCCGCATGCATACTTGTTTGAGGAATGCTAAATGTTAATGGTTTGTCTTTGATAATTCTCTGAGCAAGGGGCGGGGGGGGGGAGGGGGGGGGGGGTTGCTTCTATTAAGTACACATTTGGAATTCATGGCAAAGACATCACTAAAAATCCTGAAAGTCTTCACAACTGCATTGATCATTACAATTACAAGACAATTTTGATGAATTTTAATCTTTGAAGGGAGATAACTCTGGCGAATATGGGCGGAATTTGCCGAAATGAAATTATGACACTTCGGCTATCTCTAAAACATATGGTTAAAAAAATTGTGAGTGTAGGTTCAAAACTCTTCGAGATATGGCTCGGACAAGAAAGTTTTGACAAATTTTAGCTTTTCACAGGAGATAACTTTGGCAAATATGGGTGGATTTTGCTGAAATGAAATCATTGCACTTCGTCTATCCCTAACACATCTGCTGTAAAAAAAATTGTAAGTGTAGGTTCAAAAGTCTGCTCTGGAGAAGAAATCTGACGGATGGATGGACAGATGTCGAGCGCCATCACATAATACGACCCCGCTTAAACGGGCGTATCAAAATTTATATTTACCTAATTGATGAATCTAATCTGTCAATCAAGTATATAATGTCATAATCAATTACGTTACAGGTAGGTTGACATCACAATCAAAGCACATAATGAATGACGTAACTAAGTACCTCATGAACCTCGAATAGTCTGTCAGTTATATGAATTGTATGTCTTTACCATTTAATAAAGTCTGTTGAATATTTTGAAACTAATTTGATTGGTGTTACTGCTGCCATCTTTACCATTTAATAAAGTCTGTTGAATATTTTGAAACTAATTTGACTGGTGTTATTGCTGCCATCGATATATAAATATTCAACAAGTTAACTGTATAGTTACCATGAAATAAACGAAATCATAGATTTCTTTTTTCACGAGAGAGTAGTTATACTTACCTCCCTAACACTATGATATTTGCTAAATATCGACCTTCACTCAATAACCCCAGATTAAAATATGTGCCCTTATTGGCCAGGCAGACAGGTGACAGTCAGCCAGATGTCGGCCCCAACCTCGCGCGTGCGCAGACTGTCACTGCCTCAGCTTGACTATTGGCCGACACATGCAACTTAAAAGCCTGAAGACTGAGCCTCTGTGGGGCGGAGGCCGGGTCCGTGTTAGGGAGGCAAGTATAACTACTATCTCATGAAAAAAGAAATCCGTGATTTCGTTTATTTCATTTCAAGAGATATACTTAGACCAAAAGACCAGCTCATCCTTTGCACATTTTGCGCATGAAGCAACAACATCTGAAATTGTGTGACACACAATCAGGCAATGATTTGAACATCGGAAAACACAACCGATGGTGAGAGTAATGACCATATGTCGAGTGCGCTCCCCAACCCCTCCTTTTGGGAAAGGAGAAGCTATGACCTCAATGTCCCATACGCTCACTAAATACTGGTGCCAAGTACTACAGGACATGAGACGAAAGACTTCATTTCGTATACTCTCAATAAATGAACCACATAATACACAGGTACCATTACATTCTTGTTAAATAAGGGTAATACAGTGTAACAATAAATGATGTAACAACAAAAGGCAGTACTGACCTTATGCATGAAAGCTGTATCCATCCAGTCCACATCAGTGAAGGAAATATGACACACGAATATGCGGTTGTTTCCACAATTAAAATGTGCTGTCTGAAGACAGCAAGTGCAACTTATCTACAATATATACACCTGGTCATCTTTTGAATATCGATAAGGCAAGCGGATTAGTGGTGTCATGGAGGTAATGGTCGGTAAAACTTGACTCACAATGCCACTGAGCTAGCGACATAATGTCATCCACCGGAACACGCCACGGACACTGTGAGCCTTGGCTAAGTCAACTTGCTTACCAGTGGCGGATTTGTGGCAAAATTGAATACATTTCACAATCCACCTAGAAATAGTGTCTTTTGACGCCCTGCCATGGGGCTCAATATAAGACAACCATAACAAGGATGAGTCCGTCTGCCATTCCTGTGTACGTTGTTTGTACCTGTTTAATGCGTGGACTGGACACCATGTTTTTGAATTAGGATCAAACCTAGTCAAAGCAGGTAAAATAATTGGTTGACCTGGATATTTCAGACTGGATGATAGCCATGAAATTTATCTTAGGTAGAAGCCTAAGGCCTAGGCGGATAAAGCATGAATCTCGCTTCTCTGTCTTGCAGAGGCCGCAGCAATTAGAAATACAGTTTTAAGTGTCAACATTTTCATAGAAATGGCACTTAGTGGTTCAAAGGGTTCACCTGCTAGCACTTGAAGTACTAGAGATAAACTCCAACTATATGTTCTGCTAATGGCAGAGATGGCATAGCGGTAACTGCCGGCTTTCCAGCCAACCACGGGTGCTGGTCCCGCTGGCTTGCCGACTGTTCTACACAGAGCTCTGGCCTAACGCTTACCAGCCATTGGCACGTGTCAGACCAGTCCTCCTCTGTGGCCACCTGTGAGTGTTCGACAAGGCGCTGGCCTTCATCATCCTCTAATTCACGCTCAGGTGTAAACGTGGCTGGAGCCGTGGATACTCCTGGCAGGCCGTGGAAAACATGTGGGCCTGAGAGAGCAGGCATGTCTTGTGCCACGGCTGAAAAGCCAGGAGCCGATGCCATGGAAGCGTGCAGGGTGTAATCCACCACACCATGGCCCGGACCAGCCGCCGTCATACCCTCGGCAAGCCGAGGTATACGCAAACGGCGGTCATTGCTCCAACCCAGGCCATCCTTTGAGCCGTGAAGGCTACCACTGCGGGAGTAGTTCCATGGAAAAGAATTGGTCGTGCTCCCCGCGAGGGGTGCACGATCATCCGTTTCCATGTCCACGCCTTCAACGGGTGAACCCAGCAGAAAATCCTCTTCCTCCTGGCCATCATACACTGCCTGTGGGCTAGCAAAGAGCGCTAACCCGGGCTGGCCAGGGAAGGTACCGTAAGAGGTGGTGATACCTTTCGGGCGCAGACACTCTAGGCACGAGCCTGAGTCCAGCGGCCCCAGCCCAAGATCAACTGACGATGCAAGACTCCAGCTGGGATCATTTAGGCCTGCTCCAGTATCCATTGGAAAGGTGGCGAGCCTTCCTAGATCTACTGAAGCCACCACTGATTCTGAAACATCTTCGGACCATGGACCACAACGGACACGAGAATTAGTGGTGGGGATTTTCTGCTTAGGGGCAGATGAAGAAGACAATAAAGTACTCAGCCCAGGGAGCATGGGGTGAAGCAGCTCTGGTACCAAATCTTTTATTGTCTTTTTCATCTCCCCCATCATTTCCAACCTGAAAGACTCCATTTCCGAAGAAACAGAGGCCTTTCTCTTACCCTTGCCACTTACACTCTTCTTCACATACTTCTCCTCTGGCACCTTATCCTTCGCCTGTAACGACAAGAATTCAGAGAATAAGTTCCCCCCCACTGTTTACAGACATCACATTTTAATAATGGACCGCAAGGTGAACATTTTACACACAAGTGAGGAGCAAACTTGGACTTGATTGACCAGTTACGAACCGACACAAGAAGGCTTCTGAAAAAAGGGACAAGATGACGACAATGAGTTAAAGCTTCTTTTATAATTAAATAAATTACATACTCATAAAGGAGAAAGAATTCACCTATAGGCCTAAACAGGACGGTGATAAAAAATGAACAACCAGCCTCAAAGAGGATATTAAAAAATAATAATACGGTTGGTTATGATGTCATAATTTCCATAAAAGAAACAGACGAACAACATCCAGGTGTAAGACGAATTGTATGAATACAAGAGCACACTAAACAGTAATGTGAACACAGTAATAGCGCATGATAATGATACAGATAAACAGTATGACTGAAAAAATATTGGCAGTAAATAATCACAAATATTTTCAAATATTTTACAGCACCATAAAGCATAACTAGAGTACCTGTGTCTTTAGCAAAGGCATACCACCACATCCAGCTCTTGGACGCTCCACCAGACAACCACTCTTCATTACTACTAACTTACTTATAAAGGGAAGGGTGGGACCATAGGGCAAAATGACAAGCTCTCTCTTATCGGAGCCTATATCATTCTGGTCATAGTCTTTTCTCCTAACATTTATAGGGAAATAGTTGAGACAAACGTCTCCTTACAGAAACCTGTGGACACAATGATAAAGAGATATTAGCATTTTATGGCGCCAGATAATAAAGTTACCAGTTCACCTGATAACTCAGGTCCTGACGTGGCCTCAGACGAATTAAACTGATCAGACATTATCTTTAGCACTCTAAAACAACTTTAGATATGAAAATTAAGCAAAACTTAACAAGTGGATACAAAAACACAAGCATGTGATTCAGGCCAATAGTCAAGAAAGAGGCAGTGACAGTCTGCGCATGCGCGAGGTTGGGGCCGGCATCCGGCTGACTGTCACCTGTCTATCTGCCCAATAAGGACACCTATCTTTTTAAATCTGGGGTTATTGAGCGAAGGTCCATATTTAGGAAATATCATAGTGTTAGGGAGGTAAGTATATCTCTTGAAGTGAAATTGGGATTCTGGGAATTCAGGATTCGAATTATAATTATAAATCATCACAACACGCGCAATGCATGGGCGGCGCTTAGCTAAAATGGGCAGGGCGTAGCTAAAAGTGGATTCATCCATATTCAGATCTGATTACGGAGGCTGGGTGCCATTCAGATCGCTATCCACTTCGAGTAGGGCTCAACATAAACTTGTAACTGTAAACAAGTACTGCTTGACCCCTAATTGAGTAGAACTAGAGCCGTTCAATTAAAGTTGGAAAAAGGAAGGTTGATACATTTCTATTTGCAGGCCAAGAGAGCTTTTTGAAATTTTATCACTGCAATGACTGGCCCGATACCCATCAATCATTTCAGTGGATTTAACCTATTAAAAACAAATTTATTTTTGGTAGGCAAACAGCCATTTTACTGCTTGGTGCAACATGGTTAATGCAGTCAGAACTGCTTAAGAGACACCATCACCTTGCTCCCAAAGTCATATCGTATAGCAAGTTATTTATATTAATACTTTCATATATCAAATTTCAATTTTCACATTGAAAATTACCATTTGCAGACCAAGAGAACTGTTTCTGAAAATGTATAACTGACCACCCTTGTGCCCACAAAGCTTAAAAGTGTTCAAAATGCTTCTCATATCAATTAACCCTTTAATGGTCAAGATTTTTCCTCAGTGAATAGCCATTAATTACTGACCAACAGAGTATTTATGTAAATTTACAAATGGAATTTCCAAAAATATCTTTTGTTATTCTGCAAATGGATTCATTTCTCAGGATCACTGCTGAGGTTATCTTGGCAGAATTGAACATTAACATCCTAATTTACAAGAAAATCTGATTTTTTTTCTTAATCGTTGTCCATTTGCAGACCAAGGAGACTTTTTGAAATTTTACCACTGGAATGACTGGCTCTGTTACTGAGCCAGTCATTCCAGTAGTAAATTTTGAAAAAGTCCTGGCCTAAAAATGAATATTCCTCAACAACCACTACAGAGGCTGTGTTTGATGATTAAAAGGTTAAGTTGTCACAAGAGGTGTTATGACATGTTTTGCTATAATGTTAGTGTTAGGATATTAAATTTTATGACAACATATTAATAGGGCAGCATCTTCAAGTCAAATTACTTTCAAAATATTCAACAGCTTTCCTCAATAATTGTATTTAACCCTTTAACACTTATATCAGCCAAAAACGGTCTCTGCAGTGGTCTTGAGAAATGTCCATTTGCAGACCAAGAGAAGACTATTTTTGAAAATTTACCACTGGAATCACTGGCTCGATAACCGAGCCAGTCATTCCAGTCCTAAACTTTCAAAAATAGTCTTCTCTTGGTCTGCAAATTGACATTTTCTTTGAAAAAATTCAAGGCTTAAAGGGTTAAATCGAGACACTGGACATTTAAGTGTTAAAGGGTTAAAGAGAAGTAATACATAATAGAGGGATCTGATGTGTCACTCATGTATCAGCCATGATAATCAAAACGTCACATGTTAGCTGACATCATAATCAAAATGGCGTAGCTTTGCCACGAAAATTTGTCTGTCACAAAAGTGTACAAATTGCATGAATTAGATGAATTTACATTCAATAAACATTCTGTTGAATATTTTGAAACTAATGTGCCTGGGAGCTGTTTCTGCCTATAGCATCAACAGCCCCCAGTAAAATTAGTTTCAAACTAGAAAATGTTGTTTGTCTCAGTGGACCCTGCATCACTGAAAATACTTTTCTCTATGTAGTAGGTAGCAATTCTGTATGATATGCTGTTTGTGAGAACACTGACAAAAATCATGAGTTTTTGCAATAAAAAGACAAATTCCACCCAAAATCTTGGACCTGTAATAGGTGAATCTTTCAAAAGGCACATCTGTGTATTATAAGTGAGGCATCTACCCAGTTTCATTAAAATATCTGATGCAGTTCTGTATATGATATGCTGTTTACGAGAACATTGACAAAAATCATAAGTTTTTGCATTAAAAAGCACATTTTCACCAAAAGTCTTGGACCTATATAGGGAAATCCTTCAAAATGCATGTCTACCCATCATAAAGAAGCCACCTGCCAAGTTTCATTAAATTATTTTGAGCGACTGTATGACATGCTGTTTATGAATTGTGAGTTTTAGGACCAATAAAGGTGAATTCTTTAAAAGGCATATTTACACATCATAAAGATTGTTAAATTTGTCTATGAGAAAATTGTCAAAAATAGTTTTTTGCATTAAAACGCCCATTTTCACCCAAATTCTTGGATCTATAAAGGTGAATTCTTCAAACGCCACATCTGTATCATAACTGAGGTATATACCAAGTTTCATTAAAATATCTGAAGAGGTTCTGTATGATATGCTGTTTACGAGATATTGTGGACGAACAGGCGGACAGATGCGGTGATTACTATAGGACTTCCGCACCTTCCGGTGCAGGGCCCTAACAAGACCAACAATTAGAGATTGTTGAAATCTAAGCCCCCCCCCCCTAACACCATCACACAATGGATCAAGGTAGCATGATGAGTCTAGATAACAGTGCAGTGTTCAAAGAAGTTGACACAGCATATTGTCTTCATGCTTATTTATGTAGGCAGATATGTACTGGACGACATTAATCCAGACAAAAGGGCATACTATTAGAATTAAAATAAAAAATTCCTTAATTGGGTCACAGTGACCTTGACCTTTCTACCCCTAAATTAATATTGTTCTTCAGAGAACAACTCAGATTTTTGGAATCACCAATCTGCATGATTAATCCCTATGGGGTCCAACGTGTGCAGTTGGTGTATCCAGTACTTCTCTTGTTCTTTCCTGATATAAGTTTTATCGATGTCCTCAAGATCATGAGGGAGAACATGTATAATTTTATAGGACACGTCTTGTCCAGTATGGTTGGGTAAATTAAAATGTTTTGCTGCAGGGGTATCTTTGTGTTTTTTGATATCCCTTAAATGTTCTTTCACTCGTATGTGGAACTCACGTTTTGTTTCCCCCACATACTGTTTGTGACAGTGTGTGCATGTGAGTAGGTAAATAACATTGCGTGTATCGCAGTAAGTTTTGACCTTACATCTGTATTTTAGACCCATGTGTGTGCTAGTGAATTCACGTTTGTTGTCAATATTCTTGCAGAAAAAACAATTTTTTCTTGTGCATGGATAAATTGGGTTTTGGAAAGTTTTTCCTTGGAGGCCTGATTTGGCGGGAAACTCAAATTTGGCGGTGACAAGTGTGTCTCTGAAAGTTGGATTCTTTCTGTAGCCAAACATCGGTGGAGTTGGGAATGTGCTTCTACATTTGGGACTACTATCTAGTAGTTCCCAGTTCTTTTTGATGATTTTGCTGGCTTGGCTTTATGGCTTTGAGTGTGAAAGTCCATTATGCATGGGATACGAGTGTTTATCTCTGTGTTTTTGACTTTGGGTATTAGTAGATCAAGTCTTGAACGTGTGCATGCTTTCTGATAGCTGTTTAGAAGAAGATCCGGGGGATAGTCTCTCCTTTGATAATAGCCAATGAGTTCATGGGCGTGTTTGTGGAAATCTAACTCCTTGCTGCAGATTCTGCGTAATCTAAGGAACTGTCCATATGGGCTGGAGTTTTTAGTGGACTGCGGGTGTGCTGATTGGTAATGTAGGTAGCCGTGTGTGTCTGTAGGTTTACAGTACAAATCGAAGCATAGTGAGCGATCAGTATCAATATATACGTATGTGTCCAGGAAGCTAACCTTAGTTGTGGACTGTTCCGCTGTAAATTTGATAAAATGGTGAGATATATTCATATAGTGGATGAATTCATCGAGTTTTTGTTGGCCAGATGTCCAGATCATGAATATATCGTCGATGTATCGGAGGTAAAGGGCCGGTCTATGGGGAGAATGTAGCAGAAGCTTTTTCTCCAATTGGGCCATGAAGATGATAGCATAAGTTGGTGCTACTTTAGTGCCCATGGCTGTTCCACCCGTTTGTAGGTATTGTTTGTCATTAAATTCAAAGTTATTACATCTTAATACAATGGATAGTAGTTCCAGAAGTGACCTTGGTGTAAGGTCGCCGGGCATACCAAATTCTCTGATATGTTGGGCGGCGGCTTTTAGTCCCTCATTGTGTGGGATGTTTGTGTATAGCGATGTGACGTCCATGGTGACTAGAATGGCGTGTTGCGGTATTTTACCGAAAGTTTCTAGTTTATTGATGAAATCAGTTGTATCCCTGACATGATGGAATGTCTTGGAGATGAACTTTGAGGTGCTCATCTATAAAGCTACTGATGTATTCAGTAGGACAACCATTGCCGCTAATAGTCGGTCTGCCCGGTGTGGGTGTAATATTTTTGTGTATTTTTGGTAAGAGATAGAATCGCGCTGTGCGTGGGTTATCTACTCTAAGGCCATTAGCGGTGTCACGAGTTAGCTCCCCTCTCAAAACCAGTCCAGTGATGGCTGTCTCTACCCTTTCAGTGTGTTTGGTGGTCAGATTTTCTGTCACCAATTCGTAGTAGCGTGTGTCTTTGAGTTGCTTTAGGGCTTCAGCATTATAGTCATAAGAGTTTAGTATGACTGTAGCCTGTCCTTTGTCGGCTTTCTTAATCACAATGGATTTGTCATTTGCTAAAGTTTGAGTAAGTTTCCTATCAGCCTGGGAGATGTTACATCTGAAATCTCGTCTGTGTTTAGAATTATTCAGATCATGTTTGACTTTTTTAATAAAAGTGTCTAAAACATGGTCATTGCCGGGTGGTGGTGTCCATTGGCTACGAGGTTTAAATTTTCTAATTAGGTTTTCTGTGAATGTGGAGACAGGTGGCGGTGTTTCCGTCACTGATACATTGCTTTCATCTCTGCCCCATGCGAAGGGAGGGTGTTCGAAATGTAGTTTGAGGCGTAGCCTGAAGAATTTATTACGGTCAGAGTGTAATCTACCCACACAAAGTACGAAATGCCATAAATCCGAATCATTCCACTTACGGTTATCCAGCAAAATGGAAACCTGTGTCATCAAATGCTATTTATACCCCATAAATTCCCGCCACATTGGGATATTAAAGAACCACAATATACTCAGTCAAAGAGCCACTCTTGGCTACTGGGTAAAATGCTTATATAAAACTTTATTTTTCCGGTTACATCACTAGTTTTTTACGGTTACACGTAACCTAGAAAACAACTATTACAATTTTCCGGTTACAAAACAAATGACTTTAACGGTTACACAATCTAGAAGTAAAAAATTTCCGGTTACCAACAAACAGACAATTGGTAAATTCCGGTTACAAGATGTTAAATCCGGTTACAAAATCAACATTTCCGGTTACAAGCATGAAATTCCGGTTACATGTACCCGGATTTTTACTCGTCCCGGTTACACCAAGGAGCAACTGTAACCGGCCCGAGAGTATAAAAGCAGGCGCAAAACACTGCACTGACATTCAGATTTCGATCCAACTGATCAGCATTAGAAAATCTCTAGAAGTTTTCATGACCAGTCAAAACCTAATATTGTTCTTCAGCCCCTCAAGGGCAAAACACAGGCCAAGTTTGGTGATGATCCCTTTGGTAAAACATGAGTTATCATCGGGAAAACCAACAAAATTTTCTTATTTGGGTAACCTTAACATTTGACCTTTTGATGCCAAAATTAATAGGGTTCTTTAGACCACTAAAGACAACACTGGCCAAGGTTGTAGATCCATTCAGTAGAACTTACATTATCCTCCAGAATCTTAAACCAACTTCCATAATTGGGCAACTGTGACCTTGACCTTAAATAAATATACAACAGCTTACCTGTATAGCTCCCTTTAAATTTAATTTAGATTCAAATTAATTCCAACATGCGCAAAAAGTAGGCAAATCTTAGCCAGAGATGGGCGGGGCTAGAAGTGGATCCCTCCATTAACCCTTTAACCCTGGGAATTGGTCAGGAAAATCTCAAAAAATGTCTATTTGCAGACCAAGAGAAGACTATTTTTGACAATTTACCACTGGAATGACTGGCTCAGTTATCGGTCTGCAAATAGACATTTCTCAAGAACCACCGTGGAAGACGTTTCTCGCTGATATGAGTGTTAAATGGTTAATAGTACTACTCCTACTACTCTTGGTAAATTAACCTTCAGTCTAGTGGCGTACCAGAAAAGCTGAACCCTGCCTGATAAATGGATTGGGAGATAATCATTGAATGCGATTCAACTTTGACACAATCAAACAAAGAAAGCTTAACATGTATAAACAAATATACTTTATTATCATTAAAAGAGTTGTATGCAGATAGTGTACATGTCACTGGATGGTGTCACCCGCCAAACCCTGAAATAGACAGAAAGAGAATGCTATGATGTGTGATAATATGTTCATGTTAAAGGGAGGTAACATTTAGGCAAATGAAAATGCACTTTTGAACAGGCAGGCAGGCAGACAGACAGACAGACGGACTGGCAGGCAGGCAGGCAGGCAGGCAGGCAGACACTGTCCATTAATATGACTGACTATTATGAGACTTAATCATAGCAGTGAAGTTTTCAAAATTGCCACTTCAATAACTGGGAATATAAAGATCATATATGCGTTATTTCTCTTTGTACTGTGACCAGTAAGGGTTTAACCCTTTAGCCCTTGAATTTCTTCAAGATTTGAATTTTCTCATAGAAAATGTCCATTTGCAGACCAAGGAGACCTGTTTTGAAAATTTACGGTTATCGAGCCAGTCATTCCATTGGGAAATTTTCAAAAACATTCTTCTCTTGGTCTGCAAATGGACATTTCTCAAGACCACTGTAGAAGCCACTTTTGGCTGATATGAATGTTAAAGTTTTAACTCTCATCACACTGATGTTAAAATGTTAATTGTTACAGAGTGTAAAAGAAAAGCTGGTGTACATTTTAGAAATAATTGTGGTACCAGGGTTCAATCAATTATTTGAATACAATTTGACTGCAAGTTGTTGCTGCCATGAGGCTGGAAATTGTGCTTGTTATCTTGAAACCATTTCTGTGAAAGTTGTTGCTGCAGACACTCTTTCACATCCATTGTTTCAAGTTATTAGGCCAGCTTCTGAGATTAACCCTGGTAGAATGATTTTGTATACTTATAAAACTACATAAGCTGAAAGATTGTTTAATTATTAAATACACTGTCCAGATTTCATTATATATTGATTTTAAGTGTAAATCCTTTGTATACAAGGATTAAATTGTCAGGTGTACAGATAATAGATATGAATTTAAGGCTTTGTTGGATATAAATTATTTTATATTATTCAGGCGGAATATTTTCAGAATGGGCTTCATGTTATATTGAAGCATGGCTCTTGAATAATTTATATCCTGTTGCTTGTTTTGAAAATCATTTCACTGGAAAATATTGCCAGTTAAAACATTTTCAAAATAAGCAATTTATGTTATATTTAAAAGAATGTTGATAAATCTTAATTGTTTGTCCTTTTAAAATATTATGCTTGTTATGTTAAATTTTGTTGTGATAATTTTTTTAATTTTTCTAATTAGTTAAAAGTTGTAATCCAAATATTTTCATTTTGTGTACTGTGTATAAAATAGAAAAACTCTATTATAATTACAAGCTAAGGTTAAACCTAAAAGAGAATCATAAACAATGGGTCAGCTCACCCATGTGTCTAGCACACCTGAATGACATGGTTCACTCTCCTGCCTTTAGCAATAACAAATGAGAAGGTCACCACCCACTACCCACCACCCTGTTTGTATTGGCTGTGTATGGATAGGTGGCTTGCTCAGACATGAATTTTTAAAATACAGAGGAAGTTGTTATTTTCCTCCAATGAGAAAATATTAAATTCATTTTTATCCAAGAAGTTCAGAATATTAACCAATCAGGCTTTTTAAATTCTTCAATGTTCAACTTCCTGTGTAGCTAACGGCATAGTATCCGTTGGTAGGCAAACAAGAACTGTTTTGCTGGTTGACTGTTGCTTGATAAAAGCTCATTCCATACTTTTGATCTGAACAGTCAACAGCTAATAATAAAAGTGTATCCTGTTATTAACTTCTTATTTGCTTCTATCCAGGCTTAAACCCCATGCCAAGCGAGTTAACCCTACCGTGTTAATCACCCCGAGTCCAAACACGAAACAATATAGGAGCAAGAGTTTGATGAACAAGATGAACACCAGTCAACCAATCAGGCTTTTTAAATTCTTCAATGTACAACTTCCTGTGTAGCTAACGGCATAGTATCCATTGGTAGGCAAACAAGAACTGTTTTGCTGGTTGACTGTTGCTTGATAAAAGCTCATTCCATACTTTTGATCTGAACAGTCAACAGCTAATAATAAAAGTGTATCCTGTTATTAACTTCTTCTTTGCTTCTATCCAGGCTTAAACCCCATGCCAAGTGAGTTAACCCTACCGTGCTAATCGCCCCGAGTCCAAACACGAAACAATATAGGAGCAAGAGTTTGATGAACAAGATGAACACCAGTCAATAATGGACCTTTTCAGTATTAGCTATACCTCGTCCCTATCTAGCTAAGCTCTACTCAAATCTCACTGTGATAGACTGCTTCAGCAGCAAGGAAGACGAAACACTGTTGCAGTTTTCCCTCAACTTCACGACACCATGCATCATTCCTTTGTTTACACACGTCAAGGATCTGGTCACGAAATGGTAGGGTACACGTTGATAACGTCTGGACTCTCTCTCTCTCTCCCTCCACCCCTCCCTCCCTCTCTGAGAGGGTCTTTATTGTGACAATTTTCCCCACCACACACACACTGGTAGGACACCCAGTCACTAACACACCACCAGGATAGATCCTGCTACATGTATGTTAAGAGAGCATCACAAAATCGTATTTTACCCTCGGGGCTCCAGATACACTCACTACGCCACTGCATCCCAACACTCCATCCCCACACTCCTCAGCAGATGTTCTGCTAATAATATCAAAGTACCGGTAGTAAATTCATAAATTATTTATTAACCACATGACGTGCCGCTGATTTGGAAGTAACATCCCTCACCCCACACCACCCACCCCACCCACACAGCAGTCCACCATTGCTGCTAAATCATTAAATTAACGCAATTACAGTGGGGGTATTAACATGTTTTGTTGACGAGTTAGGTTAAATGTTCACAGAGTAAAGTAGCTTGCAGCCATCATATCGGAAGGCATCAGCGTTACAAGTTACGCGTGATCCCGGAAACAGATTACACATGCATATGGTTGGTATATGAGCAGTTTTGGAGAATGACTGGCTACATCAATTAATTTGTCACGTACTCGAATCAATTGCTAGTATGTAAATAGTGGACAGGAAATAGCACTCCGTAAATTTTCAGAAAACATAATGATCAAACTTCTTGTGCTGAGACCCCTCCGTGCGTATGGTACACCGCAAATATTACGAAAATCTGGTGTGCACTCATATGTATTTTGTAAGATTTCCCCAAAAGGGATTTTTGCGGATTTTGGATATGATATAGAGCAAATTCCGCTTCGAACGACACCAAAACTAGCTTGATAGCAATTTTCCCGGGTCCGACCTTCTACTGCTCTAGAATAAGCACTGCTCTAGGTATAAGCAATACCAGTTGAATATTCTGTTACTAGCTTGACTGCCTCAAACAACAGCTTCCAGTCGAATTAGTTACAAAAAATTATACAGCTTCTATGGCTTCTAAGTATTCGTAGTTTTGTTCTGTGCCTAACATACTTACATTTTGGTATTGTATGGGTCATTGGGAAACAGTTTTATAGATCACAGAAAGAAAGAAAATATGCAAACTATAAAAATCTTCCACTGGACCAAAGACTAATATTTACCGCCAGAGACGTCGGAGATGCCCTCTGAGAAAATCTGCATTTAAAAATTTTCGGGGGGGGGACCCCGTACCCCCTAGTCTTGGTTGCTTTCAGCTTGTGTGCATGCGGGCATGCGTGCTTGCCTAGGGGCGGGAATACAAATAATTCGTGCAGGGGGTCCTCGTCACCCTTGCTACGTCACTGGTTGTAGCCGCAAACATAGACGGTCAAATTATTTTCAGATCTTTTACAAGTGACGCTTGTATTGTCTTCTTGTTATTTTGAGAGTAATTTTACTGACAATAATTCATGCCATATATATTAAAATTAAGTCAGTCAAGTTATTCTTACGATGTTAAGTACATTCCACTTGTCGAATGGGAATTACTATACTCGCTATTCGAGGCGTCTCTATTTACACGAGATGTGTCCAGCAGTACA
Organism: Chaetoderma sp. LZ-2023a; assembly: GCA_034401795.1. Lineage (NCBI taxonomy): Eukaryota > Metazoa > Mollusca > Caudofoveata > Chaetodermatida > Chaetodermatidae > Chaetoderma > Chaetoderma sp. LZ-2023a. Next base: position 118,826,170 of record CM067372.1, read on the forward strand.
ATATGACACATTACATCATGACTTCGAGTGACCTTTTATATAAATATACTTTCGTCTAGCGGGACAATAAATTCGTGTTATACAATAATGCACATACTTGTGTCGGTTTAATTATTGTAGCACACGACCTTAAGCATTCGTTCAGCAAATGAAAATGCATTAAGGGAAACAACTTAGTAAGTATACTAAGGCCGTAACTCTAACATTTAGGAGTTGTCCCCTTGTATTCCTTTGCCATATAAGCTGATCACCACATCAATCATCATACACTTTAATTGTAAATCTATGTCCAGTTTAGGACATCAAGTGGCTACCAGCCCGCGGCGCTAGACCATCCACACGTCATATTAGCTCATGTAATGGATGAATTCGATCTGTCAGTCACGTATATAACATCGTAAACCAATTACACCACATGTAGGCTGATGCCACAATCATAATTGACAGAACTACTCGTTCATACTGCTGGAATAGTCTGACAAGTCTACCAGTTGTATGTCTTTGGTGGATTTACCATTTAATAAACATTCTGTTGAAAATTTCGAAATTAATTTGACTAGGCGCATTTGCAACATGGGTCAGCACCAAGTCAAATTAGTTTCAAAATATTCAACAGCTTACCTGTATGGTCAGGGTACCTGTTTCTAACAGAGTTAAATTTCTAACAATTGATTCTTTTTGCTTTCTCCCACACTCGTTGTTTTGGTGACATCGGCAAAACGTGTTTATTTCAAAAGATACATCATTTTTACACCACATTTGAAAATATTATCAAAATGCAGCAAATGTTCATACCCGGTAAAGAAATGAAACAGACAGGTCCAGTTTTCGCGTCAGACGACATCTGCCAGTTGCTGTCAAACACAGCATGTTGATTTCACCAACAACAACAATAATAATAATAATAATAATAATAATAAAAAAAAAAAATTAATAATAATAATAATAATAATAATTCCTTTCTACGGCTGCACCGAAGGGGCTTATATTTTTTTCACGGACATGTCCAATCCAAACATGGCCATAGTTTTTATATATGGTGTTTCTAAAATAATTTTAACGTTTTATGGTATGCGAAACAATCTTCATTTTAATTTTAAACACCATATTTACTACTTTAACCGCTCTTGTGTCAACAGCGCCTCAAAGCGCTCAATATACCACTTATATAGGCCTATAGATTAACCATTTAACAGTCAAGATCCCATTGAATGCAATTCATTTGCAGGCCAAGGGAAGATAATTTTTAAAGGATTTTCAATACAAGTTACCAAAAGGTATATATTGTCAAGAAAATACAAATTTGTGCATAACCAGTATCCATGTGCAGGACAAGAGGAGAATATTTTTGAAAATTTATCACTGGAATGACTGGCTCGGTAACCGAGCCAGTCATTCCAGTGGTAAATTTTCAAAAAAAATAGTCTTCTCTTGGCCTGCAAATGGACATTCCTCAACGCCACCGAAGAGCCATCTTACTAACATACGCCTACTCACATAGCTACGCTGTTCGTGGCCGTACTTGCGGTAGCCAATCAGGTTTCATTTATAGTCTTATAAATAATGGACTTACATCTCTGTTAGAAACTGATACCTAAGTACACAAGAGACTGCCAACCGATACTGGGTATTTACAAGCGGTACGTTTATTTGGAGCATGGTATTTACAAGCGGTACGTTTATTTGGAGCATTTAGGACAAGTTAATGCATGTATTATTTCACTGAACACTTGCTAATTACTAAATAGAAGTCATTTTGTTACAAAAGCTTTACATTCATACTCGGAGAAACTGACCCTGTTAGAAACCGGTGCGCGGTCCATATAGTTACGTTTATATTGGGATTCTGGGAATTCATAGCTCGATCAATCCAAACACAGGCAAAATCATTGGCAGAGCTTAGCTAGAATGGGCGGGGGGAATAGCTAAAAGTGAATTCATCCATTGTGTATATATTTACTATATTATTAATGAGCGGTGATCATATTACATTGATCTGCATACAAAGTGGAACAACTCCTGCATACAATTTTTCTGGTTACGAGCACAAAGTTGTCTGCCTTAAGGTTGGGCGTTCCCCTCAATAGACCGAAATATATAATTTATTGCATTGGCACAATATAGGGATTCATTTCTCGCTACGCCCCGCCCATTTCTAGCCGAGATCCACCCACTTCTTCGCATGTTTGGAATCAATTTATATACTTTGAATCATGAATTCCCAGAATCACAATTTCAAGGTAACTATACGGGTAAGCTGTTGAATATTTGGTTAAAGATGTATTACACGAAAATAAACTACATGAAATAAGCACTATCTATCAGCCATAGACATTGACGACACCAAGCTCTCCTCTCAAACGTAGCTATGTCAGCGATTCTAGCAGGCACTGACCGACCGACTTCATCGACAAGAGCACAAAAATACACGAAAATTCAATCTGAGAAAATTGCAGTGACCGACCGACTTTAAAAACACATTGGATATTGCTGGTTTGTCAGTGATTCAATCAGGCATTGACCCACCAACTTCACAGACAAATTGGATATTGCTCGCTTGGCGGTGATTCTATCAGGCACTGATCGAGCGACATTACAGACAAATTGGACATTGCTGGTTTGGCGGTGATTCTACCAGGCTTGGATATTGCTGATTTGACCGTGATTCTATCAGCCACTGACCGACCGACATTACAGACAAATTTGATATGCTGGCTTGGTGCTGATTCAATGATGGCACCGACCGACATTACAGACAAATTGGATATTGCGGGTTTGCCGGTGATTCTGTCAAGCACTGACCAACCAACATTACAGACAAATTGAATATTGCTGGTTTGGCAGTGATTCTATCAGATACTGACTGACCGCCATTACAGACAAATTGGATATTGCTGGTTTGCCGGTGATTCTGTCAGGCACTGACCGACCGACATTACAGAAAAATTGAATATTGCTGTTTTGGCAGTGATTCTATCAGGCACTGACCGACCGACATTACAGACAAATTGGATATTGCTGGTTTGGCAGTGATTCTATCAGTCACTGACCGACCGACATTACAGACAAATTGGATATTGCTGGTTTGCCGGTGATTCTGTCAGGTACTGACCGACTACTATTACAGACAAATTGAATGTTGCTGATTTGGCAGTGATTCTATCAGGCACTGACCGACCATCTTTACAGACAAATTGAATATTGCTGGCTTGGCGGTGATTCTATCAGGCACTGACCAACCGACTTTACAGACAAATTGAATATTGCTGGCTTGGCAGTGATTCTATCAGGCACTGACCAACCGACATTACAGACAAATTGGATATTGCTGGCTTGGCGGTGATTCTAGCAGGCACTGGCCGACCAGACAAATTGGATATTGTTGGTTTGGCAGTGTTTCTATCAGGTACTGACCGACAGACTTTACAGACAAATATGATATTTCTGGCTTGGCAGTGATTCTATATATTGACCGACCGACATTACAGACAAATTAGATATTGCTAGTTTGGCGGTGATTCTATCAGGCACTGACCGACCGACTTTACAGACAAATTGGATCTTGCTGGTTTGGCGGTGATTCTATCAGGTACTGACCGACCGACATTACAGACAAATTGGACATTGCTGGTTTGGTGGTGATTCTACCAGTCACTGACCGATCGACTTTATAGACAAATTGGATATTGCTGGCTTGGTGATGATTCTATCAGGCACTGACCGACCGACTTTACAGACAAATTAGATATTGCTGGGTTGGCGACCGACTGACTTTACAGACAAATTAGATACTGCTGGTTTGGCCGTGATTCTATCAGTCACTGATTGACTGACATTATAGACAAATTTGATATACTGGCATGGCGGTGATTCTATCAGGCACCGACCGACATTACAGACAAATTGGATATTGCTGGTTAGGCGGTGATTCTATCAGGCACTGACTGACCGACATTACAGACAATTTGGATATTGCTGGCTTGGCGCCTGACCGACTTTACAGACAAATTGGATATTGTTGGTTTGGCGGTGATTCTATCAGGCACTGACCAACTGACATTACAGACAAATTGGATATTGCTGGTTTGGTAGTGATTCTAGCAGGCACTGACTAACCGACATTACAGACAGATTGGATATTGCTCGTATGGCGGTGATTCTATCAGGCACTGACCGACCAACATTACCGACAAATATGAATATTGCTGGTTTGGCGGTGATTCTATCAGGCACTGACTGACCGACATTACAGACAAATATGGATATTGCTGGCTTGGCCGTGCTTCTATCAGATACTGACCGACCGACATTACAGACAAATTGGATATTGCTGGCATGGCAGTGATTCTATCAGGCACTGACTGACCGACATTACAGACAATTTGGATATTGCTGGCTTGGCGCCTGACCGACTTTACAGACAAATTGGATATTGTTGGTTTGGCGGTGATTCTATCAGGTATTGGCCGACCAACTTCACAGACAAATAGGATATTGCCGGCTTGGCGGTGATTCTATCAGGCACTGACCGACCGACTTTACAGACAAATTGAATATTGCTGGCTTGGCGGTGATACTATCAGGCACTGACTGACCGACTTTACAGACAAATTGAATATTGCTGGCTTGGCAGTGATTCTATCAGGCACTGACCGACTGACTTTACAAACAAAGTGGGTATTGCTAGTTTGGCGGTGATTCTATCAGGCACTGACCGACCGACTTTACAGACAAATTGGATATTGCTGGTTTGGCGTGATTCTACCAGTCACTGACCGACCGACTTTACAGACAAATTGGATATTGCTGGTTTGGCGGTGATCTTATCAGGCACTGACCGACCGACATTACAGACAAATTGGATATTGCTCGTTTGGCGGTGATTCTATCCGGCACTGACCAGCCAACATTACTGACAGATATTGCTGGTTTGACGGTGATTCTATCAGTCTTTGACTCACCGGCATTATAGACAAATGGAATACTGCTGGCCTGGCGGGGATTCTATTCCTGCTTATGTATTTTCAAATACTCATTGTACATTTCGTAGAATCATTGTCAAATTAGAAATTTCTATCTATTTGTTTATTTGGTTAGATGTAGGGGTTGTCTGTGAAATCAGTCGGTCAGTGGGTAGAATCACCAACAAATCAGAAACCTCTGATTGGTTTGTTTATTTGGGTAGATGTAGAGAATATTTACTTGTTTGTTTGTTTCCAGCATTTGTGTTCTCAAATAGGTCTCAAGTACGTTTTGTCAGTGAAGTCGGTCGGTCAGTGGCTGTTAGATTCAACGCCATATCAAATATCCCAATATTAGAAATAGCTACAATACAGCAGTATCTGATTTGTTCGTTTATAGGATGGCTGCCAATGGCAGCCTAAGAAAGAGAAGTTTTTTAGGGAGGGTGCTATTTTGAAGTTGTATATTTAAGGCAAATAAGCATTCTGTTGGAGTGTTTTGAGGTGGTGGGGTTGTCGGGTGGTTTTGAATGCGTGTAACTTTGAAAGATACTTTTTGTGGGTGTTGGTGGAGGATTTTAAGTGGTAGTGTGGAGGTGGAATTGTGAATGAAGATTTCGTTTGTAAGTTATCATGATCTGCATACCCTAATTGTCCACAAATGACTATCGCATTGCCACTTTTTCTGCAAGGCGTATACCATACGAAATAAACTGCATTAAGCTATGATTACAGCTTTTTCTGGATGGCTAATTGTTCATAAATGACTAATGGGTGAGTGGGGGGGGGGGTGATTTGGAGGGGGGGGGGGGGTGATAGCATATGCATGTTAGTCTCAGTTTACTCGTGTGAAAATATTCAGCAGTGTTGACATGCTGCTAGGTGAGTTAAATTATAGGTGGCTGGCATAACCAGCTGGGTGTGTCAAATTTCGAGATGCTGGAGCTGATTTGGAGGTACACGAGCTTGGCTTAGGATGCGGTGGGTGTGGAAGTGGTTATCTCCTGCATTTATGGTGGTAGACAGTTGACCAGCTAAGCACAGCACCACTGATTATAATAGGAATGATTAGATAATTTAAAATATGGGTTACTGCTGAGATATGCTTGATAAAGTTTGTAGTATAGATAGAACAATCAACAAACTATCCTCTTTATCTCAATGTATGCAGTGTTGTTTTACACAATGTTTTAACATTTGACCAGCCGTATGGTTATTTGTTCACAAATGACTACTGGAGTGCACATTTTTCTGCACGGTTCATGGGATACGCAAACAGCTGCATTAAGCTATAATTACAGATTTTCCGTAGGATTAATTGATCATAAATTACTACGGAATTGCACCTTCATCTGCACGGCGCATGCCATACGAAAGAAGATGCATTAAGCTATGATTACAGCTTTTTCCGTAGGACTAATTGATCATAAATGACTACTGGATTGCAACTTTTTGTGCAAGGCGCATGGCATACGAAAAAAGTCGCATTAAGCTATGACTACAGCTTCTTCCATATGGCTAATTGTTCACAAATGACTACTGGATTGCAGCTTTTTCTGCAAGGCGCATACCATACGAAAAAACTTGCATTAAGCTATGATTACAGCTTTTGCCGATTAGCTAATTCTTCAGAAAAGACTACTGGAGTGCAGCCTTTTCCGCAAGGTGTGTGGCTGTGTGCCATACCAAAGAAGAGCTTCGTTAAGCTGTGATTACAACTTTTTTTGTATGGCTAATTGTTCACAAATGACTACTGGATTGCAACTTTTTAAGCAAGGTGAGCGCCATACAAAAAAGCTGCATTTTTCCCCGGATGGCTAATTCTTCACAATTAAATACAGGATTGCAACTTCTCTTGCCGGGCACACGCCGTCGTGCGAAAAAAGCGGCATTAAACTATGATTACAACTTTTCCCACAAGCACGCTTCATGGACACATCTGCATTAGTTTACTAATTGTTAAAAAATGACTAATCTTATTATAGGCCCTGTCTATAGTATCCGGGCTGAATAAATATTTGTGTTATTTGCTTGCTGCTTTCCGTAGATTGAAGAACAGTATTATATAGGACCGGACTATACTGCCCTACTAAGGCAACAGGCAGTAAGTGGTCAATCAGTACTTTTGAGAAAATTACCATTTTATGTTTATTATTTCTCAATCAAAGGCCTTACTTCTCAGTTAAATGATCTAATTATTCAAAGTATATATACCTTAAAGGCAAATCGTGGATATATGTATGTAAATATTCCAATACATATTTTAAAGGTTATTACCAAAACTGCCTTTTGCCTCAGTATTGACAAGTATTTTTGGCATGACTGTCTTAGGTAAATAGCCGTATCTAACAGCAGCTTGGTTTGTTCTCCGCTGTTTTCGGGGGCATGATAACTATTGTGTTTTAAGCGCAGGATTTTAAATGTGAACAGTACATAGTCATCTTTTGGGCCTCAGTAGTTCTTTGTTATCCAAATAACCGCCCACTTAACTAACCACCACGGCAATTGTGTAGCAATGTTAGGTACGAATGAGCAAAACACCATACTTTTATTTCAAGCAACATAATATATTTGTATTCTATTTCTGACCTTAATCATTGTTAGGTGTTGATTACAATTAAACACAATAATGGATTACTTTGATAGTGGTCGACCTTTAATATAAAACCTTCTCTCATCCACAATGCCAAATTTTGTCAACATGTACCAATTCCAAGTACGATGCCAGTTAAAATACCGTAGTCACCTGCTGGGGCCGAGTGAACCATTGAGAGGTATATTCATATTAGTGTATTGTGCTTTAGCAGTGCTCTGTAAGAAATCGCCATGGGTAACCTGGAGGATTGCTGCAAAACTACTTTGACTGTAAGTTTATGTCTAAGGAAAGCTGTTTAATATTTTGAAACTAATTTGACTGAAAATTGATGCTGCCTAGCGTAGCAACAGCGTTCAACCAAATTCGATTTCAAAATATTCAACATGATAGTAATTTAATTCAAATTAGTTTCAACATAGTTGGCAAGATTCAGTAATTTTCTCATGTAGAATGTCATATGACTGCAGTAAGATGATATCACATACTGAGACAAAATGGCAGCCTGGCCAGCTAACACGTATTTGATGTTCAGATTATGGAATGTGACACACATGAAGAACAAAATGTTAAGAAAATTATAGTTATGGAATCTAAGTGGCATAGCCTATCAGTGCAACACCTCATTTGCAGTGAGATCAGCATCCCTTTAATAAAACCTTGGAAGACTGTAAACAACCCACAGTTGTACAAACACGTGTATATTGAGCCCAACTTGGTGATATCCCAATGCATTATAGTAACTGGCATTGTTGTGTTAAATGTTTTCGAGATATCAACTGATCTGTTATTTGATCCGATCCGGATAAGAGTGATTTTAGCCACCAAACTCTGGAGATTCTCTCTGGGGATCAGCACCTTTATTGTGTTAAAATTTCAGTTGGATCGGATCGGTAGTTTCTGAGATAATGGTACGCGATAACACACACGCACACACAGACCCGATTGCATTATACATTCTTCACCATGCGGGACGAGGGTAATAAACGTAACTGATTCAACTAAAACCAAGAAAATAGCTAACTAACATTGAATATTAACATTAACAGTATCCGTTAAAAAGGCTTATTTGGCACCACATGTCAAGATCATTAAAGGTCTCCTGCATTATCATTAATATGAAGGTTGTTCCAGAAAGTGCGGGCATCATGGGACAGAGTTTGTTAACAATGTCTAACTTTCTAAATTTTAGCACCGACTTAAATTGCCTAGGTCGGGCCTAGCTAAATCAAGTTATAATAGCCTACTATTGCTCAAAACCCTTCCTAGTTAGGCCCGACTTAGGTCTGACATAATGATAATAGACTGGCAGTAAAAATCAACTCAACCGATGACTCAACAGGATCACAGGAAGCTCTGGAGGAGGCCTTACCGGCTGAGAATTTTAAAATTTATCACTGGAATGACTGGGTCTATCAATCATTGAATAAGTCTGTCCTTTCTCTTGATCTACAAATGGGCATCTCTCAAGATCCCTACATAAGTTGTTTCGGCTGACTTGTCACATGTGAGTTAAAGGGTTAACTTATGACAACACCCCCAGCCGCATAGGCCTAGATCATGCCAACTTTATGCGCTGTCAGTGCATGTGGCACAATATTGACACTCTTGAATGATTTTTGTCTTATTAATATACTATATAACTTTTGGCAACAGTTCAGTTCGGTTCATTACGTAAATCCCTCCTGTATGTAGGAGCACCTCGCAAAGGAGTATTAAGTATATTAATAGGCCAGCTCGTGCATGCAACAGTTTATTTATTGTTGTTGTTGTTGTTGTGTGTGACATATACCAGATATACCACTGTCACTATCAGTATTGAAATTGTTAATTTCTGCAGTCAGGAGTGTTCGAAAATTGTTCAACGTGAAGCAGTACTGACGAAATCTTTGTAATTTATTTTTCAGTAAAACGAAGTTTGTTTGGCTTTCTCTGCCGTCCGTGCAGCCAGAGTTGCCAGATACGTTAAATTAGGCTGATGATACGCTGCGTTGATTCAGGCTGTCTACAATCAGCCATTGTAGATCAATGGAAATGCATTGTATTTAGGTCGGGCCTAACATTCTCGTAGTGGTTTTAATATCGCTTAAATAGAAAGTTTTTTAATCTTGCTAATTAAGCCATTCTGTGGCCGACCTGACCGCATCGTCATCATCATAACGAGTCCATGCATGGTTATAGTACACAGGTTATTGTTGAATATTTTGGCCGTTTTTGTGGAACTGTTTGAATGACTTATGTCACGTGAATGCAATATAAACATTAATCTTACCTTCATGATCTTTTCTGCTTAAATCAAGTATTCGTTTTCCTCTTGAAAACGGTTCAAGATGCGGTTTTGTATTCATTTTAAGAACAAAAAATGTGTCTGCTTCACTGCTAAAGGCAGTATCTGCTAACCTCGTTCTCAATTATTTGTGATATAATTAGGCAAAGAGCAGTAAGTGCAGATTAATCAGGTAAAAACCGAGGCATATGGCAGTAAGTACCAGTTACTGCTTTCTGCCTCCTGATACGCGGGAAACATGGGCAGTAAGTGCACTTACTGCTTTCTGCCTCCTTATCACATAGGCAAAAGTCACTTACTGCCTTGTTTCCCAACCTCATTTCTCTGTAAATATGTGCACTAGAGCTTAGCAATTCATACATATGAAGGTGTACATACTGCCTATCATGGCGTGCCCATTAACTCATTTTGGCCAAAAATTTCACTTACTGCCCTTTGCCTTAGTCGTTAAACGTGGTGCGTTATTGTAAGATTTCTTTCAATTATTGTTGAATGCCCCTCATTATTTTTTATCAGAGTGTGGCTTCTTTCGGTATAACACAGGGCATGTAAAGCTGTAAACTATTCTACGATCAGGGGCTGGTAGAATCATCGACAACTTTGATAGGTTGATAGAATCTCTGCCAAATAAGATGTAGAAGTTTGTCTGTGAAGTTGGTCGGTCAGTGGCTGGTTGGTAGAATCACTGCCAAATAAGATGCAAGGTTTAGTCAGGGAAGTCGGCCGGTCTGTGGCTGGTAGAATGATCGCCAAATCAGAAATTTGGATAGATGTAGGGTTGTGCCTGTGAAGTCAGTCAGTCAGTGGCTGGTAAAATTATCGACAAATCAGAAATCTGATTAGTTTATTTATTTGTGTAGATGTAGAGCATATTTGTAAGTTTGTTTCATGCTTATTTTTTCTACAAATAGTTCTTTGTAAATTTCGTCAGTGAAGTGGGTCAGTAAGTGGCTGGTAGAATCATCGACAAATCGGATAGAATCACTTCCAAATCAGAAATCTATGAAATTCTGAATTTATTTCTTTAGTTGTGTAGATGTAGGGTTTTATTAGTTGGTAGGTCCATTGTGTCAGTGAAGTTGGTCGGTCCGTGGTTGATAGAATTTTGTTTGTTTCTGGCGAATTTGTTTTCAAATATGTTGTACGTTTTGTCAGTGAAGTCGCTCAGTCTGTGACTGATAGAATCGCTGCTAAATAAGATGTGGTAGTTTGTCTGAGAAGTCGGTCAGTCAGTGGCTGGTATAATTACCGACAAACCAGAAATCTCTTATTGTTTTGTTTATTTGGTTAGGGCACATTTGTTTGTTTCCTGCTTATGTATTTTCAAATATCCCATTTTACATTTCGTAGAATCATTGCCAAATTAGAAATCTCTGAAAGTCTGAACTTATTTGTTTATTTGGGTAGATGTAGGGTTTTGTCTATGAAGTCAGTCGATCAGTGGCGGATAGAAACACCGACAAATCAGAAACCTCTGATTGGTTTCGTTTATTTGGGTAGATGTAGAGCATATTTACTTGTTTGTTTGTTTCTGGTATTTGTGTTATCAAATAGGTCATTGCACGGTTTGTCAGTGAAGTCGGTCAGTCACTGGCTGGTAGATTCACCTACAAATCAAAAACCTCTGCGTGAAGTCGATCGGTCTGTGGCTGATAGAATAACTGCCAAAATCAGATATCTCTGAATTTATTTGTTCATTTGTATAGATATAGGAGTTTGTCTGTGAAGTCGGTCGGTCAGTGGCTGGTAGATTCACCGACAAATCAGAAATCTCTGCCGATCGATCGGTCTGTGGCTGATAGAATAACTGCCAAAATCAGAAATCTCTAAATTTATTTATTATTTGTGTAGATATAGGAGTGTGTCTGTGAAGTCGGTCGGTCAGTGGCTGGTAGTCACTGCCAAATAAGATATAGGGTTTTTTTCTGTGTAGTCTGTTGGTCTGTGGCTGATAGAATTACCGACAAATCAGAAATCTCTGAATTTATTTGTTTATTTGAGATGGAGTTTGGCTGTGAAGTCAGTCGGTCAGTTGCTGGTAGAATCATCGTCAAGTTTGAAAGACTGATAGAATCTCTGCCAAATAAGATGTAAAAGTTTGTCTGTGAAGTTGGTCGTTCAGTGGCTGGTAGAATCCCTGCCAAATTAGATGCAGGGTTTAGTCAGTCGTTCAGTTGCTGGTAGATTTATCGACAAATCAGAAATCTCTGGTTGGTTTGTTTATTTGGGTAGATGTAGAGCATATTTATTTATTTCATGCTTATTTTTTTAGAAATAGCTCATTGTAAATTTCGTCAGTGAAGTTGGTCGGTCAGTGGCTGGTAGAATCATCGACAAATCAGATAGAATCACCTCCAAATCAGAAATCTATGAAATTCTGAATTTATTTGTTTAGTTGTGTAGATGTATGGATTTATTGGTTGTCGGTCCATTTTGTCAGTGAGGTTGATCGGTCCATGGCTGATAGAATTGTGTTTGCTTGTTTCTGGCGAATCTGTTTTCTAATAGGTTGTACGTTTTGTTAGTGAAGTCGGTCAGTATGTGACTGATAGAATCACTGCTAAATAAAATGTAGGTGTTTGTCTGTGAAGTCAGTCAGTCAGTGGCTGGTAGAATTACCGGCAAATCACAAATCTCTGCGTGAAGTCGGTCTGTGTCTGATAGAATAACTGCCAAAATCATAAATCTCTTTTTTATTTGGGTAGGGCACATGTGTTTGTTTGTTTCCTGCTCATGTATTTTCAAATAGCTCAATGTACATTTCGTAGAATCATTGCCAAATTAGAAATCTCTGAAATTCTGAATTTATTTGTTTATTTGCTTAGATGTAGGGTTTTGTCTGTGAAGTCAGTGGCTGGTAGAATCACCGACAAATCAGAAACCTCAGATTTTTAAATCTTATTTGGGTAGATGTAGAGCATATTTACTTGTTTGTTTCCGGCGTTTGTGTTATCAAATAAGTCATTGTAAGTTTTGTTAGTGAAGTCACTCAGTCAGTGGTGAGTAGAATCACACACAAATCAGAAATCTCTGATTGGTGTATTTATTTGTATAGATATAGAGCATGTGTGTTTGTTTGTTTCATGCTTAGTTATTTACAAATAGCTCATTGTAAATTTCGTCAGTGAAGTCGGTAGGTCAGTGGCTGGTAGAATCTTCAGCTGCAGGGCATATGCTGTATGAAAAAAGCGGCATTAGGTTATAATTACAACTTTTCCCACAAGCACGCTCCTTGCGGACACATCTGCATTACAGTTTACTAATTGTTCAAAAATTACTAATCTTGTTATATGCCCTGTCTATAGTTTCTGGGCTGAATAAATATTTCTGTTATTTGCTGTTTTCCCTAGATTGAAGAAGGGGTATTATATAGGACCGGACTACAGAAATTGTTAAGCATGGTGCGTTATTGCAAGATTTCTATCAATTATTGTTGAATGCCGCTCATTATTTACAGAGTGTGGCTTTTTTCGGTATAACACAGGACAGGTAAACCTGCAAACTATTCTACGGTCAGGGGCTGGTAGAATCATCGACAAATTTGGAAGGCTGATATTATCTCTGCCAAATAAGATTTAGAAGTTTGTCTGTGAAATCGGTCAGTCAGGGGCTGGTAGAATCACTGCCAAATAAGATGCAGGGTTTAGTCAGTGAAGTCGGTCGGTCAGTGGCTGGTAGATTAACTGACAAATCAGAAATCACTGTGGCTGATAGAATAACTGCCAAAATAGGAAATCTCTGAATTTATTTGTTTATTTGTGTAAATGTAGGAGTTTTTCTGTGGCTGGTAGAATCGTCGCAAATGCTGGAAACAAACAAACAAGTAAATATGCTCTACATCTACCCAAATAAACAACCCAATTAGAGGTTTCTGATTTGTCGATGATTCTACCAGCCACTGACCGACTGACTTCACAGACAAAACCCTACATCTACTCAAATAAACAAAAAAATTCAGAATTTCAGAGATTTCTACAGTAATTTGGCAATGATTCTATGAAGTGTACAATGAGCTATTTGAAAATACATATGTAGGAATAGAATCACCGCTAAACTAGCAATATCCAAATTGTCTGTAATGTCGTTCTGTCATTGCCTGATAGAATCACCTACAAACCAGCAATATCCAATTTGTCTGGATAGTCGGTCGGTCAGTGCATGATAGAATCGTCACCACGCCTGCAAAGTAGGTCGGTCAGGGCCTGATAGAATCACCGCCAAACCAGCAATATCCCATTTGTCTGTAATGTCGGTCGGTCAGTGCCTGATAAAATCACTGCCAAGCCAGCAATATCCAATTTGTCTGTAATGTCGGTAGTTCAGTGCTTGATAGAATCACCGCCAAGTCAGCAATATCCAATTTGACTGTAATATCAGTCGGTCAGTTCCTGAGAGAATCACTGCCAAGCCAGCAATATCCAATTTGTCTGTAATGTCAGTCGGTCAGTGACTGATAGAATCGCCACCAACCAGCCATTATTCTATTTGTCTGCAATGTCGGTCGGTCAGTGCCTGATATGTAATTTGTCTGTAAACTTGGTCAGTCGACAAGCCAGCAATATCCTATTTGTCTGTGAAGTCGGTCGGGCAGTCCCTGAGTGAATCACCTCCAAAAAAGCAATTCCCGATTTGTCTGTAACGTCGGTCGGTCAGTGCCTGATAGGATCGTCGCCAACCAAACAATCTCTGATTTGTCTGTAAAGTCGGTCGATAAGTGCCCGATAGAATCACCGCCAAATGAGCAATATCTGATTTGTTTGTAATATCGGTCGGTCAATGCCTGATAAAATCACCGCCAAACCAGCAATATCTAATTTGTCTGTAAAGTAAGTCGGTCAGTGCCTGATAGAATCACCGCCAAGCCAGCAAAATCAAATTTGTCCATAAAGTCGGTCCGTCACTACCTGATAGAATCACCGCCAAACCAGCAATATCAAATTTGTCTGTAAAGTCGGTCGGTCGCCAAGCCAGCAATATCCAATTTGTCTGTAAAGTTGGTCTGTCTGTGGCTGATAGAATCACTGACATATCAAATGTCCCAATAATAGAATCAGCGACAATACAGCAGTATCTGATTTGTTCATTTATAGGTGTTTTGAGTGGGGTGGGGGTGTAGAAATGTTTTGAATGAGTGTAACTTTGAGGGATACTTTTTGTGGGTGTTGGGGGAAGGTTTTAAGGGGGGGGGGGGGGGGGGGATTGTGAATGAAGATTTCGTCTAAGTTATCATGATCTGAATACTTTGAAACTCATTTGACTGGGTGGGTGCTGTCACTGCCTATGGTATTGCTGTGTCAGCCAACTTGTGATGTAATTGATTATGACATCATATATTTCAGTGACAGATCGGATCCCTCCATTCAGTCACGCAATTCCAATGACTATTCCTTTAAATTTCTAAGACACAGTGCCGGATTTAGGACTGGGGAGACTGGGCAGTTGCCCACATACATCAAATAAAATCAAATGTGGAATTGTGATCAGTGAGAATTATTGTGTGCAAAATAAGGATGTTATTTATCACTCAGAAATCAGTAAATGTATATTCTGATCCTGATCATAACATTTCGGTAAAATGCTTAGGGGCCTCCTCTTCTTCATGGATGTGAAGATGACTAACATATACTCAGATAGAATGATTATCACATGTGTCTATTGTGTTTTGCCAACCAGGTTTCTCCCAGATCCAATGGACCTTTCCGGTTTTAGCTATGCTCCGCCCATCTTTAGCTAAGCTCCATCCATACCTCGCTCGTATTGGGATCAATCAATCTCTAAATACCCTGAGTATCGATTTCCAAAAAACTACACAGGTAAGCTGTTGAATATTTTGAAACTAATTTGACTGGGTGCTGTTGCTGCCTTAGGCAGCAACATCATTGTTTTCAAAATATCAACAGCATGTTTATTAAATAGCAAAGAATTACAAAGACATACAATTTATACAACGTGTCTGACCCTTGAGATTTGATGACGATCGATATGGAACACTTTGTGACGTAATGATTGTGACATAATTATACACGCGTTGAGCTGATTACGACGTCATACACGGTGGGAGGAGGTGAGGCTCGAACCAGCACTCATCTACCATCCGACAGAGAAGGTTGTGAAGAGACTAGAACCCTGGCATACGCTTGGGTTCTGCCATCTGACTCATAGAGTGCTAAACTTCCATGGTCTGGATCTGCAAATTTGTTGATTCTATAATTATATGTTTTAGTGGTTAACCCTCGTCTGGCTGAAGCAACAAACTTCGCTGCTTGCTCAGAAAAGCCACCCTTAATTGCACGCTTCTTGATAACATCCATGGAGTCAATTTGAACAGTTCTGGTCTGTCGTGGAAGTACAGACCCCTGTTCTGAGAAATTAGATCTCTTCTGTCTGGAAGAGGGACTGGATTGCAGACCAGAAGGCCTAGCAGATCCGTAAACCATGATCGGCCTGGCCAATAAGGGGCGATCAGTAGTACTTGGCACATACCCTCTCTTATTTTTGCCAGAACTTTTGGGATGAGAATCGTTGGAGGATACGCATACGCGTACATTCCCTTCCAACTTATCGCCACTGCTAGAGCTAGCAGGTCTGGGATTGGTGACACGTATGTGACCATCTTTGCGTTCTGTTTCATCGCAAACAGGTTCACATTTGGCGTGCCCTAATGTTTGAATAGAACTTCTGCTGCCGATTGGTTGAGCTGCCACTCCATCGGACGACAAACGGTCCGTCGACTGAGAGCATCTGCTAAGATGTTCAGTCTTCCTGGAATGTGTGCTGCCCGAAGAATAACATTCCTCCCTTGGCACCACAGCAGGAGGTTCCAAATCATCATACACAACTCCGGTGATCTCGTTTAAATAAGACACCACTGTTGAGTTGTCTGTCCTTACTAGGACAATCTTGTCTCGGATTAAGCTCTCGAATTTTCGAAGTGCTAATGTCACTGCTAATAATTCGAGAACATTGATATGTTTCTGCGCATTGGTCCGATCCCATTCCCCTGACACTGACTGATCATCCAATACTGCTCCCCAACCCGTTATTGATGCATCTGTGAAGATGGACATCTGTGGTTGAGGAGGTTGTAGAGGAACACCTCGCCGGAGATTCTGTTCTGATAACCACCACTGAAGGTGGAATATCAATGGTTCTTTTACTGGAATCTTCAGAGATAACGGATCCATTCTCTGAGATGAGAATGACATTAGATACATCTGAGTGCCGCATAAGGAACTACTTTCTCCAGAGACACTAGTAAACCCAGTATCCTGAGAAAATGGTGCACTGTCAGAAAGGCTCCTAGAGAAACTGACTCCAGTATTGCAATCAAACTCTTGACTCTGCTCTCCGCCGGAAAAGCTACGCCGTCCCTGAGGTTAAAAAATATTCCCAGATAAACAAACTCCTGGGATGGAGTCAATTCTGATTTCTCTAGATTCACAATCCATCCTAGATCCTTTAGTAAGGCTAGGACTACCTGAAGATTGTTGCGCAGAGTGACTGGATTCCCCGCCTTCAGCAGCCAGTCATCTATGTAAGTATGAACAGCTATGTTTCTCCTGCGAAGATAAGATGACATGGCGAGAACCACTTTGGTGAAGACCCTCGGTGCTGTGGTCAGGCCGAATGGAAGCGCATTGAATTCCCAAACATTGTCTTGGAATGCAAAACGAAGGTACTTCTGAAAAGGAATTGACATTGGAATATGAAAATATGCATCCTTCAGATCTATCGACACTCCCCACATGCCTTTTCTCAGCCCTGTCATCACCGCTGCTACATTCTCCATCTGAAATTTTGGAGAAAGAATAAATTTGTTCAATGGTTTGAGATTGAGAATTGGTCTCCAACCTCTGGTATGTTTCGGAACGAGGAACATCATCGAATAGAAGCCTGGGGAGGACTGATTGTGGACTAGATGAATCGCGTTCTTCCGCTGAAGAGCTTCGATTTCTGAGCAAATGGCATCTAGACGATCCGATTCCCTTGAAGTCCACACTGGAGTCGATGTTAACGGAACTAATGATTGACGGATGGGACAGTCCGGTTCGTAGCCGTTTCTTAACCACTGACAGACTAAACATTCTCGCACGACCCGTTCTCATTGGCTTGAGAACAGTTGAAGTCTGCCTCCGACGGTAGGAATCTGCACACAGCTGGTGGTCGATATTGCATGATAAGACACTAAATCGCTTGGGTGAAGATTCTCGACTCCCATCGTTCCTGACATCACCGGAACTGATTCCGCCGGAAATCCGTCAGGACCGGCCCCCACGGCCGCCCCACGGTTTCTTGGAATATGACGAACAAGCCTGGACCAATGAAAGGCGCAGAAGATAATGCAGCCCTCATCTCAGGTCCTGGTTCTACACAATCGAGAACCATTCTCCTTCGCTCCGCCAATGATCTGGTGATCACCCTGGCCAGGCAATCCTGAGAGAAGTGAATGGTCTCCCGGACAACTCCAGGAGCAGCCTCTGGCACTTGTCCACCTTCCGCCACGCAGGTGTCAGCATACCCTGCAGGACGGTACATCCATGCGAGAGCGCAGCCATGGCTGCCCTCGCCACATCTTCAATGAGCGTTAGCTCATTAAACGGATCTTTATTGGCCTGGGAAGCTAAGGGACGAGAATGCCCCTTCGATTTGCCAGCCAATGGCCTATTGAGTGCCTCTCATACACACACCCCACACCCACACACCCCCACACACACACACACACACACACACACACACACACCCCCACCCGATGGAAAGCCGTGGAACCCGGGCATACTGATGGTTGGCCAGCTCCGGAAAATGGACCCTACTCCTTATCCCCTTAGGGGCTTTGGGCAATGCATAATCTGGCTGAACCAGACGATACGCCGCAACCTCCAACATGTCGGAAGTATGCATGTCCAAAGGGAGTGTCGGCATGGCCGAAGAGCCACTTGACAGAGCGCTAGCCGCTCGCCCTGACATCCGTTCCATCGCCGGATCGCGCTGAGATTCTTGATCCGATGCCAACCCGAGACGGTCGGACATCCCGCCAAGGACCTGCACCCATTCAGCTTCGGTGCAGAAAGCGGACTCGTCCATCAATGGACTACAATTCTCATCTTCCTTCTCACCCTTGGATGAGTAGGCCACCGACGATCCATGCTGAGAGCTATGGCCCACACTTCTTCCAACATGAAGCGCGTCCAGAGCCCGACTACTAGCGGCACCCGTGTCCAACGACTCGCCGGACACGGATTCACCGCAGTCCATCGGCTCCAGCACGGGAGGCGGGACTAGTCGCTTTCACCACGGTAGATGCCGGCACTCCGAGAGGAGCCGCACCTAACGCCGCCGGGATGCCACTAGGAACCGCAAAATACGGCTCCAATGACAACGCGGGTTGAGCGAAATCCGGGTGGAAAATGCCCGACGGAACATCGACATCACTACCCGCTTGGCAAACCCGTACAAACCCCGAGGGAGATCCCTGGGATGTACCTGGTCTAGCTGTCAACGAAATATCTGGCATGCCGGAATCTTCCATTAGGAGAAGATCTTCCTTCTTCGCCGTCAGCTCTTGAGCCAAGGTCGGAGAAGGGACAGGTGCTTGTCCCTCCGCAGAACTAGCCGGACCACCAAAAGGTTGCCCTGCACCAGCCTGCATCGTCGGGATCGTGGATTGCAAGGCCTCAAACATTGCTGAATCCATTCGCTCGTTCAGACGATCTTCCAGTCCTCTCACTGACGCCTGATCCAGCTTGGCCGCCTTGTCCCTCGCGATTCTCTCCAAGCGTGCACAACGATCACGATCGAACTCTGCCACCAATTCTGACGACCACTTGGTGCACACCTCACACGGACTTCCCATTTTGCACTTCGCGCAAGCAACATAGTGATGGCCATTAAACTTGTGCTTCATGAACCTGTTGCATTTGTGGCACAAAGTATCCTGGTTCTTGGCCTTCTGCGAACACAGAGAAGAATTAAAATGCTGCACATGACATACGATGACGAGCAATACGCACAATTGACTTGATTGTAAAGTAGAATTACTTAGAAACATTAACTTTCTCTTAAATTAATGATAATCAAGCCTTTAGGCAGGAAATATTTGAAACTTTTTTGAGTGAAAATTAATAAACACAACTTGGAAGTTAACTAACGTTAATACAGCCAAGAAATAAATGCCGATCGTTACAAACACCCTCGACAATGAAGTGAGAGCTAAAAATCGGCATAAACAGAGTGCATAGACACGCCAAGCCAAAGCAAAACATTAATCACGGGCGCCGCCATCTTGGCTAAGGTGCATCCATCTTGGAAGGAACCGAGTCGCAAGAGAAATTAACCGAGTACCCGGATAAGATTACAAAGTTAACGGGTACCAGAGCGACTCCAACAATGGCTGCCATTTTAAAATAATGTGCCAATTTAAGGAAATTTCAAACAGTCATTACGGCACGAATGTATAAATTCTAGATTGATACAACCTGCCCCTGTGATGATTTTCCTTTTCCTTCCATCCTTCCAGCAATGAATTAACCAGAAAACCGCTAACTCCGTTGAAAATTGTAAATTTAGAGAGCTTCAAAAAACATGACTAGCATGGAGAGCAAAATAGACGAATCTGACTGTGATTGGGAATTGACTCGGTACCTGCGGCTATGGTAATTCCGGACACAGTGTGGGCAGGACCAGGAGAGTGCGGAGTTTTAATTGTTTATTTTGAGCTAGACTAGATAATAGACATTATCATAATAGTACATCTGGTAAGTATTATTCGAAGTAGAAACGGTATGCTGGTGGCCATGCAGTAATTTATAAACCTGCATGCATTGTTCAGGATTTAATCCTCCATGGGGCGGGTCACTGTGGGTGTTTAATTCTTGAAGATGCTCAGGTAGTAGTGCTCCACATTCAATTCGGGTATGTTATGAGGGGTAGACTGCATAGATTACCAGCCTCAATTCTGAGTGGAGCCTGTGTTCCATTGAACACATGGAAAAGAATGCGACTTCCATTCTGGGTGCTGACCAGTATGCGAGGACTCCCTATTTGTGTGGCCAGTATATCATCTTTTTTAGGGTTAAGTAAACTGTAGTCCGGATATCAGTAGGTCGAGCGCTGGCCCAAAGGTTGTCCTGCTGCCCTGACCCAATAGCTCCTGAAGTAGAGAGGATGGGGGAACAGGTATGCTAAAGTTCTGAATATTGTCCTACGGGAATGTGGTGGTCGTCAATTTCTAACTCCTGACTGGCAATGGACTATATCTCCATAGCTTCATAAAAAATATGCACTAGGAGTGCATCATCAGTAACATCTACTACAATGACTCGCCTCTATTCCTCCTAGTACACAATATAATTTTAAGATGTGAGGAGAGAACTGTTGAAGTGTTTCACTGGTTCCACTCATATTACGCATGAATACTGGTGATGTAACAGTTGGTTTTCTCTATTTCTGAGTTGACAGCTTCTGATGGCGTTGTTACAAATGGTTGAGATTGCTTTCTATGTCTCAGAACTTTTTGCGACTCCGGGGAATGAGATGTAATTACAGGAGTAATGTACAGTGTTTCTGTTATAAGATAGCAGCTTTGGTTCAAATGATGGTCAATAATCCATCCTCCCATTGATGGGAGTCTTTTTGATTGCGCAGGGACAGGTGGACGGATCCCAGGGCGTTAGTTTAAAGTGTGATATTCGTTTGTTGTTGTGGAGGGGGGGGGGGGGGGGGGGGGGGGGGGTAGGGCTGCGCGATATACCGATACCATATTAAAAACCGATATCATACACTGACGGTTTAAAAACCGCCTATGAGAAATAAATATCGTCAAACCGAATATGACAAAATTTTCATTTTTTTCCGTACAAATACTAACCAATGTATACACAGGCATTTGAAGTTTACCCGCCTATTTCATATTATTAGCATATTTCATATATTACTATATATCTATATATATATAATACACTATAATAAGTGTATTATATATATAGTAGTATATGCAAAATGCTAATAATATGAAATAGGCGGGTAAACTTCAAATGCCTGTGATGTATAAACATATTTTACTCCGTCGGCCATTTGCAAGAAGTAGTGTTCTCGCTCTTCCCTCTGCTAATTCCAGTCTCGTTTGCATATTGGTCCGTACGGTCGTATGCCAGAAATTAGCCAATCAAATTGAGAATAATAATTTGTCTTTTTTATTATTGAACATTCTTTATGTAATGACGTCAGCAAGCTATTGGCCTTTGATCTCGGTGAATTGATTATTTTCCGTGCCGAAATGAATGGTCATTTTAGTGCGTTCAGTGATCGTACACCGACACGGCGATATACAGTCCATTGTGTATAAACAATGTCAGTTAGCCAGCGTATTATATACGGATTAATAATAATCACACTTAGCTAAACAGCGAGCCCATACCCTCCTTGAGTTAATTTGGGCTATATAGTATAAAAGATGGAAGATTTTTGTAGTTGTTATCAATTTCAAATTGTTCTTGATTACTACGTATTGCTTTTATCAATTATAAGTTTTTTGTACAAGTTCGTGATTGTGTTTCGTTACTGGTTAGGCCGTAAAGTGGAGTTAATTCCAAAGGCGAAAGTGACATCGCCCATATGGGCTCACTATGGGTTTGTGTCAGATGAAAATGGTAAAGCAGTTGATGAGATGAAACCAACTTGCAAATTGTGCCGTGTAACTGTGTCAGCTAGTGGTGGGAATACATCAAATCTGACGTTTCACCTTCGTAAACACCATCTGTTAGCGTATTCGCAGTTACAGCCAACCAAGCGTAAACGAGATGACAGCGCAGGTGAAAGTAGTGATCGGCCGACAAAGCAGCCTAAGATTACAGAGACACTACAGAAAGGGCAGTTGTACGAAAAATCAAGCACCCGTTTCCGACAGTTAACCAAAGGTGTAACTAAGTATATTGCCGGGGCCATGGTGCCTATTTATACCGTTGACAACAGTCATTTCAAGGGAATGATCGCTCAGTTTGATAGCCGGTATCAGTTACCTGGGCGTAAATATTTCACAGAAACCGCCATTCCGGAGTTATATAATGAAATTCGCGATCGTGTGTTGACAGATGTGAAAACTGCGGATTATTACTCATGTACGTGTGACCTCTGGTCATCAGAGGGAATGGTTCCATATTTGGGACTAACCATTCATTTCGTAGATGCTGACTGGAAATTACAATCCCGAATTCTAGAAACACTTTATTTCCCTGATGATCATACTGCCGATAATATTGGTGAGACCTTGAAAGACTGCTTAGCTAACTGGGGTTTAGACTCGAGTAAACTTGTTAGCATGACAACGGACAATGGTGCTAATATAAAGAAAGCACTGCGTGACTTAGAATGGAGTAATTTAAGTTGTTTTGGACATAACCTGCACCTGGCGATAAACAAATCGCTCACTGATCAGAGGATAACCCATGCGTTAGGACGTTGTCGGACAATTGTATCCACATTCTCGACGAGCTGGAAAAAGCGACGCCAGTTGAAGGAAGCGCAGGAGTCATTGAAACTTCCACAGCATCAGCTGATTACGGTAAGATAATCTATGACACTCTTTTAACCCTTTAGTGCCTAAATTAATTCCTGAAAATTTAAATATTTGCTTTTTGAATGTCCATTTGCAGGCCAAGAGACTATTTTTGAAAATTTACCACTAGAATGACTGGCCCTGTTATCGAGCCAGTCATTCCAGTGGTAAATTTTTAAATATAGTCTTCGCTTGGTTGGAAAATATACCCTTCTCAAGACTACAGCTAACGCGGTATTTGGCTGATATGAGTGTTGAATGGTATTATATGTTCGCCAGTCTTAGATGAGACGAGCCGCCGAACAACATGCTAAGAAAATAGTTTGTAGACCTGTGAACTGTACTCATTAATTGAGCGCCTCTAATTTGGCATGGTTTTTTAATCAATTTATAGACCAACGTTAGATGAGATGTTTGACCTAATATCTGTATTCACTACCACGGCCGCCTTTATGTTGGCAAGAGTAAATCTAGATTGCGTCCGCTTAACCCATTGAACCCAGAATTGGTTTGATGCTGTTGGATATGTTGAAATAAATGTGATTGGATGCTGTTTCTGCCTTTAGGGGGAGAAGCTCCTGCCATTCAGATTTATTTCAAAATATACAAAATGTCATTTGCTTAACTTAACTGCTGCAATGCTGCGAGCACTTACTTTATAAGTATCTTATAAATCTTTATTTCTATTATAGGATTGCCAGACTCGATGGGGTTCCAAATTCGCCATGGTTAAAAGGATTGTAGAACAGGAGCCTGCACTACGTCGCGTCCTGAGCAATGACAAAAAGACGGCACATCTTGTTCTATCTTGGCAGGACACCCAGGTTCTCGAAGCCATTTCAGCTGCTTTGGAGACGGTGGGTGACTTTACAGACATTCTGTCACAGGAACAGTATGTTGGTGTTTCTGCGCTAAAACCACTGGTAAAGTTGTTGGCTACAGAAATCCTAGAAACATCGAAGGACGAACATTCTCTAACTTCCCACATCAAAGATATAATAAAGGGTGATATGGAAAACAGATATAATAGCCAAGGTGATAGTATAAGCGCCCTTCTGTCAATGAGTAGCTTCCTAGACCCAAAATTCAAGTGTAAATACCTCTCTGAATGTGATGTTAGTGATGTAAAGAAACGTATTGTGGACCAGACAGACTCGCCTATTGATCTTGTGAAAACAACTCCTGACCAAACTACACCTACAAAGAAAACTCTATCAAGCCTATTCAGTAAAGCAAAATCCATTGATGTGAGCTCAAGCAAGTCGAGTCCGATCGAGAACGAGATTTACTCTTACCTCGGCAGTTTTGAGCCTGATGAGGACTCAAATGTCTTAAATTGGTGGAAGCTACATGAGAAAAGCTTCCCGAGCCTAGCAAAATTGGCTCGGAAATATTTGTGTGTAACTGCAACAAGTTGCCCATCCGAACGCTTGTTTAGTAAATCTGGACAGATAGTAACCCCAAAGAGAGCGTGTCTTAAGCCAGATCGTGTCAATCAATTGTCATTTCTATCATGCAATATGAGCCATTATTAACCCTGTAACACGTAACTTTGGTCAAGTAAATTTAATATCCATTTTCAGATCAAGAGAAGAAATATCTGGGAAAATTTACCACTGGAATGACTCGCTCAGTTATCAAGCCAGCCATTCCAGTGGTAAATTCTCAAAAATAGTCTTCTCGATCTGCAAATAGACATTTCTCAAGACAATTGTAGATGCCGTATTTGATCCAATTAATTTTAAAATATTCAACAGTCTTACCGTATGGTTGCCTTGAAAATGAGATCGTGGGAATTCATCTGGGAAAGGGTTAATATCAAGATAATTTCAATCATTTCATTGAAAAAGTCCATTTTCAGATCAAGAGAAGAAATATCTGGGAAGATTTACCACTGGAATGACTGGCTCAGTTATCGAGCCATTCATTCCAGTGATAAATTTTCAAATACAGTCTTCTCTCGGTCTGCAAATGGACATTTCTCAACCCACTGTAGAAGCAGTTTTTGGCTGAAAGTTGGTGATTTATCCAGTGCTGCTGTGCTACATGTAAACTTTAGTACTTACCCAACATATATGTTATATATTTTATTAGAAATTTTAATTGCTCTTTCGCATTGTGAATGATTCATACCTGTTTACATCGAGAAATAAATACATTTTATTTTGTTTCTCAAATATTCTCCAAAGCGAGTCAGTCCAGTCCAGTCAATATATATATAGTTCAGTGGATTATGCCCTCAATCGTTATTGTGCAACTCCCGTTATGTTGGGATTTATTAACAAGGGATATTGGATGTGGAAAAAATATAATGCAAACAATGTATTCTCTATTACACCTATTATCTGAAATGGACTATAGCAAAATATTACAGCACGCATGCGCACACGTATCACTCGCGATTAGCTGTCAACGAGTGCTGAAAAATACATGACAACAAAATTTTCAGTTTATTAAATGGTTTAACAGGATTATATGAATTATTAGGTATCACTCAACCCATCCACTACGCAGATCACACCCCATAAAACCGATATTCGGATAAAACCGATATGAAAAGTCATACCGTAACGGATATGGCTATATGCAAAACCGCGCAGCCCTAGGGGGGGGGGTGTCAAAATAGCAGATTATTGGTGGTTCCTGCATTTCATCAATATTAGCCATCTAATGGTGGATCTGTCATCTCTCATACATGGCAGTTCTTCACCCAGTGAGCAATATTAATGTGTGACGTCACCTAGTCATGGTATGTAATGTCATTGTTATAGGCTAAATGTCAGCCAATCACAGCTATTGATACAACAGACATCATCATACTGTTAAGGCAAAAGATATTACTATCATAAAACTATTCAGTCAATCACATTTGTGATATGCCTATGATATGCCTTATGTGATCTTTGTATCAAGTTTCCATCCATATGGAGGTTTGCAGTTCAGTGAAGATGGGAGATCAGTTAAACATCTTTCCACCAACTCCAATATTCAACCATTTTAATCATAGCCCATTCTTCCATACATTATTGAAAGACTGGGAGAGATCCACAAATGATGCAATGTCTTTCTTCTTGTCATTGAATGTATGTTTGCTGGAATGAGCTAGATGGATAAGCTTGTTTTCATTTACCTGTTTTACTGATGCCACATTGATCTCTGTGGACCATGATCTCACTCTCTTGTTAATGACTCTCTCAGAAAAGTTCATTCTTCACTAATTTGTTATCTTTTGTACTTCAGTTTCCTTATTATTAGGATGACAATGGTGCAACACAGAGTTTGCCACTGATAAGTCAGACATGAGGTTTGCTTAGGGGAATATGTTGATATTAGCAAGAGATAGTACACACACTTCAATGTTAACGACGAGAAGAAAGATGAATTCTAATGGTGCATATCAATGATGGCCTATTAATAAAAAGTATGACACCCAGCAAGGATTACTGACATGCTATGCACTGGTCAAAGGAAGAAAGTGCAGCATAAACTAAAGACCTGAGACTGTACATGTCGAGCCATTGGCGCATTTTTAACAAGGGTTTTAGTAGGCTTGCACGATTTTTGCTTTGACATCGCGATCGATTTTATTTTAAAAATCGCGATTTTCGATTAAATCGTAGGTCCAAATTCCCAAAAGTATAAAGTGGGTGGGTGTGTGGGTGTAACATGACTTGTTTCTAGAAAAAGTTGAAATAAATGACACAAAAATAGCACGAAATTAGAACGCATTTTCATGCGAGGAATTCTTACCATCATAATCGTCTATGATTAACATATACCTTATATCCATCATCGCGGGAGTGAAATTATTAATTGGGACCGCCTACATATTACGTATAGTTTAATAAACATTATTTATTTCATAAAAATTTGAGATAAAATGTCGCCGAGAAAATATAAATTACATGATGTATCAGCTTCTGCTTATAGCCTCCCTTTGTAGGACGAGTTTAGGTCATTACCGAAGTAACGCCAAGACGCTAATATTAGTACCCGGGGAGATACTGCGCAATTCACATACATAGGACGGTAGTTTCGAGTAGGTACGAGTGGAACGGCGTAAACTCGTCCTATAGCGCAGTTTATAGTTGCTTTCAGAATGTACGAGTTACATTTAAGAGTAATCAACAGAACGCACAGTTCAAAATCAAACGCTTTATTTTCTTTAATTTGACATGACAACCGAATCAAAAAGGAAAAAGTATTACACCGCCTGAAATTGCTAACTCTAGAATTAAAGAGACTTATGTTCACTGATTGCCTAACACTCTGCAACTAAGTATATACTTGACATTCACGACAGACTCAGGGTCTGCAGCGAAAGAAAGACAATTTTATGTCGATTTGACGGAGTCTCAATGACAAAAGGTGTTACCTCGCTATTGTTAGCTTGTTTATTGTAGTGCTTTGTGTTGTGATTAGTAATTATTCGACACTTGCATGGCACGGCGGGATATAAACACAATGAACACAGGCGTGAATTGATTACAATTGTACTCATGTATTGATAAAATGTGACGGAAAAGTACACACCTCAGATTTAAAAAAAACATGACATTTTTTTTACGATTTTCAGATTTTTCCTCAATTACATCGTAAAAATCGCGATTTTAAAAATAAATCGAACTTCACGATTAAATCGAAAAATCGCGCAAGCCTAGGTTTTAGTGAAACTAAACATACGCCCGCATGCATACTTGTTTGAGGAATGTTAAATGTTAATGGTTTGTCTTTGATAATTCTCTGAGAAAGGGGGGGGGGGGGGGTGCTTCTATTAAGTACACATTTGGAATTCATGGCAAAGACATCACTAAAAATCCTGAAAGTCTTCACAACTGCATTGATCATTACAATTACAAGACAATTTTGATGAATTTTAATCTTTGAAGGGAGATAACTCTGGCGAATATGGGCGGAATTTGCCGAAATGAAATTATGACACTTCGTCTATCTCTAAAACATATGGTTAAAAAAATTGTGAGTGTAGGTTCAAAACTCTTCGAGATATGGCTCGGACAAGAAAGTTTTGACAAATTTTAGCTTTTCACAGGAGATAACTTTGGCAAATATGGGTGGATTTTGCTGAAATGAAATCATTGCACTTCGTCTATCCCTAACACATCTGCTGTAAAAAAAATTGTGAGTGTAGGTTCAAGTCTGCTCTGGAGAAGAAATCTGACGGATGGATGGACAGATGTCGAGCGCCATCACATAATATGACCCCGCTTAAACGGGCGTATCCAAATTTTTATTTACCTAATTGATGAATCTAATCTGTCGATCAAGTATATAATGTCATAATCAATTACGTTACAGGTAGGTTGACATCACAATCAAAGCACATAATGAATGGCGTAACTAAGTACCTCATGAACCTTGAATAGTCTGTCAGTTATATGAATTGTATGTTTTTACCATTTAATAAAGTCTGTTGAATATTTTGAAACTAATTTGATTGGTGTTACTGCTGCCATCTTTACCATTTAATAAAGTCTGTTGAATATTTTGAAACTAATTTGACTGGTGTTACTGCTGCCATCGATATATAAATATTCAACAAGTTAACTGTATAGTTACCATGAAATAAACGAAATCATAGATTTCTTTTTTCACGAGAGAGTAGTTATACTTACCTCCCTAACACTATGATATTTGCTAAATATCGACCTTCACTCAATAACCCCAGATTAAAATATGTGCCCTTATTGGGCAGGCAGACAGGTGACAGTCAGCCAGATGTCGGCCCCAACCTCGCGCATGTGCAGACTGTCACTGCCTCAGCTTGACTATTGGCCGACACATGCAACTTAAAAGCCTGAAGACTGAGCCTCTGTGGGGCGGAGGCCAGGTCCGTGTTAGGGAGGCAAGTATAACTACTGTCTCATAAAAGAAGAAATCCGTGATTTTGTTTATTTCATTTCAAGAGATATACTTAGACCAAAAGACCAGCTCATCCCTTGCACATTTTGCGCATGAAGCAACAACATCTGAAATTGTGTGACACACAATCAGGCAATGATTTGAACATCGGAAAACACAACCGATGGTGAGAGTAATGACCGTATGTCAAGTGCGCTCCCCCAACCCCTCCTTTTGGGAAAGGAGAAGCTATGACCTCAATGTCCCATACGCTCTCTAAATACTGGTGCCAAGTACTACAGGACATGAGACGAAAGACTTCATTTCGTATACTCTCAATAAATGAACCACATAATACACAGGTACCATTACATTCTTGTTAAAGAAGGGTAATACAGCGTAATAATAAATGATGTAACAACAAAAGGCAGTACTGACCTTATGCATGAAAGCTGTATCCATTCAGTCCACATCAGTGAAGGAAATATGACACACGAATATGCGGTTGTTTCACAATTAAAATGTGCTGTCTGAAGACAGCAAGTGCAACTTATCTACAATATATACACCTGGTCATCTTTTGAATATCGATAAGGCAAGCGGATTAGTGGTGTCACGGGGGTAATGGTCAGTAAAACTTGACTCACAATGCCACTGAGCTAGCGACATAATGTCATCCACCGGAACACGCCACGGACACTGTGAGCCTTCCACAATCCACCTAGGAATAGTGTCTTATGACGCCCTGCCATGGGGCTCAATATAAGACAACCATAACAAGGATGAGTCCATCTGCCATTCCTGTGTACGTTGTTTGTACCTGTTTAATGCGTGGACTGGACACCATGCTTTTGAATTAGGATCAAACCTAGTCAAAGCAGGTAAAATAATTGGTTGACCTGGATATTTCAGACTGGATGATAGCCATGACATTTACCTTAGGTAGAAGCATAAGGCCTAGGCGGATAAAGCATGAATTTCGCTCCTCTGTCTTGCAGAGGCCGCAGCAATTAGAAATACAGTTTTAAGTGTCAACATTTTCATAGAAATGGCACTTAGTGGTTCAAAGGGTTTACCTGCTAGCACTTGAAGTACTAGAGATAAACTCCAACTATATGTTCTGCTAATGGCAGAGATGGCATAGCGGTAACTGCCGGCTTTCCAGCCAACCACGGGTGCTGGTCCCACTGGCTTGCCGACTGTTCTACACAGAGCTCTGGCCTAACGCTTACCAGCCATTGGCACGTGTCAGACCAGTCCTCCTCTGTGGCCACCTGTGAGTGTTCGACAAGGCGCTGGCCTTCATCATCCTCTAATTCACGCTCAGGTGTAAACGTTGCTGGAGCCGTGGATACTCCTGGCAGGCCGTGGAAAACATGTGGGCCTGAGAGAGCAGGCATGTCTTGCGCCACGGCTGAAAAGCCAGAAGCCGATGCCATGGAAGCGTGCAGAGTGTAATCCACCACACCATGGCCCGGACCAGCCGCCGTCATACCCTCGGCAAGTCGAGGTATACGCAAACGGCGGTCATTGCTCCAACCCAGGCCATCCTTTGAGCCGTGAAGGCTACCACTGCGGGAGTAGTTCCATGGAAAAGAATTGGTCGTGCTCCCCGCGAGGGGTGCACGCTCATCCGTTTCCATGTCCACGCCTTCAACGGGTGAACCCAGTAGAAAATCCTCTTCCTCCTGGCCATCATACACTGCCTGTGGGCTAGCAAAGGGCGCTAACCCGGGCTGGCCAGGGAAGGTACCGTAAGAGGTGGTGATACCTTTCGGGTGCAGACACTCTAGGCACGAGCCTGAGTCCAGCGGCCCCAGCCCAAGATCAACTGACGATGCAAGACTCCAGCTGGGATCATTTAGGCCTGCTCCAGTATCCATTGGAAAGGTGGCAAGCCTTCCTAGATCTACTGAAGCCACCACTGATTCTGAAACATCTTCGGACCATGGACCACAACGGACACCAGAATTAGTGGTCGGGATTTTCTGCTTAGGGGCAGATGAAGAAGACAATAAAGTACTCAGCCCAGGGAGCATGGGGTGAAGCAGCTCTGGTACCAAATCTTTTATTGTCTTTTTCATCTCCCCCATCATTTCCAACCTGAAAGACTCCATTTCCGAAGAAACAGAGGCCTTTCTCTTACCCTTGCCACTTACACTCTTCTTCGCATACTTCTCCTCTGGCACCTTATCCTTCGCCTGTAACGACAAGAATTCAGAGAATAAGTTCTCCCCCCCCCCACTGTTTACAGACATCACATTTTAATAATGGAGCGCAAGGTGAACATTTTACACACAAGTGAGGAGCAAACTTGGACTTGATTGACCAGTTACGAACCGACACAAGAAGGCTTCTGAAAAAAGGGACAAGACGACGACAATGAGTTAAAGCTTCTTTTATAATTAAATAAATTAAATAACTCATAAAGGAGAAAGAATTCACCTATAGGCCTAAACAGGACGGTGATAAAAAATTAACAACCAGCCTCAAAGAGGATATTAAAAAATAATAATACGGTTGATTATGATGTCATAATTTCCATAAAAGAAACAGACGAACAACATCCAGGTGTAAGACGAATT
This sequence comes from Chaetoderma sp. LZ-2023a, assembly GCA_034401795.1. NCBI lineage: Eukaryota > Metazoa > Mollusca > Caudofoveata > Chaetodermatida > Chaetodermatidae > Chaetoderma > Chaetoderma sp. LZ-2023a. The sequence continues at coordinate 118,858,004 of CM067372.1, forward strand.
GTATGAATACAAGAGCACACTAAACAGTAATGTGAACACAGTAATAGCTCATGATAATGATACAGATAAACAGTATGACTGAAAAAATATTGGCAGTAAATAATCACAAATATTTTCAAATATTTTATAGCACCATAAAGCATAACTAGAGTACCTGTGTCTTTAGCAAAGGCATACCACCACGTCCAGCTCTTGGACGCTCCACCAGACAACCACTCTTCATCACTACTAACTTACTTATAAAGCGAAGGGTGGGACCATAGGGAAAAATGACCAGCTCTCTCTTATCGGAGCCTATATCATTCTGGCCAGTCTTTTTTCCTAACATTTATAGGGAAATAGTTGAGACAAACGTCTTTAGATGTGTACAAACCTCCTTACAGAAACCTGTGGACACAATGATAGAGATATTAGCATTTTATGGCGCCAGATAATAAAGTTACCAGTTCACCTGATAACTCAGGTCCTGACGTGGCCTCAGACGAATTAAACTGATCAGACATTATCTTTAGCACTCTAAAACAACTTTAGATATGAAAATTAAGCAAAACTTAGCAAGTGGATACAAAAACACAAGCATGTGATTCAGGCCAATAGTCAAGAAAGAGGCAGTGACAGTCTGCGCATGCGCAAGGTTGGGGCCGGCATCCGGCTGACTGTCACCTGTCTATCTGCCCAATAAGGACACCTATCTTTTTAAATCTGGGGTTATTGAGTGAAGGTCCATATTTAGGCAATATCATAGTGTTAGGGAGGTAAGTATATCCCTTGAAGTGAAATTGGGATTCTGGGAATTCAGGATTCGAATTATAATTATAAATCATCACAACACGCGCAATGCATGGGCGGCGCTTAGCTAAAATGGGCAGGGCGTAGCTAAAAGTGGATTCATCCATATTCAGATCTGATTACGGAGGCTGGGTGCCATTCAGATCGCTATCCACTTCGAGTAGGGCTCAACATAAACTTGTAACTGTAAACAAGTACTGCTTGACCCCTAATTGAGTAGAACTAGAGCCGTTCAATTAAAGTTGGAAAAAGGAAGGTTGATACATTTCTATTTGCAGGCCAAGAGAGCTTTTTGAAATTTTATCACTGCAATGACTGGCCCGATACCCATCAATCATTTCAGTGGATTTAACCTATTAAAAACAAATTTATTTTTGGTAGGCAAACAGCCATTTTACTGCTTGGTGCAACATGGTTAATGCAGTCAGAACTGCTTAAGAGACACCATCACCTTGCTCCCAAAGTCATATCGTATAGCAAGTTATTTATATTAATACTTTCATATATCAAATTTCAATTTTCACATTGAAAATTACCATTTGCAGACCAAGAGAACTGTTTCTGAAAATGTATAACTGACCACCCTTGTGCCCACAAAGCTTAAAAGTGTTCAAAATGCTTCTCATATCAATTAACCCTTTAATGGTCAAGATTTTTCCTCAGTGAATAGCCATTAATTACTGACCAACAGAGTATTTATGTAAATTTACAAATGGAATTTCCAAAAATATCTTTTGTTATTCTGCAAATGGATTCATTTCTCAGGATCACTGCTGAGGTTATCTTGGCAGAATTGAACATTAACATCCTAATTTACAAGAAAATCTGATTTTTTTTCTTAATCGTTGTCCATTTGCAGACCAAGGAGACTTTTTGAAATTTTACCACTGGAATGACTGGCTCTGTTACTGAGCCAGTCATTCCAGTAGTAAATTTTGAAAAAGTCCTGGCCTAAAAATGAATATTCCTCAACAACCACTACAGAGGCTGTGTTTGATGATTAAAAGGTTAAGTTGTCACAAGAGGTGTTATGACATGTTTTGCTATAATGTTAGTGTTAGGATATTAAATTTTATGACAACATATTAATAGGGCAGCATCTTCAAGTCAAATTACTTTCAAAATATTCAACAGCTTTCCTCAATAATTGTATTTAACCCTTTAACACTTATATCAGCCAAAAACGGTCTCTGCAGTGGTCTTGAGAAATGTCCATTTGCAGACCAAGAGAAGACTATTTTTGAAAATTTACCACTGGAATCACTGGCTCGATAACCGAGCCAGTCATTCCAGTCCTAAACTTTCAAAAATAGTCTTCTCTTGGTCTGCAAATTGACATTTTCTTTGAAAAAATTCAAGGCGTAAAGGGTTAAATCGAGACACTGGACATTTAAGTGTTAAAGGGTTAAAGAGAAGTAATACATAATAGAGGGATCTGATGTGTCACTCATGTATCAGCCATGATAATCAAAACGTCACATGTTAGCTGACATCATAATCAAAATGGCGTAGCTTTGCCACGAAAATTTGTCTGTCACAAAAGTGTACAAATTGCATGAATTAGATGAATTTACATTCAATAAACATTCTGTTGAATATTTTGAAACTAATGTGCCTGGGAGCTGTTTCTGCCTATAGCATCAACAGCCCCCAGTAAAATTAGTTTCAAACTAGAAAATGTTGTTTGTCTCAGTGGACCCTGCATCACTGAAAATACTTTTCTCTATGTAGTAGGTAGCAATTCTGTATGATATGCTGTTTGTGAGAACACTGACAAAAATCATGAGTTTTTGCAATAAAAAGACAATTTCCACCCAAAATCTTGGACCTGTAATAGGTGAATCTTTCAAAAGGCACATCTGTGTATTATAAGTGAGGCATCTACCCAGTTTCATTAAAATATCTGATGCAGTTCTGTATATGATATGCTGTTTACGAGAACATTGACAAAAATCATAAGTTTTTGCATTAAAAAGCACATTTTCACCAAAAGTCTTGGACCTATATAGGGAAATCCTTCAAAATGCATGTCTACCCATCATAAAGAAGCCACCTGCCAAGTTTCATTAAATTATTTTGAGCGACTGTATGACATGCTGTTTATGAATTGTGAGTTTTAGGACCAATAAAGGTGAATTCTTTAAAAGGCATATTTACACATCATAAAGATTGTTAAATTTGTCTATGAGAAAATTGTCAAAAATAGTTTTTTGCATTAAAACGCCCATTTTCACCCAAATTCTTGGATCTATAAAGGTGAATTCTTCAAACGCCACATCTGTATCATAACTGAGGTATATACCAAGTTTCATTAAAATATCTGAAGAGGTTCTGTATGATATGCTGTTTACGAGATATTGTGGACGAACAGGCGGACAGATGCGGTGATTACTATAGGACTTCCGCACCTTCCGGTGCAGGGCCCTAACAAGACCAACAATTAGAGATTGTTGAAATCTAAGCCCCCCCCCCCTAACACCATCACACAATGGATCAAGGTAGCATGATGAGTCTAGATAACAGTGCAGTGTTCAAAGAAGTTGACACAGCATATTGTCTTCATGCTTATTTATGTAGGCAGATATGTACTGGACGACATTAATCCAGACAAAAGGGCATACTATTAGAATTAAAATAAAAAATTCCTTAATTGGGTCACAGTGACCTTGACCTTTCTACCCCTAAATTAATATTGTTCTTCAGAGAACAACTCAGATTTTTGGAATCACCAATCTGCATGATTAATCCCTATGGGGTCCAACGTGTGCAGTTGGTGTATCCAGTACTTCTCTTGTTCTTTCCTGATATAAGTTTTATCGATGTCCTCAAGATCATGAGGGAGAACATGTATAATTTTATAGGACACGTCTTGTCCAGTATGGTTGGGTAAATTAAAATGTTTTGCTGCAGGGGTATCTTTGTGTTTTTTGATATCCCTTAAATGTTCTTTCACTCGTATGTGGAACTCACGTTTTGTTTCCCCCACATACTGTTTGTGACAGTGTGTGCATGTGAGTAGGTAAATAACATTGCGTGTATCGCAGTAAGTTTTGACCTTACATCTGTATTTTAGACCCATGTGTGTGCTAGTGAATTCATGTTTGTTGTCAATATTCTTGCAGAAAAAACAATTTTTTCTTGTGCATGGATAAATTGGGTTTTGGAAAGTTTTTCCTTGGAGGCCTGATTTGGCGGGAAACTCAAATTTGGCGGTGACAAGTGTGTCTCTGAAAGTTGGATTCTTTCTGTAGCCAAACATCGGTGGAGTTGGGAATGTGCTTCTACATTTGGGACTACTATCTAGTAGTTCCCAGTTCTTTTTGATGATTTTGCTGGCTTGGCTTTATGGCTTTGAGTGTGAAAGTCCATTATGCATGGGATACGAGTGTTTATCTCTGTGTTTTTGACTTTGGGTATTAGTAGATCAAGTCTTGAACGTGTGCATGCTTTCTGATAGCTGTTTAGAAGAAGATCCGGGGGATAGTCTCTCCTTTGATAATAGCCAATGAGTTCATGGGCGTGTTTGTGGAAATCTAACTCCTTGCTGCAGATTCTGCGTAATCTAAGGAACTGTCCATATGGGCTGGAGTTTTTAGTGGACTGCGGGTGTGCTGATTGGTAATGTAGGTAGCCGTGTGTGTCTGTAGGTTTACAGTACAAATCGAAGCATAGTGAGCGATCAGTATCAATATATACGTATGTGTCCAGGAAGCTAACCTTAGTTGTGGACTGTTCCGCTGTAAATTTGATAAAATGGTGAGATATATTCATATAGTGGATGAATTCATCGAGTTTTTGTTGGCCAGATGTCCAGATCATGAATATATCGTCGATGTATCGGAGGTAAAGGGCCGGTCTATGGGGAGAATGTAGCAGAAGCTTTTTCTCCAATTGGGCCATGAAGATGATAGCATAAGTTGGTGCTACTTTAGTGCCCATGGCTGTTCCACCCGTTTGTAGGTATTGTTTGTCATTAAATTCAAAGTTATTACATCTTAATACAATGGATAGTAGTTCCAGAAGTGACCTTGGTGTAAGGTCGCCGGGCATACCAAATTCTCTGATATGTTGGGCGGCGGCTTTTAGTCCCTCATTGTGTGGGATGTTTGTGTATAGCGATGTGACGTCCATGGTGACTAGAATGGCGTGTTGCGGTATTTTACCGAAAGTTTCTAGTTTATTGATGAAATCAGTTGTATCCCTGACATGATGGAATGTCTTGGAGATGAACTTTGAGGTGCTCATCTATAAAGCTACTGATGTATTCAGTAGGACAACCATTGCCGCTAATAGTCGGTCTGCCCGGTGTGGGTGTAATATTTTTGTGTATTTTTGGTAAGAGATAGAATCGCGCTGTGCGTGGGTTATCTACTCTAAGGCCATTAGCGGTGTCACGAGTTAGCTCCCCTCTCAAAACCAGTCCAGTGATGGCTGTCTCTACCCTTTCAGTGTGTTTGGTGGTCAGATTTTCTGTCACCAATTCGTAGTAGCGTGTGTCTTTGAGTTGCTTTAGGGCTTCAGCATTATAGTCATAAGAGTTTAGTATGACTGTAGCCTGTCCTTTGTCGGCTTTCTTAATCACAATGGATTTGTCATTTGCTAAAGTTTGAGTAAGTTTCCTATCAGCCTGGGAGATGTTACATCTGAAATCTCGTCTGTGTTTAGAATTATTCAGATCATGTTTGACTTTTTTAATAAAAGTGTCTAAAACATGGTCATTGCCGGGTGGTGGTGTCCATTGGCTACGAGGTTTAAATTTTCTAATTAGGTTTTCTGTGAATGTGGAGACAGGTGGCGGTGTTTCCGTCACTGATACATTGCTTTCATCTCTGCCCCATGCGAAGGGAGGGTGTTCGAAATGTAGTTTGAGGCGTAGCCTGAAGAATTTATTACGGTCAGAGTGTAATCTACCCACACAAAGTACGAAATGCCATAAATCCGAATCATTCCACTTACGGTTATCCAGCAAAATGGAAACCTGTGTCATCAAATGCTATTTATACCCCATAAATTCCCGCCACATTGGGATATTAAAGAACCACAATATACTCAGTCAAAGAGCCACTCTTGGCTACTGGGTAAAATGCTTATATAAAACTTTATTTTTCCGGTTACATCACTAGTTTTTTACGGTTACACGTAACCTAGAAAACAACTATTACAATTTTCCGGTTACAAAACAAATGACTTTAACGGTTACACAATCTAGAAGTAAAAAATTTCCGGTTACCAACAAACAGACAATTGGTAAATTCCGGTTACAAGATGTTAAATCCGGTTACAAAATCAACATTTCCGGTTACAAGCATGAAATTCCGGTTACATGTACCCGGATTTTTACTCGTCCCGGTTACACCAAGGAGCAACTGTAACCGGCCCGAGAGTATAAAAGCAGGCGCAAAACACTGCACTGACATTCAGATTTCGATCCAACTGATCAGCATTAGAAAATCTCTAGAAGTTTTCATGACCAGTCAAAACCTAATATTGTTCTTCAGCCCCTCAAGGGCAAAACACAGGCCAAGTTTGGTGATGATCCCTTTGGTAAAACATGAGTTATCATCGGGAAAACCAACAAAATTTTCTTATTTGGGTAACCTTAACATTTGACCTTTTGATGCCAAAATTAATAGGGTTCTTTAGACCACTAAAGACAACACTGGCCAAGGTTGTAGATCCATTCAGTAGAACTTACATTATCCTCCAGAATCTTAAACCAACTTCCATAATTGGGCAACTGTGACCTTGACCTTAAATAAATATACAACAGCTTACCTGTATAGCTCCCTTTAAATTTAATTTAGATTCAAATTAATTCCAACATGCGCAAAAAGTAGGCAAATCTTAGCCAGAGATGGGCGGGGCTAGAAGTGGATCCCTCCATTAACCCTTTAACCCTGGGAATTGGTCAGGAAAATCTCAAAAAATGTCTATTTGCAGACCAAGAGAAGACTATTTTTGACAATTTACCACTGGAATGACTGGCTCAGTTATCGGTCTGCAAATAGACATTTCTCAAGAACCACCGTGGAAGACGTTTCTCGCTGATATGAGTGTTAAATGGTTAATAGTACTACTCCTACTACTCTTGGTAAATTAACCTTCAGTCTAGTGGCGTACCAGAAAAGCTGAACCCTGCCTGATAAATGGATTGGGAGATAATCATTGAATGCGATTCAACTTTGACACAATCAAACAAAGAAAGCTTAACATGTATAAACAAATATACTTTATTATCATTAAAAGAGTTGTATGCAGATAGTGTACATGTCACTGGATGGTGTCACCCGCCAAACCCTGAAATAGACAGAAAGAGAATGCTATGATGTGTGATAATATGTTCATGTTAAAGGGAGGTAACATTTAGGCAAATGAAAATGCACTTTTGAACAGGCAGGCAGGCAGACAGACAGACAGACGGACTGGCAGGCAGGCAGGCAGGCAGGCAGGCAGACACTGTCCATTAATATGACTGACTATTATGAGACTTAATCATAGCAGTGAAGTTTTCAAAATTGCCACTTCAATAACTGGGAATATAAAGATCATATATGCGTTATTTCTCTTTGTACTGTGACCAGTAAGGGTTTAACCCTTTAGCCCTTGAATTTCTTCAAGATTTGAATTTTCTCATAGAAAATGTCCATTTGCAGACCAAGGAGACCTGTTTTGAAAATTTACGGTTATCGAGCCAGTCATTCCATTGGGAAATTTTCAAAAACATTCTTCTCTTGGTCTGCAAATGGACATTTCTCAAGACCACTGTAGAAGCCACTTTTGGCTGATATGAATGTTAAAGTTTTAACTCTCATCACACTGATGTTAAAATGTTAATTGTTACAGAGTGTAAAAGAAAAGCTGGTGTACATTTTAGAAATAATTGTGGTACCAGGGTTCAATCAATTATTTGAATACAATTTGACTGCAAGTTGTTGCTGCCATGAGGCTGGAAATTGTGCTTGTTATCTTGAAACCATTTCTGTGAAAGTTGTTGCTGCAGACACTCTTTCACATCCATTGTTTCAAGTTATTAGGCCAGCTTCTGAGATTAACCCTGGTAGAATGATTTTGTATACTTATAAAACTACATAAGCTGAAAGATTGTTTAATTATTAAATACACTGTCCAGATTTCATTATATATTGATTTTAAGTGTAAATCCTTTGTATACAAGGATTAAATTGTCAGGTGTACAGATAATAGATATGAATTTAAGGCTTTGTTGGATATAAATTATTTTATATTATTCAGGCGGAATATTTTCAGAATGGGCTTCATGTTATATTGAAGCATGGCTCTTGAATAATTTATATCCTGTTGCTTGTTTTGAAAATCATTTCACTGGAAAATATTGCCAGTTAAAACATTTTCAAAATAAGCAATTTATGTTATATTTAAAAGAATGTTGATAAATCTTAATTGTTTGTCCTTTTAAAATATTATGCTTGTTATGTTAAATTTTGTTGTGATAATTTTTTTAATTTTTCTAATTAGTTAAAAGTTGTAATCCAAATATTTTCATTTTGTGTACTGTGTATAAAATAGAAAAACTCTATTATAATTACAAGCTAAGGTTAAACCTAAAAGAGAATCATAAACAATGGGTCAGCTCACCCATGTGTCTAGCACACCTGAATGACATGGTTCACTCTCCTGCCTTTAGCAATAACAAATGAGAAGGTCACCACCCACTACCCACCACCCTGTTTGTATTGGCTGTGTATGGATAGGTGGCTTGCTCAGACATGAATTTTTAAAATACAGAGGAAGTTGTTATTTTCCTCCAATGAGAAAATATTAAATTCATTTTTATCCAAGAAGTTCAGAATATTAACCAATCAGGCTTTTTAAATTCTTCAATGTTCAACTTCCTGTGTAGCTAACGGCATAGTATCCGTTGGTAGGCAAACAAGAACTGTTTTGCTGGTTGACTGTTGCTTGATAAAAGCTCATTCCATACTTTTGATCTGAACAGTCAACAGCTAATAATAAAAGTGTATCCTGTTATTAACTTCTTATTTGCTTCTATCCAGGCTTAAACCCCATGCCAAGCGAGTTAACCCTACCGTGCTAATCGCCCGAGTCCAAACACGAAACAATATAGGAGCAAGAGTTTGATGAACAAGATGAACACCAGTCAACCAATCAGGCTTTTTAAATTTTTCAATGTACAACTTCCTGTGTAGCTAACGGCATAGTATCCGTTGGTAGGCAAACAAGAACTGTTTTGCTGGTTGACTGTTGCTTGATAAAAGCTCATTCCATACTTTTGATCTGAACAGTCAACAGCTAATAATAAAAGTGTATCCTGTTATTAACTTCTTATTTGCTTCTATCCAGGCTTAAACCCCATGCCAAGCGAGTTAACCCTACCGTGCTAATCGCCCGAGTCCAAACACGAAACAATATAGGAGCAAGAGTTTGATGAACAAGATGAACACCAGTCAACCAATCAGGCTTTTTAAATTCTTCAATGTACAACTTCCTGTGTAGCTAACGGCATAGTATCCGTTGGTAGGCAAACAAGAACTGTTTTGCTGGTTGACTGTTGCTTGATAAAAGCTCATTCCATACTTTTGATCTGAACAGTCAACAGCTAATAATAAAAGTGTATCCTGTTATTAACTTCTTATTTGCTTCTATCCAGGCTTAAACCCCATGCCAAGCGAGTCAACCCTACCGTGCTAATCGCCCCGAGTCCAAACACGAAACAATATAGGAGCAAGAGTTTGATGAACAAGATGAACACCAGTCAACCAATCAGGCTTTTTAAATTCTTCAATGTACAACTTCCTGTGTAGCTAACGGCATAGTATCCGTTGGTAGGCAAACAAGAACTGTTTTGCTGGTTGACTGTTGCTTGATAAAAGCTCATTCCATACTTTTGATCTGAACAGTCAACAGCTAATAATAAAAGTGTATCCTGTTATTAACTTCTTATTTGCTTCTATCCAGGCTTAAACCCCATGCCAAGCGAGTTAACCCTACAGTGTTAATCGCCCCGAGTCCAAACACGAAACAATATAGGAGCAAGAGTTTGATGAACAAGATGAACACCAGTCAACCAATCAGGCTTTTTAAATTCTTCAATGTACAACTTCCTGTGTAGCTAACGGCATAGTATCCGTTGGTAGGCAAACAAGAACTGTTTTGCTGGTTGACTGTTGCTTGATAAAAGCTCATTCCATACTTTTGATCTGAACAGTCAACAGCTAATAATAAAAGTGTATCCTGTTATTAACTTCTTATTTGCTTCTATCCAGGCTAATAAACGAAATCTAGGATTTCTTTTTTCACGAGAGAGTTGATACTTACCTCCCTAATACTTTTGATATTGCTAAATATTGGCTTTCACTCAATAAACACTCAGATTTAAAACAGTTAGGTGCCCCTACTGGGCAGGGAGTCAGAGCGTAGTCTGGCGGATGCCAGCCCCACCACCGCGCATGCGCAGACTAGCACTTCCTCTGACTAGATTATTGGCTGACACACATGCAACTATTAAGAGCCTGAAGACCGAGCCTCTGTGGGGTGGAGAGGCCGGGTCCGTATCTAGGGAGGTAAGTATCAACTCTCTCGTGAAAAAAGAAATCCTAGATTTCATTTATTTCACTTCAAGAGTATACTTACCTCCCTAATACTTTTGATATTGCCAGAATTCGAAAGTGAATCTGGCGGGAGGGAGGCGAGGTCAAAAGACCAGCTCATCCCAATACGCTTTTCTGCGTTTAAGGCACTTAAACTTCTGAAACTGTAAGAAAAAACAGTCAGGATTTGACTAACCATCGGATAACACGACCGATGCATGAGAGATGACCGAATGTCATATGCGCTCCCCCCCCCTCCTTCCTGGGAGGAAGAGTCGACTGACCTCAATGTCCTATACGCTCTCTACGTACAAGTGCCATGTACTACAGGACAGAGACGAAAAAGCTCCATTTTCGTAACTCTCAACAATGAACCACACAAATACACAAACCATCACCATATTAATAACGGGTAATCGTGACAATACAATCAACAACGGACAACACATGAACAAGACTGACCTTGTTGAAATGGCTGCTGACATCATCTTCCCATCGGTAAAGACTGATGCAGGCCCAAAAAAGTGGGTGTTTCCATAAATTAATTGTGATATATATAAGTAATGAGGAAATCACCTCAAAAAATATAAACCGATTTATTTTTTCAAAACCGACAAGGCGAGAGGATTAGAGGTGTCACGGAGATAATGGTCTGTAAAACTTGACTCACAGTGCCACTGAGCCACCGACATAATATCATCCACAGGGACCCCATTAAATAGGGCCGTGGATGTCACTACGCCGCGGACACTGTGAGCCTTGGCCACGTCAACCTGCTTCCCGGTGGCGGATTTATGGCAAAACTGAATGCATTCCACAATCCACCTGGAAATGGTGTCCTTAGAAGCCCTCCCATGGGGTTCAATATATGACAACCATAACGCTGACTGGTCGGTGCGCCATGCCGCCGTACGTTGTTTGTACCGGCGCAGCGCCCGGACGGGACACCATGCTTTAGAATTAGGATCATATCTAGTTAAAGCAGGCAAAATAATAGGTTGACCTGGATATTTCAACGACTGATTTTTAGCCAAGAAATTAATCCTAGGTAGCAGCTTAAGGCCTTCCCCTGAAACCACAAAACGGTCATCCTCGGCTGATAAGGCATGAATCTCACTCCTACGCCTAGCCGAGGCCGCAGCAATTAAAAACACAGTCTTCAGTGTTAATAGTTTCATAGAAATGGAACTAAGTGGTTCAAAAGGCTTATCACCTAGTACTTGAAGCACTAGCGATAAACTCCAAGACGGAATCACAGGAGGATTCCTTGGTCTTAGATTGCCCATGCCTTTAATTAATACATTCAATGTATTTACTTCATCACTTCCCCTCTTAGCCAAGCAAGGAATAACAGACATTAATGCTGACTTATAACCAGCAATAGAGTTAGGCTTGAGGCTATAGGCATCATAGAGGTGACAGAGGAAATCAGCTACTACTTGAATAGATGAATCCATTGGATCAATACATCTTTTTGAGCACCATTCTGCAAATCTGTTGATTTTATAATTATATGCTCTGGAGGTTGACCCCCTCCTGGCTTTGGCCATAAACATGGCTGCTTGCTCAGAAAAGCCCTCCTTAATTCTAGATTCCTTGACAACATCCATGCAGTCAATCTGAACATTGACGGATTGTTGTGAAGGGCCTTGCCCTGGAAGATAATATCGTCCATCAGAGGCAGAGGAACCGGATTGCAGACCAGAAGGTCCAGCAGATCCGTATACCATGATCGGCTTGGCCAATCCGGGGCGATCAGAAGCACTTGGCATTCCTCTTGTCTGATTTTCTGAAGAATTTTTGGAATCAGGATTGCTGGAGGGAATGCGTATGCATACATTCTCCCCCAGCTGATAGCTAACGCATCTGTTGCGAAAGCGCTTGGATCCGGAATCGGAGAGACGTACGTCGTCATCTTCGCATTCTTCTTCGTTGCGAACAAATCGATGTTGGGTTTCCCCCAATGGTCGAACAGACGATCCGCCACACATTGATTTAGTTGCCATTCCGTGGGTAAAACACTCATCCTTCGGCTCAATGAGTCTGCTAGCAGGTTTAACCTTCCCGGAATATGAACTGCTTTCAAGGTAATCTGGTGATCCAGACACCAACAAAGCAGTTTCCATGTCATCATACAGAGACTGGGCGACTTCGTTCCGCCCTGGCGGTTTATGTAAGTCACAACTGTTGAGTTGTCTGAACGAATAAGAACAATCTTGCCCTGAACTTTCTGTAAGAAATGTTCCAGGCCCAGGACTACTGCTCTTAGCTCCAGTAGATTTATATGTTCCTGTGACTGTTCCAGATTCCAAAGCCCTGATATCGTGGATTCTTCCAGGCAAGCTCCCCAGCCCTCCATCGATGCATCTGTATACACAGTCACCTGAGGGTGGGGAGGGGTTAGCAAAACCCCCGGTAAGAGATTCTCTGTATTCAACCACCATTGCAGGTGGTGAATCAGAGGCGCCAACACTGACACATTCGAGTCCAGCGAACCTGTACTCTGGGTCCATTGTGTCATGAGAAACAACTGGATCGGCCGCCTGCGTAAGGCGGCCTGAGGAATGACTGGTTCCAACGAAACCATCAACCCCAGCATTCTCAAGTAAACCCGTGCCAGGACATGACGACTGTCGCACACTGACTGAATCAACGAGATGAGTATTTGAACTCTCTCCTGAGTAGGATAAACATATCCTGTCTCCAGATCGAAGAACATCCCCAGGTAAACAAACTTCTGGGATGGAGTCAGCTCTGATTTTGGGAAATTGATCATCCAGCCCAAGTCTGTGAGAATTTTCAAAACAATCTCCAGATTGGCGGACAAACTTTCCCGGGTGTGCGCTTTCAACAGCCAGTCGTCTATGTACGTGTGGACTGCTATGCTTCTCCTGCGGAGGTATGCTGTGATCGCAAGAACCACACGGGTGAAAACCCGAGGAGCCGTGGAAATTCCGAAGGGCAACACCCTGAATTCCCACTGTCTGCCCTGGAATGCAAATCTCAGGAAGCGACAGAAACTCCTGTGGATGGGGATGTGGAAATAAGCGTCCTTCAAATCTATCGACGCCGTCCACATCCCCCTCTCCAACCCCGCCAACACCGAGCGCACCGTTTCCATCTTGAAACTGGGCGTCTCGATGAACTTGTTCAATGGCTTGAGGTTGAGAATCGGTCTCCACCCACCGGTGCGTTTTGTTACCAAGAACAGGGTTGAATAGAAGCCCGGACACCTTTGTGCCGGCTGAATAGCTCCTTTTTGTACGAGGGAATTTATCTCCTCCTCGATACACAACCTTTGATCTGGATCTCTCGGAATGGGAGTCCAGACTGGCACCAGAGACAGTCGCGACGGCGGGCCTGTCATCCACTCTGGATGATACCCCACGGAAAGCCATCGCAAGACTAAACGGTCCTGAGTTAACCGTTCCCACTCTTGCATGTGGTCGGCTAGCCGGCCTCCCACCGGTCCACCTAGGGACCGCGGTGGACACAAGGCATGCAAGAGCGGCACTGTCTCCGTCGCCATACACACCGGCGTGGTCCTTACCGCGGTAAGCGCCCTGTCAGGAACGATAACCACGCCCAGATCCTCGCGCGACCCGCCCCGCCCCGCGCGCACCTCGGTGCACGGGCGGCTGCCTGGCTGACGGCGGCTGAGGAGCCTGCGCCCCCCTCACTGCTGGCCGAATCGCACGCGGCCGAGGCCGGCGCTGCGACGGCGGCTGGCCTCTGACTTGGCCAGCACCACCTCGAGCCTGCAGGGGACGATACGCAGGGGCCGCGGCGCGAACGTTAGCACGACGCAGTACCTCAAACTGTTCGCGCAGCGCCCTCTGGTTATTCACCAGGGTGACCGTCTCCTGGAGGTGGCGACATCCCTCACCTCCAAAAAGACCAGGACCCGTCATAGGCGTACGGAGTAGCCTATTATACAGGTCCTGAGACGGGCACAGATTGTCCAGGGCAAATGTGCGTCTTGCCCTGACACTCCTGGTCACCGCCCGCGTCATACAGTCCAGCGCCAGGTTAATACCATCCTGGATGGTTCGCTGGACCGCGAGCGGGCCTGGCTGGCGCGATGCGGATGCCGTTACTACCCCCTGTAACAGCTGGGAGACGTGGGACAGAGCGGCAATCGAAGCCCTCCCACTCTCCTCCGCATCACGCAACGCGGTATTCGCCGAACGCAACGCGTTCGCGCACAAGACCCCCGCGTCAGAACGGGATCCTGGCCGCGTATCCTCACCCAAAGCCGCGCGGTCATCCACGCTGGGCTTGGGTACCACACCGTACCGCTGGTAGTCCAGGGGCACGATGCGACAACGCCTGGCCACCTCGCGAGGGGCCTTCGCGAGACGTCCACTCGTGTTAATGGACGCCTCCGCCGCCTTGAACATGTCAACGACATGCTCCGCCAGCGGCAGAGAAGGCATAGCGTTAGCAGTTGGTTTCCCAGCTAACCACGGCGTGTGAACACGGTGGCTAGCCGACTGCTCCACGGGCAGATCAGGCCTAACGCTCACCAACCACTGGCAAGCGTCATACCAATCCTCCTCCGTGGCTAACTGCGAGCGCTCTACAAGACGGGGTCCTTCGTCTTCCTCCTGAGCGCAAGCAGTAGAGCTTGACGGCGGGTACGCTGATACACCTGGCAAGCCAGGGAAAACATGCGGGCCTGACAGCACCGGCATGAGAATATCACTGGTTTGACCAGGAGCAGGCACCGCGGTAGAGCGCGGGGTATATATAGCCCTACCACGGGCCCGGCCAGCACCAGCTACACTCTCGGCAAGCCGAGGTATGCGGTACCGCTGGCCATCAGCAGCGCCCTGGGCCACCACCTGAACCGCGGACCTTACTCCAGGGTGAGTAATACCGTGGAAAAAAGTGCCTGTATTCCCCGCGAGGGGTGCACAAACGTCTTCATCCATGTCCGCGTCGTCAGACGGCGACCCTAGCAGGTAATCCTCATCACCCTGGTCAGAAAGATTAGACCCCGGGTCAGCAAAGAGAGCTAACCCGGGCTGACCAGGAACGGTGCCATAGGAGGTACTGGCCACCGCGGCGTGCGGATACCCCTGGACTGATAAGCAGCCAGCGGGTTCCAGCGACAACCGTCCATGGTCCCCTATCGGCGCGGCAATAAGCCTGCTGCCAGGGCCGTGGAACGCCCCCTCTAATGGGGCCACCTCTGAATCGTCGGACAACGGAAGCGGACTAAGGAAAATCGATCCAGAGGCGGGGATTACCTGCTCCGAAGCCGATGATGAGGACAATAAAGGATCTGGTCCAGGAAGCATGCCACGAAGCAACCCTGGAACCAAATCTTTTATTGTCCTCTTCATCTCTCCCAACATCTCGGTCCGGAAGGTCTCCATATCCACCGCGGACGAGACCTTCCCCTTACCCTTCTTACTTACAACCTCTCTTTTCCGCTTCTTCTTCTTCTCCTCCACTACCACCTTGTCCGTCGCCTGTAAGCAGCACAAGAATTCGGACATTAACTCGCCCCCCCAGTGCTTACATATGTCACAATTAATCAATGGACCACAAGGGCTACATCGATAACACAGATGCGGCCAGAACTTCACATGCACAAAACGTCCACAGGACGCGCAACCCGGTCCCTGAAACAGGGCAAAGGACAAGGAGTATGAGCAACTAGTTAAGCTTAGAAACTCAATCCAACTCAAGGAGAAGGAAAACGATCATAAAGATCAATATACATCAAAAACCAGCCTAGCGCTTGAATTGCTAATAAATACATAGCCAGCTGATTATGACGTCATTAATCCCGTGACAGGAAAAATTCGATCCCAACAAAACATCCAAGTGCAAAGACGAATTGTATGCTGAATGGATAAGTTGACTACACAACCATCAGATACATATAGATAACTCTTTTCTGGCAAAAATGTTAATTATCTCCCTTTGATTGTTTACAATAATTAACATCACCACATTATCAATAACTAGATACCTGACACTTTGTATAGACAAACCATCCAACGTGACGAACCGGAAACTCCACCATCTGCACGCCTCTTAACTCTCTCCACCTCATGGGGAAGGAATTGGAACAAGAGGGCAAAGTGAGAAGACCTTTATACCAGGCCTCCAACTCACTGGACATAATTTTTCATTTGGTTAGATAACCTAACAGTGTTAGTAGGAAATGGAACCATGGTGGAGAGAATACTAATTCTCTGGTACTGTGACGTCACCACCTAGCGTCATACAGACCTGTGGACATAAACAGAAAGAGAAATTAGTCCTAGGTAGCACCGAGTTGATATAACCCAACCAACCAAGGCGCTTATCACGGTAAACGCGAGTCCCGGAAACACAACACACCGGGAAGAAAACTCGCTAATTTTACTAGAAGTCACCTGATTTAAAGGTCCTCCGTCCTCCTGTGGCGACGTATTCCTATCCGCCATCCAAAAAAGTGACTAACACTCCAAACAAACACCACTTAAACAGTTTAAGAGAGCGAAAAAGCTATTGAACAAAAAAACATGTGTGATCTCTTTGCCAATAATCTAGCAAAGAGGTAGTGCTAGTCTGCGCATGCGCGGTGGTGGGGCTGGCATCCGCCAGACTACGCTCTGACTCCCTGCCCAGTAGGGGCACCTAACTGTTTTAAATCTGAGTGTTTATTGAGTGAAAGCCAATATTTAGCAATATCAAAAGTATTAGGGAGGTAAGTATACTCTTGAAGTGAAAACCCCATGCCAAGCGAGTTAACCCTACCGTGTTAATCGCCCCGAGTCCAAACACGAAACAATATAGGAGCAAGAGTTTGATGAACAAGATGAACACCAGTCAACCAATCAGGCTTTTTAAATTCTTCAATGTACAACTTCCTGTGTAGCTAACGGCATAGTATCCATTGGTAGGCAAACAAGAACTGTTTTGCTGGTTGACTGTTGCTTGATAAAAGCTCATTCCATACTTTTGATCTGAACAGTCAACAGCTAATAATAAAAGTGTATCCTGTTATTAACTTCTTCTTTGCTTCTATCCAGGCTTAAACCCCATGCCAAGTGAGTTAACCCTACCGTGCTAATCGCCCCGAGTCCAAACACGAAACAATATAGGAGCAAGAGTTTGATGAACAAGATGAACACCAGTCAATAATGGACCTTTTCAGTATTAGCTATACCTCGTCCCTATCTAGCTAAGCTCTACTCAAATCTCACTCGTGTTGGGATCGATCGATCCCTGAACTCCATGACTATTAATTTCCATAAAATTATACAGGTAAGCTGTTAAATATTTTGAAATTAATTTGACTGGGTGCTGTTGCTGCAACAGCGTCCAGACAAATTAATTTCAAAATATTCAACAGAATGTTTATTAAATGGTAAATACATACAATTTGTACGTGTCAGACTATTAAGCATTAAAGACGGACTATATCAAGTCATTCATGATGTCAGGATTTAAACGAAATCACAGATTTCTTTTTTCACGAGAGAGTTGTTATACTTGCCTCCCTAATACTCTATATGATATTTCCTAAATATCGACCTTGACTCAATAACCCCCAGATTAAAAAAGATAGGTGCCCTTAATAGGCAGGTAGACAGGTGACAGTCAGCCGGATGTCAGCCCCAACCTCGCGCATGCGCAGACTGTCACTGCCTCAGCTTGACTATTGGCCGACACATGCAACTTAGAAGCTTGAAGACCGACCCTCTGTGGGGTGGAGAGGCTGGGTCCGTGTTAGGGAGGTAAGTATAACAACTCTCTTGTGAAAAAAGAAATCCGGGATTACTTTTATTTCACTTCAAGAGATATACTTACCTAACTTAACACTATGATATTGCCAGAATTCGTAAGAGAATTTGGCAGGAGGGAGGCGAGGTCAAAAGACCAGCTCATCCCTTGCTCGTTTTGCGCATGAAGCACTAACATCTGAAATTGTGTGACACACACAATCAGGTAATGATTTGGACATTGGATAACACAACCGATGGTGAGAGTAATGACAGTATGTCAAATGCGCTCCCCCCTCCTTTTGGAAAAGAAAAAGCTATGACCGTAATGTCCCATACGCTCTCTAAGTACTGGTGCTAAGTACTACAGGACAAGAGACGAAAGTCTTCATTTCGTATACTCTCAATAAATGAATCACATAATACATGGGTACCATTACCGTATTGATAAATAAGGGCAATACATCGTGACAATAAATTATGTAACAACAAAAGGCAGTACTGACCGTATGCATGAAAGCTGTATCCATCCAGTCCATATAAGTGAAGGAAATATGACACACGAATATGCGGTTGTTTCCACAATTAAAATGTGCTGTCTGAAAGCAAGTGCAACTTATCGAGAATATATACAACTGATCATCTTTTGAATATCGATAAAGCAAGAGGATTAGTGGTGTCACGGAGGCAATGGTCGTTAAAACTTGACTCACAGTGCCACTGAGCTCCCGACATAATGTCATCAACCGGCACCCCATTAAACAGGGCGGTGGAAGCCCACTATGCCACGAACACTGTGAGCCTTGGCTAAGTCAACTTGTTTACCAGTGGCGGATTTGTGGCAAAATAAGAAATGAATCTAAGACCAAGGAATCCTCCAGTGATTCCATCTTGGAGTTTATCGTTAGTACTTCAAGTATTAGCAGATAAACCCTTTGAACCACTAAGCTCCATTTCCATGAAAATGTTGATGCTTAAAACAGTTTTTCTGATTGCTGCAGCTTCAGCCAGACAAAGAAGTGAAATACATGCTTTGTCAGCAGAGCCAGACCATTTTGTGGTTACAGGGGAAGGCCTTAGGCTTCTACCTAGAGTTAATTTTATGGCAAAAAACCAGTCTTTAAAATATCCTGGTCAGCCTATAGTTTTACCCGCTTTGACTAGGTTTGATCCTAATTCAAGGGCTTGGTGTCCTGTCTGTGCATTAACACTATAAACAACATACACAGGAATGGTGGACTGACCCTAGTGCTTTATGGCTATCTTACATTGGACCCCATGGGAGAACTTCTAAAGATACCATTTCTAGGTGGATTGTCGAATGCATCCAGCATTGCCACGAAGCCACCACGGGAAAACAAGTTGACATGGCCAAGGCTAACAGTGTCCGTGGCGTAGTGACACCCACGGCTCTGTTTAACGGAGTGCCGGCGGATGACATTTTGTCAGTAGCACAATGGCAGTGAGTCTGGTTTTACAGATCATTACCTCCGTGAAACGTCTAATCCGCTTGCCTTATCGATTTTACATATACGTTAAAACTGTATATATTTGTAAATATTGTATATAAGGCCGTTGACTCACACATGGTGCAATTTAGTGGGAGAATCCCCGCTTTTCCGTACTGTACCTATCATCGCCAGCAGTAATTAAAGGGAATCTCGTCAAAATAGGTTAGTCCTATATTTGGTGATGGTTATTTTTTGTCACGTTCTTTATTACTTACTAAAATGGTGATGGTTTGTGTTCTTTGTGGTTCCATCTGAGAATATATGAAATGAAGCTTTCATCCGATGTCTTATAGTACTTTAGCACGAGTACATAGAGAGCATATAGGACATTGAGGTCATCACACCCTCTTTAAAAGAGGTGGGGTGGGGAGCAGATGTTAAACGGTCATTACTCTCAACATTGGTCGTGTTATCCGATGTCCAAATCATTACCTGATTGTGTTTACATACGCAATTTCAGATGTTTTTGTGCTCCAAAAGCAAAAGAGCTTGCTCTTCCAGGGATGAGCCGGTCTTCTGACCTTCGCCTCCCTCCCGCCGTATTGTCTTACAAATTCTGTCCATATCATAGAGTATCAGGGTCGTAAGTATACTCTTGATGTGAAATAAACGAAATCACAGATTTCTTTTTTCATGAGAGAGTTGATACTTACCACCCTGATATGATCCCGGCCTCTCCGCTCCACAGAGGCTCGATTGGCGTTTTATCTTGCAATTAGGTCAGCCAATATTTATGCGCGAGTTTGGGCCACTCATCCGCTGGACTGTCAGTTGAGTAACCTGCCCAGTGGGGGCAGTTTCTTTTTAATTCTGAGTATTATTGAAGCTAGGTCGATATTTAGGAAATATCATAGAATATCAGGGTGGTACGTATACTCTTGAGGTGAAATTGAATACATTCCATAATCCACCTAGATATAGTGTCTTGACGCCCTGCCATGGGGTTCAATATAAGACAACCATAACGAGGATGGGTCTGTCCGCCATTCCTGTGTACATTGTTTGTACCTGTTTAATGCACGGACTGGACACCATGATTTTGAATTAGGATCAAACCTAGTCAAAGCTGGTAAAACAATTGGTTGACCTGGATATTTCAAAGACTGGTTCTTAGCCATGAAATTTATCTTAGGCAGAAGCCTAAGGCCTTCCCCTGTAACCACATAATGGTCTGCCTCGGCGGACAAAGCATGAATCTTGCTTCTCCGTCTTAAGTGTCAACATTTTCATAGAAATGGCACTTAGTGATTCAAAGTTTGTCTTCTAGCACTTGAAGGACTAGAGATAAACTCCACGACGGAATCGCTGGAGGATTTCTCGGTCTTAGATTACCCATGACTTTTATTAAAGTGTTCAATGAACAGACTTCGTCACTTCCCCTATCAGCCAAGCAAGGGATAACTGGCATCAAAGCTGGCTTGTAGCCAGCAATACAGTTAGGTTTGAGGCAATAGGCATCATACAGATGACAGAGGAGATCGGCTACTACCTGAATAGATGCATCCATTGGATTAACATCTCTGTTTGAGCACCATTCTGCAAATCGATTGATTTTATAGTTATATGCTCTGGAGGTTGACTCCCTTTTGGCTTTTGCCATAAACATGGCTGCTTCCTCAGAAAAGCCCTCCTTAACTTTCAATTCCTTGACAACATCCATGCAGTCAATTGGAACATTGACGGGTTGTTGTGAAGGGACTTGCCCTGGAAAATAATATTGTCCATCAGAGGCAGAGGAACCGGATTGCAGACCAGAAGGTTCAGCAGATCCGTATACCATGATCGGCGTGACCAATTTGGGGCGATCAGAAGCATCTGGCACTCCTCCTCCCTGATTTTCTGAAGGACTTTTGGAATCAGGATCGCTGGTGGGAATGCATATGCATACATTCTCTCCCAGCTGATAGCTAACGTATCTGTTGCGTAAGTGCTTGGATCTGGAATCGGAGAGACGTATGTCATCATCTTCGCATTTTTGTTCATTGCGAACAAATCTATGTTGGGTTTCCACCAGTGGTCGAACAGACAATCTGCCACACATTGATTTAGTTGCCATTCCGTAGGAAAAACACTCATCCTTCAGCTCAATGAGTCTGCTAACAGATTTAGCCTTCCCGGAATGTGAACTGCCTTCAAGGTGATCATATGATCTAGACACCAGCAAAGCAGTTTCCAAGTCATCATACAGAGACTGGGCGACTTTGTTACGCCCTGGCGGTTTACGTAAGTCACTACTATTGAGTTGTCTGATCGAACTAGGACAATCGTGCCCTGAACTTTCTTTAAGAAATGTTCCAGGCCCAGAACTACTGCTCGTAATTCCAGTAGATTTATATGTTCCTGTGACTGATCCAGATTCCAAAGCCCTGATACTGTGGCTTCTTCCAGGTAAGGCCCCCCCCTCCATCCCTCCATTGATGCATCTGTATACATCGTTATTTAAACGAAATCTAGGATTTCTTTTTTCACGAGAGAGTTGATACTTACCTCCCTAATACTTTTGATATTGCTAAATATTGGCTTTCACTCAATAAACACTCAGATTTAAAACAGTTAGGTGCCCCTACTGGGCAGGGAGTCAGAGCGTAGTCTGGCGGATGCCAGCCCCACCACCGCGCATGCGCAGACTAGCACTTCCTCTGACTAGATTATTGGCTGACACACATGCAACTATTAAGAGCCTGAAGACCGAGCCTCTGTGGGGTGGAGAGGCCGGGTCCGTATCTAGGGAGGTAAGTATCAACTCTCTCGTGAAAAAAGAAATCCTAGATTTCGTTTATTTCACTTCAAGAGTATACTTACCTCCCTAATACTTTTGATATTGCCAGAATTCGAAAGTGAATCTGGCGGGAGGGAGGCGAGGTCAAAAGACCAGCTCATCCCTATACGCTTTTCTGCGTTTAAGGCACTTAAACTTCTGAAACTGTAAGAAAAAACAGTCAGGATTTGACTAACCATCGGATAACACCACCGATGTATGAGAGATGACCGAATGTCATATGCGCTCCCCCCCCTCCTTCCTGGGAGGAAGAGTCGACTGACCTCAATGTCCTATACGCTCTCTACGTACAAGTGCCATGTACTACAGGACAGAGACGAAAAAGCTCCATTTTCGTAACTCTCAACAATGAACCACACAAATACACAAACCATCACCATATTAATAACGGGTAATCGTGACAATACAATCAACAACGGACAACACATGAACAAGACTGAC
Source organism: Chaetoderma sp. LZ-2023a (assembly GCA_034401795.1). Taxonomy (NCBI): domain Eukaryota; kingdom Metazoa; phylum Mollusca; class Caudofoveata; order Chaetodermatida; family Chaetodermatidae; genus Chaetoderma; species Chaetoderma sp. LZ-2023a. The sequence continues at coordinate 118,880,835 of CM067372.1, forward strand.
CTTGTTGAAAATGGCTGCTGACATCATCTTCCCATCGGTAAAGACTGATGCAGGCCCAAAAAAGTGGGTGTTTCCATAAATTAATTGTGAAATATATAAGTAATGAGGAAAAACCTCCTCAAAAAATATAAACCGATTTATTTTTTCAAAACCGACAAGGCGAGAGGATTAGAGGTGTCACGGAGATAATGGTCTGTAAAACTTGACTCACAGTGCCACTGAGCCACCGACATAATATCATCCACAGGGACCCCATTAAATAGGGCCGTGGATGTCACTACGCCGCGGACACTGTGAGCCTTGGCCACGTCAACCTGCTTCCCGGTGGCGGATTTATGGCAAAACTGAATGCATTCCACAATCCACCTGGAAATGGTGTCCTTAGAAGCCCTCCCATGGGGTTCAATATATGACAACCATAACGCTGACTGGTCGGTGCGCCATGCCGCCGTACGTTGTTTGTACCGGCGCAGCGCCCGGACGGGACACCATGCTTTAGAATTAGGAACATATCTAGTTAAAGCAGGCAAAATAATAGGTTGACCTGGATATTTCAACGACTGATTTTTAGCCAAGAAATTAATCCTAGGTATGAATTTCACTCCTACGCCTAGCCGAGGCCGCAGCAATTAAAAACACAGTCTTCAGTGTTAATAGTTTCATAGAAATGGAACTAAGTGGTTCAAAAGGCTTATCACCTAGTACTTGAAGCACTAGCGATAAACTCCAAGACGGAATCACAGGTGGATTCCTTGGTCTTAGATTGCCCATGCCTTTAATTAATACATTCAATGTATTTACTTCATCACTTCCCCTCTTAGCCAAGCAAGGAATAACAGACATTAATGCTGACTTATAACCAGCAATAGAGTTAGGCTTGAGGCTATAGGCATCATAGAGGTGACAGAGGAAATCAGCTACTACTTGAATAGATGAATCCATTGGATCAATACATCTTTTTGAGCACCATTCTGCAAATCTGTTGATTTTATAATTATATGCTCTGGAGGTTGACCCCCTCCTGGCTTTGGCCATAAACATGGCTGCTTGCTCAGAAAAGCCCTCCTTAATTCTAGATTCCTTGACAACATCCACGCAGTCAATCTGAACATTGACGGATTGTTGTGAAGGGCCTTGCCCTGGAAGATAATATCGTCCATCAGAGGCAGAGGAACCGGATTGCAGACCAGAAGGTCCAGCAGATCCGTATACCATGATCGACTTGGCCAATCCGGGGCGATCAGAAGCACTTGGCATTCCTCTTGTCTGATTTTCTGAAGAATTTTTGGAATCAGGATTGCTGGAGGGAATGCGTATGCATACATTCTCCCCCAGCTGATAGCTAACGCATCTGTTGCGAAAGCGCTTGGATCCGGAATCGGAGAGACGTACGTCGTCATCTTCGCATTCTTCTTCGTTGCGAACAAATCGATGTTGGGTTTCCCCCAATGGTCGAACAGACGATCCGCCACACATTGATTTAGTTGCCATTCCGTGGGTAAAACACTCATCCTTCGGCTCAATGAGTCTGCTAGCAGGTTTAACCTTCCCGGAATATGAACTGCTTTCAAGGTAATCTGGTGATCCAGACACCAACAAAGCAGTTTCCATGTCATCATACAGAGACTGGGCGACTTCGTTCCGCCCTGGCGGTTTATGTAAGTCACAACTGTTGAGTTGTCTGAACGAATAAGAACAATCTTGCCCTGAACTTTCTGTAAGAAATGTTCCAGGGCCAGGACTACTGCTCTTAGCTCCAGTAGATTTATATGTTCCTTTGACTGTACCAGATTCCAAAGCCCTGATATCGTGGATTCTTCCAGGCAAGCTCCCCAGCCCTCCATCGATGCATCTGTATATACAGTCACCTGAGGGTGGGGAGGGGTTAGCAAAACCCCCGGCAAGAGATTCTCTGTATTCAACCACCATTGCAGGTGGTGAATCAGAGGCGCCAACACTGACACATTCGAGTCCAGCGAACCTGTACTCTGGGTCCATTGTGTCATGAGAAACAACTGGATCGGCCGCCTGCGTAAGGCGGCCTGAGGAATGACTGGTTCCAACGAAACCATCAACCCTAGCATTCTCAAGTAAACCCGTGCCAGGACATGACGACTGTCGCACACTGACTGAATCAACGAGATGAGTTTTTGAACTCTCTCCTGAGTAGGATAAACATATCCTGTCTCTAGATCGAAGAACATCCCCAGGTAAACAAACTTCTGGGATGGAGTCAGCTCTGATTTTGGGAAATTGATCATCCAGCCCAAGTCTGTGAGAATTTTCAAAACAATCTCCAGATTGGCGGACAAACTTTCCCGGGTGTGCGCTTTCAACAGCCAGTCGTCTATGTACGTGTGGACTGCTATGCTTCTCCTGCGGAGGTATGCTGTGATCGCAAGAACCACACGGGTGAAAACCCGAGGAGCCGTGGAAATTCCGAAGGGCAACACCCTGAATTCCCACTGTCTGCCCTGGAATGCAAATCTCAGGAAGCGACAGAAACTCCCGTGGATGGGGATGTGGAAATAAGCGTCCTTCAAATCTATCGACGCCGTCCACATCCCCCTCTCCAACCCCGCCAACACCGAGCGCACCGTTTCCATCTTGAAACTGGGCGTCTCGATGAACTTGTTCAATGGCTTGAGGTTGAGAATCGGTCTCCACCCTCCGGTGCGTTTTGTTACTAAGAACAGGGTTGAATAGAAGCCCGGACACCTTTGTGCCGGCTGAATAGCTCCCTTTTGTATGAGGGAATTTATCTCCTCCTCGATACACAACCTTTGCTCTGGATCTCTCGGAATGGGAGTCCAGACTGGCACCAGAGACAGTCGCGACGGCGGGCCTGTCACCCACTCTGGATGATACCCGACGGAAAGCCATCGCAAGACTAAACGGTCCTGAGTTAACCGTTCCCACTCTTGCATGTGGCCGGCTAGCCGGCCTCCCACCGGCCCACCTAGGGACCGCGGTGGACACGAGGCATGCAAGAGCGGCACTGTCTCCGTCGCCATACACACCGGAGTGGTTCTTACCGCGGTAAGCGTCCTGTCAGGACCGATAACCACGCCCAGATCCTCGCGCGCCCCGCCCCGCCCCGCGCGCACCTCATTTGGTTAGATAACCTAACAGTGTTAGTAGGAAATGGAACCATGGTGGAGAGAAAACTAACTCTCTGCTACTGTGATGCGACCACCTAGCGTCATACAGACCTGTGGACATAAACAGAAAGAGAAATTAGTCATAGGTAGCACCGAGTTGACATAAACCAACTAACCCAGGCGCTTATCACGGTAACCGCGAGTCCCGGAAACACAATACACCGGGAAGAAAACTCGCTAATTTTACTAGAAGTCACCTGATTTAAAGGTCCTAAGTCCCCCTTTGGCGAATCGTTCCGTCCTGCCATCCAAATCAGTGACTATCACTCCAAAAAACACCACTTAAACAGTCTAAGATTAAGGAAAAGCTATTGCAACAAAAAGACATGTGTGAACTCTCTGCCAATAATCTAGCAAAGAGGAAGTGCTAGTCTGCGCATGCGCGGTGGTGGGGCTGGCATCCGCCAGACTACGCTCTGACTCCCTGCCCAGTAGGGGCACCTAACTGTTTTAAATCTGAGTGTTTATTGAGTGAAAGCCAATATTTAGCAATATCAAAAGTATTAGGGAGGTAAGTATACTCTTGAAGTGAAATGAGGGTGGCATGGGGTGAGCATCACACCCGCCAGGAGATCTCTTGCTTCATCCACCATTGAACGTGGTGAATAAGAGGTTCCAACCCTGACACCTCTGAGTCCAGGAAACGTGTCCTCTGGGTCCACTGTGTCATGAGAAATAACCGGATAGGCCGCCTGCGCAAGGCCACCTGTGGAATGACTGGTTCCAGAGAAACCATCAACCCCAGCATTGTCAGGTAAACCCGTGCCAGTACATGATGACTGTTGCACGCTGACTGTATTACTCAGATGAGTATTTCTACACTCTCCTGAGTAGGATAAACATACCCTATCTCTAGATCGAAGAACATTCCCAGGTAAACAAACTTCTGGGATGGAGTCAGCTCTGATTTCTGAAAGTTTATTATCCAACCTAAATCTGTGAGTTTTCAAAACTATCTCCAGATTTGCTGCAAGACTTTCCCGATTGTGTGCTTTTAACAGCCGATCGTCTATGTATGTGTGGACTGCTATGCTTCTCCAGTGGCGGTATACTGTTATCGCAAGAACCACCCTGCTGAAGACCAGAGGAGCCGTGGAAATTCTGAATGGTAAAACTTTGAATTCCCACTGTCGGCCCTGTAATGCAAATATCAGGTACCAATGAAAACTCTTCACAATTTGAATGTGGAAATAAGCATCCTTTAGATCTATGGACGCCGTCCACATTCCCATCTCTAACCCCGCCAACACCGTTTTGACTGTTTCCATTTTGAAACTCGGAGTGTCTATGAACTTGTTCAATGGCTTGAGGTTGAGAATTGGTCTCCACCATCCAGTGCTCTTTGTCACTAGAAACATGGTTGAATAGAAGCCCGGGCAGTTTTGCACCAGTTGAATTGCTCCTTTTTGTATGAGGGAATTTATCTCTTCCTCTATACGCAACCGTTGATCTGGATCTCTTGGAATTTGAGTCCAGATTGGAGCCAGAGACAGGTGCGATGGTGGGCCTATCGCCCAGTCGGGCTGGTACCCGGCTGAAAGCCATTGCAAGACTAAGCGGTCCTTGGTTAACCGCTCCCACTCCTGCTTGTGGAAGGTCAATCGACCTCCCACAGGTCCACCTAGGGAGAGAGGTGGACATAAGCAGTGCAAGAGTGGGACTATCTCTGGTTCTAGCATTGGTGTGGTCCTTGTGGAAATCGGCCCATCAGGCACGATTACCATGACCAGATCCTCACGCTACACGGCTTACGCCACTTTGGTGCGCGGGCGGCTGGCTGCCTGGCTGGCTGTTCTTGAGGACCCTGCGCCCACCCACCACCACCACCCCCTTCCATTGCAGGCCGGTGCTGGCATGGCCGTGGCCTATGCTGCGCCAGTGGCTGGCCTCTGACTTGAACAGCACCACCTCAGGCCTGCTGTGGATGGTATGCAGTGCTCCCTACCTCAAATTGTTCGCATAGTGCCATCTGATTATTGACTAGAGTGACTGTCTCTTGAAGGTGTCTACATCCCTAACCCCAAAAGAGACCAGGACTTGACATAGGCATCCGCAGCAGCCTGTTGTACAGATCCTGAGATGGACACAAATTATCTAGTGCAAATGTGCGTCTCGCCCTAACACTTCTAGTCACTGCCCTAGTCATACAGTCCAGAGCCAGCTTAATACCATCCTGGATGGCTCTCTGTACTGAGACAGGGCATGATTGGTGCGATGCAGACGCTGTTACTACACCCTGTAACAGCTGTGACATGCGAGAGCACCGTTATGGACGCTCTCGAACTCTCCTCTGCATCGCGCAATGCAGTGTTTGCTGAGCGCAGGGCGCTTGAGCACAGCGCTCCCATGTCAGAACGGGAGCCTGGCCGTGTGTCCTCGGCAAGCGCTGCACGATCATCAGCGCTCGGCTTTGGAACTGTACCATATTTCTGGTATTGGCCAGCAACAATACAACACCGCCTCGCAAGCTCTCGGGGTGGGGGGGGGGGGTTCTACTAACGGCAGAGATGGCATGGCGGTAACTGCCAGCTTTCCAGCAACCATGGGCGCTGGCTTGATGGACACCAGAATCAGCGGTGGTGATTTTCTGCTCGGGAGCAGATGAAGAAGACAATAAATTACTCGGCCCAGCGAGCATGCTGCGAAGCAACTCTGGTACCAAGTCTTTTATTGTCTTTTTCATCTCCCCCATCGTTTCCAACCTGAAAGTCTCCATTTCCGAAGAAGGCCTTTCTCTTACCCTTGCCACTTACACTCTTCTTCGCACACTTCTCCTCCGGCACCTTATCCTTCGCCTGTAACGACAAGAATTCAGAGAATAAGTCGCGCCCACCCACCCACCCACCCCCAACACCCCCCCCCCCACCATTTACAGACATCACATTTTAATAATGGTCCGCGAGGTGCACATTTTATACAGGGGTGACGAGCAAACTTTGATTTGATAGAACGATTACAGCCAACACAAGGGTTCTGAAAAAAGGGTCAAGACCACGACAATGACTTAAAGAATCTTTTATAATTAAATAAATTAAATAACTCATAAAGGAGAAAGAATTCACATACAGGCCTAAACAGGACGGTGAGAAAGATGAAAAGAGGATATTATTAATAATAATAAAGTTGATTATGATGTCATAATTTCCAAAAGAAAAACAGATGAACAACATCCAGGTGTAAGATGAATTGTATGACTACAAGAGCACACTAAACAGTAATGTGAACACGGTAATAGCTCATGCTTTTATAATGATACAGATAAACAGTATGATTGAAAAAATATGGGCAGCAAATAATTACAAATATTTTCAAATATTTTAATGTGCCATAAAGCATAACTAGAGTACCTGAGTCTTTAGCAAAGGCATACCACCACATCAAGCTCTTGGAAGCTCCACCAGACAACCACTCTTCATCACCACTCACTTACTTATTAAAAGGAAGGGTGGGACCAGAGGGCAGAATGACAAGCTCTCTCTTATCAGAGCCTATATGATTCTGGCCAGTCTTTTTTCCCAAAATTTTTAGGGAAATAGTTGAGACAAACCTCTTTAGATGTGAACAAACCTCCTTACAGTAACCTGTGGACACAATCATAGAGATATTAGTATTTTATGGCGCCAGATAATAAAGTTCCCAGTTTTCTGAGCGCCTATAACGTCTATATCACGTCACGGCAACAGGTGACACCGCATAATTAAGACATAATTAAAACATAATTGTACTAGAGTTCACCTGATAACTTGGTCCTGGCATGGCCTCAGATGAATTAAACTTACCATACATGATTTTAAGCACTAGACCTAACTTTAGAAAGAATATTGAGCAAAACTCAGCAAGTGGATATCAAAACACAAGCATGTGGTATAGGCCAATAGTCAAGAAAGAGGCAGTGACAGGCTGCGCATGTGCGAGGTTGGGGCTGGTATCTGGCTGGCTGTCACATGTCTACCTGCCCATTAACGGCACCTATCTTGTTTAATCTGGGGTTATTGAGTCAAGGTCGATATTTAGGAAATATCATAGTGTTAGGGAGGTAAGTATATCTCTCGAAGCGAAAATCACATCATCAGACACATCACTTAGTCGATTATGATGTGATATGACATCATTTGATGGATGGATAAACTTGGAAAAGTCTATTCCATGCAAAATAATTGAATCGAGTAAGCTGAAATTGCACTGGTCTAGCAGTTAATTAACTGACCTTGAAGATATTGTCTAGCAGAAGTAAAACCTGAATAGCCAAGTTCTTGCACTCTGTACTCGGATCATTCTCAACGACATCTGAGAAGAAAATTTATAAAACGATATACATCCTACGTTCTGGGCAACATGACAACAGCTATGTGAGTAAGTAAGAAGATATATACTTGATAATATCATGGCTGAAATACAACACACAAATTCACTATATGGTCTGTGTCATACATGAATATCTGTAGGATCTATGAAGGTACAGTTCAAAGATGACCACCACTCTCCAAAATATGTGGACAATACCGAAATATCAGCAACACTTAAGCGAAGAATTAACACCTTATACTTTATAGAAATGTAGCCAAGTTTAGGAAATATACAGTACAGATCTTAGTTAGCTTTACTGTTTGACGAAGCAAAAACGAAACAAAAATGTGTCTTTTTCGCGTCAAAACCTCATAGCGTTTCCAGGCGTGGCCAAACACCAAACGCATTTTATTTCTTTTATAGGCGCGTCTAACGGAAAGTCTAACCCGTCCTACAATATGTTAAACGTATCATGAAATATTTTAATCCCGTCACGGAAAAAGTCAAACGCGCAATCAAATGTATTCAGTAACGCTACAAAGATTCTTACTACACGTCATTAAACATAAAGTGGAATCTTTAGTCTGACAAGGACCCGTACATGTAAATTTAAATTGCAATTGGAGCCGTATATGTGTTAAGTACATGCATCGCCTTTAGCTGTTTTTGTGGCTGTAAATGATAATTGTCGAAATGTCATCATCGTAATCGTAATTTTGTATAAAATGGACATGTGTGAACTCCACACCCGGGTATTCTTTACTGAGTATGAAGCTAGTGTGATGACTGTGCGTATATTTTAATAAATTTTCAATCCACAATTTCTTTTGAAATCTGGATGAATAAACCAAGATATTCTCTGAAATGGGTTTATTACAATATAGTCTAATTTGAGCCGACGTAATAGGTATAACTTTTTAGAACAATATATGCACCAGTTGCGACTAGTGTTATGCCAAATTTGTCTTATAACGGAAAGGGAAGCGATTTACAAAATCTGCAAACCTGACATTTGGTTGTTTTTGATTTCGCTATTTCATACATAATATGTAACCGAAAATCTCCGCTTTTACATAGACATGCACATGCATACATAGTTGTTTTACCCGTGCCTGGGGTGCACTCAGGGCCGCGAAAAACGTTTTCCGTTATTAACTGAACACTGTACCGCGTAGAACGCGAACGTTCGCTGAACATTCGCCTTCTTGAACTCCCTCCAGGAGTATCCGAGTATGTAACGTTATTACCCGTTTTTGGCAACGGGTATCACCGTCTGATTGGTCGAAAATACATGCATATTTAATCAGATTTAGCAAAGATGGCATCAACTGTTTAGAAAATAACATATTTTTTGTGTGTGCAATTCATCAATCTACGCACATTTCGTGTACGCCACAGACTAAAAAGTAGACAGATAACATGGAATAACGAAACTGCCAATCAGAAAATGTGATGCCTATATATTTGACCGCTTCGGCATCTTAACTCGGGCTTATTACTGACAGTGCTTGAAGTTAGTTATCTCGAAAATTGTAAACAAACATCGATAATCGAGTTTATCGGATTGTTTATCTTCAACATTGTTTTTGCGCGACCAGGGGTAAACGAAATGGATATTATATATACATATATATATATTTTGTGTCTGCAGCTCTCTTGCGACAATCAATAACTTTCTCATTATCGGTGACATCACATTTACTAAAACAAAAATGATAATGCAGGTTACTGGGCCAATATTGGCCTAGTAACCTGCATTATCAGGGAAGTAGGCCCCAAATCTAAACCAATGAATTATCACATTTTACCTATTTGAACCTGAAATCCCAGAATTCCACTTTTACAGTCATTATATAAGTATGATGTTGAATATTTTGAAAGCAATTTGACTGGAAGCTGGCTTTCAGTCAAATTAGTTTCAAAATATTCACCAGAATTTTGACACATTCGTAACAAATTTATTATTTTCTCTTGTCGGTTGAAATTGTTAATGCAATAGTAGAAGTACTCCCTTGTTGGAGGCGATATTCCCACCCTGTATTATATTCATAGACTCACAATGACGTCATCACAATCAAATTTCCCATAATACCCTGGGAGATACGCCATTTTCAGAGGGGCTAATTTAACATTACGAGCAATGGGCCGTTAAACCTTAATTACATTTTCTTTAATATATTGCGAAATTCACTCATGATTTCCTGTTTTCTGATACCTGACAGGGTTATTACAGATTCTCAGACACAGGATTTAATGGTTTGAACTTCATGGAAAATGTAAACAATGCGTTTGTATGGGCAGTCCTCTTTAGCATGTACTAAGTTTGCCCCAACTTTAATGGCGGCCGATCTCAAGATGCCCGGATGTGCGAAACTATGAATAATGTGTTTGATTTCTGCGCTAAAGTCTGAGGGCAGTGTATGACCATAACAGCCGCTGTCAGGTCATAGGGCCTAACAGTACATGTATATAGTATATTACTGGCTATATATTGTGCCGTATATTTTAAACCAAATATCACTCATCGTGGCGTTGTAAACATGGAATCAGACACTGATAGTAATGGTGAGATGGCTAATGTGTGGGACAGTGAATCTTTTGATGATGACATGTTTGACGATGAGGAAGCCACCACTACTGGAAGATGAACTTGAAGCTGGTACGCTATAGATTGAGTGAACTTCTCCAATCAGTGACAAAGAGTTTGCCCTGAAGTTTGGGCTATTTTGGTGCATTCACCATGATCATTTGTGCCGTTTGAATTTAATTAACTGTTAAAGTTTGTTATATTGAATTAGCTCTAACTAACATGATTAGATATACCAATAACATATCAAGAGTTAGTAGTTAGTCACTGTTATAAGAATTGTACATTTTAGCAATTGACCCTTTAACACTCTAGCTGGTGAAAACATGTTCTGTGGTGGCCTTGAGAAATGTCCATATGCAGAACAAGAATTATTTTATTACCGTGACTCAGTGAGTGGTCAAAACTGTCCTCTGAAATCATATTGTCTTGAGAAATGACCATTTGCAGGCCAAGAGAAGACTATTTTAAGATTTTACCACTGGAATAACTGGCTTGATAACCAAGCTAGTCATTACAGTTCTAAATGTTAAAAAATTGCCTTGGCTTGCAAATGGACATTTATTAACCCTTTAATGGTCAAATCATCCATAACCAGCCTCTGAAGTGTTCCTGAGAAATGCCCTTTGGCTGACTAAGAGAATACTATTTTTGAAAATTTATCACTGGAATGACTGGCTCCCATAATACTCTTGATCAGCAAATTGGCATTTTATGAGACAATTGGAATTTTCTTGACCAAATTTACCCATTAAAGGGTTCAGCAGAAATTTACATTTTCTTTTATTGGACAGCAAAGGGGTGTAAAGCTGGAGCTTTACTGTCCTTTACCTACCTTATTCCGCTGTTCACAGTGGGGAAAAATCCTCAATCCTTGTTCCACTGAAGATCAAAGAAATGATGAAAACACCATACAACCTTTACCTACAGTAAATAAGTCAAACCAGGTCATTTTGGATTTGATTAAATTGTTTATTCATTCACTTAAAAAAGTTTAATGTCATTGTTATTGAATGCTTCCATATGGATATAATGCAGTTTGCTCAAACAATCACCAACACAGACAGTAGTGCAAACCACCACTCATTAGCAGCATGAGCAATATTATATAGGACCAAGATTAAGTTTACTTTACTGTTGATTTTGAGATTTGTATTGTTATCGATGATCAATAACAATACAAGTCCAGTCTCTAGAACAACAGTAAACTATCTTGGTCCTATATAATATTGCCCATGCTGGTGATCAGCAGTGTTTTATGGTTATGCTACTGTCTGTGTTGATAAATGATGTTGCTGGTCACAAGTCATATATTACTGATAGTGGTCTTTCAAATTTGTGTCCTACTGTTCCAGATTTTGTACGTTTATTTTTGCAACATTTGTTTTGTGGTCTGGCTATGTTTCAACAGTAGCTGAAATAGAAAGTGAAACAAATATGATTACACAGGGAGTTATAAGCATTACATAATGGACCTTTCCATTTTATCCATCAATCATGATGTGATAATCAACTACATGATGCATAAGGATGCCAACATAATGAATGACGTAGATAAGTTCGTCAATCTTCACAGACACTTAATTGATGACGGACTATATGTATTCCATTTAATCCTTTCATGCACAGATTTGGTGAAGAAAATTTTAATATCCACTTATTGAATGTCCATTTAGCGGTCAAGAGAATGCAATTTTTGAAAATTTATGACAAATTACTGGCTCGGTCGTTGAGCCAGTCATTTGTGGTGAATTTTCAAAAATTCTATTCTCTTGGCCTGTAATAAACGAAATCACGGATTTCTTTTTTCACGAGAGTTGATACTTACCTCACTAATACTCTTTGATATTGCTAAATATCGGCTTTCACTCAATACAACACTCAGATTAAAAAAGTTAGGTGCCCCTATTGAGCAGGTAGTCAGAAGACAGTCCAGCGGATGCTGGTCCCACTACCGCGCATGCGCAGACTAGTACTTCCTCTGACTAATTTATTGGCTGACACCATGCAACTTACAAGAGCCTGAAGACCGAGCCTCTGTGGGGTGGAGAGGCTGGGTCCGTATTAGGGAGGTAAGTATCAACTGTCTCGTGAAAAAAGAAATCCGTGATTTCATTTATTTCACTTCAAGAGTATACTTACCTCCCTAATACTCTTTGATATTGCCAGAATTCATCAGGGAATTCGGCGGGAGGGAGACCATTAAACGGTTGACAAGTCAAATTGTTACCATTGGGTTGGTCAGTTACAAGTTGTACTAGCCCTGGTTAATTTCTGCTAACCTCGCGCTCATGCTAATTTTAACCCCTCCTCTCACAGATCATTTCCCCTTATGACCTCCAGATTTTTCACAGCGATCCACGCCAGTCTCTGTGTAATGCAACTCCTCCGAAAGCGGTGGATGGAATTCAAACAAATGTTGTAGGTTACTATGGAGTGCAAGAGGCCATTTTTATCTCAACTACGAAGTAAAATGAGCTATTGTGATACCATGCATGTCACCCGGCGGCGTCTAATTTGCGTTTAGCTCAACTTTTCTGTTTATATCTCATGTTTGGTAGATCATACTGGTCCTAAACTTGGACACATGCCTCCTTATAATGACACGGCATCACACAATGATGGTTTGGCCAAGGTCAAAATCACTGATATCCATGGCAACCATTTGCTGTCCGCCATTCATCCGTCAACTTATGTTTAAAAACATAAGTTGACAGATGGACGGCGGACAGCAGATGGTTGCCATGCGTATCAGTGATTTTGACCTTTTGGCCAGAACATCATTGTATGATGCCGTGTCTCATACATACATCAACAGCGTGGCGGATTTCAAACTAATTTGGCTGAAAGGACCCTAATGCTTTCGGCTTCCGAACATGCATACAGAATTTTGATTGGTCAATTTTTGTGTGAAAATCTTCGACTTTATAAAAAATTTAGCAGAAATTGTCAAAACGCTACTCCTCATTAACCGCTTGACAGATTACAACCCTAGTTGGCTGGACATAAATTGCCAAAATGCATATTCTCCATGACCGCTTGGTAGATTATATCCAAATTTGGCAGAAGGATTCTGTAGTAGTTGACTCTAGAACTTCAATTCAGAATTTTTTTTTATAAATCTGTGCTTAGCAACAACCGTCACCAGATGAGATATTTTGACAGTTCACCTCTATGTCCGACTCATCTGAAAAGAAAAATAGGAATTGGAAATTAGATAAGGGTATACATGCAACCTGCTGAATATTTTGAAGTTTTGATAGAGAGAGAGAGAGAGAGAGAGAGAGATAGATAGATAGATAGATAGATAGATAGATAGATAGATAGATAGATAGATAGATAGATAGATAGATAGGTATGTACATACTCAGTATATTTTATAGGCAGCCTTTTTTGACATAGTAGCGGCCTTCTCTGCTGGCAGCCCTTATTGCCATACACCGTCCAGGATACCATTACAGGCCCTTAGCCCCCTTGTTGATAAGCCTTCTAAATTTATTTTATGTTTGAAGTCAATCGTCAGAGTTCATTGCTGTCATGAAGTCGAGATTCATGGTTGCATTGCAGCCACATTTCTGGTATTACATTTGGCTCCTCCCCTGGGTGGGGTAGGCTAAAGAGGTCAAAGTAGCGAATGTGGTCGATTGCTGTGACACGGCATCTACCAAACAATCTAGTTATCACTTACTTTCCATCCAAGTTATCAGAGATTCTAACCCACAGCCTATAATTCTTAATGTATGATCACACAACCTCCTTTATTAAAATTTGAGCAAAATCTGACCAGTTTGTTTCCGATTCATCCATAGATTAAAATTTGTACCCAATTTGGATCCAACTTGGTTTTTGTCCAGATCACAGGCAAAGTGTGGAAATCCTTGTCTAGGTTATGTTCCTTTTTTACTGTCGTCTAATAGTACACAACTGTCAAAGCGTCATGAGATTAGTTCAACCAATCAGATTTGCCATTGATGGCTTTTCCAACAATATCTCTGCCAATCAAAGATAATGAGGTTAAATATATATGCGATGACGTCATCAGAATAGAATGGTGTTCCAGCTCAACACAATTGTCCATTCGGGATTAGATATACCAAGATTTTCACTATAAAAACGCAGAAATTAGACGAATCCCGCGAAGAAACACTAAATTAAATACATCTGATAAATCCAGCCACAAATTGACGTAAATAAGTTAAAATCTGCTGTACGAATCGCTCAAAGTTTGCAAAGCACGCGAGATACATGTACATAGAAAAAGTATACTCATAACCGGGTCTGCCTATACTAGGAACCGAGTAGCCATTTACTTCTAACCATAGGACTCGTCGAAAGAACTGGAGAACCGAGGTTGGAATTGATGGCGCGTTCAATTTATCGTAAAATTTTCAAATGCTACCAAACGCGTAGCGCAAAAAGTTAAACCTGTCATTCAAAATTTCAACCCGTCAAGATAAAATTCAAGATATGTCTTGAGATTTTACCAAACGCGCTATGTCTAAGTAAATCACTACGAGAAAATGACGCCATATAGACGCGTTTTAAATGAGCTTTAGGATGCGTTTAAGTAAAGCTAACTAAGATCTGTACTGTATATGCCAGTTACAGAGTATTTGACCCTTGAATTATCAAGCAGATCCAAGTTGGCCTCTACAGCGGTCTTGAGAAATGTACCTTGAAAATTTATTGCTGGAATAACTGGCTCAATAATCGAGCCAATCATTCCAGTTGTAAATTTTCAAGAATTGCCTTTTCTTGGACTGAAAATGGGCATTCACTAAGTAAGCCTAGCAGTTCTTTTAGTCAAGTTTGATTAAAATACTAGCAGTATTCAATAACACTTTCAACATCAAATTTATGAAAGAGTAAATTCTTTATGCTGTGTAGCATTTTCTGTTGAATATTTTGATATTAATATGACTGGAAACAATTGGTGTCTAATGCACCAATGGCTTCCAGTTATATTAATCTCAAAATATTCAACAGTTTTCCTGTTTGTTTGCCCTGGGATTGAGATACATGGAATATTATTGGTGAAAGGATTAATGAATAATGAACTTCTGGACATGTTCGTTGATGATTTCTGTTATCTGTCTTGAGATAGAACAGTCTTGAGAAATGGCCTGATGTAAAACCAAGGTGAGGAACAAAAAACTAAGGTGAGTGACAAAATATGTTAAGACATATCTGCAAGTTCACCAACTTGTATGCTTTGTTTGCAGATATAATGAGATGATGGCTAAAACATAATAACATATATTTTGAAAATCATTCCTGAAAATTTAGATTCAGATAATCTCCAGGACAATTGTCTCGTGCACCTTAAATTTTGTGGCCTGAACACAGCCTCAACTATTAGTATTAGTACTTTATACAGAAAATGAACTTCTATATTAATCACTAATATTTAATATTTAATTACATGTAAATTGCTGAAATAATATTCAAGAATGTGTAAAGCTTTAAGTTTGAGGTAACCCTTTAATAATCCAATTTGTTAAAGAAAATTAAAATTTTCTCATAAAAGATAACCATTTGCAGACCAAGACATTAGTTTTGAAAGCCTACCACTTGAATGACTGCCTCTGTTATTGACCCAGTCATTCCAGTGGTAAGTTTTCTTCTCCTCGTCTGCAGATGGAGATTTCTAAAGATCACTGTAGAATCAAAAAAGCATCCGCTTTTGTTTCTATGAGAATTCTTAATACTTACCAGATGTACTATTATGATAATGTCTATTATCTAGTCTAGCTCAAAATAAACAATTAAAACTCCGCACTCTCCTGGTCCTGCCCATACTGTGTCCGGGAATACCATAGCCGCAGGTACCGAGTCAATTCCCAATCACAGTCAGATTCATCTTATATTTGCCTTGGCAAACTGCGAAAGCAGCTCAGCCTCACCTCAGCGGGGCGGCTGAGGCAGGGCCATAGTACATCTGGTAAGTATTAAGAATTCTCGTAGAAACAAAAGCGGATGCTTTTTTGATTCTACTTCGAATAATACTTACCAGATGTACTATTATGATAAACTCCGGATTTCGACAGCCAGGAAATGCCGGTGGGAGGAGGTGAGGCTCGAACCAGCACTCATCAACCATCCAACAGAGAAGGTTGTGAAGAGACTAAAACCCTGGCATACGCTTGGGTTCTGCTATCTGACTCAGAGTGCTAAACTTCTATGGTCTAGACCGCGCTCCCCCCCTCTTTTGTCCGCACAAAACCAGAGGGATGTCCATGGGGATGCAACACCCACCAGACCCGTGTCAGCCCCAAGTCTCAGCTAGGGCAGTCCAGTAGAGTGCAAAGAAGCTACTACAACTTCAATTTTTGAAAAAAACTATCAGTATATCGATTAGATTTTCAAATTGGAATGAGTCTCATGTCTGTATGAGAGGATAAATATACTCTTGTACCAGACTATTCACTTACTCAGTCTGGTATTTCGACTGGAAGTAAACATATTTATAGTCACTTAATTAATGTAAACACTCACCATTTTTGAGTGGTCGATCTGTTCTTGATCATCACAGGAGCTAGGCCCAATCCACGGTCGTACTCAGTCATGTGCATAGCGCTTGGTTAGTGTAGGCGGAAGACTTTTGTGATGTGTGCGAAGTAGTGGTCGGACGTGGCTTAGTTTAGGTTTGACAGATTGGCGACGGCTACTGGATTAAGTGTGCTGGAGATGTCTCGAAGGTAGAAATCAGTGAATGACGACTCGGCATGCCATTGTGCTACAGACATCACCTGCTCTAATGAGACACCCTTATAAAGGGCCGATGATGCTACTAGTGCTCGGACCTCATGGGCATTCGCACGATCAATCTGCTTTCCTGTAGCGATCTTGTGCGACATCTGAATAGCGTCAACTATCCAACGAGAAATAGTATCTTTCGAAGCACGTAAATGGGGAGCTTTGAGACATAACCACAGAGATTTCGGGTCGTCTCTCCACTCAGAAGTACGTTTCTTATACATCTTCAGACATCTGACAGGACACCAAGCACAAGAATTTGGGTCATGTCTAGTTAAACTTGGCAAATTGATCGGCTGTCCTGGATATTTAAGTGACTGATTCTTTGCCAGGAAACAAAGACGTGGAAGTAATCTTAAACCTTCACCCGTGACGACAAAACGGTCTTGTTCGGCAGAAAGCGCATGAATCTCGCTTCTCCTTCTCGCCGACGCTGCTGCAACCAAGAAAACTGATTTAATAGTTAACAGTTTAATGTCAATAGATCTAATCGGTTCAAAGGGAGCATGCCCTAAAACCTGTAGAACAAGAGATAGATTCCATGATGGGATAGGAATTGGCTGTCTGGGTCGCAGATTGCTCATTCCTTTGATAACTTCATTCAAGGTGTCATTCTCCACTCCCTCAATGGTGAGACTAGGAATGCCCGAAGCTAATGCAGACTTATATGCTGCTAGGGTAGAAGGTACAAGTTTGTCAACTTCGTATAAATGACAGATAAAATCTGCTACGTGTTGAACAGATGCAGAAAAGGGATCAATATCTCCTCTCTCACACCACTGTGCAAATTTGTTGATTCTATAATTATATGTCTTTGTGGTTGAAACTCTTCTGGCTGAAGCAACAAACTTCGCTGCTTGCTCAGAAAAGCCACCCTCAATTGCACGCTGCTTGACAACATCCATGCAGTCAATTTGAACATTTCTGGTCTGTCGTGAAGGTACAGACCCTTGTTCTGAGAGATTACATCTCTTGTGTCTGGAAGAGGGATTGGACTGCAGACCAGAAGGTCCAGCAGATCCGTAAACCATGATCGGCCTGGCCAATAAGGAGCGATCAGTAGTACTTGGCACATCCCCTCTCTTATCTTTGCCAGAACTTTCGGGATGAGAATTGTTGGAGGATACGCATACGCGTACATTCCCTTCCAACTTATCGCCAGTGCGTCTACTGCTAGAGCTAACGGGTCCGGGATCGGTGACACGTAAGTGACCATCTTTGCGTTTTGATTCATCGCATATAGGTCTACATTTGGCTTGCCCCATTGTTTGAATAGAACCTCCGCTACCACTTGGTTGAGCTGCCATTCCGTCGGACGACAAACCGTCCTTCGACTGAGAGCATCCGCTAAGATGTTCAATCTTCCTGGAATGTGTGCTGCCCGAAGAATAATATTCCTCTCTTGGCACCACAGCAGAAGGTTCCAAACCATCATACACAACTCCGGTGATCTCGTCCCGCCTTGGCGGTTTAAATAAGACACCACTGTTGAGTTGTCTGTCCTTACTAGGACAATCTTGTCTTGAATTAGACTCTCGAACTTCTGCAGTGCAAATACCACCGCTAATAGCTCGAGCACATTGATATGTTTCTGCGCATTGGTCCGATCCCATTCCCCTGACACTGACTGATTGTCCAATACCGCTCCCCAACCTGTCAATGATGCATCCGTGAATATGGACATCTGAGGTTGAGGAGGTTGTAGAGGAATGCCTCGCAGGAGATTCTGTTCCGATAACCACCACTGAAGGTGGAATATCAATGGTTCTTTTACTGGAATTCTCAGAGATAACGGATCCGTTCTGTGACCAGAACGACATCAAATACATCTGAATCGGCCTGCGCCTGAGTGCCGCATATGGTACCACCTTCTCCAGAGATACTAGCAAACCCAGTATTCTGAGAAATTGGCGTGCCGTCAGATAGGCTCCTAGAGAAACCGACTCCAAAACTGCAATCAGGCTTTTGACTCTGCTCTCCGCCGGAAAAGCTACGCCGTCCCTGAGATTGAAAAAAAATTCCCAGATAAACAAACTCCTGGGATGGAGTCAGTTCTGATTTCTCTAGATTCACAATCCATCCTAGCTTCTTTAACAAGTCTAGGACTACTATTAGATTGCTGCGCAGAGTGACTGGATTCCCCGCCTTTAGCAGCCAGTCGTCTATGTAAGTGTGAACAGCTATGTTTCTCCTGCGAAGTAAAGAAGTCATGGCGAGAACCACCTTGGTGAAGACCCTCGGAGCCGTGGTCAGGCCGAAGGGAAGAGCATTGAATTCCCAAACATTGTCTTGGAATGCAAATCGCAGGTACTTCTGAAAAGGAATTGACATTGGAATATGAAAATAAGCATCCTTCAGATCTATCGATACCGCCCACATGCCTTTCCTCAGCCCTGTCATTACCGCTGCTACCGTCTCCATCTGAAATCTGGGAGAATGAATAAATTTGTTCAACGGTTTGAGATTGAGAATTGGTCATCACCCTCCGGTACGCTTCGGAACTAGGAACATGATCGAATAGAAGCCCAGCGATGACTGATCGGTGACTAGGTGAATCGCATTCTTCTGACGAAGCGATTCTATCTCTGACTGAATGGCGACTAGACGGTCTAATTCCCTTGGAATAGGAGTCCATATTGGAGTCGAGGTTAACGGAACTAACGATTGATGGATGAGCCAGTCCGGATCGTATCCGTTTCTTATCCACTGACAGACTAAACAGTCGCGCACGACCTGTTCCCATTGGTTTAGGAATAGCTGAAGTCTGCCTCCGACGGAAGGAATCTGCACACAGTTGTCGGTCGAGATTAGCCGACAAGACGCTAAATCGCTTGGGTGAAGATTCTCGACTCCATTTGTTTCCAAAGCCGCCGGTATTGGTTCCGCCGGAAACCCGTCAGGAACGAGCCCCACGGCCGCCCCGCGGCTTCTTGTGGTATGACGGTCCGGAACCGCCGCCACGGCTATCCTTACGGTAGCCGCCTCGGCCCGAACCGCCACCCTTCCTGTCGTCCTCATACGGTCTCTTACTAGAGGGCTTGTATGCGGACGAACGGCCAGGCCCTTGCGCTCCGGATGGCCTATGGGCATCACGGGCAGAAGGACGGAAGGGCGATCTAGGACGCTGTCTCTGCTGCTCCTGCCTATGCTGACGGTAGGACTGTTGCGGCTGAGTCCTCTTGGTCGACTTCCACGACTTGCCGACCACTTCTTGCTCCGCCACCATTGACGCAACCTTAGAGAGCGCTTGTCGTGCCGAGCCGCCGAACAAACCTGGACCTATGAAAGGCGCAGAAGATAACGCAGCCCTCATCTCTGGTCCTGGTTCCACACAATCGAGAACCATTCTCCGTCGCTCTCCCAAAGTTCTCGTGATTACCCTGGCCAGGCAATCCTGAGACAGGCGCATGGTGTCCCGAACAACTCCGGGAGCAGCCTCTGGCACCTGTCCGCCTTCCGCCGTGCAGTCCAACATACCCTGCAAGACGGTACACCCGTGCGACAGCGCAGCCATGGCTGCCCTAGCCGCATCCTCAATGAGCGTGAGCTCATTGAACGGGTCTTTGTTGGTCTGAGAAACCACAGGACGTGACCGCCCCTTGGCCTTCCCAGCCAACGGCCTATTCAGCGCCTCACGTTCCGCAACGGAAAGCCGTGGAACCCTGGCGTACTGATGATAAGCCTGCTCCGGAAAGCGGACCCTACTCCTTATCCCCTTCGGGGCCTTGGGCAACGCATAGTCTGGCTGAACCAGACGGTATGCCGCAACTTCCAACATGTCAGAAGTTTGCGTGTCCAGGGGAAGTGTAGGCATGGCAGAAGAGCCACTGGACAGAGCGCTAGCCGCACGCTCTGACATCCGTTCCATCGCCGGATCGCGCTGAGATCCTAGATCAGATGCCAACCCGAGACGATTGGTCATCCATCCAAGAACCTGCACCCATTCAGCTTCGGTGCAGAAAGCGGAATCGTCCATCAAAGAACTCCCGTTTTCATCCTCCCTCTCTCCCTTAGATGAGAGGGCCACCGACGATCCTTGCTGAACGCTACGATATACGCCTCTGCCAGGACAGAGCGCATCCATAGCGCGACTACCAGCGGCACCAGTATCCAACGAATCGCCAGATACGGATTCGCCGCAGTCCATCGGCTCCAACACGGGATCCAGGACTCCGACGGCCTCAATTACGGCTGGCACTGTCACTCCGATAGGAGCCGCAACTAACGCCGCCGGGATAGCCGCAGGAACCGCAAACCACGGCTCCGCCGGCATATCCGGTTGCACAAATCGGGGATGAAAAATGCCCGATGGAACGTCGACATCACCATCCGCCTGGCAAACCCGTACAAATCCCGAGGGCGACCCCTGGGACGTACTAGGCATCGCCGTCATTGAAAGATCCGGCATGCCGGAATCTTCCCTCAGCAGCAAATCTTCCTCCTCTATCGTCGGCTCTTGAGCCAAGGACAGAGAAGGGCCAGGTGCATGCCCCTCAGCAGAGCTAGCCGGACCACCTAATGGTTGTCCTGCACCAACTTGCTTCAACGGGACCGTGGACTGCAACGAGTCAAACATGGCCTTGAACTGGGCCGCCCATACGCCCAGTGCTGAATCCATCCTCTCATTCAGCCGACCTTCCAGTCCCAGCAAGGAAACCTGCTGCAGCTTCACTGCCTTGTCCTTCTCGATACGCTCCAGCCTCGCCCGTCGATCCTTGTCAAACTCAGCCACCAATTCCGACGACCACTTGACGCACACGTCACAAGGGCTCCCGACCTTACACTTAGCGCACGCCACACAATGATGACCCAGGTACTTCCGCTTCATGAACCTGTTGCACTTCCGACACAACGAGTCCGAGTTCTTCGGTTTCTGCGAACACAGAGAAGAATTAAAACGCTGCACATGACACGCAATGACGAGCAATACGCACAATAGACTTGCTAGTTAAGATTTCTTAAACACATTAACTTTCTCTCAATTTAATGATAACAAGTCTTAGGCAGGAAATATTTGAAACTTTTTTGAGTGAAATTTTTTTAAAAAACACAACTTAGCCTTTAACTAACGTTAAATAACCAAGAATAAATCGCCGATCACTACAAACACCCTCGACAACTAAGCGAGAGCTAAAATCGGCGACAACAGAGTGCCTGGATACACCAAGCCAAGAACGACATAAATCATGGGCGCCGCCATCTTGGCCAAGGACGCATCCATCTTAGAGGAACCGAGTCGCAAGAGAAAATTAACCGAGTACCCGAATTAAAACTAAAAGTCAACGGGTACAGAAGCGACTCCAACAATGGCTAACATTATAAAAAATGTGCCAATTTAAGGAAATTTCAAACAGTCATTATGGCACGAATGTATAAATTCTAGATTGATACAACCTGCCCCTGTGATGATTTCCCAAGTTCCTCCATGAATCCAGCGATGTAATCGACTAACACAACTGATTAACTGCTTAAATTGCAAAATTTGAGCACTCTAAAAAACACGACTTTGAAAAAGCGCAAAATAGACGAATCTGACTGTGATTGGGAATTGACTCGGTACCTGCGGCTATGGTATTCCCGGACACAGTATGGGCAGGACCAGGAGAGTGCGGAGTTTTAATTGTTTATTTTGAGCTAGACTAGATAATAGACATTATCATAATAGTACATCTGGTAAGTATTATTCGAAGTAGAATCTGTTTTTCCCCAGCCTGAGTGTTAAATGGTTAATGATCATTGCTTACATTCAATTCACTCTCAATGAGTAACAGTGTCTAAGTGGGTGTGACTTGGATAACTACAGCGGATACACATATTTATACCCACCTTGTAACCAATCTCTTGTTTCCATGACATCAGTCTGCGGATCACCAAGCAGTGTGTGATTAGGTAGCGTCATAAATGCCATTGCCATAGCAAATAAAACAGCTTGTCTGACAGAACTGATTTTAAAATAAAGAAAAAATAATAAATAAAACTTTGAATCTAAGTCTATTTTCAATAAATTCCTGTATACGTTTAATATTAATACTAGAGTGCGGGGAGTTGTTGGAATTTTGTAGTGGTATTGGCAGAGGAGAGTAGCCTCATCTGGGGACAGAGATAGGAAATATAAAACTATAGCCTAATCCATGAAGGTTAAACAACCAGAACACAATTTGGCATACAGAGATTATTAGAAATGAACATATGCAGACAAAGAAACAAATCTTTGACAAAGGTTATCACTGGAACTCCATTTTCAAATTCTCTAACATATTCTCTCTTGGTATTCAAATAAACATTTACCAACACCAGTGCCGAGATTGTTATGGTCAGCTTGACCATTAAATGCTGAAAAACAACCTTGCCATAAAGACAACTTCTACATACAGACTTTATTGAATCTGAAACACACAATGGACGTTTCCAGTTTTAGCTATGCCCCGCCCATCCCTAGTTAAGCTGCACCCACGCTTCGCCTGTGTTGGGATCAATCGATCCCTGAACTCCCTGACTATTACTTTCCAGAAAACTATACAGGTAAGCTGTTGAATATTTTGAAATTAATTTGACAGGGTGCTGCTGTTGCTGCCTATTAGTTTCAAAATATTCAACAGCATGTTTTATTAAATAGCAAAGACATACAATTCACACAATCTGTCGGACTCTTATGGATCTAAGATGGACTAAATCGAGTCATTCATGCTGTAAGTGATTAGACATCCTACATGTCACATAATGGAGCTTTTCATTTTTAGCTATGCCCCGCCCATCACTAGCTAAGCTCCACCCACACCTCGCCCTTGATCGATCCCCAAATGCCCTAGCTATCCCTTTCCTCAAAACTATACAAGGAAGCTGTTGAATATTTTGTAACTAATTTGACTGGGTGCTGTTGCTGCCTATGGCAGCAACAGTGCCCAGTCAAATTAGTTTCAAAATATTCAACAGAATATTTATTAAATAGTAAAAGCAAACAATTTGTACAACGCATAGACCGTCTTCAAATATGCGTTCGTGACATACTTATCGACGTCATTCATTATGATGTCATTGTATATATCACGCAGTTCATTATGATGTCATATGATGGGTGGGTACTCTGAAAAGGTGAATTGACTATGAGATCATATGATGGATGGATAAACTGGAACTGTCCATTACAGGTAAACAGCACATCTGACTCTCCATTGAAAGATAACCTGTCTATAAAGATTAGCTTGTTCTACTTCTCAGGCTGGTCTCACATGACATAAAACAGGAAACAGGAACAGGAAAGCTACTCCCTAGGAGAACTGCTAAGGGAAGCTTATTAGGCATTACATACCTGATACTGTGGTATCTAAGCACCCAGAGAAACTCTAGAAGAGAGGCACACATTTGTCTGGCTACCTGTATAAAAACAGTAACCATGCATTCACTTCCAGCATATTATCTGCTCTGTAAAGATGTAATAAAAGACTAATTTGGGTCATATTTCTACAATTCCAGGGGCCAGTTTCACAAAGGGTACTTAAGTACATTAGGGTACTTAAGTATGGCATAAATATCAAATGAAGTATTCTGATTGGTCTGTTTTCTACTTTATGACACGGCGTAACTTATGCACCTTTGTGAAATCGGCACCAGGTATTTTAGAACATGATTCAGTTTATACCAGATTTACAACTTTTTTTATTTTGGGGGGGGGGGGTTGGGGTGTGTGTGTGTGTGAGTGCAGGGGAGGTAATGAATGGATATCACCGAAATCCAATCACAACTGTGTTTTTCTTACATTGCTTTCATGTGGTATCTACATGGATATAACCGTGTGGATGAAACATTACAGTTACAAACAATCATATATTCATTCATTGTCAACATTGTAGCATTTTATCAACTCTTGTATGAGAAAAACATTTGTTTACGAATTTTGAGACATATTTTTTCGTGTCCATGCATGTGGGTTTTTGTTAGAAAACTTGTTGATCAGTAAACACACAACTGCCCATATGAGTGCATCTAGCCTATACATAATATATCATTATAAACATAGAACATGGGGAATAGTATAAAATGGATATTTTACTCATTATTTTCAATGAGAAGTTTCACGGGACTAGGACACGCCTGACACATGCATGCATCAGTTTGAATGTCCATGGGCTATTTCTCCCAATCATTGGGGGAATGGTTTTATACTAAGACTGGAGCTGTTGATCCAGAATGGCACCTGTTGGCAACTAGATTCAAGCTGGTGGATGCTTCCAAAACAGTACCTTGGACTCATCTAACTACCAGTTGATAATATTACTTTTTTAACACTTTCACACACACAATGACAAAATAGGACAAATCTCTTAAAATGCATAAAGTATTCTGTTGGCAATTTTGAAATTAATTAGTCTGGTAGCTGTTGGTGCCTATCAGTCAAATTATTTTCAAAATAATTAACAGATTACAGCTT
This sequence comes from Chaetoderma sp. LZ-2023a, assembly GCA_034401795.1. Classification (NCBI taxonomy): domain Eukaryota; kingdom Metazoa; phylum Mollusca; class Caudofoveata; order Chaetodermatida; family Chaetodermatidae; genus Chaetoderma; species Chaetoderma sp. LZ-2023a. The sequence goes on from CM067372.1 coordinate 118,906,054, forward strand.
GAAATTCAGATACATGGATTTCATCGAATAAAGTGCTCACAACTAAGATTAATCAAAGCACTAGAAAATGAACAATCTCAATAACTGTCAGATAAAATTGTACTAGTCTTAAACTATATCAGTCCACAGCTTATGAGCATCAAGAGTTTATTAAATATTTATTAAATAGCAGACATACAATTCGTACAGACGGACTAAGAGATTGCAGGCCCACAATGTCACATTGTAAATATTTTTGCAGATACTTCAGATTTTCGGGATCAGGACCACTGTTGTGGCATCGTAGTGTAATACTTTCTTGGGTTAAAATTTCAGCCAACTCGGACTGGTATTTTCCGAGATACCCATAGATGCGGAATTTGATTTGATCGAGATCCATGTTTTTGAGATACAGTACCGGACACGCAGACATAACCGATGGAATTTCCCTCTTCCACTTATGGGACGAGGACAATTAACTCTTTAATGGTCATACTGGCCAGAACTGGCCTCTGTTATGGTCTTGTGAAATGTCCATTTCTAGAGAAATAGAATAACATTTTTGAAAACTTACCACTGGAATGACTGGCTCGATAACTGAGCCAGTCATTCCAGTGATAAATTTTCAAAAATTGTATTCCATTGGCTTGTAAATGGACATTCAAAATGCAGATATTAACATTTTTCTTGACCTAATTTGACCATTAGGAATAAACATATTTGATGACACTGAGTATTTTCATCAAGTGTTGTGATAGACATAGAAACTGACAGTAACTAAGCTTAGCCGTGTATTAAACGAAATCTAGGATTTCTTTTTTCACGAGAGAGTTGATACTTACCTCCCTAATACTTTTGATATTGCTAAATATTGGCTTTCACTCAATAAACACTCAGATTTAAAACAGTTAGGTGCCCCTACTGGGCAGGGAGTCAGAGCGTAGTCTGGCGGATGCCAGCCCCACCACCGCGCATGCGCAGACTAGCACTTCCTCTGACTAGATTATTGGCTGACACACATGCAACTATTAAGAGCCTGAAGACCGAGCCTCTGTGGGGTGGAGAGGCCGGGTCCGTATCTAGGGAGGTAAGTATCAACTCTCTCGTGAAAAAAGAAATCCTAGATTTTGTTTATTTCACTTCAAGAGTATACTTACCTCCCTAATACTTTTGATATTGCCAGAATTCGAAAGTGAATCTGGCGGGAGGGAGGCGAGGTCAAAAGACCAGCTCATCCCTATACGCTTTTCTGCGTTTAAGGCACTTAAACTTCTGAAACTGTAAGAAAAAACAGTCAGGATTTGACTAACCATCGGATAACACCACCGATGTATGAGAGATGACCGAATGTCATATGCGCTCCCCCCCCTCCTTCCTGGGAGGAAGAGTCGACTGACCTCAATGTCCTATACGCTCTCTACGTACAAGTGCCATGTACTACAGGACAGAGACGAAAAAGCTCCATTTTCGTAACTCTCAACAATGAACCACACAAATACACAAACCATCACCATATTAATAACGGGTAATCGTGACAATACAATCAACAACGGACAACACATGAACAAGACTGACCTTGTTGAAAATGGCTGCTGACATCATCTTCCCATCGGTAAAGACTGATGCAGGCCCAAAAAAGTGGGTGTTTCCATAAATTAATTGTGAAATATATAAGTAATGAGGAAAAACCTCCTCAAAAAATATAAACCGATTTATTTTTTCAAAACCGACAAGGCGAGAGGATTAGAGGTGTCACGGAGATAATGGTCTGTAAAACTTGACTCACAGTGCCACTGAGCCACCGACATAATATCATCCACAGGGACCCCATTAAATAGGGCCGTGGATGTCACTACGCCGCGGACACTGTGAGCCTTGGCCACGTCAACCTGCTTCCCGGTGGCGGATTTATGGCAAAACTGAATGCATTCCACAATCCACCTGGAAATGGTGTCCTTAGAAGCCCTCCCATGGGGTTCAATATATGACAACCATAACGCTGACTGGTCAGTGCGCCATGCCGCCGTACGTTGTTTGTACCGGCGCAGCGCCCGGACGGGACACCATGCTTTAGAATTAGGATCATATCTAGTTAAAGCAGGCAAAATAATAGGTTGACCTGGATATTTCAACGACTGATTTTTAGCCAAGAAATTAATCCTAGGTAGCAGCTTAAGGCCTTCCCCTGAAACCACAAAACGGTCATCCTCGGCTGATAAGGCATGAATTTCACTCCTACGCCTAGCCGAGGCCGCAGCAATTAAAAACACAGTCTTCAGTGTTAATAGTTTCATAGAAATGGAACTAAGTGGTTCAAAAGGCTTATCACCTAGTACTTGAAGCACTAGCGATAAACTCCAAGACGGAATCACAGGTGGATTCCTTGGTCTTAGATTGCCCATGCCTTTAATTAATACATTCAATGTATTTACTTCATCACTTCCCCTCTTAGCCAAGCAAGGAATAACAGACATTAATGCTGACTTATAACCAGCAATAGAGTTAGGCTTGAGGCTATAGGCATCATAGAGGTGACAGAGGAAATCAGCTACTACTTGAATAGATGAATCCATTGGATCAATACATCTTTTTGAGCACCATTCTGCAAATCTGTTGATTTTATAATTATATGCTCTGGAGGTTGACCCCCTCCTGGCTTTGGCCATAAACATGGCTGCTTGCTCAGAAAAGCCCTCCTTAATTCTAGATTCCTTGACAACATCCACGCAGTCAATCTGAACATTGACGGATTGTTGTGAAGGGCCTTGCCCTGGAAGATAATATCGTCCATCAGAGGCAGAGGAACCGGATTGCAGACCAGAAGGTCCAGCAGATCCGTATACCATGATCGGCTTGGCCAATCCGGGGCGATCAGAAGCACTTGGCATTCCTCTTGTCTGATTTTCTGAAGAATTTTTGGAATCAGGATTGCTGGAGGGAATGCGTATGCATACATTCTCCCCCAGCTGATAGCTAACGCATCTGTTGCGAAAGCGCTTGGATCCGGAATCGGAGAGACGTACGTCGTCATCTTCGCATTCTTCTTCGTTGCGAACAAATCGATGTTGGGTTTCCCCCAATGGTCGAACAGACGATCCGCCACACATTGATTTAGTTGCCATTCCGTGGGTAAAACACTCATCCTTCGGCTCAATGAGTCTGCTAGCAGGTTTAACCTTCCCGGAATATGAACTGCTTTCAAGGTAATCTGGTGATCCAGACACCAACAAAGCAGTTTCCATGTCATCATACAGAGACTGGGCGACTTCGTTCCGCCCTGGCGGTTTATGTAAGTCACAACTGTTGAGTTGTCTGAACGAATAAGAACAATCTTGCCCTGAACTTTCTGTAAGAAATGTTCCAGGCCCAGGACTACTGCTCTTAGCTCCAGTAGATTTATATGTTCCTGTGACTGTTCCAGATTCCAAAGCCCTGATATCGTGGATTCTTCCAGGCAAGCTCCCCAGCCCTCCATCGATGCATCTGTATACACAGTCACCTGAGGGTGGGGAGGGGTTAGCAAAACCCCCGGCAAGAGATTCTCTGTATTCAACCACCATTGCAGGTGGTGAATCAGAGGCGCCAACACTGACACATTCGAGTCCAGCGAACCTGTACTCTGGGTCTATTGTGTCATGAGAAACAACTGGATCGGCCGCCTGCGTAAGGCGGCCTGAGGAATGACTGGTTCCAACGAAACCATCAACCCCAGCATTCTCAAGTAAACCCGTGCCAGGACATGACGACTGTCGCACACTGACTGAATCAACGAGATGAGTATTTGAACTCTCTCCTGAGTAGGATAAACATATCCTGTCTCTAGATCGAAGAACATCCCCAGGTAAACAAACTTCTGGGATGGAGTCAGCTCTGATTTTGGGAAATTGATCATCCAGCCCAAGTCTGTGAGAATTTTCAAAACAATCTCCAGATTGGCGGACAAACTTTCCCGGGTGTGCGCTTTCAACAGCCAGTCGTCTATGTACGTGTGGACTGCTATGCTTCTCCTGCGGAGGTATGCTGTGATCGCAAGAACCACACGGGTGAAAACCCGAGGAGCCGTGGAAATTCCGAAGGGCAACACCCTGAATTCCCACTGTCTGCCCTGGAATGCAAATCTCAGGAAGCGACAGAAACTCCCGTGGATGGGGATGTGGAAATAAGCGTCCTTCAAATCTATCGACGCCGTCCACATCCCCCTCTCCAACCCCGCCAACACCGAGCGCACCGTTTCCATCTTGAAACTGGGCGTCTCGATGAACTTGTTCAATGGCTTGAGGTTGAGAATCGGTCTCCACCCACCGGTGCGTTTTGTTACTAAGAACAGGGTTGAATAGAAGCCCGGACACCTTTGTGCCGGCTGAATAGCTCCCTTTTGTATGAGGGAATTTATCTCCTCCTCGATACACAACCTTTGCTCTGGATCTCTCGGAATGGGAGTCCAGACTGGCACCAGAGACAGTCGCGACGGCGGGCCTGTCACCCACTCTGGATGATACCCGACGGAAAGCCATCGCAAGACTAAACGGTCCTGAGTCAACCGTTCCCACTCTTGCATGTGGCCGGCTAGCCGGCCTCCCACCGGCCCACCTAGGGACCGCGGTGGACACGAGGCATGCAAGAGCGGCACTGTCTCCGCCGCCATACACACCGGAGTGGTTCTTACCGCGGTAAGCGTCCTGTCAGGACCGATAACCACGCCCAGATCCTCGCGCGCCCCGCCCCGCCCCGCGCGCACCTCGGTGCGCGGGCGGCTGCCTGGCTGACGGCGGCTGAGGAACCTGCGCCCCCCTCGCTGCTGGCCGAATCGCACGCGGCCGAGGCCGACGCTGCGACGGTGGCTGGCCACTGACCTGGCCAGCACCACCTCGAGCCTGCAGGGGACGATACGCCGGGGCCGCGGCGCGAGCGTTAGCACGACGCAGCACATCAAACTGCTCGCGCAGCGCCCTCTGGTTATTCACCAGGGTGACCGTCTCCTGGAGGTGGCGACATCCCTCACCTCCAAAAAGACCAGGGCCCGTCATAGGCGTACGCAGTAGCCTATTGTACAGGTCCTGAGACGGGCACAGATTGTCCAGGGCAAACGTGCGTCTTGCCCTGACACTCCTGGTCACCGCCCGAGTCACACAGTCCAGCGCCAGGTTAATACCATCCTGGATGGTTCGCTGGACAGCGACCGGACTTGGCTGGCGCGATGCGGATGCCGTTACTACCCCCTGTAACAGCTGGGAGACGTGGGACAGAGCGGCAATCGAAGCCCTCCCACTCTCCTCCGCATCACGCAACGCGGTATTCGCCGAACGCAACGCGTTCGCGCACAAGACACCCGCGTCAAAACGGGTGCCTGGCCGCGCATCCTCACCCAAAGCCGCGCGGTCATCCACGCTGGGCTTGGGTACCACACCGTACCGCTGGTAATCCAGGGGCACGATGCGACAACGCCTGGCCACCTCGCGAGGGGCCTTCGCGAGACGTCCACTCGACTTAATGGACGACTCCGCCGCCTTGAACATGTCAACGACATGCTCCGCCAGCGGCAGAGAAGGCATAGCGTTAGCAGTCGGTTTCCCAGCTAACCACGGCGTGTGAACACGCTGGCTAGCCGACTGCTCCACGGGCAGATCAGGCCTAACGCTCACCAACCACTGGCAAGCGTCATACCAATCCTTCTCCGTGGCTAACTGCGAGCGCTCTACAAGACGGGGTCCTTCGTCTTCCTCCTGAGCGCAAGCAGTAGAGCTTGACGGCGGGTATGCTGATACACCTGGCAAGCCAGGGAAAACACGCGGGCCTGACAGCACCGGCATGAGAATATCACTGGTTTGACCAGGAGCAGGCACCATGGCAGAGCGCGGGGTATATATAGTCTCACCACGGGCCCGGCCAGCACCAGCAACACCCTCGGCAAGCCGAGGTATGCGGTACCGCTGGCCATCAGCAGCGCCCTGGGCCACCACCTGAGCCGCGGACTTTACTCCAGGGTGAGTAAAACCGTGGAATAAGGCGCCTGTATTCCCCGCAAGGGGTGCACAAACGTCTTCATCCATGTCCACGTCGTCAGACGGCGACCCTAGCAGGTAATCCTCATTACCCTGGTCAGAAAGATTAGACCCCGGGTCAGCAAAGAGAGCTAACCCGGGCTGACCAGGAACGGTGCCATAGGAGGTACTGGCCACCGCGGCGTGCGGATACCCCTGGACTGATAAGCAGCCCGCGGGTTCCAGCGACAACCGTCCACGGTCCCCTATCGGCGCGGCAATAAGCCTGCTGCCAGGGCCGTGGAACGCCCCCTCTAATGGGGCCACCTCTGGATCGTCGAACAACGGAAGCGGACTAAGGAAAATCGATCCAGAGGCGGGGATTACCTGCTCCGAAGCCGATGACGAGGACAGTAAAGGATTTGGTCCAGGAAGCATGCCACGAAGCAACCCTGGAACCAAATCCTTTATTGTCCTCTTCATCTCTCCCAACATCTCGGTCCGGAAGGCCTCCATATCCACCGCGGACGAGACCTTCCCCTTACCCTTCCTACTTACAACCTCTCGTTTCCGCTTCTTCTTCTTCTCCTCCTCTACCACCTTGTCCGTCGCCTGTAAGCAGCACAAGAATTCGGACATTAACTCGCCCCCCCAGTGCTTACATATGTCACAATTAACAAATGGACCACAAGGGCTACATTGACAGCACAGATGCGGCCAGAACTTATCCAGAAGAAAACGACCACAGGACGCGCAACCCGGTCCCTGAAACAGGGCAAAGGACAAGGAGTATGAGCAACTAGTTAAGCTTAGAAACTCAATCCAACTCAAAGAGAAGGAAAAACGATCATAAAGATCAATATACATCAGAAAACAGCATAGCGCTTGAATTGCTGATAAACACATAGCCAGGCTGATTATGACGTCATTAATCCCGTGACAGGAAAAATTCGATCCCAACAAAACATCCAAGTGCAAGGACGAATTGTATGCTGAATGGATAAGTTGACTACACAACCATCAGATACATATAGATAACTCTTTTCTGGCAAAAATGTTAATTATCTCCCTTTGTTTGTTTACAATAATTAACATCACCACATTATCAATAACTAGATACCTGACACTTTGTATAGACAAACCATCCAACGTGACGAACCGGAGAACTCCACCATCTGCACCCTCTTAACTCTCTCCACCTCATGGGGAAGGAATTGGATCAAGAGGGCAAAGTGAGAAGACCTTTATAATAGGCCTCCAACTCACTGGACATATTTTTCATTTGGTTAGATAACCTAACAGTGTTAGTAGGAAATGGAACCATGGTGGAGAGAAAACTAACTCTCTGCAACTGTGATGTCACCACCTAGCGTCATACAGACCTGTGGACATAAACAGAAAGAGAAATTAGTCCTAGGTAGCACCGAGTTGACCTAAACCAACTAACTAAGGCGCTTATCACGGTAAACGCGAGTCCCGGAAACACAATACACCGGGAAGAAAACTCGCTAATTTTACTAGAAGTCACCTGATTTAAAGGTCCTAAGTCCTCCTTTGGCGAATTGATACTTCCCGCCATCCAAAAAAGTGACTATCACACCAAACAACACCACTTAAACTAGTTTAAGATAAAGAAAAGCTTCAGCACAAAAAGACATGTGTGAACTCTCTGCCAATAATCTAGCAAAGAGGAAGTGCTAGTCTGCGCATGCGCGGTGGTGGGGCTGGCATCCGCCAGACTACGCTCTGACTCCCTGCCCAGTAGGGGCACCTAACTGTTTTAAATCTGAGTGTTTATTGAGTGAAAGCCAATATTTAGCAATATCAAAAGTATTAGGGAGGTAAGTATACTCTTGAAGTGAAAATGCCTAACCACCAACCACAATAGTCGAGATCCATCCATCCATCTATACGAGTCATATGTCCAGCCATTCATTCACAAAATCATCTCCCAAATCACTGCACAATAACTTCTACCCACATATCCCACTTGATGAGTTATGAGTAATACTTACAGGTGCATTAACAGCAGAATGCGTGATAACACCCAGAGAGTATACAAGTTTAGTCAGTACCAGGCTGTCTGATCCAAGCATATCAAAGGTTGCCTCTTTTCTGCAGCAGAATATATAAATAGATCAATGACATAAATAGTCAAAAACACTCCATAATAAATTCTCATGGTGCCGCAATCAATGGCCTAAGCTTATACATGTTAACCTTTTAATGGTCAAGATTTGTCAAGTAAATCAACAGCTTCCTTCTTGAATGATCATTTGCATGCCAAGAGCAGAGAAAACATTTTTTTAAATTTTACCATTGGAGCGACTAGCTCGGTTATCAAGTCAGTCAATGGCAAAATTAAACAAGAGTCTCAAGGGCCCTAACGCTGTCCTGGACCATTAGCATTTGAATCATTAGCATTTGGACAGCTTCCTGCCAGTGGTTCTTAAGAAGTTGTTTACATAAAGAGTTGACAATAACAGACGGTCGCCACGGCATAAGCTCACTTGGCCTTCAAGGTCAGGTGAGCTAACAATTGTAGGAAAATTTTGTGCGTGGCTTTATTTCTCCAGAAATACAATAACATAACAAATATGGGAATTTGTGTATAAAAATTAGTATGCATTAGTAGTATACTAAGCTCTTTACATTGCCATAAAAACATTGAAAATTCCAAAATGTATTTTAGCTTGCAGCCAATGTCTCTAACTTTGTGACCGCAAAAACAGCATCATGTTTCCTTCATCTGTTGGCCAAGGCAGGTGACATACCAGGAATCAAAACCGATTTACTATTGAGATTTATTAGTAGCTACCTTCTTAAGACTGACGAAAAGAATACGATTTTTCGTAGGTCAATGATTCAACTAATAATTAAGTTTCATTAATATACTCAAAGTAGCAGTTGAGTTACTGAGACAAAGCCAAAATGTGCATGGATGCAGAATGGACGTACAGATTGTATGAATGGGAACAAAAGCATAATACCCTAGCTTTCATAGGGATAAATAAGCAATCACGTTATTCATGGTAACTGATGAATCAGCACTAAAAGCATCAGTATCCAAGAAGCTTTCTGATGCGAAATCTCTGAATGGCATTCAAGCTACTACCGCTGTGCATTATCCACGCCTAATTAAATAATTTCTCATATTAAGTATAGAAATATAGAAACCGCTTCTGTAGTTGTTTTGAAATGCTCATTTGCAGGCCACAAGAACAGTATATCTGAAAATGTACAAATGGAATGACTGGCTCGGTTATCGAGCCAGTCATTCTCATTGTAAATTTCCCAAAAATACATTTATCTTGATCTGCAGCTGAGCATACCAAAAAAACAGATTGTTAATGTACTCACTGACCTGTCAAAGCTTTGCAAGAGAGGGAAAAAGAAGCACCCCGCATGAGGAGCAAATCTATTTGCTACTGGCTCTGGTTCTGGTTGACTCCGACCTTTGCCAAATCTACGAGTCTTTTTCGCAATTCTTTGCTGTACAATATCCTGCCATGTCTCAGGTTCTGCACTGTGGTCCAATTCTTGTTTCTTAGGAGTTGCTGATGCTACAACACTTGGCCTGTTTTTGTCGTGTGGTCTGGATAATTCCTGTGCAGCTGCAGTTAAAACCTATTAGAGGAAATTGATATCATAGAATTTAACATGAAGAGATCTGAATATACTGGGTCATGTTCTGCATGCAGTGCAAAATAAAATTTGAATATTGTAAAAAGCACTCAGAACATCTACCAACCTGGCAAGTTTCTTGCCCCTTATGTTGATGACACTTTCACTTGTTTACACTGCAACAACATCAAACCATTTACAGGTCATCTCAAGAACCAGTGCAGCCAGTTCACCAGCGAGGTACAAGAAGATGTGAAGGTTTCCTTCTTAGATATTTTGATTCATGTTAGTGATTCCAGGACACCCAAGCTTACAGTCTAAAAGAAGCCTAACAAGACACTCAGTATTTAAATTTCCACTCCAAAATTACGATCTAGAGCATAAAATGTCAGTCATCAGGACTTTGATTCACTGTGCAGATTCCTTGATCACAGAAATATCAGATCACAAAAAAGAAGACCTACACATTCCAAAATCGCTCCTTGTCAATAGCTACACTTCCTAGCTGCCAAAACCACCTGCCCTGTCTCAGAAGAAATAAACTGAGGAGAGAAAACCATGGCCTATATCCATGGCCTACCTCAAGTCATAGGCAGGCTCTTCAGACAACATCAAAACCTAAAAGATTGGAATTAGTCAGACGTAGAGGTACACTCACCACAGATGAGCACGGTGGAGTCATCTCTAAGAGCCACTGAGTCAGTGTGACTAATGCAAGGGTAAATGCTTAATAGTCAGTCAAGTTGTACGAATTGCATGTCTTTGCTATTTAATAATCATTTTGTTGAATATTTTCAAACTAATTTGACTGAGCGCTGTTTCTCAAATTAGTTTCAACAGCTTACCTGTATAGCCGGGCTTCAGAAACAGAAAATTGGTACCATATCGTAAAACGCTCATTAGTAACCCCAGCTTTTAATAGGATAAGGGCTGTAAATTCTTTAAATCCAAACCTCTGAGAAAGGGGGCGACTTCTATGAGGTACATTCCAAGAAATTTTTTTTTTAAATAATACAAAAAATAACATGAAATTAGAACACATTTTAAATTTTTTATGCTACCATCTTACGCCTTACCATCTTACGCCTATGCTTAATTTATACCTTATATCCATCATCACGGGAGTGAAATTATTAATTGGGACTGTCTAATATTGCGTATATTTTAATAAACCTTGTTTATTTCATCAAAATTAATCCAAAATTTGGCATATAAAATGGCGGCGTGAAAAAACAGACATCACGTGATGTATTAGCTTCCGCTATAGGACGAGTTTAGGTTGTTACCCAAGTAGCGTGAAGATGCTAATATTAGTACCCGTTTAGAGAATTGCACAATCCACATAAATAGGATGGGGGAAGACCTAGAGTAGCTACAAGAGGGATGACATAAACTCGTCCTATAGCCGATTAATACTTGGTAGAATGTAATGTAACCAAGTCGGCCAGGATGAAATCGCCCAAGTGAACAAAAAAAAAATCTTGCCCGGAAATATACTGCCGAATACATTTACTGATTAGGTAAGTGAATTTATTGCACAAATTGTTTTAAAAAATTCTCTCCTGTATATATTTTTTATTAATTAGCGATATTGGAATTTGTGACGTTGCAAAATCTGTTTTTATTTTGGAGGTCTCCTAGTCCAGATAAAGTTCAATGGAATGCCTCCAATCACAAAAGAGCTTTAATTTGGTCATCCAACTTAAGAAGGGATCTAACCTCATTTTATTTCTTACGTTGTCTTGGGTAATTTTATGTTAGTTTACGACAATACATGTACAATGACTTGTCAGTTAAATATAAGCCGGAAATTGCTGGCGAAATCTTTGTTATTTACAATGATTTAACAAAATACTGTCCGATCATCGAAGACAATTCTCGGTCATGTCCGGACAATATGGAAGCCCTACTGTATAGTTATCTGGAAATTGAGATTCAGAGTGCAGGGATCGATCGATTCCAACACTGGCGAAGCGTGGGTGGAGCTTAGCTAGAGATGGGCGGGGAATACTTAAAACCGGAAAAGACCATTGAGCAGGGATTCACATATAGAGCCTGTACTGTACCAGCATATATACTGCTAGCTATATACTGCTAACTATATACTGCTAGCTATATACCGCTAGGATATTAGTCACATCATCAATACATATATATATGACCACATGGTCACTTGGTCTTATTTTATATTAATTAGGTCAGAATAAACGAAATCAAGGATTTCTTTTTTCACGAGAGAGTTGATACTTACCTCCCTAATACTCTTTGATATTGCTAAATATCGGCTTTCACTCAATAAACACTCGGAATAAAAACAGTTAGGTGCCCCTACTGGGCAGGGAGTCAGAGTGTAGTCCGGCGGATGCCCGCCCCACCATCGCGCATGCGCAGACTAGCACTTCCTCTGACTAATTTATTGGCTGACACACATGCAACTATTAAGAGCCTGAACACCGAGCCTCTGTGGGGTGGAGAGGCCGGGTCCGTATTAGGGAGGTAAGTACCAACTCTGTCATGAAAAAAGAAATCCTTGATTTCGTTTATTTCACCTCAAGAGTATACTTACCTCCCTAATACTCTTTGATATTGCCAGAATTCGACAGGGACTTCGGTGGGAGGGAGGCGAGGTCAAAAGACCAGCTCTTCCCTATACGCTTTTTCGCGTTTAAGGCACTTAAACTTCTGAAACTGTGTGAAAACACAGTCAGGATTTGACAAAACATCGGCTAATACAAACCGATGGATGAGAGATGACCGATGTCATATGCACTCCCCCCACCCCCCCCCCCTTCCTGGGAGGAAGACTCGAATGACCTCAATGTCCCATACGCTCTCTACGTACCAGTGCCATGTACTATAGGACAGAGATGAAAAGGCTCCATTTTCGTACACTCTCAATGATGAACCACATAAACACACAAACCATCACCATATTAATAACAAAGGGTCACGTGACAATACAATCAACAAGGAACAACACATGAACAAGACTGACCTTGTTGAACTTGGCTGCTGACATCATCTTCCCAGTGAAGGCTGATGCAATCCCAAAAAGTGGTTGTTTCCATTAATTAATTGTGATATATATAAGCAATGAGGTAACCGCATCAAAAAAGTACACCTAGTTATTTTTTTTAAATCGACAAGGCGAGAGGATTCGAGGTGTCACGGAGATAATGGTCTGTAAAACTTGACTCACAGTGCCACTGTGCCACTGACATAATGTCATCCACAGGGACCCCATTAAATAGGGCAGTGGAAGTCACTACGCCGCGGACACTGTGAGCCTTGGCCATGTCAACCTGCTTACCGGTGACGGATTTATGACAAAACTGAATACACTCTACAATCCACCTGGAAATGGTGTCCTTAGACGCCCTGCCATGGGGTTCAATATATGACAACCATAACGCTGACTGGTCGGTCCGCCACTCCGAAGTACGTTGTTTGTACCGGAGCAGCGCCCGGATGGGACACCATGCTTTAGAATTAGGATCATATCTAGTTAAAGCTGGCAAAAAAATAGGTTGACCTGGATATTTCAAAGACTGATTCTTAGCCAAGAAATTAATCCTAGGTAGAAGCTTAAGGCCTTCCCCTGTAACCACAAAACAGTCGTCCTCGGCTGTTAAGGCATGAATTTCACTCCTACGCCTAGCCGAGGTCGCAGCAATTAAAAATACAGTTTTAAGAGTTAACAAATGGAACTAAGTGGTTCAAAAGGCTTATCACCTAGTACCTGAAGTACTAGAGATAAACTCCAAGACGGAATCACTGGGGGATTCCTTTGTCTTAGATTGCCCATGCCCTTAATTAATACATTTAATGTACTTACTTCATCACTTCCCCTATCAGCCAAGCAAGGGATAACAGTCATTAAAGCTGACTTATAACCAGCAATAGAGTTAGGCTTGAGGCTATAGGCATCATACAGGTGACAGAGGAAATCAGCCACTACCTGAATAGATAAATCCATTGGATCAATACATCTTTTTGAGCACCATCCTGCAAATCTGTTGATTTTATAATTATATGCTCTGGAGGTTGACCCCCTCCTGGCTTTGGCCATAAATATGGCCGCTTGCTCAGAAAAGCCCTCCTTAATTCTAGATTCCTTGACAACATCCACGCAGTCAATCCGAACATTGACGGATTGTTGTGAAGGGCCTTGCCCTGGAAGATAATGTCGTCCATCAGAGGCAGAGGAACCGGATTGCAGACCAGAAGGTCCAGCAGATCCGTATACCATACTCGGCTTGGCCAATCTGGGGCGATCAGAAGCACTTGGCACTCCTCCTGTCTGATTTTCTGGAGAATTTTTGGAATCAGGATTGCTGGAGGGAATGCGTATGCATACATTCCCACCCAGCTGATAGCTAACGCATCTGTTGCGAAAGCGCTTGGATCTGGAATCGGAGAAACGTACGTCGTCATCTTCGCATTCTTCTTCGTTGCGAGCAAATCGATGTTGGGCTTCCCCCAATGGTCGAACAGACGATCCGCCACACATTGATTTAGTCGCCATTCCGTGGGTAAAACACTCATCCTTCGGCTCAATGAGTCTGCTAGCAGATTTAACCTTCCCGGAATATGAACTGCTTTCAAGGTAATCCTGTGATCCAGGCACCAACAAAGCAGTCTCCATGTCATCATACAGAGAATGGGCGACTTCGTTCCGCCCTGGCGGTTTATGTAAGTCACTACTGTTGAGTTGTCTGAACGAATAAGAACAATCTTGCCCTGAACTTTCTGTAAGACATGTTCCAGGCCCAGGACTACTGCTCTTAATTCTAGTAGATTGATATGTTCCTTCGACTGTTCCAGATCCCAAAGCCCTGATATCGTGGATTCTTCCAGGCAAGCTCCCCACCCCTCCATCGAGGCATCTGTATACACAGTTACCTGAGGGTGAGGAGGGGTTAGCATAAACCCCACCTGGAGATTCTCTGTGTTCAACCACAATTGCAGGTGGTGAATTAGAGGCGCCAACACTGACACGTTCGAGTCCAGTGAACCTGTACTCTGGGTCCATTGCGTCATGAGAAATAACTGGATCGGCCGCCTGCGTAAGGCGGCCTGAGGAATGACTGGTTTCAACGAAACCATCAACCCCAGCATTCTCAAGTAAACCTGTGCCAGGACATGACGACTGTCGCACACTGACTGAATTACTGAGATGAGTCTCTGAACTCTCTCCTGAGTAGGATAAACATATCCTGTCTCTAGATCGAAGAACATCCCCAGGTAAACAAACTTCTGGGATGGAGTCAGCTCTGATTTTTGGAAATTGATCAACCAGCCTAAGTCTGTGAGAGTCTTCAAGACAATCTCCAGATTGGCCGACAAACTTCCCTGGGTGTGTGCCTTTAACAGCCAGTCATCTATGTACATGTGGACTGCTATGCTTCTCCTGCGGAGGTATGCGGTAATCGCAAGAACCACACGGGTGAAAACCTGAGGAGCCGTGGAAATTCCGAAGGGTAACACCCTGAATTCCCACTGTCTGCCCTGGAATGCAAATCTCAGGAAGCGACGGAAACTCCTCACTATGGGGATGTGGAAATAAGCATCCTTCAAATCTATTGAAGCTGTCTACATTCCCTTCTCCAACCCCGCCAACACCGAGCGCACAGTCTCCATCTTGAAACTGGGCGTCACTATGAACTTGTTCAATGGCTTGAGGTTGAGAATTGGTCTCCACCCTCTGGTGTTTTTTGTCACTAAGAACACGGTTGAATAGAAGCCCGGACACTTCTGTGCCGGCTGAATTGCCCCTTTTTGTATGAGGGAGTTTATCTCCTCCTCGATACACAACCGTTGATCTGGATCTCTCGGATTTGGAGTCCAGATTGGCACCAGAGACAGCCGCGATGGCGGGCCTGTCATCCAATCGGGATGATACCCGACTGAAAGCCATCGCAAGACTAAACGGTTATTGACCAGAGTAACCGTCTCCTGGAGGTGCCTACATCCCTCACCTCCAAAGAGACCAGGACCTGTCATAGGCGTATGCAGTAGCCTATTGTACAGGTCATGGGATGGACACAGGTTGTCCAGCGCAAACGTGCGCCTCGCCCGGACACTCCTGGTCACCGCCCGAGTCATACAGTCCAGAGCCAGGTTGATACCATCCTGGATGGCTCTCTGGACTGTGACCGGGCTCGGTTGGTGTGAGGCGGATGCTGTTACTACCCCCTGTAACAGCTGGGAGACGTGAGACAGCGCCGCAATAGAAGCTCTCCCACTCTCCTCCGCATCACGCAATGCGGCATTGGCCGAACGCAACGCGTTCGAACACAAAGCTCCCGTGTCAGAATGGGAGCCTGGCCGCGCATCCTCACCCAAAGCCGCGCGGTCATCCACGCTAGGCTTGGGTACCACACCGTACCTTTGGTAATCCACAGGCACGATGTGGCCGCGCCTTGCTACCTCGCGAGGGGCCTTCGCGCGATGCCCATTCGCCTTGATGGATGTCTCCGCCGCCGGGAACATATCCACGATATGCTCTGCTAACGGCAGAGATGGCATAGCGCTAGCAGTGGCCTTACCAGCTAACCACGGCCTGTGGTCATGCTGGCTAGCCGACTGCTCCACGGGCAGGTCTGGCCTAACACTTATCAGCCATTGACAAGCGTCAGACCAATCCTCTTCCGTGGCTAGCTGCGAGTGCTCTACTAGACGAGGGCCTTCGTCTTCCTCCTGGGCACACGCAGCAGAGCTTGACGGCGGATAAGCTGACACTCCTGGCAAGCCAGAGAAAGCATGCGGGCCAGAAAGAGCAGGCATGGTAATCTGACTGGCTTGTCCAGAAGCAGGTGCCATGGTAGAGCGCGGGGCAGATACCGCCCCACCATGGCCCCGACCAGCACCAGCAATACCCTCGGCAAGCCGAGGTATGCGGTACAGCTGGCCATCAGCACCACCCAGGACCAACTTCTGAGCCGTGAATTCTACTCCTGCGCGAGTAGAACCATGGATCATGTCGCCTGTATTCCCCGCGAGGGTTGCACAGACCTCATAATCCATGGTCACGTCCCCAGACGGCGACCCTAACAGGTAATCCTCTTCTTCCTGGCCAGAAAGATTAGACTCCGGGTCAGCAAAGAAAGCTAACCCGGACTGGCCAGGAAAGGTGCCATAGGAGGTACTGGCACCTGCGGCGTGCGGATACCCCTGGGTTGATAAGCAGCCAGCAGGTTCCAGCGACAGCCGTCCACGACCCCTCGGCGCGGCAAGCCTGCTGCCAGGGTCGTGGAATGCCCCCTCTAATGGGGCCACCTCTGAATCCTCGAAAAGTGGTAACGGCCTACGGAATGGTGATTCAGAGGTGGGGATTACCTGTCCCGAAGCAGATGATGAGGACAACAAAGGATTTGGTCCAGGAAGCATGCCACGAAGCAACTCTGGAACCAAATCCTTTATTGTCCTCTTCATCTCTCCCAACATCTCACTACGGAAGGCCTCCATGTCCACTGAGGACGAGGCCTTCCTTTTACTCTTTTCACTTACACCCTCTCTTTTCTCCTTCCTCTCCTCCTCCACCACCTTGTCCTTGGTCTGCAAGCATAAAAACTCGGCCATTAGCTCACACACCCCCACCAATGCTTACATACCTCACAATTGAGCAATGGCCCACAGGAGCTACAATGAAAACATAGGTGAGGAATGAACTTTGCTTTAAGAAACCGTCCACAGGACGAGCAACCAGGTCTCTGAAACAGGACAAAAGATGAGGACAATGAGTAATTCTGTTACGGTTAGAAACTCAAAACCAAACTAAAAGAGAGTGAAATGATCATAAGGATCACTAATCAACTGAAAACCAGCGTTGGACAAACTTTAATTGTTAATAAAGAGCAAGGCTGATTATCACATCATTAATCCCATGACAGAAATTAAATCGATCCGAAACAACATCCAGGTGTAAGGACGAATGGTATACATAACCAGAACATCTCCAGGATAGACATTCAGACTACACAACCATCAGATACACAATGATAGCAATGGCAATTATAGTTAATTTTGCTTAAATAATTAACATCACCTCATATCATTAACTAGATACCTGACACCTTGTATAGACAAACCATCCAACGTGATGAACTCGAGCACTCCACCAAGACCACGCCTCTTAACTCTCTCCACCGTAGGGGAAGGAATTGGCTCAAGAGGGCAAAGTGAGAAGACCTTCATATGAGGCCTCCGAATCACTGGACATAGAATTTTTGGTTAGATAACCTAACAGTATTAGTAGGAAATGGAACCTTGGTGGAGAGAAACAAACCCTCTGATGCTGTGATGTCCATTACATATCCTGACAGATACCTGTGGACATAAACACAGAGAGATTAGTATTATATAGCACCATGTTGAAATAAAACAACTAAACTAGGCGCTTATCACGGTAAACGTGAGTCCCGGAAACACATTACACCGGGAAAAACTCGCTAAAATATAATAGAAGTCACCTGATGGATAGGTCCTGGTCCCTCCTCCGGTGAAGTCACTCTTTCAGACATCATAAACAGGTGTTCAACTTCTTATTTAACAGCTTAAATGACTTAAAAAACAAGCGAAATAAGTAAATTTATCAAATTTCTTTTTCACGAGTGAAATGACATACTTACCTCCCTAACACTCTTGATATACTAGTATATCGGCTCTAAATTCAATAATATTCAGAATTATAAAAAGTTAGGTGCCCCTAATGGGCAGGTGGAAGTACACAGTCATGCACATGACAAACACCACCCTCTGCGCATGCGCACACCGGTACTTCCGTTACTAAATATTGGCTGACTTAGAAGCAACTATTCAATAGCCAAAGGACCAGGCCTCCGTGGGGTGGCGAGGCCGGGATCCTGTTAGGGAGGTAAGTATGTCATCTCACTCGTGAAAAAGAAATTTGATAAATTTACTTATTTCACATCATGAGAACATACTTACCTCCCTAACACTCTTGATAAAAACCAGAATTTGAAAGTAAATTTTGGTGGGAGGGAGGCAAGGTCCTGAAAACCTGCACACCCTCGAAGAGGCTAGGCTCTTTGAATTCTCAAGAGATTTAAAACATCTGAAATTGTGACTGAAACCACAACCAGGAATAGAATTTTGCATCGGATAATCGACCGATGAAGAGAGATTGATCAAAAGGCAAATGCGCTCCCCCCCCCCCCCCCCCCCCCCCTCTTTCTGAGGAAGGTATAGGAAAAAACGCTGCTCTAAATGACTAGCACGTTCTCTAATACTTAATGAAAGTATTACTAGACATTGGAAAAAGAAGAATTGCTTCTATTTCAAAAACTCTCTGAAAAACCACAATTAAGAGACATCAACCATCACCATATTAAAAAATAAAATGACACCATCACCAAGACAGAAAATCAAAAAATGGTCATAACCACTGACCTTTGATGTCTTGGACGCGGCACTCATCTCTTCCCCCACCGGAAGAGGAGAAGTGTACCAGCTAATAGTAGGAATACCCTACCAACAAATGTGATATTTGAAAATAGCAGAGGAGGCAAACTATTTACAAACATAAACCTCTGCATAACTATTTTATTTTCTGAGGACTGAGACGGCGAGTGGGTTAGAAGTGTCACGAAGGTAATGGTCGGTAAAACTTGACTCACAGTGCCACTGGGCTACTGACATAATGTCTTCAATCGAAACACCATTAAATAATGCCGTGGAAGTTACCACACCACGGACACTATGAGCCTTGGCTCTATCTACCTGGATTCCAGTGAGTTCTTTTCTTGTACTTATTCAAAGCACGGACTGGACACCATACTTTAGCACCAGGATCATATCTGGTTAAGGCAGGTAAAATAATAGGTTTACCCGGATACTTTAAAGATTGATTCTTAGCCAAGAAATTCAATCTAGGTAGAAGCTTAAGGCCTTCACCTGTAACTATATAACGGTCAGGCTCAGCAGACAAGGCATGAATTTCACTCCTGCGTCTGGCTGAAGCCGCCGCCACTAAAAATACAGTTTTAAGTGTCAATAATTTTACAGATATAGCACTAAGTGGTTCAAAAGGCTTACCACTCAAAACCTGCAGAACCAGAGAAAGACTCCATGACGGTGTCAGTGGAGGATTTCTAGGTCTGAGATTGCCCATACCTTTAATAAGAGTATTTAAAACACTTACTTCATCACTTCCCCTCTTTGCCAAGCAAGGGATAACAGTCATCAATGCTGATTTGTATCCAGCAACAGAATTAGGTTGAAGACTATAGGTATCATACAGGTGACATAGAAAATCAGCTACTACCTGAATAGATGCTTCCATCGGATTGATACATCTCTTTGAGCACCATTCTGCAAATCTGTTGATTTTATAATTATAAGCTCTGGAGGTTGACCCCCTCCTGGCTCTGGCCATGAAATTGGCTGCTTGCTCAGAAAATCCCTCCTTAATTGCGGATTGTTTGACAACATCCATGCAGTCAATCGAAACATTGACGGATTGTTGTGAAGGGTCTTGCCCTGGAAGATAATATCGTCCATCAGCGGCAGAGGAACCGGATTGCAAACCAGAAGGTCCAGCAGATCCGTAAACCATGATCGGCTTGGCCAATTCGGGGCGATCAGAAGCACTTGGCATTCCTCTTGTCTGATCTGCTGAAGGACTCTTGGAATCAGGATTGTTGGAGGGTATGCGTATGCATACATTCTCTTCCAACTGATAGCTAGCGCATCTATTGCGATAGCGCTTGGATCTGGAATCGGAGAAACGTACGTCGTCATCTTCGCATTCTTCTTCATTGCGAACAAATCTATGTTGGGCTTTCCCCAATGATTGAACAGGTGATCCGCCACACATTGATTTAGTTGCCATTCCGTAGGCAGAATACTCATCCTTCGGCTCAATGAGTCTGCTAACAGATTCAGCCTTCCCGGAATATGAACTGCTTTCAAGGTGATCATATGATCCATGCACCAGCAAAGCAGCTTCCATGTCATCATACAGAGACTGGGCGACTTCGTTCCGCCCTGGCGGTTTATGTAACTCACTACTGTAGAGTTGTCTGAACGTATCATCACAAATTTTCCCTTCACCTCCCCTAGGAAGTGTTCCAGGCCTAGAACTACAGCCCGCAGTTCTAGCATGTTGATATGTTCCTTTGACTGTTCCAGATTCCAAAGCCCTGATATAGTGGCTTCTTCCAGGCAAGCTCCCCAACCCTCCATCGATGCATCCGTAAACATCGTTACTTGAGGGTGGGGAGGGGTCAGCATGACCCCCGCCAGGAGATTTCGTCTCTCCATCCACCAATGAAGGTGATGAATGAGAGGGTCCAACACTTGAATGCGCGAGTCCAGTGATCCTGAACTCTGCGTCCACTGGGTCATGAGAAACAACTGAATCG
Organism: Chaetoderma sp. LZ-2023a; assembly: GCA_034401795.1. NCBI lineage: Eukaryota > Metazoa > Mollusca > Caudofoveata > Chaetodermatida > Chaetodermatidae > Chaetoderma > Chaetoderma sp. LZ-2023a. The sequence goes on from CM067372.1 coordinate 118,927,022, forward strand.
GCCGCCTGCGTAAGGCCGCCTGAGGAATGACCGGTTCCATTGAAACCATCAGACCCAACATTCTCAGATAGACCCGTGCTAGAATATAACGACTGTTGCACACCAACTGAATACATGAGAGGAAACTTTCCACTCTCTCCTGGGACGGATAAACATATCCTATCTCCAGATCGAAGAACATACCCAGGTAAACAAACTTCCGGGATGGAGTCAGCTCTGATTTCGGAAAGTTGATCATCCAGCCTAAATCTGTGAGAGTTTCCAAAACTATCTCCAGATTTGCTGTCAAACTTTCTGGGTTGTGTGCTTTTAGCAACCAGTCGTCTATGTAAGTGTGAACAGGTATATTTCTCCTGCGAAGGTATGCCGTGATAGCAAGTACCACTCGAGTGAAGACCCTTGGAGCCGTCGAGATGCCGAATGGAAGAACCTTGAATTCCCATTGGCGTCCCTGAAAAGCAAATCTCAGGAACCGACGAAACCTCCTTGCAAATGGAATGTGGAAGTAAGCATCCTTGAGATCTATAGATGCTGTCCACATCCCCTTCTCTAACCCCAACAACACCGATCTCACTGTTTCCATTTTGAAAGTCGGAGTGTCTAAAAACTTGTTTAGAGGCTTGAGGTTGAGAATTGGTCTCCACCCCCCGGTGTTCTTTGCCACAAGAAACACGGTTGAATAGAAGCCCGGGCAATCCTGCGCCGGTTGAATTGCTTCTTTTAGAACGAGAGAATCTATCTCCTCTTCTATGCACAACCGCTTGTCTGGATCTCGTGGAACTTGAGTCCAGACCGGTACCAGAGACAAATGCAACGGCGGACCTCTTATCCAATCTGGACTGTATCCCTGCGAAAGCCATTGCAAGACTAAGCGGTCCTGAATTAACCGCGCCCACTTCTGAATGTGACAAGTCAAACGACCTCCCACTGGTGCACCTAGGGTTGACGGGGTGCCCATAAACTTCAGAAGTGGGTGTGTCTCTGATACGAGTGGCAACACCCCAGTGGTACTTGTGATAACCGGAAAAAATTTTCTTGCATCAGGCCCGGTTACCACGTGCCGCTCCCCGCGCGCCGCGACCAGCGCCACGCGCACCACGGTGCGCGGGCTGCTGCCTGGCAGGCTGCTCTTGAGGCGGCGGCTGTCGCACAACAGCACGCTGCTGCTGGCGTAGCCGACGCGGTCTCTGAAACCGGCCGGCCTGCTGGCCTCTGACACTGCCAGCCCCGCCACGAGCGTACGGCTGTCGAGCAGCCGAGGGCTGAACACGCACGTGTTCCCTGCGCAGCACTTCAAACTGTGCCCGCAGCGCCCTCTGGTTGTTCACCAAAGTCACTGTCTCCTGCAGGTGCCGACAACCTTCACCTCCAAAGAGTCCAGGGCCCGCCATCGGCGCTTGCATCAAGCGCGACTTGAGCTCCTGAGACGGGCACAAATTGTCCAGTGCAAAAGTGCGCCTCGTCCTCAGCGACTTCGTGACCGACCTAGTCAGACAGTCCAACGCCAGGTTGATGCCATCCTGGATGGCTCGTTGGACTGTCACGGGACTAGGATGTTGCTGCACCGACGCTGCCACCACCCCCGACAGCAGCTGAGAGACATGCGACAGCGCACTGATCGCTGCTCGCGAGCTCTCCTCGGTGTCGCGCAAGGCGGCATTCGCTGAGCTCCTGAGACGGGCACAAATTGTCCAGTGCAAAAGTGCGCCTCGTCCTCAGCGACTTCGTGACCGACCTAGTCAGACAGTCCAACGCCAGGTTGATGCCATCCTGGATGGCTCGTTGGACTGTCACGGGACTAGGATGTTGCTGCACCGACGCTGCCACCACCCCCGATAGCAGCTGAGAGACATGCGACAGCGCACTGATCGCTGCTCGCGAGCTCTCCTCGGTGTCGCGCAAGGCGGCATTCGCTGAGCGCATAGCGCCCGAGCACAAGGCTCCCGTGTCAGCCCGGGAACCCGGCCGCGTATCTTCGCCCAGAGCGGCGCGGTCATCCGCGCTCGGTCTGGGCGCCAGGCCATACCGAGCATACTGACTGGCAGTAACCCGACATCGCCTAGCTACCTCGCGGGGGGCCTTCGCGAGGCGACCTTTCGGTCTGATCGACTCCTCTGCCGCCGTGAACATATCTAAGATATGTTCAGCATACGGCAGAGACAGAGCCGTGCTGGCCAACGGCTTCGCCTGTAACCACGCCCGCGGGTTACCGGCGACCGTCTCGTCCACGGTGAGCTCTGGTCTTACAGCGAGGAGCCACGCACACGCCTCTGACCAGTATTCATCCGTGGCTACCTGCGAACTGCCGACGAGCAACGGGCCCTCGTCATCCTCAATGGCATTCGCAGGTATGGCCGAGGAGGAGGCTATAGACGAACCTGGCTGCCCAGGGAACGTATACGGGCCCGCGAGGGCCGGCATAGCATTCTCCATAGGCAAACCAAGCTCCAAGGCCGCGCTTGTGCGAGGGGGGTTACACACACCAGCGCAGCCTGGAACGTCCGTGTGAGATTCCACGTCCAACCGTGGAATCTTATACGGCCGGCCGTCTGCTCCAAAGCGGGCCACAGGCTGAACCATGAAACCTGCTCCCGAGGGAACAGCGCCAGAGGAGTGTAGGCGCTCACATCCATGTCTTCATGATCCACCTGTGGACCGAGCAGGTAGTCCTCATCATCTTCCTGGTCAGGAAAGTTAGACTCTGGATTAGTAAGGAAAACTAACCCAGACTGACCAGGAGACTGCTCAAAGGCAGATGACGAGTTTACTCCGCGAGTGATCGTGGTCAGGCCCGTTGGTCGGGTCCCGCCTGATGCTTCTCGCGCCGCTGGCACCCCAGGCGATGCGAACATCAAGCCTGGGTCCAAGACGGCCGCCCCTGGATCACTAAACGCATTGTCCGAGCTAATAGGCCATGATCCAGGGACGGGGGCTACCTGCACTGAGGTCGATGCGCAGGAAGTTGAAACACCTGTGCCAGGCAACATGCCGCGAAGCATGTCAGGCATCAGGTCTTTCAAAGTCCTGCGCATCTCACTCACCAACTCACTCTTGAAGGCCTCGAGACCACTCTTCTCCGAGGCCTTCTTCTTACCGTCCTTCTTTGGTTTCTTCCCCTCCTCTGCCATCATCCTCGCCTGTAAAGAGAAGAATTCAGAGGTTAGATCCCCCCCCACTTTTCACAAATAACACATTTGTTGGACAGCCTACAAGCTGAACACAGATGGCAAGGGTGGGGGAAGAATCTAGCCTTCATAGACTTGAGGCAGGACGGACACTTCTGAAAAGACGGATACGAAGACAATGAGTATGACAGTCTCAAAGCCTTGATAATGGATCTTTTAAGAAGAAACCAAAACAACCACGAGAGAAGACATCCACTATTACGACCACCATGACGGGACAGGCGACTTCTCTAGTTAATAACTCCAAATACAACCAGAACCCCACTCTTTTTAGATTAAGAGAGAGAGAGAAAGAACATGACTATCTAGATATCTCTCTACACTTCTTAATAAACAGGGGATGAACACATCACCGACTTCTCCAAACTAAGATTATGACATCAAGGAAAGAGAAACTCTGGTTGATTATGACATCAAACCTCACTATGCAAAAGCTCCTACCAGGAGAGGGGACGTCAGATTTATGTAAGAAATATCTAGATCTCCAGACATTCTCCGCTCTCGACTAATATAATATTAAATTATATATACTCGAGAACCCATGCACACGCAAGAGAGAAAATAGTGCAATAGCAAACGGCAGCAGAAAATGTAATTATTTTCAAATAATCATGCGCCATAATTAATAACTCCCTTAGCCTGGGCACAGGCAACCATCCCCTTGTGCAGGAAACACGTCCATCCATCCACCGAGACTCCTCTTCCAGAAGAACTGATGAGGGGGGATGGGACAAAAGGAAGGAGATATTTTATTTATTAATATATTATATCTCCAACCCTTAGACATATCACGATGATAAGTCATCCTGGGACGTGAACACCTTCCAGAGAAGACCAGGCAACCTTGTATAGACACAAGACCGACCTGTAAGCATAAAACACAAGAGTTTATTAGCCCTAGGCGCTGGGAAAAAATTTACAAGGATTCCCAGCGCCTGAAAACGCGGAACCGCCGAAAATGGCCGCTACGAAAACCGGTAACACACGAAAGTTACAAGTCTCAAATAAAAGCCAGGAACAATGTCACCTTGGATGATGACGAGGAGGGCTCCTCTGACATTTTTGCATCAGCCATGATAGATTTGGATGTATTGTTCTCTTATGAATTCAGAAAAGCGCCTGTGAGGAATTTCCACCAGTTGCTTCCAGCCAATATATTAGAAAACGGAAGTACCGGTGTGCGCATGCGCAGAGGGTGGTGTTTGTCATGTGCATGACTGTGTACTTCCACCTGCCCATTAGGGGCACCTAACTTTTTATAATTCTGAATATTATTGAATTTAGAGCCGATATACTAGTATATCAAGAGTGTTAGGGAGGTAAGTATGTTCTCATGATGTGAAAAGCATAAATCACAAAAACATGTGTTTACTCTCTGCCAATAAATTAGCAAAGAGGAAGTGCTAGTCTGCGCATGCGCGATGGTGGGGCGGGCATCCGCCGGACTACACTCTGACTCCCTGCCCAGTAGGGGCACCTAACTGTTTTTATTCTGAGTGTTTATTGAGTGAAAGCCGATATTTAGCAATATCAAAGAGTATTAGGGAGGTAAGTATACTCTTGAAGTGAAACAGGGTTATTAGGTCATCTATAGTCTGTATATTCACATTATAGTAATAAGGTGACAGATAAATCATAATGTAAGCATCACGTGTAGGACTAAACACTAGTATTACAATATGCCTGATATATTGTATTGGTGACAGAACAAGTTTGTCATTTATTATGTATAGACCCATATCTGCTTGACTTAATATAAAATATTAGTCAAAATGGAAGAGGTAAGGTAAGTTTACATTCTATATATTAATTAATATTTTAACTCCTCAGATGTTTCTGAGATGGACATCTTTATGCTAAGATACATTTAGATGCGTAATCAATATCATACGCAAGATAATTACACGTTTCTACCTGAAGCATGTCCAATCGCTGTCGCAGATTATAATTCTTCTCATAAAACTCATGTGTCAAATATGTAGCTACCTGGAATGAACAAGAATTTCACAGAATTAAATGCAGATGTCAAATCAAACTCATTTGATTGAATAAATAGTTGTAGTTTAGCTATAAAATAGTATGAGAGGGGATAAAACAAGATGCTAATTATGATTATATTTGACTCACTTTCAGCATGATCTTCGCCATAAACGATGAAATCAAAGGGACCATCTATCTCCTCATAAGTAACATGATGTGATAGTGAGTTTGCACACAACACTTGAGCTAATGATCAGAAACTATTTCTTGCACCAATGGACCTTTCAAGTTTTAGCTATGCCCAGCCCACCTCTAGCTATGCTCTACCCACACTTCGCTGTTGGGATCAATCGATCCTCGAATGCACTGACTATCAATTTCCTGAAATCTATACAGGTAAGCTGTTGAATATTTTGTAACTAATTTGACAGGGTGCTGTGCTGCCTATGGCAGCAACAGCACACAGTCAAATTAGTTTCAAAATATTCAACAGAATATTTATTAAATAGTAGACATATAATCTGTACAACAACGCATAGTCCGTCTTCAATTATGCGTTCGTGACATACTTATCTACATCATTCATGACGTCATTAATTATGATGTCATCCTACATGTCACCTAGACGATTATGATATTATAAGATGGATGGATAAAGTGGAAAGTTTCATTGCAGCATGATCTTAAATATTGACCATAACCACAATCTCAACGGATTTCTCTTTCATGTGTCCAAATTAATTCCCTAAACATTGACCAATCCTGAAAGTGATTATGAGACACACAGCTAAACACAAAACTTTAACCGTGACACATAGAGTTATGTTGCAAAGTCAGTGACCATAGCCTATGAACTCAATTTCAGCACACTCATTCTTAACTGTATATGCATCTCTGTATCTTAGCTTAGTTCTAATACGGTTATAAACCAATCCTGAAACAGATGATAAAATTTAAAATTTGTTAAATGCAAAAAGGTTAATGTTAAAAAAAAATAAACGAAATCTAGGATTTCTTTTTTCACGAGAGAGTTGATACTTACCTCCCTAATACTTTTGATATTGCTAAATATTGGCTTTCACTCAATAAACACTCAGATTTAAAACAGTTAGGTGCCCCTACTGGGCAGGGAGTCAGAGCGTAGTCTGGCGGATGCCAGCCCCACCACCGCGCATGCGCAGACTAGCACTTCCTCTGACTAGATTATTGGCTGACACACATGCAACTATTAAGAGGCTGAAGACCGAGCCTCTGTGGGGTGGAGAGGCCGGGTCCGTATCTAGGGAGGTAAGTATCAACTCTCTCGTGAAAAAAGAAATCCTAGATTTCGTTTATTTCACTTCAAGAGTATACTTACCTCCCTAATACTTTTGATATTGCCAGAATTCGAAAGTGAATCTGGCGGGAGGGAGGCGAGGTCAAAAGACCAGCTCATCCCTATACGCTTTTCTGCGTTTAAGGCACTTAAACTTCTGAAACTGTAAGAAAAAACAGTCAGGATTTGACTAACCATCGGATAACACCACCGATGTATGAGAGATGACCGAATGTCATATGCGCTCCCCCCCCTCCTTCCTGGGAGGAAGAGTCGACTGACCTCAATGTCCTATACGCTCTCTACGTACAAGTGCCATGTACTACAGGACAGAGACGAAAAAGCTCCATTTTCGTAACTCTCAACAATGAACCACACAAATACACAAACCATCACCATATTAATAACGGGTAATCGTGACAATACAATCAACAACGGACAACACATGAACAAGACTGACCTTGTTGAAAACGGCTGCTGACATCATCTTCCCATTGGCAAAGACTGATGCAGGCCCAAAAAAGTGGGTGTTTCCATAAATTAATTGTGAAATATATAAGTAATGAGGAAAAACCTCCTCAAAAAATATAAACCGATTTATTTTTTCAAAACCGACAAGGCGAGAGGATTAGAGGTGTCACGGAGATAATGGTCTGTAAAACTTGACTCACAGTGCCACTGAGCCACCGACATAATATCATCCACAGGGACCCCATTAAATAGGGCCGTGGATGTTACTACGCCGCGGACACTGTGAGCCTTGGCCACGTCAACCTGCTTCCCGGTGGCGGATTTATGGCAAAACTGAATGCATTCCACAATCCACCTGGAAATGGTGTCCTTAGAAGCCCTGCCATGGGGTTCAATATATGACAACCATAACGCTGACTGGTCGGTGCGCCACTCCGCCGTACGTTGTTTGTACCGGCGCAGCGCCCGGACGGGACACCATGCTTTAGAATTAGGATCATATCTAGTTAAAGCAGGCAAAATAATAGGTTGACCTGGATATTTCAACGACTGATTTTTAGCCAAGAAATTAATCCTAGGTAGCAGCTTAAGGCCTTCCCCTGAAACCACAAAACGGTCATCCTCGGCTGATAAGGCATGAATTTCACTCCTACGCCTAGCCGAGGTCGCAGCAATTAAAAACACAGTCTTCAGTGTTAATAGTTTCATAGAAATGGAACTAAGTGGTTCAAAAGGCTTATCACCTAGTACTTGAAGCACTAGCGATAAACTCCAAGACGGAATCACAGGTGGATTCCTTGGTCTTAGATTGCCCATGCCTTTAATTAATACATTTAATGTATTTACTTCATCACTTCCCCTCTTAGCCAAGCAAGGAATAACAGACATTAATGCTGACTTATAACCAGCAATAGAGTTAGGCTTGAGGCTATAGGCATCATAGAGGTGACAGAGGAAATCAGCTACTACTTGAATAGATGAATCCATTGGATCAATACATCTTTTTGAGCACCATTCTGCAAATCTGTTGATTTTATAATTATATGCTCTGGAGGTTGACCCCCTCCTGGCTTTGGCCATAAACATGGCTGCTTGCTCAGAAAAGCCCTCCTTAATTCTAGATTCCTTGACAACATCCACGCAGTCAATCTGAACATTGACGGATTGTTGTGAAGGGCCTTGCACTGGAAGATAATATCGTCCATCAGAGGCAGAGGAACCGGATTGCAGACCAGAAGGTCCAGCAGATCCGTATACCATGATCGGCTTGGCCAATCCGGGGCGATCAGAAGCACTTGGCATTCCTCTTGTCTGATTTTCTGAAGAATTTTTGGAATCAGGATTGCTGGAGGGAATGTGTATGCATACATTCTCCCCCAGCTGATAGCTAACGCATCTGTTGCGAAAGCGCTTGGATCCGGAATCGGAGAGACGTACGTCGTCATCTTCGCATTCTTCTTCGTTGCGAACAAATCGATGTTGGGTTTCCCCCAATGGTCGAACAGACGATCCGCCACACATTGATTTAGTTGCCATTCCGTGGGTAAAACACTCATCCTTCGGCTCAATGAGTCTGCTAGCAGGTTTAACCTTCCCGGAATATGAACTGCTTTCAAGGTAATCTGGTGATCCAGACACCAACAAAGCAGTTTCCATGTCATCATACAGAGACTGGGCGACTTCGTTCCGCCCTGGCGGTTTATGTAAGTCACAACTGTTGAGTTGTCTGAACGAATAAGAACAATCTTGCCCTGAACTTTCTGTAAGAAATGTTCCAGGGCCAGGACTACTGCTCTTAGCTCCAGTAGATTTATATGTTCCTTTGACTGTTCCAGATTCCAAAGCCCTGATATCGTGGATTCTTCCAGGCAAGCTCCCCAGCCCTCCATCGATGCATCTGTATACACAGTCACCTGAGGGTGGGGAGGGGTTAGCAAAACCCCCGGCAAGAGATTCTCTGTATTCAACCACCATTGCAGGTGGTGAATGAGAGGCGCCAACACTGACACATTCGAGTCCAGCGAACCTGTACTCTGGGTCCATTGTGTCATGAGAAATAACTGGATCGGCCGCCTGCGTAAGGCGGCCTGAGGAATGACTGGTTCCAATGAAACCATCAACCCCAGCATTCTCAAGTAAACCCGTGCCAGGACATGACGACTGTCGCACACTGACTGAATTAACGAGATGAGTTTCTGAACTCTCTCCTGAGTAGGATACACATATCCTGTCTCTAGATCGAAGAACATCCCCAGGTAAACAAACTTCTGGGATGGAGTCAGCTCTGATTTTGGGAAATTGATCATCCAGCCTAAGTCTGTGAGAGTTTTCAAAACAATCTCCAGATTGGCCGACAAACTTTCCCGGGTGTGCGCTTTCAACAGCCAGTCGTCTATGTACGTGTGGACTGCTATGCTTCTCCTGCGGAGGTATGCTGTGATCGCAAGAACCACACGGGTGAAAACCCGAGGAGCCGTGGAAATTCCGAAGGGTAACACCCTGAATTCCCACTGTCTGCCCTGGAATGCAAATCTCAGGAAGCGACAGAAACTCCCGTGGATGGGGATGTGGAAATAAGCGTCCTTCAAATCTATCGACACCGTCCACATCCCCCCTCTCCAACCCCGCCAACACCGAGCGCACCGTTTCCATCTTGAAACTGGGCGTCTCGATGAACTTGTTCAATGGCTTGAGGTTGAGAATCGGTCTCCACCCTCCGGTGCGTTTTGTTACTAAGAACAGGGTTGAATAGAAGCCCGGACACCTTTGTGCCGGCTGAATAGCTCCTTTTTGTACGAGGGAATTTATCTCCTCCTCGATACACAACCTTTGCTCTGGCTCTCTCGGAATGGGAGTCCAGACTGGCACTAGAGACAGTCGCGACGGCGGGCCTGTCATCCACTCTGGATGATACCCGACGGAAAGCCATCGCAAGACTAAACGGTCCTGAGTCAACCGTTCCCACTCTTGCATGTGGTCGGCTAGCCGGCCTCCCACCGGTCCACCTAGGGACCGCGGTGGACACAAGGCATGCAAGAGCGGCACTGTCTCCGTTGCCATACACACCGGAGTGGTTCTTACCGCGGTAAGCGTCCTGTCAGGACCGATAACCACGCCCAGATCCTCGCGCGCCCCGCCCCGCCCCGCGCGCACCTCGGTGCGCGGGCGGCTGCCTGGCTGACGGCGCCTGAGGAACCTGCGCCCCCCTCGCTGCTGGCTGAATCGCACGCGGCCGAGGCCGACGCTGCGACGGTGGCTGGCCTCTGACTTGGCCAGCACCACCTCGAGCCTGCAGGGGACGATACGCAGGGGCCGCGGCGCGAACGTTAGCACGACGCAGCACTTCAAACTGCTCGCGCAGCGCCCTCTGGTTATTCACCAGGGTGACCGTCTCCTGGAGGTGGCGACATCCCTCACCTCCAAAAAGACCAGGACCCGTCATAGGCGTACGGAGTAGCCTATTGTACAGGTCCTGAGACGGGCACAGATTGTCCAGGGCAAACGTGCGTCTTGCCCGGACACTCCTGGTCACCGCCCGAGTCATACAGTCCAGCGCCAGGTTAATACCATCCTGGATGGCTCGCTGGACCGTGACCGGGCTTGGCTGGCGCGATGCGGATGCCGTTACTACCCCCTGTAACAGCTGGGAGACGTGGGACAGAGCGGCAATCGAAGCCCTCCCACTCTCCTCCGCATCACGCAACGCGGTATTCGCCGAACGCAACGCGTTCGAGCACAAGACCCCCCGTGTCAGAACGGGAGCCTGGCCGCGCATCCTCACCCAAAGCCGCGCGGTCATCCACGCTGGGCTTGGGTACCACACCGTACCGCTGGTAATCCAGGGGCACGATGCGACAACGCCTGGCCACCTCGCGAGGGGCCTTCGCGAGACGTCCACTCGAGTTAATGGACGTCTCCGCCGCCTTGAACATGTCAACGACATGCTCCGCCAGCGGCAGAGAAGGCATAGCGTTAGCAGTCGGTTTCCCAGCTAACCACGGCGTGTGAACACGCTGGCTAGCCGACTGCTCCACGGGCAGATCAGGCCTAACGCTCACCAACCACTGGCAAGCGTCATACCAATCCTCCTCCGTGGCTAACTGCGAGCGCTCTACAAGACGGGGTCCTTCGTCTTCCTCCTGAGCGCAAGCAGTAGAGCTTGACGGCGGGTACGCTGATACACCTGGCAAGCCAGGGAAAACATGCGGGCCTGACAGCACCGGCATGAGAATATCACTGGTTTGACCAGGAGCAGGCACCGTGGCAGAGCGCGGGGTATATATAGCCCCACCACGGGCCCGGCCAGCACCAGCAACACCCTCGGCAAGCCGAGGTATGCGGTACCGCTGGCCATCAGCAGCGCCCTGGGCCACCACCTGAGCCGCGGACTCTACTCCAGGGAGAGTAAAACCGTGGAATAAGCCGCCTGTATTCCCCGCGAGGGGTGCACAAACGTCTTCATCCATGTCCACGTCGTCAGACGGCGACCCTAGCAGGTAATCCTCATCACCCTGGTCAGAAAGATTAGACCCCGGGTCAGCAAAGAGAGCTAACCCGGGCTGACCAGGAACGGTGCCATAGGAGGTACTGGCCACCGCGGCGTGCGGATACCCCTGGACTGATAAGCAGCCCGCGGGTTCCAGCGACAACCGTCCACGGTCCCCTATCGGCGCGGCAATAAGCCTGCTGCCAGGGTCGTGGAACGCCCCCTCTAATGGGGCCACCTCTGAATCGTCGAACAACGGAAGCGGTCTAAGGAAAATCGATCCAGAGGCGGGGATTACCTGCTCCGAAGCCGATGATGAGGACAGTAAAGGATTTGGTCCAGGAAGCATGCCACGAAGCAACCCTGGAACCAAATCCTTTATTGTCCTCTTCATCTCTCCCAACATCTCGGTCCGGAAGGCCTCCATATCCACCGCGGACGAGACCTTCCCCTTACCCTTCCTACTTACAACCTCTCGTTTCCGCTTCTTCTTCTTCTCCTCCTCTACCACCTTGTCCGTCGCCTGTAAGCAGCACAAGAATTCGGACATTAACTCGCCCCCCCAGTGCTTACATATGTCACAATTAACCAAGGGACCACAAGGGCTACATTGATAGCACAGATGAGGCCAGAACTTTTCATGAAGAAAACGTCCACAGGACGCGCAACCCGGTCCCTGAAACAGGGCAAAGGACAAGGAGTATGAGCAACTAGTTAAGCTTAGAAACTCAATCCAACTCAAAGAGAAGGAAAACGATCATAAAGATCAATATACATCAGAAACCAGCATAGCGCTTGAATTGCTGATAAATACATAGCCAGGCTGATTATGACGTCATTAATCCCGTGACAGGAAAAATTTGATCCCAACAAAACATCCAAGTGCAAGGACGAATTGTATGCTGAATGGATAAGTCGACTACACAACCATCAGATACATATAGATAACTCTTTTCTGGCAAAAATGTTAATTATCTCCCTTTGTTTGTTTACAATAATTAACATCACCACATTATCAATAACTAGATACCTGACACTTTGTATAGACAAACCATCCAACGTGACGAACCGGAGAACTCCACCATCTGCACGCCTCTTAACTCTCTCCACCTCATGGGGAAGGAATTGGATCAAGAGGGCAAAGTGAGAAGACCTTTATACTAGGCCTCCAACTCACTGGACATAATTTTTCATTTGGTTAGATAACCTAACAGTGTTAGTAGGAAATGGAACCATGGTGGAGAGAAAACTAACTCTCTGCTACTGTGATGTCACCACCTAGCGTCATACAGACCTGTGGACATAAACAGAAAGAGAAATTAGCCCTAGGTAGCACCGAGTTGACATAAACCAACTAACCAAGGCGCTTATCACGGTAAACGCGAGTCCCGGAAACACAATACACCGGGAAGAAAACTCGCTAATTTTACTAGAAGTCACCTGATTTAAAGGTCCTAAGTCCTCCTGTGGCGAAGTGTACCCTCCTGCCATCCAAATCAGATACTATCACTCCAAAATATACACCAATTAACAGTTTAAGAGTAAGAAAAGCTTATGATTCAAAAAGACATGTGTGTTCTCTTTGCCAATAATCTAGCAAAGAGGAAGTGCTAGTCTGCGCATGCGCGGTGGTGGGGCTGGCATCCGCCAGACTACGCTCTGACTCCCTGCCCAGTAGGGGCACCTAACTGTTTTAAATCTGAGTGTTTATTGAGTGAAAGCCAATATTTAGCAATATCAAAAGTATTAGGGAGGTAAGTATACTCTTGAAGTGAAAAGCACAGTTTTAGTCCAAGATGACACAGACTTTGAGCTTTCATCTAGTGACATCCGTTTCAGAAGGCTGCCGCCTAGTGGCATGGGCAATCATGTGCCAATATCTGCCGGTAGTTTGATTTTGATAGTTATCCGGAAATATAAGGTCCAATAAAATGAGACCTTAACATGAAAAGAGCAGAATTCAAATATCTACTGACCCTACCATTTTCCATAAAACTCAGAGCTCAGATCAAAGGTCAAATTCATGTGTCAGAATAACAAGTATATTAGGCTGGGTAGCAATATGTTATGGTGATGATCTATTATAGAACAAGTATAATAATGTTAATGTTGGTCTTTGTCCAAAGATCAGCATATAAATTATGACACTTGACCATGAGTACTAAATCAATAGGACCTTCATCACACTGGGGCAACATGCGAATCAGATTTCATGACTCCACGTACATGCACGCATGCCCGCCCGCCCGCCCGCCCACCCATACATGCCTGTGCATACACACACATGCAGGCACGAAACTTGATGCAGAAGACCAGGTAACCTTTAACTTATTTGGTCTTACGCTGCTTCCTATTGGTGTTTGTAACCATGTATCCGAGTTTAGTGGCACCAAGACTAACCAATTTTTAAATATACGCATAGATGATTAGGTAAACCTAAAAGAATCTCTTACTATTGATAAAAGAGTTTTGATCCAAGGTTATAAAAATCTTTATAATTTAACTAAGGTTAATGATGACGATGACGGATGGAGAAGTGATACCTACATCACACTTGCTGCTTTGCAAACGAGTCATCAACAAGATCATGAACTTCAAACCTTACCTCCTTTGGACAATATATGGTTAGCGCTACCATTGCCTTAAAGCGAGAATTTAGAAAGTCTGGTATGGCCTCATTTTCAGAGAGATAAAGCAAGATCTTTGTGAATTCAACAGCAATCTGTAAGTATGAAAAGTGCTTGATCGAATCATAATAATATAAACCATTAACGTTTCATTGTGATACAATCAATAGAGGATTCCAGTTTATCCATCAATCATATGACATGATAATCAACTATGTGATGCGTAGGATGATGTCATAATTAATTATGTTATGAATGATGTTGCTAAGTTCGTCGTAAATGCTTAATTGATGATAGACTAAGCGTTGTCATATGAATTGCATGTCTTTAACAGCTAACCTGTATAGTTTTCTGGAAATTGATAGTCAGGGAGTTCAGGGATTGATCGATCCCAACATGGGCGAAGTGTGGTGAAGCTTAGCTAAAGATGGGCGGGGCATAGCTAAAACTAGATTTCTCCATTAACAATTACAGACCAGAAATTACAAATCATTTATGGTGTAGGAAATATTCTGTTGAATATTTTGAAACTAACTTGACGATGGCAGCAAAAGGTTTTAGTTAATGTAATTGTTAAAATAATTTTTAAATATTTAGCAGTTTCGCAGTATAGTTGTCTTAAAATTTAGACATTTGAATTTCAAAGGTTAAAGGATTAAAACTAGTTTGCCTGGAAACTGTTGCTGTCTAAACCATTCATCAGCTGTATGTATTCTACTGTAAGTCATATAGAAGATGTAAATTTCACATGGACCACAATCGAGCATGTTTTGTTTGCTTACCTCATGGAGACCATCTGGATTGGACATGATAAGTGTCTCAGCCACAGTCAGGCAAGCCTCCAAACGCTCAGGAGCATCTTGATTTATCAGACCTGTGAATAGCATTCAAAAATTTATCACAGTGTCCACAAAGCACAAATTGTTTCATGTCGCTCACCCTTAGCACCATCAATTTTTGTCCAAATTGTTGGTGGGTGGTCTAGCAGTCTTTTAAATGAGTTTGTGGACATTTTTGCAAGTGCAATATGGCCGCCAAACACACTACATTTTGATTGGCCCACGGCGCACATGTTTTTTTGATGGATCAACTTCCCTTGAACAAATTTTAATGGCCCAAATTTCGGCCTGATCCCTTCAGCAGTTCTGGAGGAGTCATTTTCGTGAAAACTAGGTCATCCAAGATGGTCGGCGAGCCATTTGGTCAATCAAGTCCTCTTGAACAAATTTGGCTTACCTCTTGGCCTAGATGAAGATTCCCCAAGTGGTTTCGGAGAAGATTTTTAAAGACATTTCCCGAAATCGACTGAAATAAAAAATGGCTGCTGGGCAAATTGGCTGATCGGATTCTTGTGAACAAACTTGGATCCTCATGCCCTAAGGATGCTTCCTATCAAATATAATTGAAATCGGCCTGGTAGTTCTCGAGAAGACATTTTAAATTTCCCATTGCTTTAGCATGGGAGCTTTTGACGAGAAAATTATTCAAGATGGCCGCCAAACCGTTTATCCGACAGTTTCGAAAATTGCAAATTTGAGCTCAGAATACCTAAAAGCATACACAGAACCAATTTTAGCCTCAAAATCCATCAAATAAATAAATCCTATATGTCAGCCAAACACGCTACATTTTGATTGGCCCACGGCGGCCATGTTTTTGACGGAGCAACTTCCCTTGAACAAACTTTAATGGCCCTTAGTCCCTAATCATATCTCCCATATTTTGGCCTGATCCATTCAGCGGTTCTGGCGAAGCCATTTTCGGGAAAACTAGGTCATCCAAGATGGCTGCCGAACTAGTCAGTTAATCAAGTCGTCTTGAACAAACTTGGCTTACCTCTTTGCCTAGATGAGGTTTCATAAGTTTTGAATCGATTCCCCAAGCCGTTTCGGAGAATGAGATTTTTAAAGACATTTCTAAAAATCGGTCAAAATCTAAGATGGCCACCAGCCAAATTAGCCGATCGACTTTGTTTGAACAAAATGAAATCTCTATGCCATAAGGATGCTTCCTGCCAAATATAATTCAAATCGGCCCAGTAGTTTAAATTTCCCATTGCTTTAGTATGGGAGTGTTTGACGGGAAAATGATCCAAGATGGCTGCCAAACCGTTTATTCGACAGTTTCGAAAATTGCAAATTTTAGATCAGAATACCCAAAAACCTAAATAAAAATGATTTCGGCCTCAAAATCCATCAAATAAAAAAATCCAATGTGGCCACCAAACATGCTATATTTTGATTGGCCCACGCCGGCCATGTTTTTTGACGAATCAACTTCTCTTGAACAACCTTTACTGGCCCTTAGTCCCTAATCATATCTCCCAAATTTCGGCCTGATCCCTTCAGCGGATTATTTTCACTAAAACTAGGTCAACCAAGATAGCCGCCGAACTGTTTGACCGATTAAGTTCCCTTGAACAAATTTGGTTCAGCCCTTGCCCTAGATAATATTTCATGAGGTTTCCTTCAATCCCTCAAGCGGTTTTGGAGAAGATTTTTAGACGTTTCTAAAAATCGAACAAAATCCAAGATGGCTGCCGGCCTAATTGGCCGATCGGATTCATTTGAACAAACTTCGGATCCCTATGCCCTAAGGATGCTTCCTGCCAAATATAATTGAAATCGGCCCAGTGGTTCTTGAGAAGAAGTTGTTTAAAGGAAAAGTTGACAGACGGATGGACGATGGACGGCCACACAATGGACGGTCGCCACGGCATAAGCTCATTTGGCCTTTCAGGCCAGGTGAGCTAATAATTTATAACTTGTGACTGCTCCTGACCCGATCGACCAATCAGATTGAAAACTATCAAATTTCTAATCAACAAGACAGAAAACCTATATATTTTGGCTGTCAAAGCCCATCAACTATTCAGCGGTTCTGGCGAAGTCATTTTCGGGAAAACTAGATCATCCAAGATGGCTGCCGAACTATTCGGTCAAACGATGGACGGCCACACAATGGACGGTCGCCACGGCATAAGCTCATTTGGCCTTTCAGGCCAGGTGAGCTAATAATTTATAACTTGTGACTGCTCCTGACCCGATCGACCAATCAGATTGAAAACTATCAAATTTCTAATCAACAAGACAGAAAACCTATATATTTTGGCTGTCAAAGCCCATCAACTATTCAGCGGTTCTGGCGAAGTCATTTTCGGGAAAACTAGATCATCCAAGATGGCTGCCGAACTATTCGGTCAATCAAGTCGTCTTGAACAAACTTGGCTTACCTCTTTGCCTAGATGAGGTTTCATAAGTTTTGAATCGATTCCCCAAGCCATTTCGGAGAACAAGATTTTTAAAGACATTTCTAAAAATCGGCCGAAATCTAAGATGGCAACCGGACAAATTGGCCGATCGACTTCGTTTGAACAAAATGAAAACTCTATGCCATAAGGATGCTTCCTGCCAAATATAATTCAAATCGGCCCAGCAGTTCTCGAGAAGACATTTTAAATTTCCTCTTTCTTTAGTATGGGAGCTTCTGGCGGGAAAATGATCCAAGATGGCTGCCAAACCGTTTATTCGACAGTTTAGAAAATTGCAAATTTGAGACCAGAATACCCAAAAACCTAAATAAAACCAATTTCAGCCTCAAAATCCATCAAATAAAAAAATCCAATATGGCCACCAAACATGTTATATTTTGATTGGCCCATGGCGGCCATGTTTTTTTACCTTTCAGTCCAGGTGAGCTAATAATTTATAATTTGTGACTGCTCCTGACCCGATCGACCAATTAGATTGAAAACTATCAAATTCCTAATCAACAAGACAGAAAACTTATATATTTTGGCTGTCAAAGGCCATCAACTATCAAGAGCTCATGCTTTTTCACCTATCTGCTTCCCTTACAGAGACATAAATGAGTTTAGGCTTTTACCATAATAGTGAAGTTTTGACCCGATCCCATTAGTAGTTTCAGAGTTGTTTTTGTGAAAAGTAAGCCATCCAAGTTTATCAATACGCAAATTGTTCTCTTGAACAGTTGTTTCAGTTCTTGCACTAGATGAGTTTGTTGTCAATCAGCAAGGCAGTTTCTGAGAATTTGCATTGTGTTTCTAGAAATAGCATAAACTCCAAGATGGCCATCGACTAATCATTTTCATTTGAACAGCACGATTGATGTATGTGATCTAGATGTCTCAAAATAGTGCTTAGCCACCAGCAAAGCCTGTATATCACCATTTTTCCTGTCGAAACTCATCAACAAATTTTGACTGGTCAATCGTAAACATGTTTTATATGAATCAACTTACTTTGCACAAACTTAAATGGCCTTCATTCTCTAATCCTGTTCCAAATTTTGGCCAAAATCACTTCAGCAGTTCCGGAGAAGACTTTTTAAAGCTAGATCATCCAGGATCACCGACAAATAACTTGACCACCAAGCAGTTTTGGAGATGTCTATATGTATTTTTAAAAAGGTCAAAAATCACAATAGCCACAGAGCAATTCAACCAGTCAGCTTCGTTTGAACAATCTTGGATCTCTATGACAGAATGCATCTTGACAAATTTGGTTGAAATTGGATCAGTGGGTATTGAGGAGTCATTTAACAGAAAAATAAGTTGTTCCAGACTGATAACAGATGAATGAGCAGTCACCATGGCATAGGCACTTGGCCTAGAGTTCACAATGGTTAAAATGTTATGCTACAGGAGTTCTTATATGTTATTAAAATAAAGGCATGCATACACACGCATTCACTTATGCACACATACTTATGCACACATGCACGCACGTATGCATGCAGGTATGCACGCACGCACGCACGCACGCACGCACGCACGCACGCACGCACGCACGCACATGTGCACACACATACTTTACACATAGACACTATGTTATAATTACCTTCCATGCAATCTCTGATATATTTTGGTGTGTTCTTAGCAGTGACCTTAACATCAGCAGACATGTGATACGGCACCAGATCATCATCACTGAATGTAGAAAAATACATATATATTCACAGCATTTTTCCAGGAATTCAGAATTGAATGTATTTTGATGTTCGTACATTTGTTTTGCTCTTATAGTGCATTTAATACTATTAAACCGCCTACCTATCAAGGTCCTCTTCCTCAGCTGTGTTGGTGATGTGAGGGGTAGATAATGACAAACTACTCACTTCATCACTTAATCTCAATGTAGATATGTCACCTGTAACATCCACCTTCATGTCACTGAAAAGTAAATACTAGTACTATGAAAGGAGTAATTCAAGATATAATTAGATGTGCCTGTTTCTAAAGCTGAGATTATGAATATATTAAAAACAAGTCAGTCATTTTGGATTTTGTATTCGTGCAAATTTTTATCTGCCCTTTTACCAGTAATATTCCATTGTAGCTACAAAACAAAGAAGCAGTTGGCACATACATTTAACCTTTTATTGGTAAAGCCAGCCAAACCAGCCTATGCTGTGGTCTTGGAGGATGTCCATTTACAGACCATGAGAACAGAATTTTTTTTCATTTACCATTGGAATGACTGGCTCGATAACAGAGCCAGTCATTCTAGTGACAAATTTTCAAAAATTGTATTCTCTTGGCCTATAAATTGATATTCAGTAGGTAGATATCTTCTTGACCAAATTTGCAAATTAAATACAACTGTCCTAAAAACAAGAATTTTTCATCCACAAATGTGGTGAGGTAGAGATTGGTCACTTGATCTGTGCTAATGCATCATTGGAATAATTATAATTAATTGAATGCTAAACAGTATATATCCTACTGTATAGAAAAGCTAAGAACCTATATGCCATAGTAAATAAATTCAGGTTTACAACTTGAATAATTGTGGTTCAGTTTCAATCATTGTTAGCAACATCAATACTATTTTCAACTAACCACACCTTACAGCTAGTAAAATCAAACTGAATAATGGAATGTGGAAGTACCTATCTAACTTTTTGGCACCAGGATCTGGAGGTGGCACAGTTAAAGCAAGCAGGCTGGATACAAGTGAATCCTTTGCATACTGAAACAGACAATTCACAGAATAATTAACAAAATATCTTTGGCATCAAATTAAATTTTCTGAATCCCATAATGACTGACTGACTGACTGACTGACTGACTGACTGACTGACTGACTAACTGACTGACTATGTGGTTTAAATTGAGCTGCTACCCGCAGCTAAAAATACAATGTCATAAGTTACTGAAACAAATTTGCTACTCTCGGAATCCATATTGATAAGGAATAGTTAGCCCTCTCCACCCCACCTCACTCTCTATCCCTTTAACCCTCATATCAGCCACAAACGCCTTCTGCAGTGGTCTTGAGAAATGTCCATTTGCAGACCAAGAGATTATTTTTGAAAATTTACCACAGGGCTGAATGGCTCAATAACTGAGGCAGTCACTCCAGTGGTAAATTTTCAAAACAGTTTTCTCTTGGTCTGCAAATGGACATTTTCTATGAGAAACCTCGAAATTTTGTTGAAAAATTCGATGGTTAAATGGTTAACACTCAAGACACCCAAAAACAGCTTCTGCAGTGGTATTGATAAATGCTCATTTGCAAACCAAGAGGACTATTTTTTTAAATTTATCACTGGAATGACTGGCTTGATGACTGAGGCAGAATCTCAACTGGAATTCGCATATAAACTCGGAAAGACTATGCTTTAACATTTTCTACACTGAAGTCCAAGTATTCCCCATTTCAGGGCAATCTTATTAGAAAACATTTGAACATTTGAAAGATAAGTTGATTAGAAGTTGCTGCTGCCCGATCCATAAAATATTGAGCAACAAATTTGATTCTTTTCAATACGCTTGTATGGGAAAGTTACCAACCTCGATCTCAGTGATCTTCTAGAGGGATGCTACGCGCTGGCAAAATTAGGCATCTGTTTTTTTAGTTATTCAAATTCGTCAAAAGAACATGTTCCTCCCCTCAGTCTCATTTGCTAGCAGCTACTATACAATACCCAGAAGCTAGCAACGTTTTAATAATCCAGTTACAAGTCAGCACAATATTACAAAAACCCTCCAAATTAAGACAGGTACACAGATGCATGGATAGATAGATGGGGATAAGATGGAATTTTCAGCTGGTTTACAATTTAAAACCCCCAACAGATACCCCCTTTAGTGGGTTGGTCTGTAGTTTTATTAACCACTATAAAACATACTTACCGTACAATCACTACTTGCTAAATCAACTACTCTGCATTTAGCCACCAGAATAAGATTTTTATGCTTGCTTACAAATCCCCATATGCCTATTCCATTTCTATGTATACCCTCAAACAGGCTACTGGTACGGTACACCTCCAGCACATGACCTGATACAGACTGGCACCAGTCTGTACTCACTTCTTGGTGACATCTGTCACTAAGCATGGTCGCGCATGCGCATAGGATCCCAAATAGGAAACAGATTCACTTTTCTAAATTTAAGTGCCAAATATTACAAACAGATTCTCAAATCATTCCCATGCGGGTAGTTGAGGCTGGGTCGTAGTGATTGAACGGTACATTTTATAGTGGTTAATAAAACTACAGACCAACCCACTAAAGGGGGGTCTGTTGGGGGTTGTTATTATACCACAAAAACATCTATACCATTCAATCACTACTTGCTAAATCCGTAGATTTGGTCAGTGCCCCACTTAAAAACCTTTGGTGGGTGGAGATTTGAGAATCGTTAAACAAGGATACAAATTAAACAACTCATATCCAAATGTTAATAAATTAACATTAACATAATAGTGCATCAATAACAAATCACACAGTGACTATCAAACAAAGAAAATTGTCAACTCAATGAAATAAACAAAACAAGAGAATATTCTCACCATATCTGACTGACATACAAACTAACGAAATTGGTGACATGTGCTTGGTAAATGGCTCTTGTCTTGTTTTGTTAAAAACCTTATATTTCTAAAAAAAAGGAGGCCGCTGGGCTTTGATCCTTTAGATAGAAAGGGGTAAAAGTCGATTCAGATTTCCAACCTGCAACTTGCATGACGTCGTCCAATGATGAGCGGGCGAAAAGAGCAAAGAATTGTATCTATTTAAAATTGGTACGACGTTTATAGACTTTTAAGGCCCTGACAGGATACCAGAATCTATCCGACAGCGAAAAAGACGATAAAGCTTTAAGAATAATAGGTTTGGCTGAGTAATGGTTAGAATGGGTCTTCGATAAAAAATCCCCTCTGGTATATAAAACTAGACCGTCTCCAGAATCGATAAATCTGTCTTTTTCTGCGGAAAGAGCATGATTTTCGGATCTTCTCCTCGTTGAAGTGGCAGCAACAAGGAAAACAGCGTTAAGAGTCAATAGTCTGAGACCGATAGATCCAATTGGCTCAAAATGGAGACCTGCCAAAACTTGAAGAATCAAGGTCAAATTTCAGGAAGACAAAGGCTTAGCCACTGAAGGACGAATATTGCCCACTCTTCTAATAAACCAATTGAGAATCCTTGATATCAGCATTCAGAAGACAAGGAAGACCAGAAGCCAAAGAAATCTATAACCCCTAACGCTGATAGCTGATAAATGAAATGAATCGAATAGATACGATTAAAAATCTAACACCTAGGAAATAGAAACTGAATCAGGCAAGAAACCATGTTTTAAAACCATTCTCCAAAGATTTAATAGTCGACCTTTGTACAAATTCGACAGGTCGACTCCTTCCTGGAAGAAACAATGATTTCCTGAGATCTTGAAGAAAATTTGATCTCACAGAGACCGGACACTCGAAAATTCTCCAAACACACAGGATGAAGAATTCTTGATTGGATGAAGATGTAAGCCCATTACTTGAGGGAGATCTTATGATACAGGGAGAAGGATAGCAAAATCTTTATAGAAGATCGAGAAAGGCTACCAATCAGATCCTCTTTGACCAAAAGGGTGCTGCTAGAAGAAATTCTTTAAACTGGTCCATGACTATCTTCAGAACCATTAGAATCAGGAATATTGGAAGGAACATGAAATCAAACAATCCTGTCCAGAACTGAGACAGTGCGATCATCGCCCAAACCTGACTGTCTGAAAAGAGAGACATGAAAGATGAGATCTGGGCAATCAGACATGTCACAAAAAGATCTACATGGGGAATACCCAGAAGCTTGAAAATGTTTTTGGCAACTAACCTCTTAAACTGCCACTCAGGGAGTGAGAACTTGCTAGGACTGAACTACTGGTCCGCAAGAAATATCTGACTGACTGGAACATGACTGGGAACTAGAAAGATTTGCATCTACTGACATCCCAAGAAAAGGATCTAAAATCCTCATAAAAAGAAGAAAAAACCTCCTTCCTCCATCTGAAAATTAAAGAAAACCCCGTGGCATTGACTGATCGAATCGAGATCTTGATGCCTAACACTCGATCCGACCAAAAGTGGAGAGGCTTCTTGACAAGTCACAACTCCACTAAATTGATGTGAGAAAATGACTCCTCCAGGGACCAAAGACTGGCAAAATCAGGGAGCCCAAACTGCTCCCCATCCCTCCTGTGAAAAAAACATGAAATAATCACCTGAGGGGAGGTCTTGACTAATGGGACGCCCATCAGAGGGAAGAATGTACTGACTACTACTAGAAGAAGATCAGGAACATTAGAAAGTCTTCTCATCAACGTCACCCTGGGAATGACATTCTCGATGCTGATAATCAAGCCTAGAACCCTAAGAAAAAATCTTGCCCTGCCATAGAAAGAGGATGTCAGGGTGACTGACCACTGTCAACAAGATTGCCTCTACCCTTGTCTCTGAAGGGAAAAACTTGACCCTGAAAACAGCTCGAGGTAGATGCCTAGATGGGAGAAACTTGAGACGGAACTAGGCTTGACTTATTGAAAAATAAAATTCAACCTAATTTGCAAGGCGGACTGCAAATCGTTGGAATAAATATTGAAAGAATTGAGAAAGACCTAGCTTCTATTAACCGAACATCTATAAAGACTGAAGAATAAAATGACAGCGCAAGACACCTGCCACGGCTGAGACCAGACGTGTGAAAAGAAAGGCGCCACGGTCAGATCGAAGGGTATGGCTCAAACTGCCAAACCCTATACTTGAAAGCAAAACTCATATACCGTCGGAAGGAAAGGTAAAAAACCAACAAACAAAACATCCTAACGATCCTGAAAAATTGACTTACGATAGGGGAGGACTCCATCCTGAATTTAGGAGATAAAGAAAGAAGATACAACTTCTTCAGGAAGATAAAAGGACGCCAGCCTTATAAGAATTGAAAACTATGAAGATCGTTGAACAAAAGCCTGGGTCTACTTTCCATGGTAGAGCCTTTTTTATAAACTCCTTGACAATCATAGAAAACCAACAACCCCTCTAGTGCTAATAGCTTCTGATTGGATGGAACAGAAGACCATTTGGGAGAAGAGACTGCATAGAAGGGTCCCAGATCCAAGAACATCTGGCCCTTTTGATAAGGGCCGCCCTTAAAGATGGGGCAAACTTACTATATGCTAAGGACGACTGTTCATAGAAACTAAACGAAATCTAGGATTTCTTTTTTCACGAGAGAGTTGATACTTACCTCCCTAATACTTTTGATATTGCTAAATATTGGCTTTCACTCAATAAACACTCAGATTTAAAACAGTTAGGTGCCCCTACTGGGCAGGGAGTCAGAGCGTAGTCTGGCGGATGCCAGCCCCACCTCCGCGCATGCGCAGACTAGCACTTCCTCTGACTAGATTATTGGCTGACACACATGCAACTATTAAGAGCCTGAAGACCGAGCCTCTGTGGGGTGGAGAGGCCGGGTCCGTATCTAGGGAGGTAAGTATCAACTCTCTCGTGAAAAAAGAAATCCTAGATTTCGTTTATTTCACTTCAAGAGTATACTTACCTCCCTAATACTTTTGATATTGCCAGAATTCGAAAGTGAATCTGGCGGGAGGGAGGCGAGGTCAAAAGACCAGCTCATCCCTATACGCTTTTCTGCGTTTAAGGCACTTAAACTTCTGAAACTGTAAGAAAAAACAGTCAGGATTTGACTAACCATCGGATAACACCACCGATGTATGAGAGATGACCGAATGTCATATGCGCTCCCCCCACCTCCTTCCTGGGAGGAAGAGTCGACTGACCTCAATGTCCTATACGCTCTCTACGTACAAGTGCCATGTACTACAGGACAGAGACGAAAAAGCTCCATTTTCGTAACTCTCAACAATGAACCACACAAATACACAAACCATCACCATATTAATAACGGGTAATCGTGACAATACAATCAACAACGGACAACACATGAACAAGACTGACCTTGTTGAAAATGGCTGCTGACATCATCTTCCCATTGGTAAAGACTGATGCAGGCCCAAAAAAGTGGGTGTTTCCATAAATTAATTGTGAAATATATAAGTAATGAGGAAAAACCTCCTCAAAAAATATAAACCGATTTATTTTTTCAAAACCGACAAGGCGAGAGGATTAGAGGTGTCACGGAGATAATGGTCTGTAAAACTTGACTCACAGTGCCACTGAGCCACCGACATAATATCATCCACAGGGACCCCATTAAATAGGGCCGTGGATGTCACTACGCCGCGGACACTGTGAGCCTTGGCCACGTCAACCTGCTTCCCGGTGGCGGATCCATGGCAAAACTGAATGCATTCCACAATCCACCTGGAAATGGTGTCCTTAGAAGCCCTCCCATGGGGCTCAATATATGACAACCATAACGCTGACTGGTCGGTGCGCCATGCCGCCGTACGTTGTTTGTACCGGCGCAGCGCCCGGACGGGACACCATGCTTTAGAATTAGGATCATATCTAGTTAAAGCAGGCAAAATAATAGGTTGACCTGGATATTTCAACGACTGATTTTTAGCCAAGAAATTAATCCTAGGTAGCAGCTTAAGGCCTTCCCCTGAAACCACAAAACGGTCATCCTCGGCTGATAAGGCATGAATTTCACTCCTACGCCTAGCCGAGGCCGCAGCAATTAAAAACACAGTCTTCAGTGTTAATAGTTTCATAGAAATGGAACTAAGTGGTTCAAAAGGCTTATCACCTAGTACTTGAAGCACTAGCGATAAACTCCAAGACGGAATCACAGGTGGATTCCTTGGTCTTAGATTGCCCATGCCTTTAATTAATACATTCAATGTATTTACTTCATCACTTCCCCTCTTAGCCAAGCAAGGAATAACAGACATTAATGCTGACTTATAACCAGCAATAGAGTTAGGCTTGAGGCTATAGGCATCATAGAGGTGACAGAGGAAATCAGCTACTACTTGAATAGATGAATCCATTGGATCAATACATCTTTTTGAGCACCATTCTGCAAATCTGTTGATTTTATAATTATATGCTCTGGAGGTTGACCCCCTCCTGGCTTTGGCCATAAACATGGCTGCTTGCTCAGAAAAGCCCTCCTTAATTCTAGATTCCTTGACAACATCCACGCAGTCAATCTGAACATTGACGGATTGTTGTGAAGGGCCTTGCCCTGGAAGATAATATCGTCCATCAGAGGCAGAGGAACCGGATTGCAGACCAGAAGGTCCAGCAGATCCGTATACCATGATCGGCTTGGCCAATCCGGGGCGATCAGAAGCACTTGGCATTCCTCTTGTCTGATTTTCTGAAGAATTTTTGGAATCAGGATTGCTGGAGGGAATGCGTATGCATACATTCTCCCCCAGCTGATAGCTAACGCATCTGTTGCGAAAGCGCTTGGATCCGGAATCGGAGAGACGTACGTCGTCATCTTCGCATTCTTCTTCGTTGCGAACAAATCGATGTTGGGTTTCCCCCAATGGTCGAACAGACGATCCGCCACACATTGATTTAGTTGCCATTCCGTGGGTAAAACACTCATCCTTCGGCTCAATGAGTCTGCTAGCAGGTTTAACCTTCCCGGAATATGAACTGCTTTCAAGGTAATCTGGTGATCCAGACACCAACAAAGCAGTTTCCATGTCATCATACAGAGACTGGGCGACTTCGTTCCGCCCTGGCGGTTTATGTAAGTCACAACTGTTGAGTTGTCTGAACGAATAAGAACAATCTTGCCCTGAACTTTCTGTAAGAAATGTTCCAGGCCCAGGACTACTGCTCTTAGCTCCAGTAGATTTATATGTTCCTGTGACTGTTCCAGATTCCAAAGCCCTGATATCGTGGATTCTTCCAGGCAAGCTCCCCAGCCCTCCATCGATGCATCTGTATACACAGTCACCTGAGGGTGGGGAGGGGTTAGCAAAACCCCCGGCAAGAGATTCTCTGTATTCAACCACCATTGCAGGTGGTGAATCAGAGGCGCCAACACTGACACATTCGAGTCCAGCGAACCTGTACTCTGGGTCCATTGTGTCATGAGAAACAACTGGATCGGCCGCCTGCGTAAGGCGGCCTGAGGAATGACTGGTTCCAACGAAACCATCAACCCCAGCATTCTCAAGTAAACCCGTGCCAGGACATGACGACTGTCGCACACTGACTGAATCAACGAGATGAGTATTTGAACTCTCTCCTGAGTAGGATAAACATATCCTGTCTCTAGATCGAAGAACATCCCCAGGTAAACAAACTTCTGGGATGGAGTCAGCTCTGATTTTGGGAAATTGATCATCCAGCCCAAGTCTGTGAGAATTTTCAAAACAATCTCCAGATTGGCGGACAAACTTTCCCGGGTGTGCGCATTCAACAGCCAGTCGTCTATGTACGTGTGGACTGCTATGCTTCTCCTGCGGAGGTATGCTGTGATCGCAAGAACCACACGGGTGAAAACCCGAGGAGCCGTGGAAATTCCGAAGGGCAACACCCTGAATTCCCACTGTCTGCCCTGGAATGCAAATCTCAGGAAGCGACAGAAACTCCCGTGGATGGGGATGTGGAAATAAGCGTCCTTCAAATCTATCGACGCCGTCCACATCCCCCTCTCCAACCCCGCCAACACCGAGCGCACCGTTTCCATCTTGAAACTGGGCGTCTCGATGAACTTGTTCAATGGCTTGAGGTTGAGAATCGGTCTCCACCCACCGGTGCGTTTTGTTACTAAGAACAGGGTTGAATAGAAGCCCGGACACCTTTGTGCCGGCTGAATAGCTCCCTTTTGTATGAGGGAATTTATCTCCTCCTCGATACACAACCTTTGCTCTGGATCTCTCGGAATGGGAGTCCAGACTGGCACCAGAGACAGTCGCGACGGCGGGCCTGTCACCCACTCTGGATGATACCCGACGGAAAGCCATCGCAAGACTAAACGGTCCTGAGTTAACCGTTCCCACTCTTGCATGTGGCCGGCTAGCCGGCCTCCCACCGGCCCACCTAGGGACCGCGGTGGACACGAGGCATGCAAGAGCGGCACTGTCTCCGCCGCCATACACACCGGAGTGGTTCTTACCGCGGTAAGCGTCCTGTCAGGACCGATAACCACGCCCAGATCCTCGCGCGCCCCGCCCCGCCCCGCGCGCACCTCGGTGCGCGGGCGGCTGCCTGGCTGACGGCGCCTGAGGAACCTGCGCCCCCCTCGCTGCTGGCCGAATCGCACGCGGCCGAGGCCGACGCTGCGACGGTGGCTGGCCACTGACCTGGCCAGCACCACCTCGAGCCTGCAGGGGACGATACGCCGGGGCCGCGGCGCGAGCGTTAGCACGACGCAGCACATCAAACTGCTCGCGGGTGACCGTCTCCTGGAGGTGGCGACATCCCTCACCTCCAAAAAGACCAGGGCCCGTCATAGGCGTACGCAGTAGCCTATTGTACAGGTCCTGAGACGGGCACAGATTGTCCAGGGCAAACGTGCGTCTTGCCCTGACACTCCTGGTCACCGCCCGAGTCACACAGTCCAGCGCCAGGTTAATACCATCCTGGATGGTTCGCTGGACAGTGACCGGACTTGGCTGGCGCGATGCGGATGCCGTTACTACCCCCTGTAACAGCTGGGAGACGTGGGACAGAGCGGCAATCGAAGCCCTCCCACTCTCCTCCGCATCACGCAACGCGGTATTCGCCGAACGCAACGCGTTCGCGCACAAGACACCCGTGTCAGAACGGGAGCCTGGCCGCGCATCCTCACCCAAAGCCGCGCGGTCATCCACGCTGGGCTTGGGTACCACACCGTACCGCTGGTAATCCAGGGGCACGATGCGACAACGCCTGGCCACCTCGCGAGGGGCCTTCGCGAGACGTCCACTCGACTTAATGGACGACTCCGCCGCCTTGAACATGTCAACGACATGCTCCGCCAGCGGCAGAGAAGGCATAGCGTTAGCAGTCGGTTTCCCAGCTAACCACGGCGTGTGAACACGCTGGCTAGCCGACTGCTCCACGGGCAGATCAGGCCTAACGCTCACCAACCACTGGCAAGCGTCATACCAATCCTCCTCCGTGGCTAACTGCGAGCGCTCTACAAGACGGGGTCCTTCGTCTTCCTCCTGAGCGCAAGCAGTAGAGCTTGACGGCGGGTATGCTGATACACCTGGCAAGCCAGGGAAAACACGCGGGCCTGACAGCACCGGCATGAGAATATCACTGGTTTGACCAGGAGCAGGCACCGTGGCAGAGCGCGGGGTATATATAGTCTCACCACGGGCCCGGCCAGCACCAGCAACACCCTCGGCAAGCCGAGGTATGCGGTACCGCTGGCCATCAGCAGCGCCCTGGGCCACCACCTGAGCCGCGGACTTTACTCCAGGGTGAGTAAAACCGTGGAATAAGGCGCCTGTATTCCCCGCGAGGGGTGCACAAACGTCTTCATCCATGTCCACGTCGTCAGACGGCGACCATAGCAGGTAATCCTCATTACCCTGGTCAGAAAGATTAGACCCCGGGTCAGCAAAGAGAGCTAACCCGGGCTGACCAGGAACGGTGCCATAGGAGGTACTGGCCACCGCGGCGTGCGGATACCCCTGGACTGATAAGCAGCCCGCGGGTTCCAGCGACAACCGTCCACGGTCCCCTATCGGCGCGGCAATAAGCCTGCTGCCAGGGCCGTGGAACGCCCCCTCTAATGGGGCCACCTCTGAATCGTCGAACAACGGAAGCGGACTAAGGAAAATCGATCCAGAGGCGGGGATTACCTGCTCCGAAGCCGATGACGAGGACAGTAAAGGATTTGGTCCAGGAAGCATGCCACGAAGCAACCCTGGAACCAAATCCTTTATTGTCCTCTTCATCTCTCCCAACATCTCGGTCCGGAAGGCCTCCATATCCACCGCGGACGAGACCTTCCCCTTACCCTTCCTACTTACAACCTCTCGTTTCCGCTTCTTCTTCTTCTCCTCCTCTACCACCTTGTCCGTCGCCTGTAAGCAGCACAAGAATTCGGACATTAACTCGCCCCCCCAGTGCTTACATATGTCACAATTAACAAATGGACCACAAGGGCTACATTGACAGCACAGATGCGGCCAGAACTTATCCAGAAGAAAACGACCACAGGACGCGCAACCCGGTCCCTGAAACAGGGCAAAGGACAAGGAGTATGAGCAACTAGTTAAGCTTAGAAACTCAATCCAACTCAAAGAGAAGGAAAACGATCATAAAGATCAATATACATCAGAAAGCAGCATAGCGCTTGAATTGCTGATAAACACATAGCCAGGCTGATTATGACGTCATTAATCCCGTGACAGGAAAAATTCGATCCCAACAAAACATCCAAGTGCAAGGACGAATTGTATGCTGAATGGATAAGTTGACTACACAACCATCAGATACATATAGATAACTCTTTTCTGGCAAAAATGTTAATTATCTCCCTTTGTTTGTTTACAATAATTAACATCACCACATTATCAATAACTAGATACCTGACACTTTGTATAGACAAACCATCCAACGTGACGAACCGGAGAACTCCACCATCTGCACGCCTCTTAACTCTCTCCACCTCATGGGGAAGGAATTGGATCAAGAGGGCAAAGTGAGAAGACCTTTATACTAGGCCTCCAACTCACTGGACATATTTTTCATTTGGTTAGATAACCTAACAGTGTTAGTAGGAAATGGAACCATGGTGGAGAGAAAACTAACTCTCTGCAACTGTGATGTCACCACCTAGCGTCATACAGACCTGTGGACATAAACAGAAAGAGAAATTAGTCCTAGGTAGCACCGAGTTGACCTAAACCAACTAACTAAGGCGCTTATCACGGTAAACGCGAGTCCCGGAAACACAATACACCGGGAAGAAAACTCGCTAATTTTACTAGAAGTCACCTGATTTAAAGGTCCTAAGTCCTCCTTTGGCGAATTGATACTTCCCGCCATCCAAAAAAGTGACTATCACACCAAACAACACCACTTAAACTAGTTTAAGATAAAGAAAAGCTTCAGCACAAAAAGACATGTGTGAACTCTCTGCCAATAATCTAGCAAAGAGGAAGTGCTAGTCTGCGCATGCGCGGAGGTGGGGCTGGCATCCGCCAGACTACGCTCTGACTCCCTGCCCAGTAGGGGCACCTAACTGTTTTAAATCTGAGTGTTTATTGAGTGAAAGCCAATATTTAGCAATATCAAAAGTATTAGGGAGGTAAGTATACTCTTGAAGTGAAAACATAGTTTACATGTCATGATGCTCCAAACATAAAATCCCGGGCTATATCCTTATTCCTAGGCATCACTAAGGGAAATATAATTTTGATGACGTCGTCGCGATTCTATGAATTGAATGCATGATATGGCCTGATAAGTGAACTATGGCAATACTTTGACTGTCTTGGAGACTGGCATAACCAGGGTTCAAAATATAAACAAAGCATTGCCCTAGAAATTATCCTCATTTTGAAAAGAATTGCACAAAACGTAGAAATTTTACAAAACTCAGGATAAGTGCACACACCGTACATATTGAAGAAGAGAGGTACAAAACACCACTAACACTTGCGCATCTATGTTTCTGTAAGCTTTGCAACCAGAACCTAATCAAGGATGAAAAACACTTTATAATGGAATGTCCACATTACGATCAGCAGAGACAATCACTCTTTAAAAAGCCTAATGGGTTTACCAATTTTGTCTCGCTTGATAGGTGTAGTCAATTTAAACTTTTTGTGTCAGAAATAATGGAGATAGTGATCCAATAAAAATCGTTATTGATTACATCAATGTTTGCCTAGTTGCCCGGGCTTGTACTTTAAATCCTATGCAATGACACAATATGTCAGATTGTCATGCTGAACATGAGGCAGGTTCATATAATGATTGCATAACTATGCCCAATAATTTAATCAACGTCCATATCAATTTCATTGGGAAACTAGCCAACTTCATGATTCCTGGTAAATTCACCATACCTCACCGTATTTGATATATTGATTAATTAGATATCCCGAACAATCCGATATTTATGCCTAGTGGCAATAAACTTAAATCATAGCCCTACACATTAAACCTGTACATTTTTATTTATTTATTTATTATATTTATTGTCTTTGGACCTATATTTTCATCTGTGTAAAATGTAGTTAAATGATTGTACCATGGCATATGTCATTGTGTGTGATATGCCAATAAAAAGATTGATCGATTGATTGATTGATAAAGAATCTCCGGGATCAGCTCGAATATTAAATACACAAAACACTGATTCTAAATAACAACAAATGAAGAAGACATAAATACGTGTTTATGATGAAATAAAGCGAAATACACACTTCTGGGTTGAATCACACGCAGAGACGACGATCGAAAGATATCGGAAGTAGGAAACGACCAAATTTTTTCATTTTACTAGCCGAGAGACAGATGCCGAGATGTAAGGAAAGAACAGGCTTTGAAGTAAAAGGATAAAATTAGAAACGAGCCAAAAAGCTGAAAAATAATAGAGAAAAAGTAAGAAAATCATTGAAAAGACAGAGGCGATATGAAACCCGGGCGAAATGACTTGCCGAAAACCATGATGACAGAGAAGAAAACTCGGCTTATATTCCTTCTTCCTTTTCCCTTTTTTGGGTTATATCTCCTTTCTTAGTGTCATTTTATTCTAGAGGACATTATTCTTGGTGCATTCTCTTCCCTATGTAACCTCTTCTGATTCTATTTTCCTTTCAGAGACTGTCAGATTTAGAATAAGAATTATGCTAGCATCCGGGCATTACGTTGAAATATTGCCACTGATAAAAGAATAAATGCTGAATATCTATATAATTTCAAGAGAGATTTCAAGACTGGCAATGTCTCGGTATGAATATTTTCCCATTTTTTTTTTTTTAAAACAATTACGGAAAAAAGACTAACTCTGGGGCAAGATGATGACTAGATCCTAGGAAAGCAAACATGTAAAGCGGACCTGAAGGACAAACCTGGAACACCAGGAAGTTCTCGATCACCAGAAATCCAAAACAGGAAGATCGGACTGGAAGTTAATCCATGAACACCAGAAAGATCCATGAAAACCGGAAATGCCCTTTCCCCGGATGTACGAAATCCAGAAGTGGAAAAATAGGAAACGGAAATGCGCAAACCGGAAGTAGACAACGGGAAACTAAACAGGATCCTACAGACCCAGATGTACAGTAAAAAAACTAGAACAAGCATAGGAACCGGAAATACGCAAACCAGAAGAAGAAAAACCAGAAGCGGAAGAGGAAGGACCAGAAACAGAAACCAGAAGTAGCCACGAGTATTGGAGACCCGAACCTACTAAGCACAAACCAGAAGTGCTCGATAAACCGGAAGTTACCAAACTTCCTGACTGCATTAAGCTAGAAACAGGCGATCTTTTAACATTACTGGCTACCGGTATAATAGAAAACTTGACGTTGGCATAGGCGTTTGAATCGGGGACTTTAGTCGCCGACACCACTGCTTGAGGGTAATGCCCCTCCTCAAGACTTATGTGGGTTTTACTTCGAGAGCCTCTTCTTTGAGTCTCTAGCCTTCGGTTTCGGGGACCAAATCTCTTGCCTGGACATGAGGGAAGTAGGCTTCCCCCATTTGCGGACACACCTGCTAACCTTCTGGTTATCGTCCGACTCGGACGAAACATCTCTAGCCGCACGAATGGTAGACGAAATTCGCTCATCTAACGACTTTGTCAAAAATCTCGCAAAAAGAGCTAAAACGGCATCAGAATTAGAAGAGCCCCCCCCCCCTTCCGTTGAAGGCATAGATGATACAGAATTGCGTGCAAAAGACACAACTTTAGATTTAGTAGCAATGGAGGGAAAGCGATCAATGGGCAACGCAGCCTTGGCTACAAAATCCTTAACATATTCTTTAGAGACAGTCGATGACCATCATTTGCATACACGCATTTCACCTTCTCGAGTTATTTGACAGACTCCTAAAAACGGAATAAAAATAGAGAATTAAGCATACAGCTTCGAAAACTAAAGAGAACTTCTCTAAATTAATGAGTCTGATAAAAGGAAAGACAAGCATCTGCTCGGAGAAAGCGGGAAAATTGAAATTCAAATATCCCTGATGAAAAGAACAACTAGATTTCAAACTTTCTTAGGGATATAAAACGAAATGCACTAAAAGATTTGATTCTAGAAATAAGTGAATATAAAACCTCTTACATTTTAATTGAGGGTTAGAAATGATGATGATGACTTAGGCATTTTGTTTACCATGAAAACAGGATACCACCACAAAAACTGTTACCACATATATACAAAGTATACAATGCAGTAAAAACCATGAAATACTCGATAAACATAAATTAGGGAGAATAGGCTTCATATTAGGCATAATCATGGATTGAAGCACTCTCAAATAAGTAAGCTGAATTCAGCGCAAAGCTATAAAAACACAGCTGGAATATTTGCAGACTGTACTGCTTGCAGAATATTTGAAAAGTGAATCTCTTTCCTATTTGGGCTCCTATGCGCATGCGCGACCATGCTTAGTGACAGGTGTCACCAAGGAGTGAGTACAGACTGGTGACAGTCTATATCAGGTCATATGCTGGGGGTGTATCCTACCAGTGGCCTGGTTGAGGATATACATAGAAATGGAATAGGCATATGGGGATTTGTAAGCAAGCATAAAAATTGTATTCTGGTGGCTAAATGCAGAGTAGTTGATTTAGCATGTAGTGATTGAACGTAATAGATGTTTTTGTGGTGTAATAACAACTAAGGACATAGCTAAATATTATTGTCAAATCCCACTGCGAGATCACCAGTCTTTTCAGGGTCTTAATACAAATCGTGTGGGTGGGGTTTAAGACAGGCTGTCGAAGAATAAATGTATCCTCAATAATTATCATGTTGTGCATTTGCTATATTTCCCATACAGATGTCTTTAGTGACCATTTATTGGGTTCTCCATGCCTGTTGAAAAGTATATTAAAATATCTCTGAATTTTTTACCTCAAATGTCAGTTTGGGACCAGTAGGATCAAGCGTTGCAGTAACAGTTTCTGCTAGAAGCATACCGACTTTACGAACACTTTCATCTGGGTCATTAAGGTGATGCTGCATACCCATCATCAGCTGATTTAAAACTTCTACAATGAGAAACGGTGATGAATAAATCCCATGGAGTTATTAACTATCTGACTGCCGAGTTTTTGCAGACGACATATTGCAGGGGTTTTATCGATGGGCATGCTAAATAGTTTGAAAACAATTCGACTGAAAGTTTGTTTTCAAATTATTTAGCAACTCAAGAGTTTTTGCTCATTGAAATTGCAGCATTGAGACAGTTAACCCTTTACTGGTCAAGCCCCAGGCTGCAATGTCTTCCAATCCAATTATGTTCAAAATATTCAACAGTACGCTTTACATTGCTATTGAAACAATTGAAGTTATTTCTCAGCTGTACTGTATGTCACACATCTTCCTGGAAAAACCCACCAGATGATTAGCTAGGGTTGAGACATGATAGAAACAAAAAGCCTTTCCTATGACACCTGCTTCATACTAAGGACATCACCTGTCATTAGTAACCACTTCATGACACTCTATAAAGTAATAGACATATGTGCTGATACCTGATTTTAGCTCCAGCCTGTCCTTATCCTGTAGGAAACCTAAACATATGAGAAGAGCGCGTGTGATGTACAAATGTTGTTCCTGAGAGGTGTGCTTCAGAGCACTGCCATCACACCACACCTCCAGCAGACTGCGAAAACACTGTCAATAAAAACAACACGAGGTGGGAATTGCACACAATCAATAAACCATTAACTATTATCTCGCTTAGGTAAAAATGTTAATTGTTTCAGATTTAGTAGAAGAAAAGCTGGTGTACATTTTGGATGCAACATTGCTTCAACATTCCACATTAACTATTTAATTGTCAAGATTCTTTAAAAAAATTAATATTTTTACTTAGTCACTGTCCATTTACACTATTAGCATCTATTTACCCATGCACTATTACTACCGGTATGGGAAAATTACAATTTGAACACATATTTTTATTTTTATATAGGAACCAATTTTCAAATATTGTTATGGACAGTATTTTTAAATGCTTGCGGTATCGGTATATATGGTAATAGTAGGATATCGCCCAGCTATAACTAACACACACATGCATGCATAAACACACACACACCAGAAAATCATAAAC
Source organism: Chaetoderma sp. LZ-2023a (assembly GCA_034401795.1). Classification (NCBI taxonomy): domain Eukaryota; kingdom Metazoa; phylum Mollusca; class Caudofoveata; order Chaetodermatida; family Chaetodermatidae; genus Chaetoderma; species Chaetoderma sp. LZ-2023a. Next base: position 118,963,577 of record CM067372.1, read on the forward strand.
AACGTATGGTGAGAGATTGAATATTCTGACAGTTTAATGCTGATTTTCATTGACACAATTACCAAGATATGTATGTGTCCCGACCCATGGCAACCCACCAACCAAGCCTTCTACCATCATTGAAACACAGATATATAAAAATTCATTATGCATGCAACATATCGCGAATATCTATGGTGAATATCTACCATGCTCCGCTAATATGGCTAAGCAATAAAAATCAGGATCATTATAAAGGACACACATGTACTATGATCAAATTTTATTTATAACTTAAATTACCTAAATTTAAAAATCACAATTTGCATTCACTTTCATATTCTAACTGGTTTGATGTTTGGGTCTAAGACAGAATAAACGAAATCACGGATTTCTTTTTTCACGAGAGAGTTGATACTTACCACCCTGATACTTTATATTTCCTAAATATCGACCTAGCTTCATAAATATTCAGAATTAAAAAGAAACCGTCCCCACTGGGCAGGTTACACAACTGACAGTCCAGCGGATGTGCAGCACAAACTCGCACATGCGCGGGGCTGACTCATTCTATTCCAAAATATTGGCTGACCTAATTGCAACATAAAACGCCGATAGACCGAGCCTCTGTGGAGTGGAGAGGCCAGGATTGTATCAGGGTGGTAAGTATCAACTCTCTTGTGAAAAAAGAAATCCGTGATTTCGTTTATTTCACATCAAGAGTATACTTACCACCCTGATACTTTATGATATAGCCAGAATTCGTAAGAGAATTCGGCGGGAGGGAGGCGAAGGTCAGAAGACCAGCTCATCCCTGGAAGAGCAAGCTTTTGCTTTTGGAGCACAACAAACATCTGAAATTGCGTATGTAAACACAATCAGGAAATGATTTGGACATCGGATAACACGACCGATGTTGAGAGTAATGACCATTTCACATCCGCTCCCCACCTCCCTCTTTTAAAGAGGGAGCGATGACCTCAATGTCCTATATGCTCTCTATGTACTCGTGCTAAAGTACTATAAGACATCGGACGAAAGCTTCATTTCATCTACTCTCAGATGGAACCACAAAGAACACAAAACCATCACCATTTTAGTAAGTAATATAAAAAACATGACAAAAAATAACCATCACCAAATATAGGACTAACCTATTTTGACGAGATTCCCCTTTGATCACCGCTGGCGATGATAGGTACAGTACAGAAAAGCGGGGATTCCCCCCACTAAATTACACTGAGTGTGTGTCATGTCCTCGACATGATCATAAGCGTTAAGTGCATGAATCCATGGTTTATTAGAGTGCGCCGTGCGGCCTGGAACCTCCGTCTTCAGCACTCGAGGTTTCTGTCAGGGTTACCTCACCGTTACCTCCTTTAGTCGCCTCTTATGACACGCAGAGGATACGGAAGGTGTATTCTAAGCCCCACCTACAGGGCATGTACACCTATCAGATATTAGAAAACCAGCGTTGGGCAAAACTTTAATTGTTAATAAAGTGCAAGGCTGATTATGACTTCATAATTTCAAAAAAGAAATTAAATCGATCCGAAACAAACATATCTTGGCCTTATGTACAATATTCACAAATTTATATACAGATTTAACGATTATGTAAGATCGATAAGGCAAGTGGATTTGACGTGTCACGTAGGTAATGATTTGTAAAACTAGACTCACAGTGCCATTGTGCTACTAACATAATGTCATCCACCGGCACACCGTTAAACAGAGCCGTGGATGTCACTACGCCACGGACACTGTGAGCCTTGGCCATGTCAACTCATTTACCCGTGGTGGCTTTGTGGCAATGCTGGATGCATTCTACAATCCACCTAGAAATGGTATCTTTAGAAGCTCTCCCATGGGGTTTAATGTAAGATAGCCATAAAGCACTAGGGTCCATCCGCCATTCCTGTGTACGTTGTTTATAACACATTAATGCACGGACCGGACACCAAGCATTTGAATTAGGATCAAACCTAGACAAAGAGGGTAAAACTATAGGCTGACCAGGATATTTTAAAGACTGGTTCTTCGCCATAAAGCTAACTCTAGGTAGAAGCCTAAGGCCTTCCCCTGTCACCACAAAACGGTCTGGCTCTGCTGACAAAGCATGTATTTCACTTCTTCGTCCGGCTGAAGCTGCAGCAATCAGAAAAACTGTTTTAAGCGTCAACATTTTCATGGAAATGGAGCTTAGTAGTTCAAAGGGTTTATCTGCTAATACTTGAAGTACTAACGATAAACTCCAAGACGTAATCACTGGAGGATTCCTTGGTCTTAGATTACCCATGCCTTTGATTAAAGTATTTAGATTACATACTTCATCACTTCCCCTAATAGCCAAGCAAGGGATAACTGACAATAAAGCTGACTTGTAGCCAGCAATAGAGTTAGGCTTGAGACTATAGGCATCAAAAAGGTGACAGAGGAAATCGGCTACTACCTGAATAGATGCTTCCATTGGATTAATACATCTTTTTGAGCACCATTCAGCAAATCTGTTGATTTTATAATTATATGTTCTGGAGGTTGACCCCCTTCTGTCTTTTGCCATAAACATGGCTGCTTATCAGAAAAACCCTCCTTAACTGCTGATTCCTTGACAACATCCACGCAGTCAATTGGAACATTGACGGGTTGTTGTGCAAGGCCTTGCCCTGGAAGATTATGTTGTCCATCAGAGGCAGAGGAACAGGATTGCAGACCAGAAGGTCCAGCAGATCCGTATACCATGATCGGCTTGGCCAATTTGGGGCGATCAGAAGCACTTGGCATTCCTGCTGCCTGATTTTCTGGAGAACTTTTGGAATCAGGATTGCTGGCGGGAATGCATATGCATACATTCCCTCCCAACTGATAGCTAACGCATCTATTACGATAGCGTTCGGATCTGGAATCGGAGAGACGTACGTCGTCATCTTCGCATTCTTCTTCGTTGCGAATAAATCTATGTTGGGTTTCCCCCAGTGGTCGAACAGACGATCCGCCACACATTGATTTAGTCGCCATTCCGTCGGTAAAACACTCATCCTTCGGCTCAATGAGTCTAACAGATTTAACCTTCCCGGAATATGAACTGCTTTCAAGGTAATCCTGTAATTCAGGCACCAGCAAAGCAGTTTCCAAGTCATTATACAGAGACTGGGCGACTTCGTTCCGCCCTGGCGGTTTATGTAAGTCACTACTGTTGAGTTGTCTGATCGAATTAGAACACTCTTGCCCTGAACTTTCTGAAAGAAATGTTCCAGGCCCAGGACTACTGCTCGTAATTCCAGTAGATTTATATGTTCCCTCGACTGTTCCAGATTCCAAAGCCCTGATATCGTAGATTCTTCCAGGCAAGCTCCCCACCCCTCCATCGAGACATCTGTATACATCGTTACCTGAGGGTGAGGAGGGGTTAGCATAACTCCCGCCAAGAGATTCTCTGTCTTCAACCACCATTGAAGGTGGTGAATTAGAGGCTCCAACACTGACACGTTTGAGTCCAGTGAACCTGTACTCTGGGTCCATTGCGTCATGAGAAATAACTGGATCGGCCGCCTGCGTAAGGCTGCCTGAGGAATGACCGGTTCCAGAGAAACCATCAACCTCAGCATTCTCAAGTAAACCCATGCCAGGACATGACGACTGGTGCACACTGACTGTATTACTGAGATGAGTATCTGAACCCTCTCCTGAGTAGGATAAACATATCCTGTCTCTAGATCGAAGAACATTCCCAGGTAAACAAACTTCTGGGATGGAGTCAGCTCTGATTTTTGGAAATTGATTATCCAGCCTAAGTCTGTGAGAGTTTTCAAAACTATCTCCAGATTCGCCGATAAACTTTCCCGGTTGTGTGCTTTTAACAGCCAGTCGTCTATGTACGTGTGGACTGCTATGCTTCTCCTGCGGAGGCATGCTGTTATCGCAAGAACCACTCTGGTGAAGACCCGAGGAGCCATGGAAATTCCGAAGGGTAACACCTTGAATTCCCACTGTCTGCCCTGGAATGCAAATCTCAGGAAGCGACGGAAACTCCTCGCTATAGGAATGTGGAAATAAGCATCCTTCAAATCTATTGAAGCTGTCCACATTCCCCTCTCCAACCCTGCCAACACCGATTTCACAGTCTCCATCTTGAAACTGGGTGTCTCTATGAACTTGTTCAATGGCTTGAGGTTGAGAATTGGTCTCCACCCTCCGGTGCTTTTCGTTACTTAGAACACGGTTGAATAGAAGCCCGGGCACATGGCCACCTTCACCTCGCGCCTGCAGGGGATGGTACGCAGGGGGTGCTGCGCGAACGCGCTCCCTACGGAGCACCTCAAACTGTTCGCGCAGTGCCCTCTGGTTGTTGACCAGAGTGACCGACTCCTGGAGGTGCTTGCATCCCTCACCTCCAAAGAGACCAGGACCCGCCACAGGCATACGCAGCAGCCTATTGTACAGGTCCTGGGACAGGCACAGGTTGTCCAACGCAAACGTGCGCCTCGCCCGAACACTTCTGGTCACAGCCCGAGTCAAACAATCCAGAGCCAGGTTGATTCCATCCTGGATGGCTCTCTGGACACTTATCGTGCTAGGCTGGCGCGATGCGGATGCTGTCACTACCCCTTGCAACAGATGGGAGACATGAGAAAGCGCCGCAATAGATGCTCTCCCACTCTCCTCCGCATCGCGCAATGCGGTATTGGCCGAACGCAATGCGCTCGAACACAGCGCTCCCGTGTCAGAACGTGAACCTGGCCGCGTGTCTTCACCTAATGCCGCGCGGTCATCTACGCTCGGCTTAGGTACCACACCGTACCTCTGATACTCCACGGATACGATGCGGCAGTGCCTTTCAACCTCACGAGGGGTCTTCGCGAGAGGTCCATGCGCCTTGATGGACGTCTCCGCCGCCGAGAATATATCAACAATATGTTCTGCCAGCGGCAGAGATGGCATGGTACTAACAGTCGACTTACCAGCTAACCACGGCCGGTGGTCTCGCTGGCTAGCCGACTGTTCCACGGGCAGGTCTGTCCTGACGCTTATAAGCCATTGACAAGCGTCCGACCAATCCTCCTCCGTGGCTACCTGCAAAAGCTCTACAAGACGAGGGCCTTCGTTTCCTCATGAGCATTCGCAGGCGAGCTTGAAGCTGGATAGCCTGACACTCCTGGCAACCCAGAGAAAGCATGCGGGCCCGAAAGAGCAGGCATGTTAATCTGACTGGCTTGTCCAGGAGTAGGCACCGTGGTATTGCTTGGGGCGCTTATCGCCACACCACGGCCATGGCCAGAACCAGCTATACCCTCGGCAAGCCGAGGTATGCGGAACAACTGGCCGTCAGGTCCAACCCGGGCCACCTTCTGAGTCGTGAATTCTACTCCTGCGTGAGTAGAACCGTGGACAATGTCGCCTGTATTCCCCGCGAGGGGTGCACAGACGTCAATGTCCATGGTCACGACATCAGAAGGAGAACCCGCCAGATAATCCTCTTCTTCCTGGCCAGAAAGATTAGACTCCGGGTCAGCAAAGAGAGCTAACACGGACTGGCCAGGAAAGGTGCCATAGGAGGTACTGGCACCTGCGGTGTGCGGATACCCCTGGGCTGATAAGCAGGCACCAGGTTCCAGCGACAACCGTCCACGGACCACCGGCGCGGCAAGCCTGCTGCCAGTGTCCTGGAATGCCCCCTCTAATGGGGCCACCTCTGAATCATCGAAAACTGGTAGAGGCCTAAAGAAACCAGATTCAGAGGCGGGGATTATCTGCTCCGAAGCAGATGAAGAGGACAACAAAGGATTTGATCCAGGAAGCATGCTACGGAGCAACTCTGGAACCAAATCCTTGATTGTCCTCTTCATCTCACTACGGAAGGCCTCCATGTCCACTGAGGACGAGGCTTTCCTCTTACCCTTTTTACCTCTCTCTTTTGTTTTCTCTCTTCCTCCATGATCTTATCCTTCGCCTGCAATGATAAAAAAATCTGCCATTAGATCGCACCCCCCCCCCACTGCTTACATACATCACATTTAAGTAACGGGCCACAAGGACTACACTGGGAACATAAATGTGGGATAAATCTTTCGTTGAGGAAACGAGCACAAGACGGACAACCAGGTCTCTGAAACAGGCCAGAAGACGAAGACAATGAGTATTTTAGTTAAGGTTAGAAAACTCAAAGCCAAAATAAAAGGAGAGGAAAAGGTGTTCATAAAGAGCACCTATTCTTCTTCTTTTCGTTCGCTGATCATACCGCCAGTCCTGTAAGTGACTATCGACATGATCATAAGCGTTAAGTGCGTGGATCCATGGTTTATTAGAGTGCGCCGTGCAGCCTGGAACCTCCGTCTTCAGCACTCGAGGTTTCTGTCAGGGTTACCTCACCCTTACCTCCTTTAGTCGCCTCTTATGACACGCAGAGGATACGGAAGGTGTATTCTAAGCCCCACCTACAGGGCATGTGCACCTATCAGATATTAGAAAACCAGCGTTGGGAAAAACTTTAATTGTTAATAAAGTGCAAGGCTGATTATGACTTCATAATTTCAAAAAAGATATTAAATCGATCCGAAACAAACATCCAGGTGTAAGGACGAATTGTATTCATATCCATAACATCCTGACTAGAAAGGATAGAATATTCAGGCTACACAAACATCAGATAAACAATGATAAAATGGCAAAAGTTTATATAATTATTTTCAAATATAAGAGAAGTGCCTCATATCATTAACTAGAATACCTGTTTCTTTGCATAGACAAACCATCCAATCTGATGAACTGGAACACTCCACCAAGACTATGACCTCTTAACTCTCTCCACCTTAAGGGGAAAGGAATTGGACCAAGAGGGCAAAGTGAGAAGACCTTCTTACGAGGCCTCCAAATCACTGGACATAGACTTTTTGGTTAGATAACCTAACAGTATTAGTAGGAAATGGAACCTTGGTGGAGAGAAAACATACCCTCTGTTGATGTGATGTCCTGTACAATCATAGACAGATACCTGTGGACATAAACACAAAGAGAGATTAGTATTACATAGCGCGATTTTGAAATAAACCAACTATATTAGGCGCTTATCTCGATAAACGCGAGTCCCGGAAACACATTACAACGGGATAAACTCGCTAAAATATACTAAAAGTCACCTGATGGATAGGTCCTGGGCCCAACTCTGGCGAATTAGTACATTCTGCCATCTCCTACAGGTGATTACACTTCTAATATTTTGATTAAATGACTTAGAATAGCTTAGAAAAGCTTTAAGCATGAAAACATGTGTTGACCCTCTGCCAATAAATGAGCAAAAAGAGGAAGTGCTAGTCTGCGCATGCGCGGTGGTGGGGCTGGCATCCGCCGGACTGCCCTCTGACTCCCTGCCAAGTAGGGGCACCTAACTTTTTTAATCTGAGTGTTTTATTGAGTGTAAGCCGATATTTAGCAATATCAAAGAGTATTAGGGAGGTAAGTATACTCTTGAAGTGAAATAAACGAAATCAAGGATTTCTTTTTTCACGAGAGTTGATACTTACCTCCCTAATACTTTTGATATTGCTAAATATTGGCTTTCACTCAATAAACACTCAGATTAAAACAGTTAGGTGCCCCTACTGGGCAGGGAGTCAGAGCGTAGTCTGGCGGATGCCAGCCCCACCACCGCGCATGCGCAGACTAGCACTTCCTCTGACTAATTTATTGGCTGATACACATGCAACTATAAAGAGCCTGAAGACCGAGCCTCTGTGGGGTGGAGAGGCCGGGTCCGTATCTAGGGAGGTAAGTATCAACTCTCTCGTGAAAAAAGAAATCCTTGATTTCGTTTATTTCACATCAAGAGTATACTTACCTCCCTAATACTTTTGATATTGCCAGAATTCGACAGTGAATTCGGCGGGAGGGAGGCGAGGTCAAAAGACCAGCTCATCCCTATACGCTTTTCTGCGTTTAAGGCACTTAAACTTCTGAAACTGTATGAAAAAACAGTCAGGATTTGACTAACCATCGGATAACACCCCCGATGTATGAGAGATGACCGAATGTCATATGCGCTCCCCCCCCTCCTTCCTGGGAGGAAGAGTCGAATGACCTCAATGTCCTATACGCTCTCTACGTACAAGTGCCATGTACTACAGGACAGAGACGAAAAAACTCCATTTTCGTATACTCTCAACAATGAACCACATAAATACACAAAACCATCATCATATTAATAACGGGTAACGTGACAAGACAATCAACAATGGACAACACATACACAAGACTGACCTTGTTGAAATGGCTGCTGACATCCTCTTCCCATTGGTGAAGAACGATGCAGTCCCAAATTAGTGGTTGTTTCCATAAATTAATTGTGAAATATATAAGCAATGAGGAAACCCCATCAAAAATATATGCCTAGTTATTTTTTCAAAATCGACAAGGCGAGAGGATTAGAGGTGTCACGGAGATAATGGTCTGTAAAACTTGACTCACAGTGCCACTGAGCCACCGACATAATATCATCCACAGGGACCCCATTAAATAGGGCAGTGGATGTCACTACGCCGCGGACACTGTGAGCCTTGGCCACGTCAACCTGCTTCCCGGTGGCGGATTTATGGCAAAACTGAATGCATTCTACAATCCACCTGGAAATGGTGTCCTTAGAAGCCCTGCCATGGGGTTCAATATAAGACAACCATAACGCCGACTGGTCGGTGCGCCACTCCGCCGTACGTTGTTTGTACCGGCAAAGCGCCCGGACGGGACACCATGCTTTAGAATTAGGATCATATCTAGTTAAAGCAGGCAAAACAATAGGTTGACCTGGATATTTCAACGACTGATTTTTAGCCAAGAAATTAATCCTAGGTAGCAGCTTAAGGCCTTCCCCTGAAACCACAAAACGGTCATCCTCGGCTGATAAGGCATGAATTTCACTCCTACGCCTAGCCGAGGCCGCAGCAATTAAAAACACAGTCTTCAGTGTTAATAGTTTCATAGAAATGGAACTAAGTGGTTCAAACGGCTTATCACCTAGTACTTGAAGCACTAGCGATAAACTCCAAGACGGAATCACAGGTGGATTCCTTGGTCTTAGATTGCCCATGCCTTTAATTAATACATTTAATGTATTTACTTCATCACTTCCCCTCTTAGCCAAGCAAGGAATAACAGACATTAAAGCTGACTTATAACCAGCAATAGAGTTAGGCTTGAGGCTATAGGCATCATAGAGGTGACAGAGGAAATCAGCTACTACCTGAATAGATGAATCCATTGGATCAATACATCTTTTTGAGCACCATTCTGCAAATCTGTTGATTTTATAATTATATGCTCTGGAGGTTGACCCCCTCCTGGCTTTGGCCATAAACATGGCTGCTTGCTCAGAAAAGCCCTCCTTAATTCTAGATTCCTTGACAACATCCACGCAGTCAATCTGAACATTGACGGATTGTTGTGAAGGGCCTTGCCCTGGAAGATAATATCGTCCATCAGAGGCAGAGGAACCGGATTGCAGACCAGAAGGTCCAGCAGATCCGTATACCATGATCGGCTTGGCCAATCCGGGGCGATCAGAAGCACTTGGCATTCCTCTTGTCTGATTTTCTGAAGAATTTTTGGAATCAGGATTGCTGGAGGGAATGCGTATGCATACATTCTCCCCCAGCTGATAGCTAACGCATCTGTTGCGAAAGCGCTTGGATCCGGAATCGGAGAGACGTACGTCGTCATCTTCGCATTCTTCTTCGTTGCGAACAAATCGATGTTGGGTTTCCCCAAATGGTCGAACAGACGATCCGCCACACATTGATTTAGTTGCCATTCCGTGGGTAAAACACTCATCCTTTGGCTCAATGAGTCTGCTAGCAGATTTAACCTTCCCGGAATATGAACTGCTTTCAAGGTAATCTGGTGATCCAGGCACCAACAAAGCAGTCTCCATGTCATCATACAGAGACTGGGCGACTTCGTTCCGCCCTGGCGGTTTATGTAAGTCACAACTGTTGAGTTGTCTGAACGAATAAGAACAATCTTGCCCTGAACTTTCTGTAAGAAATGTTCCAGGCCCAGGACTACTGCTCTTAGCTCCAGTAGATTTATATGTTCCCTTGACTGTTCCAGATTCCAAAGCCCTGATATCGTGAACTCTTCCAGGCAAGCTCCCCAGCCCTCCATCGATGCATCTGTATACACAGTCACCTGAGGGTGGGGAGGGGTTAGCATAACCCCCACCAAGAGATTCTCTGTGTCCAACCACCATTGCAGGTGATGAATCAGAGGCGCCAACACTGACACATTCGAGTCCAGCGAACCTGTACTCTGGGTCCATTGTGTCATGAGAAATAACTGGATCGGCCGCCTGCGTAAGGCGGCCTGAGGAATGACTGGTTCCAATGAAACCATCAACCCCAGCATTCTCAAGTAAACCCGAGCCAGGACATGACGACTGTCGCACACTGACTGAATTAATGAGATGAGTTTCTGAACTCTCTCCTGAGTAGGATAAACATATCCTGTCTCTAGATCGAAGAACATCCCCAGGTAAACAAACTTCTGGGATGGAGTCAGCTCTGATTTTGGGAAATTGATCATCCAGCCTAAGTCTGTGAGAATTTTCAAAACAATCTCCAGACTGGCCGATAAACTTTCCCGGGTGTGTGCTTTCAACAGCCAGTCGTCTATGTACGTGTGGACTGCTATGCTTCTCCTGCGGAGGTATGCGGTGATCGCAAGAACCACGCGGGTGAAAACCCGAGGAGCCGTGGAAATTCCGAAGGGTAGCACCCTGAATTCCCACTGTCTGCCCTGGAATGCAAATCTCAGGAAGCGACGGAAACTCCTGTGTACGGGGATGTGGAAATAAGCGTCCTTCAAATCTATCGACGCTGTCCACATTCCCCTCTCTAACCCCGCCAACACCGAGCGCACAGTCTCCATCTTGAAACTGGGCGTCTCTATGAACTTGTTCAATGGCTTGAGGTTGAGAATTGGTCTCCATCCTCCGGTGTTCTTTGTTACTAAGAACAGGGTTGAATAGAAGCCCGGACACCTCTGTGCCGGCTGAATAGCTCCTTTTTGTATGAGGGAATTTATTTCCTCCTCGATACACAACCTTTGATCTGGATCTCTCGGATTTGGAGTCCAGATCGGCACTAGAGACAGTCGCGATGGCGGGCCTGTCATCCAATCGGGATGATACCCGACTGAAAGCCATCGCAAGACTAAACGGTCCTGAGTTAACCGTTCCCACTCTTGCATGTGGTCGGCTAGCCGGCCTCCCACCGGTCCACCTAGGGATAGAGGTGGACATAAGGAGTGCAAGAGCGGCACTGTCTCCTTTGCCAGAAACACCGGCGTGGTTCTCACCGCGGTAACCGTCCCATCAGGAACGATTACCCCGCCCAGATCCTCGCGCGCCACGACCAGCACCGCGCGCACCTCGGTGCGCGGGCGGCTGCCTGGCTGACTGCGCCTGAGGAGCCTGCGCCCCCCTCGCTGCTGGCCGAATCGCACGCGGCCGAGGCCGACGCTGCGATGGTGGTTGGCCTCTGACCTGGCCACTACCACCTCGAGCCTGCAGGGGACGATACGCAGGGGGTCCGGCGCGAACGTTGGCACGACGAAGCACCTCAAACTGCTCGCGCAGCGCCCTCTGGTTATTGACCAGAGTAACCGTCTCCTGGAGGTGCCTACATCCCTCACCTCCAAAGAGACCAGGACCTGTCATAGGCGTACGTAGTAGCCTATTGTATAGGTCCTGGGACGGGCACAGATTATCCAAGGCAAAAGTGCGCCTTGCCCGGACACTCCTGGTCACCGCCCGCGTCATACAGTCCAGCGCCAGGTTGATACCATCCTGGATGGCTCGCTGAACTGTGACCGGACTTGGCTGGCGCGATGCGGATGCTGTTACTACCCCTTGTAACAGCTGGGAGACGTGGGACAGAGCGGCAATCGAAGCCCTCCCACTCTCCTCCGCATCACGCAACGCGGTATTTGCTGAACGCAACGCGTTCGAACACAAGACTCCCGTGTCAGAACGGGAGCCTGGCCGCGCATCCTCACCCAAAGCCGCGCGGTCATCCACGCTCGGCTTAGGTACCACACCGTACCGCTGGTAGTCCAGGGGCACGATGCGGCAACGCCTGGCCACCTCGCGCGGGGCCTTAGCGAGACGTCCACTCGACTTAATGGACGTCTCCGCCGCCTCAAACATGTCAACGACATGCTCTGCCAGCGGCAGAGAAGGCATAGCGTTAGCAGTAGGCTTACCAGCTAACCACGGCCTGTGATCACGCTGGCTAGCCGACTGCTCCACGGGCAGATCTGGTCTAACACTCACCAACCACTGGCAAGCGTCAGACCAATCCTCCTCCGTGGCTAGCTGCGAGCGCTCTACAAGACGGGGGTCTTCGTCTTCCTCCTGAGCGCAAGCAACAGAGCTTGACGGCGGATACGCTGATATCCCTGGCAAGCCAGGGAGAGCATGCGGGCCTGACAATACCGGCATGCTAATCTCACTGGTTTGACCAGGAGCAGGCGCCGTGGTAGAGCGCGGGGCATATACCGCCCCACCACGCACCAGCGACACTCTCGGCAAGCCGAGGTATGTGGTAACGCTGGCCTTCAGCGCCCAGGGCCACAGTCTGAACCGTGGATTCTACCCCTGGGAGAGTAGAACCGTGGAATAAGGCGCCTGTATTCCCCGCGAGGGGTGCACAGACATCATAATCCATGTCCACGTCCTCAGGCGGCGACCCCAACAGGTAATCCTCATCCTCCTGGCCAGACAGATTAAACTCCGGGTCAGCAAAGAGAGCTAACCCGGACTGGCCAGGGAAGGTGCCATACGAGGTACTGGCACCCGCGGTGTGCGGATAGCCCTGGACTGATAAGCAGCCCGCGGGTTCCAGCGACAACCGTCCATGGTCCCTATTGGGCGCGGCAATAAGCCTGCTGCCAGGGTCGTGGAATACCCCCTCTAATGGGGCCACCTCTGAATCTTCAAACAACGGAAGCGTACTAAGGAACGGTGATTCAGAGGCGGGGATTACCTGCTCCGAAGCAGATGATGAGGCCAACAAAGGATTTGGTCCAGGAAGCATGCCACGAAGCAACTCTGGAACCAAATCCTTTATTGTCCTCCTCATCTCTCCCAACATCTCGGTCCGGAAGGCCTCCATGTCCACCGCGGACGAGGCCTTCCTCTTACCCTTCTTACTTACAACCTCTTTTTTCAGCTTCTTCTTCTTCTCCTCCTCCACCACCTTGTCCTTCGCCTGCAAGCACAAGAATTCGGACATTAGCTCGCCCCCCCCCAGTGCTTACATATCTCGCAATTAAGCAAGGGACCACAGGGGCTACACTGAAAACAGAGATGAGGACCAAACTTGTCCCTCAAAAATCGTCCACAGGACGTACAACCAGGTCTCTGAAAAAGGCCAAAGGACGAGGAGTATGAGCAATCTAGTTAAGCTTAGAAACTGACCAACTCAAGAGAAGGAAAAATGATCATAAAGATCATAATTTATCAGAAAACCAGCTTCGGACAACTTTAATTGTTAATAAAGAGCAAGGCTGATTATGACGTCATTAATCCTATGACAGGAAAAAATCGATCCCCAACAAACATCCCAGTGCAAGGACGAATTGTATCTCTAACCAGAACATGTGCAGAATGGACATTTCGACTACACAAGCATCAGATATATACTGATAACAATGGCAAATACTGTTAATTATCTCCCTTTCCTCCAAATAATTAACATCACCTCATATCAATAATTAGATACCTGACACCTTGTCTAGACAAACCATCCAACCTGATGAACTGGAGCACTCCACCAACTGAACGCCTCTTAACTCTCTCCACCTCTAGGGGAAGGAATTGGATCAAGAGGGCAAAGTGAGAAGACCTTTATAATAGGCCTCCAACTCACTGGACATAGAATTTTTGGTTAGATAACCTAACAGTATTAGTAGGAAATGGAACCATGGTGGAGAGACACAAACCCTCTGCTGATGTCATGTCCATTATATTTCTTCACACAGACCTGTGGACATAAACACAAAGAGAGATTAGTCTTATATAGCACCTAGTTGAAATAAACCAACTAATCAAGGCGCTTATCACGTTTAGCGCGAGTCCCGGAAACACATTACAACGGGACAAAACTCGCTAATTTTACTAGAAGTCACCTGATTTAAAGGTCCTGGGCCCTCCTCTGGCGAAGTCACTCTTCCTGCCATCTTTATCAGGGATAAACACTTCTGAACTTTCACAAAAACACTTAGAATTGAGCCACAAAAAGCACTAGCACAAAAGCATGTGTAGACTCTCTGCCAATAAATTAGCAAAGAGGAAGTGCTAGTCTGCGCATGCGCGGTGGTGGGGCTGGCATCCGCCAGACTACGCTCTGACTCCCTGCCCAGTAGGGGCACCTAACTGTTTTAATCTGAGTGTTTATTGAGTGAAAGCCAATATTTAGCAATATCAAAAGTATTAGGGAGGTAAGTATACTCTTGATGTGAAAACAGCTTTTAGCAACATTATTTGCTAAATTTGCACCAGCTGTTCTATTATTATTTCCACACATTTTGAAAAAAGATTGATAGCACGGGTTCTAGATTTTTTTGGATCACATCCAAAGTTTGGAAACCTAGTGTAAAACTGACACCCTTTCCTGTGTTGAAATTTGAGCCAAATTGGGCCAGTGGTTTCCGAGATACCCACAAATACACAATTTGATCAGATCCAGATTCTTTTATCCAGATCATGGCCAAAGTAGAGAAATCCTTGCGAAGTTGGCAAAACAGTGGGGATTTGCGATGGCATGCGATCAACTGCGCATTCTAGTTCTCTTTACATTAGTTTGATAAGAGTTGGGAATCATAACTTTATGGTAAATCGTGAAGGTATTTTAAAGTTACCTTATTTCAGGTGGATAACTCTGGTAATATATGAACAGCTTTCATTGGTTAAATGCAACCAAAAGGCAGGCATGGCTCTGAGCGAATCACAAAATCTAATCGTCAGGAATTTGAAGGTATATGCATATTAAATCTACTATATTTAAACCAGGTGTGACCATAGTTCTCAACCGCTAAACAGACAGGTGTTGTACATACACAGAGTTGACTATGCAAAGACATATGTATACCTTGATCAGTAAGTGTCTCCTTGTGTGAGATGTTGCCAGGTAACCTAGCACATTTTGCAACAACAATACCTACAAAGATAATACCATGTGCTCACAACTAAAACAAGCATTACATGTAATCAATGGATCAATCCAATCTGTTAGTCAAGTATATGATGTCATGATCAATTACATCATATGTAGGTCGCAATCACAGTAGATAGAAATACTTTGACATGAACTTGGGTCAGTCGCTTAGTTGTACGAATTGTATGTCTTTACCATTTAATAAACATTTTGTTGAATACTTTGAAACTAAGTATATAAGTCATTCTAACACGTACAAAGCATGGGAGGAGCTTAGCTACAGATAAAAAGTGCATTCATCCATTACTTGTAAAAGTAAGAGGCCCAAGGGCCATGACACTCACCTGCCTAATGCTTAATTCTTTCACCGACAAATCCCTGGAAAGTAAATTCTTTACGATACAAAACTTATTTTGTTGAATAGTTTGAAATTAATTTGCATGGAAGCCGCTGCTACCTAAGGCAGGATAAGCTTCTAGTCAAATTAATTTCAATATATTCAACAATTAAACCTTAAAAATGAGATAATGGGAATTCATTGGTGAAAGGATTAAGATCATTTACATCCCAAGGAGTATAATCCTGGCATGTAAAATTGAACAAGAGGCCCAAGGGCCTGTAGCACTCACCTGGACCATTGGCCATTATAATTTAAAGATATGATGGATGATTTTCGGAAAATCCAAGATGGCCAGAAAAAAATTTACCAATCAAGATTCTCGTTTAATATGTTGAAGCCTACTATCATAGGATCGTTCCACCCAAATTTTGTTGAAATCGGCCTATTGATTGATGGAGTATCATTTTTAAATGGTTCTGGAAAACTCAGAAAATCAGAGCTAGCTGCCAAAAACATTGACCTATCAAAATTCTGAATAGAATTTCTAGAGGCTATGACAATAGGATTCTTCCAGACAAATTTGGTTGAAATATCCCAAGCGATTAATGAGGAGTAGCATCTTATACGAATTCCCATTTTCAGAAAATCCAAGATGGCCACCATCAAAATCAAGCTGTCACAATTCTGTATACAAGTTCAAAGTATATCGGGCTAGGGTTCTCCTAGCTGAGTTTGGTTGAAATCGGCTAATGAGGAATAGCCTTTTAACTGATTTCCCAAAATGTTCAGAAAATCCAAGATGGGTGCCGGAAAAATTGAGCAATCAAAATTCTGTATGCAACTTCTGAAGCCTACTGCCCTAGGCTCATTCCAGCCAATCTGATTGAAATCGGCCATGCAGTTAATGAGTGGTCGATTTTCAGCCATTTTTCTGAAAATTCAAGATGGCCACCGAACAAATTAACCAATCAAAATTCTGTATACAAGCTCTGAAGCATACCACTTTAGGGTTCTTCCAGCCGAGTTTGCTTGAACTGGTTCAAGCAGTTAATGAGGATTAGCTTTTTAACTGCTTTCCCAAAATTTTCAGAAAATCCAAAATGTCTGCCAGAAAAATTGACCAATAAAAAATCTGTATACAGGTTCTGAAACCTACCAGGCTAGTAGCCTTCCAGCCAATTCTGGTTCAAATTGCTTAAACAGTTAATGAGTAGCGTTTTAAACGATTTCTCGACATTTTTCGGAAGATTCAAAATGGCCGCCGGGAAAATGGACCAATCAAAATTCTGTACATATATTCTGACGCATACTACGCTTGTGTTCTTCCATCCAAGTTTGATTGAAATCGGCCCCATGGTTATCAAGGAGTCGGCTTTTAAGTAATTTCCAGACATTTTCAGAAAATCCAAGATGGCTGCCGGAAAAATTGACCAATCAAAATTCTGTACACAGGTTCTGAAACATACCAGCATACTATCCTCCCAGCTAAGTCTGGTTGAAATTTCCCAAGCAGTTAATGAGGAGTAGCATTTTAAACAATTTCCAGCCATTTATCGGAAAATTCAAGATGGCCTCCCAAAAAATTGACCAAGCAAAATTCTGTATAGAAGTTCTAAAGCCTACCCCTATAGGATCATTGATGCCAAATTAATTTGAAATCTGCCAAGCGGTTAATAAGGAGTAGCGTTATTAAGCAAAAGTTGACGGCCGGATGATGGATGGTCACCATGGCATAAGCTCACTTGGCCATTCTGGCCAGGTGAGCTAATAAATGTACTTTTCACAGTACAGATAATAGCTGACAATAGGGAAATTTTTTGCTTGATTTCTCAAGCCTGTCAAGAAATGATCACTGTACATAGTATGTACATGCTGGAAAAGGTATAATCTGTCAAGACACCAAAATGTGCCACCATTGCAGTGTTTCTCATTGGCATCTGAATTTTGGAGGTTCTAGGGGCCCACACCTATAAATCTGGGAGTTCCAACTTGCAATCTGGTGGTTCCAACCTGCAATCTGGGGCTCCCAAACTAAAATCTGTGAATCTCATGCAGTTTTTCTCATCCATGTTAACATTAGAGAGTACCATCGTTGTACTGCTATGAATTATGAGGGTCCCATGTTAGATTTAGTGTGTGTTTTGTGTAAAAACAAGAGGCCCAAGGGGCCTGTGTCGCTCACCTGGAGCACCATCAATTGTTGTCAAAATTGTTGGTGGGTGGGTTAGCAGTCTTTTAAATGAGTTTGTGGACATTTTTGCAAGTGCAATATGGCCGCCAAACACACTACATTTTGATTGCCCCATGGCGTCCATGTTTTTTTGATGGATCAACTTCCTTTGAACAAATTTTAATGGCCCAAATTTCGTCCCGATCCCTTCAGCGGTTCTGGTGGAGTTATTTTCGTGAAAACCAGGTCATCCAAGATGGTCGCCGAACCATTTGGTCAATCAAGTCCTCTTGAACAAACTTGGCTTACCTCTTGGCCTAGATAAAGATTCCCCAAGTGCTTTCAAAGATTTTTAAAGACATTTCCTGAAATCAGCCGAAATCCAAAATGGCCGCTGGGCAAATTGGCCGATCGGGCCCATTTGAACAAACTTGGATCCTTATGCCCTAAGGATGCTTCCTGCCAAATATAATTGAAATCGGCCTGGTAGTTCTCAAGAAGATATTTTTAATTCCCCATTGCTTTAGCATGGGAGCTTTTGACGAGAAAACTATCCAGGATGGCCACCAAACCGTTTATCCGACAGTTTCGAAAATTGCAAATTTGAGCTCAGAATACCCAAAAACATATATAGAACCAATTTTGGCCTCGAAATCCATCAAATAAAAAAATCCATTATGTCCGCCAAACATGCTACATTTTGATTGGCCCACGGCGGCCATGTTTTTTGACGCAGCAACTTCCCTTGAAGAAGCTTTAATGGCCCTTAGTCCCTAATCATATCTCCCAAATTTTGGCCTGATCCATTCAGCGGTTCTGGAGAAGTCGTTTTCGGGAACACTAAGTCATCCAAGATGGCTGCCGAACCATTCGGTCAATGAAGTCGTCTTAAACAAGCTTGGCTTACCTCTTTGCCTAGATGAGGTTTCATAAGTTTTAAATCGATTCCCCAAGCCGTTTTGGAGAAGGAGATTTTAGACATTTCTAAAAATCAGGCGAAATCCAAGATGGCCACCGGCCAAATACGCCGATCGGCTTCGTTTGAACAAAATGAAATCTCTATGCCATAAGGATGCTTCCTGCCAAATATAATTCAAATCGGCCCAGTAGTTCTCAAGAAGATATTTTTAATTTCCCATTGCTTTAGTATGGGATCTTTTGGCGGGAAAATGATCCAAGATGGCTGCCAAACCATTTATCCGACAGTTTCGAAAATTGCAAATTTGAGATCAGAATACCCAAAAAACTATATAAAACGAATTTCAGCCTCAAAATCCATCAAATAAAAAAATCCAATATGGCTGCCAAACACACTATATTTTGATTGGTCCACCGCGGGCCATGTTTTTTGATGACTCAACTTCTATTGAACAAACATTAATCGCCCTTAGTTCCTAATTATATATCACAAATTTCGGCCTGATCGCTTCAGCGGTTCTGGGGAAGAAGTCGTTTTTGTGAAAACTAGGTCATCCAAGATGGCTGAACCATTTGGCTAATCAACTTCCCTTGAACAAATGTGATTCGGCGCTTATCCTAGATCATATTTCGTGAGTTTTGAATTGATCCCTCAAATGGTTTGGGAGGAGTAGATTTTTAAAAACATTTCTAAAAATCGGCCGAAATCCAAGATGGTCGCCGGCCAAATTGGCTGATGGCGTTCGTTTGAATAAACTTGAATCTCTCGGCTTTAAGGATGCTTCATGTTAAATATAATTGAAATTGGCCCAGTAGTTCTCGAGAAGAAGATATTTTTAATTTCCCATTGCTTTAGTATGGGAGCTTTTGGGGGGGGGGGGGGGGAAAAGATCCAAGATGGCCGCCAAACCATTTATCCGACAGTTTCGAAAATTGTAAATTTGAGATCAGAATACCCAAAAACCTATATAAAACCAATTTCGGCCTCAAAATCCATCAAATAAAAAAATCCAATATGGCCGCCAAACATGCTATATTTTGATTGGCCCACGGTGGCCATGTTTTCTGACGGATCAACTTCTCTTGAACAAACTTTACTGGCCCTTAGTCCCTAATCATATCTGCCATATTTCAGCCTGATCCATTCAGCGGTTCTGGAGAAGTTATTTTCGCTAAAACTAGGTCAACCAAGATGGCTGCCGAACTATTTAACCAATTAAGTTCCCTTGAACAAATTTGGTTGAGCTCTTGCCCTAGATCATATTTCATGAGGTTTCCTTCAATCCCTCAAGCGGTTTCGGAGAAGATTTTTAAAGACATTTCTAAAAATCGGCCAAAATCCAAGATGGCCACCAGCCTAATTGGCCGATCGGCTTCATTTGAACAAAGTTGGATCCCTATGCCCTAAGGATGCTTCCTGCCAAATATAATTGAAATTGGCCCAGCGGTTCTTGAGAAGAAGTCGTTTAAAGGAAAAGTTGACAGACGGACGGACGGATGGACGGATGACAGACAGACGACGGACGGTCGCCACGACATAAGCTCACTTGGCCTTTCAGGCCACGTGAGCTAAAACTAATTAGTATTTAACAATCATACAAGATTTTCAGGGTCCCATGGAAGGCACTGCCACTACTTTTGGGTGTCCAGTTGGATTTTGGGGGTGTATACCATCAAAAGGACCACTGTGAGAAACCATGCACCACTGTAGATTGTGTACAAACATACAGACATTATGGGGATTGTGGAACGACAATCGCTTGAATGATTGACAAGTCAGCTGCGCTAATCTTAACCCTTTAGCTCTCGCTTACAACAAAAGACAAATTTCTGTTTATGTTAGGAACATTTTGTTGGATATTTTGAAACTAATATAACTAGGAGCTGTTGCTACCATAAGTTCCAGTCAAATTAAATTCAAAATATTTAACAGATTTGCTGTATAGTTGTCTTAAAATTGAGACACTAGCAATTCAAGGGTTAAAGGGTAAAGCAAACTGCGGGTTAAGAAGTCAGTCATGTCAGTTGTAATTTTCTTTTAATAGTTTTCTCTTGGCCTGGAAATGGGCCTATATTACATATCAACTATTTTGTTTTTTAGCCAATCTTGACAATATTAGAGGTTAAAATGTTTTCCATGATAAAAATTACAATTGATTTTACCCACTTGGTCAAAGTATCTGAGTAGGAGAATCTTTGTGGTTATCAGGTACTGAATCTTCGCTTTCTTTAAGATGCAATCACCGAGGAACTGGTCTACTAAGCCATACCTGTAAAAAGCAAAAATAGTAAAAAATTAGTAGTTTAATCGGTTATTAACTCTTTAATGGTCACATCGGCCAAAACCCGCTTCTGTTATGGTCTTGTGGAATGTTCATTTACAGGCCAAGAGAATACAATTTTTGGAAATTTACCACTGGAATGGCTGGCTTGACAACTGAGCGAGTCATTCCAGTGATACATTTTTAAATATTGTATTCTCTTGGCCTGTAAATGGCCATTCAATAGGCAGATATTTAAATTTTCTTGACCAAATTTGACCATTAAAGGGTTAAGAATTATCATGATATACCAAAGTAGTGCATAACATCAAGGTTTTCTGACTCAATATCTATGCCTTATTGAACTATTTGCAGTCTGATGTCTAAGACTTTGACATACTGTTCTGTCAAGGTGGTTCACTTCCTTTTAGGGTAACAGTCTCCTAAATATTGTGTTAGCCAATGCTGATATATAGCATCTGTGGCTTGAGTTTGAGTTCAGTGTTTCCCTCTGAGTCTCTTATACAGTTTGACTGCCTTTGCTGTTGAGCATCATCTACCTAGCTTTGGAAATCAAAGATTTTCTTTAGATGACTTATTTTTCATAAGAATTGAGCCTCATCTGCATGGCGTAAACTCAAAAAAGCATCCGCTTTTGTTTCTATGAGAATTGATAATACTTACCAGATGTACTATTATGATAATGTCCATTACCTAGTCTAGCTCAAAATAAACAACTAAAAGCTCCGCACTCTCCATGGTCCTGCATATACTGTGTCCGGGAATTACCAATTTACCATTAGCCTCCACGTACTGAGTCAATTCCCAACTACAGTCAGATTCATCTTATATTTGTCTTGACAAACAGCGAAAGAAGCTCAGCCTCACCTCAACGGGGCGGCTGAGGTGAGCCATAGTATATCTGGTAAGTATTATCAATTCTCGTAGAAACAAAAGCGGATGCTTTTTTTATTATACTTCGATTAATACATACCAGATGTACTATTATGATAAACTCGGATATCAACAGCCAAGAAACTCTGATGGGAGGAAGTGAGGCTCGAAACAGCTCTCATCTACCATCCAATAGAGAAGGTTGTGAAGAGACTGGGAACCCCAGCATACGCTTGGTTCCCGCCATCTGACTCATAGAGCGCTAAACTTCCATGGTCTAGACCGCGCTTCCCACACACCCCACCCCCTAATTTGTCCGCATAAATTCCAAAAAGGGAGACAACACCCACCAGACCCATGTCAACCCCAAGTCTCAGCTAGGGCAGTCCAGGAGAGTGCAAAGAAGCTACTACAACTTCTAAATTTGAAAAAACTATCAATATTTTGATTCGATTTTCAAATTTGAATGAGTTGTCTGAGCTGCCATGAATAAGGTACTCTTGAACCAGACTTTTCACTTAATCAGTCTGGGAATTTGACTGCAAATAAATTAATATTAGTCACTTAAACTCAGAAAACACTCACCATTCTGAGTGCTTGGTCTTTCTTGATCATCGCAGACGCTTCGCCCAATCCACGGTCATTCACAGTCCATATGCATCACCAGTGTCAGTGCCTGTGAAAGAACCCTACAATGTATGTGATAAGAGTGGTCGGACATGGCTTTAACTGAGATTCGACAAATTGGCGACTGCTACCGGATTAAGTGCGCTGGAGATATCGCGAAGGTAGAAATCAGTAAATGACGACTCGGCATGCCACTGTGCTATAGATATCACCTCCTCTAATGAGATACCATTATAAAGGGCCGATGCTGCTGCTAGTGCTCGGACTTGATGGGCGCTCGCATGATCAATCTGCTTTCCTGTTGCGATTTTATACAACATCTGTATAGCATCGACTATCCAACGAGAAATAGTGTCTTTCGAGGCGCGAGGATGAGGAGCTTTGAGACATAACCACAGAGGTTTCGAGTCATCTCTCCACTCCTCAGTACGTTTCTTATATATCTTCAGACATCTGACAGGAAACCAAGCAGAACAGCTTGGGTCATGCCTAACTAAACTTGGCAAACGGATCAGCTGTCCTGGATATTTAAGTGACTGATTCTTTGCCAGGAAACAAAGATGTGGTAATAGTCTTAAACCTTCACTCGTAACGACAAAATGGTCTTGTTCGGCAGAAAGTGCGTGAATTTCGCTTCTACTTCTCGCCGATGCTGCTGCAACCAAGAAAACTGACTTAATAGTTAACAGTTTGATATCTATGGATCTAATTGGTTCAAAGGGAACATGCCCTAAAACCTGTAGAACAAGAGATAGATTCCATGCTGGGATAGGAATTGGCTGTCTATGTCGCAGCTCGCTCATTCCTTTATTCAAGGTGTCGTTCTAAGGCCAGACTGGGAACGACTGAAGCTAATGCAGACTTATATGCTGCTAAGGTTGAAGGTACAAGTTTGTCAACCTCATACAAATGACAGATAAAATCTGCTATGTGTTGAACAGATGCAGAAAAGGGATTAATATCTCCTCTCTTGCACCATTCTGCAAATTTGTTGATTCTATGATTATATGTTCTGATGGTTGACCCTCTCCTGGCTGAGGTGACAAATTTCGCTGCTTGCTCAGAAAAGCCACCCTCAATTGCTCGCTGCTTGATAACATCCATGCAGTCACTTGGAATATCTCCGGTCTGTCGTGGAGATACAGACCCTTGTCCTGAAAAATCAGATCCCTTCTGTCCGGTAGAGGGATTGGATTGCTGACCAGAAGGTCCAGCAGATCCGTAAACCATGATCATCCTGGCCAATGAGGGGCACTCAGTAGTACTTGGCAAATGCCCTCTCTTATCTTTGCCAGAACTTTTGGGATGAGAATCATTGGAAGATACGCGTATGCGTACATTCCTTTCCAACTTATCCCCAGTGCGTCTACTGCTAGAGCTAGTGGGTCCATGATCGGTGACACACACGTGACCATCTATGCGGTTTCTTTCATCGCAAATTGATCCACATTTGGCTTGCCCCAATGTTTGAATAGAATCTCCATTACCGATTGGTTGAGCTGCCATTCCGTCAGACGACAAACTGTCCTTCGACTGAGAGCATCCGCTAGGATGTTCAATCTTCCTGGAATGTGTGCTGCCCGAAGAATAACATTTCTCTTTTGGCACCACAGCAGAAGGTTTCATATCATCATGCACACCTCCGGTGACCTCATCCCGCCTTGGCGGTTTAGATAAGATATCACTATGGAGTTGTCTGTCCTTATTAGGACAATCTTGTCTCGGAATAAGCTCTCGAATTTTCGAAGTGCTAATGCCACCACTAATAAAATCGAGAACATTTATATGTTTCTGTGCATTGGTCCGATCCCATTCCCCTGACAGATCATCCAATACTGCTCCCCCGCCCATCATCGATGCATCTGTGAAGATGGACATCTGCGCTTGAGGAGGTTGTAGAGGAACACCTCGCAGGAGATTCTGTTCTGATAACCACCACTGAGGATGGAATATCAACGGTTCTTTTACTGGAATCCTCAAAGATAACGGATTCGTTCGGAAACCAGAATGACATCAAATACATCTGAATCGGCCTGGGCCTGAGTGCCGCATATGGCACAAACTTCTCCAGAGATACTAGCAAACCCATTATTCAGAGAAATTGACATGCCATCAGATAGGCTCCTAGAGAAATCGACCCCAGAACTGCAAGCAAACTCTTGACTCTGCCCTCCGCCGGAAAAGCCACACCATCCCTGAGATTGAAAAGAGTTCCCAGATACACAAACTCCTGGGATGGAGTCAATTCTGATTTATCTAGATTCACAATCCATCCTAGGTCCTTTAGTAAGGCCAGGACTACCTGAAGAATGTTGTGCCGAGTGACTGGATTCCCCGCCTTCAGCAGCCAGTCATCTATGTAAGTATGAACAGCTACGTTTCTCCTTCGAAGATAAGAAGTCATGGAGAGAACCACTTTGGTGAAGCCTTGGGGCTGTGGTCAGAACGAACGGTAATGCATTGAACTCCCAGACATTGTCTTGGAACGCAAAGCGAAGGTATTTCTGAAAAGGAATTGACATTGGAATATGAAAATATGCGTCCTTCAGATCTATTGATACTGCCCACATGCCTTTTCTCAGCCCTGTCATTACCGCTGCCACAGTCTCCATCTGAAATTTTGGTGAAAGAATGAATTTGTTCAACGGTTTGAGGTTGAGAATTGGTCTCAAACCTCTGGTGCGTTTCGGAATGAGGAAAATTATCGAATAGAAGCCCAGGGAGGACTGATTGCGGACTAAATGAATCGCCTTCTTTCGCAGAAGATCTTTGATTTCTGAGCAAATGACATCTAGACGATCGGATTCCCTTGGAATGGGAGTCCATATGCGAGTCGAGGTTAACGGAACTAACGATTGACGGATGAGCCAGTCTGATTCGTAGCCGTTTCTTAGCCAATGACAGACTAAACAATCTTGCACAACCTGTTCCCACTGGATTAAGAACAGCTGAAGTCTGACTCCGACGGTAGGAATCTGCACACAGCTCGCGGTCGATGTTGCGCGACAAGACATTAATTCGCTTTGGTGAAGATTCTCGACTCCGTGTTCCTGGTGCCACCGGTACGGGTCTCGCCGGAAGCCCATCAGGAACATCCCACATGGCCACCTCGCGGCTTCTTGGGAGTATGATGGCCCGGAGCCGCCACCACGGCTATCCTTATGGTAGCCGCCGCGTCCTGAGCCGCCACCCTTCCTGTCATCTTCATATGACCACTTATTAGAGGGCTTGTATGAAGATGAACGGCCAGATCCCTGAGAACCGGATGCCCGATGGGCATCACAGCCAGACGGACGGAAGGGTGATCTCTGTCATTGCCTCTGCTGCTCCTGTCAGTGCTGCTTATAGAACTGTTGCGGCCGAGTCCTTTTAGTTGACTTCCACGACTTGCCGACAACCTCCTGCTCTGCAACCATGGACGCACCTTTGTTGAGAGCTTGTCTTGCCGAGCCGTCAAACAAGCCCGGACCAATGAAGGGTGCAGAAGACAATACAGCCCTCATCTCTGGTCCTGGTTCTACACAATTGAGAACCATTCTCCTCCTCTCCGCCAATGATCTGGTGATTATCTTGGCCAGGCAATCTTGGGATAAGCGCATGGTGCCCCGGACAACTCCGGGAGCAGCCTCCGGCACTTCCCAACCTTCCGCCGTGCAGGTCAGCATCCCCTGCAGGATGGTACAGCCATGCGAGAGAGCAGCTATAACTGATCTCGCCACATCCTCAATAAGCGTTAGCTCATTGAATGCATCCTTGTTAGTTTGCGAAACCAAGGGTCGAGAACGACCCTTGGATTTCCCAGCTAATGGCCTATTCAGCGCTTTACGTTCTCCGAACGAAAGCCGAAGAACACGGGCATACGGATGGTAAGCCTACTCCGGAAAACGGACCATACTCCTTATCCCCTTAGGAGCCTTTGGTAGTGTGTACTCCGGCTGAACCAAATGGTACGCTGCGACATCCAACATGTCGGAAGACTGAGTATCCAATGGAAGGTTATGCATGGCCGAAGATCCAATCGACAGAGCACTCTGATATCCGCTCCATCGCCGGATCGCGCTGGGATCCTTGGTCAGATGCTAACGCACATGGTAACATGAAGACGAGCAACACACACAATGACGTGATTGCAATCATTAAATTACTTAGAAACATTAACTTTCTCTTAGATTAATGTTAATCAAGTTGTAGGCAGGAAATGTTTGACAATTTTTAGAGAAAATTGTATAAACTCAACTTGGCGATTAACTAACGTTAAAATAACCAAGAAATTAAGACCGATCCCTACAAACAGCCTCGCCAAACCAAAACAAAATGATAATCATGGGCGCCGCCATCTTGGCTATGGGCGCATCCATCTTGGAAGGAACCGAGTCACAAGAGAAATTAACCGAGTACCCGAATAAGAATAAAAAGTTAACGGGTAATGAAGCGACTCATGGCTACCATTTTAAAACAATGTGCCAATTTAAGGAAAATTCAAACAACAATTACGGCACGAATGTATAAATTATAGATTGATACAACCTGCCCCTGCGATGACTTTCCTTTCCCTTCCATGATTGCGGCAACGAATCAGATAGAAACGGCTTAAATCCTCAAGAAATTGCAAATTTTAGAGTGCAAAAAAACGTGCCACTAGATTGGAGTGCAAAATAGACGAATCTGACTGTAGTTGGGAAATGACTTGGTACCTGAAGGCTAATGGTAATTCCTTCAGTATGGGCAGGACCATGGAGAGTGCGGAGTTTTTTAGTTGTTTATTTTGTACTAGACTAGATAATAGACATTATAATAATAGTACATCTGGTAAGTATTATTCGAAGTAGAACGGTGTATCGCTTTAACAGTCGAGCTGGCCAAAAAATAATACTGCAGTGGTCTTCAGAAAAGTCCATTTGCAGACTTAAGAGAAGACTACTTTTGACGATTTACCACTGAGATGACTGGCTCATTATTCTAGTGATAAATAAATTTAAAAAATCCCTGCAAATGGACATTTTCCATCAGAAAATTGAAATTTTCTGGATAAAATTTGAGGGTTAAAGGGTTAAGTGTATTTACACTGC
This sequence comes from Chaetoderma sp. LZ-2023a, assembly GCA_034401795.1. NCBI lineage: Eukaryota > Metazoa > Mollusca > Caudofoveata > Chaetodermatida > Chaetodermatidae > Chaetoderma > Chaetoderma sp. LZ-2023a. Next base: position 118,991,035 of record CM067372.1, read on the forward strand.
CCATAACAAAGACCTGCACAGCAACCATCTGGACATCTACATGTGTTTCATCCCTTCATCATGGCAGATAACCAGCCGAGCTCCTACAGACAAGGAAGGTTTACTCGGGACTAGGGTTGCACGATTATTCACTTTTCATAATCGTGATCATTTAAGAAAAATAATCGCGATCATACGATTAATCATGAACTATATTAACTACGTCAATGCTGCTTAGAGGACGGTATTATGCTACTGCAGATTGTAAGATTATGGGTTAGGTACTGTGGTATACATACATGGACAGATTACGCCAGTTGCTGGTTGCAAACAAAGGAATGTATCAAGATTTTTCTAGACGGAAAACGGAAGGTAACGTATTTCGTTTAATTGTAGCCTATGCTCTAATAGAAGTCCACCCCCTAACTTTGACATATGAGCCCCAATGATTTCTTAGCAGTTTCAAAACGGCAAAACTCTGTATTAGAAGCCCACCCGCGTGTATAATAATAACAATCGTGTCACAGGGTGTGTCGACTTAAGACAGATCTCTGCCCTGATACATTTCCGGCCCCTCTAGAAGTCAATACAGGCCTCAGATTAATACTAATAGTAGGCCACGTATGTTCAAGATATAATAAAGTTTATTCCACACTTTTGTAGTTAAAATGCGCTTAAAACAGTCTTGGCGTGATTAAATAGCATCCTTATAAATATATTGTAAGGACAAATTTGTGTACCAAACAAGTACGGGAGAAAATGCGCATCAATTTTGTAATGCCGATCAACATTAAATGATCCAAATTGAATTATTACGAACGACAATATAGCCGACTTCTTAAGTTGGCGAGCCAGTGGATCTTTTGCGATGGGGGGGCGGCGTGTTCTCGCGAGATATTAAACGCTAACGGGAGTTTATCAAACGGGTATCAATTATTCAGATCAGTATAATACGCAGTTCCTATCACGCAATGATAATATATAGAAATTCCCGAGTTCCGAGTCCCCGATTTCAGAATATTTATATCCGAGTACTCGCTCTAAAATAAACTTCAATTGGAGGCGAATCACGTGATTTGTATTTTATTCGTGACGCCATTTTATATCAAATTGTGGATTAATTTTGATGTAATAAATAACCTTTATTAAAGGATACGCAATATTTAGGCGCTCAAATCAAATAATTTCACTTCCCCCGGGATGTTTTGAGGTATACATTAAACATAGGCGTAGGCGGTGAGAATTTTTACATGAGAAAATGCGTTGAATTTCCGTGGTATCAGTTCTTTTTTTTAGAAAACCGTTAGCGCATAACTATTCAGAGAATGGGGAACGCGGAATAAGCGTGTGTGATTACAACAACAATGACAAATAGCGACCAAGTGAACAATCTTTATTCATCTAAAACTAATCCCGAGTCAATACAAACAAATCAATTATTTATTTATTTAGTTTATTTAATCATTCACACATTCGGCTGATAGCCGGATGTTTGTTTCCATGCTTGGTAACGCGAGCAGAGTTTCACAAGCGTAAAAGTGCCTTGACAAAAATTTCAACATGGCGATTATACGATTATTTCATTTTATAATCGTCCACGATCATTTTGAATTATATAATCGCGATTAATCGAATAATTTCGAAACCCTACTCGGGACATTGACTGATCTGTTACAACCATTCATTGCGAAAATTGCTCTGCTGACATGATAACTGATGAAGAATGGTAATTCTGTACTCAATAAATTGTCTGCATTTTCTGTTCTGCTGAACAGGTTGCAAAAGCTTAGACGCATCTGATAGTATCAGTACCTTGTGGGTTTAACAGGTACATGTATTTATTTGAATCTTTAATCGTCAAAATTGGTCATGAAAATCAAAAGTAAATCAAAATGTAAATTTGCACATCAAGAGAAAATTATTTTCTAAATTTAACATTGGAATGACTGGCTCGGTTCTCGAGCCAGTCATTCCTGTGATAAAATTTAAAGGATTGTCTTCACTTTACATGCAAATGAACATTCCCCAAGAGCATTGAAATGGCCAGAATTGGTTTGGTTTTACCACAAAAGTGTTATAAAGGTTAGCTATGGTAGCTGTAAACTGATGGTTATCATTCTCACCATGGTAACTGCTTGAGGATAGGAATGAGAACACTCTCCTGGCATCTATCTGGCACACCCGTTATGACACGCTGACAAATACGACGCCAGATATAGTCATGCCTTACGCAGTTAGTGAGCTCCTCTAGAAGGTGTGACCAAACTGCGTCTGCAATGATAATTGTGTATAGCAGAATGCTAGAAAATAACGTTTTAATGCATATTCTGACGTATATAACAATAAATTTATCCATTTAACACTTGAAAATAAACGAAATCAAGGATTTCTTTTTTCACAAGAGAGTTGATAATTACCTCCCTAATACTTTTGATATTGCTAAATATCGGCGTTCACTCAATAAACACTCAGAATAAAAACAGTTAGGTGCCCCTACTGGGCAGGTAGACAGAGGGTAGTCCGGCGGATGCCAGCCCCACCACCGTGCTTGCGCCGACTACTACTTCCTCTGACTAATTTATTGGCTGACACACATGCAACTATTAAGAGCCTGAAGACCGAGCCTCTGTGGGGTGGAGAGGCCGGGTCCGTATCTAGGGAGGTAAGTATCAACTCTCTCGTGAAAAAAGAAATCCTTGATTTCGTTTATTTCACTTCAAGAGTATACTTACCTCCCTAATACTTTTGATATTGCCAGAATTCGACAGTGAATTCGGCGGGAGGGAGGCGAGGTCAAAAGACCAGCTCTTCCCTATACGCTTTTCCGCATTTAAGGCACATAAACTTCTGAAACTGTGTGCAAACACAGTCAGGATTTGATGAACATCGGCTAACACCAACCGATGGATGAGAGATGACCAAACGTCATATGCGCTCTCCCCCACCTTTCTGGGAGGAAGACTTGAATGACCTCAATGTCCCATACGCTCTCTACGTACCAGTGCCATGTACTATAGGACAGAGACGAAAAGGCTCCATTTTCGTATACTCTCAATGATGAACCACATCAATACACAAACCATCACCATATTAATAACAAAATGTAACGTGACAATACAATCAACAATGAACAACACAGGAACAAGACTGACCTTGTTGAACTTGGATGCTGTCATCATCTTCCCATTGGTGAAGGCTGATGCAGTCCCAATAAGTGGTTGTTTCCATTAATTAATTGTGATGTATATAAGCAATGAGGAAACCCTCATCAAAAATCATATAAGCGATTATTTTTTCAAAATCGACAAGGCGAGAAGATTCGAGGTGTCACGGAGATAATGGTCTGTAAAACTTGACTCACAGTGCCACTGAGCAACGGACATAATGTCATCCACAGGGACCCCATTAAATAGGGCAGTGGAAGTCACTACGCCACGGACACTGTGAGCCTTGGCTATGTCAACCTGCTTACCAGTGGCGGATTTATGACAAAATTGGATACACTCTACAATCCACCTGGAAATGGTGTCTTTAGACGCCCTGCCATGGGGTTCAATATATGACAACCATAACGCTGACTGGTCGGTCCGCCACTCCGAAGTACGTTGCTTGTACCGAAGCAGCGCCCGAACGGGACACCAAGCTTTAGAATTAGGATCATATCTAGTTAAAGCAGGCAAAAAAATAGGTTGACCTGGACATTTCAAAGACTGATTCTTAGCTAAGAAATTAACCCTAGGTAGCAACTTAAGGCCTTCCCCTGTAACCACAAAACGGTCCTCCTCGGCTGATAAGGCATGAATTTCACTCCTACGCCTAGCCGAGGCCGCAGCAATTAAAAATACAGTTTTAAGAGTTAACAGTTTCATAGAAATGGAATTAAGTGGTTCAAAAGGCTTATCACCTAGTACCTGAAGCACTAGTGATAAACTCCAAGACGGAATCACCGGGCGATTCCTTGGTCTTAGATTGCCCATGCCTTTAATTAATACATTTAATGTACTTACTTCATCACTTCCCCTCTTAGCCAAGCAAGGGATAACAGTCATTAAGGCTGACTTATAACCAGCAATAGAGTTAGGCTTGAGGCTATAGGCATCATACAGGTGACAGAGGAAATCAGCTACTACCTGAATAGATGAATCCATTGGATCAATACATCTTTTTGAGCACCACTCTGCAAATCTGTTGATTTTATAATTATATGCTCTGGAGGTTGACCCCCTCCTGGCTTTGGCCATAAACATGGCTGCTTGCTCAGAAAAGCCCTCCTTAATTCTAGATTCCTTGACAACATCCACGCAGTCAATCGGAACATTGACGGATTGTTGTGAAGGGCCTTGCCCTGGAAGATAATGTCGTCCATCAGAGGCAGAGGAACCGGATTGCAGACCAGAAGGTCCAGCAGATCCGTATACCATGATCGGCTTGGCCAATCTGGGGTGATCAGAAGCACTTGGCACTCCTCCTGTCTGATTTTCTGAAGAATTTTTGGAATCAGGATTGCCGGAGGGAATGCGTATGCATACATTCCAGCCCAGCTGATAGCTAACGCATCTGTTGCGAAAGCGCTTGGATCTAGAATCGGAGAGACGTACGTCGTCATCTTCGCATTCCTCTTCGTTGCGAACAAATCGATGTTGGGCTTCCCCCAATGGTCGAACAGATGATCCGCCACACATTGATTTAGTTGCCATTCCGTCGGTAAAACACTCATCCTTCGGCTCAATGTGTCTGCTAGCAGATTAAACCTTCCCGGAATATGAACTGCTTTCAAGGTAATCCTGTGATCCAGGCACCAGCAAAGCAGTTTCCATGTCATCATACAGAGACTGGGCAACTTCGTTCCGCCCTGGCAGTTTATGTAAGTCACTACTGTTGAGTTGTCTGAACGAATAAGAACAATTTTGCCCTGAACTTTCTGTAAGAAATGTTCAAGGCCCAGGACTACTGCTCTTAATTCCAGTAGATTTATATGTTCCTTCGATTGTTCCAGGTCACACAGCCCTGATATCGTGGATTCTTCCAGGCAAGTTCCCCACCCCTCCATCGAGGCATCTGTGTACACAGTTACCTGAGGGTGAGGAGGGGTTAGCATCACCCCCAGCAGGAGATTCTCTGTCTCCAACCACCATTGCAGGTGGTGAATTAGAGGCGCCAACACTGACACATTCGAGTCCAATGAACCTGTACTCTGGGTCCATTGAGTCATGAGAAATAACTGGATCGGCCGCCTGCGTAAGGCGGCCTGAGGAATGACTGGTTCCAACGAAACCATCAACCCCAGCATTCTCAAGTAAACCCGTGCCAGGACATGACGACTGTCGCACACTGACTGAATTACTGAGATGAGTCTCTGAACTCTCTCCTGAGTAGGATAAACATATCCTGTCTCTAGATCGAAGAACATCCCCAGGTAAACAAACTTCTGGGATGGAGTCAGCTCTGATTTTTGAAAATTTATCATCCAGCCTAAATCTGTGAGAGTTTTCAAAACAATCCCCAGATTGGTCGATAAACTTTCCTGGGTGTGTGCTTTTAACAGCCAGTCGTCTATGTACGTGTGGACTGCTATGCTTCTCCTGCGGAGGTATGCTGTGATCGCAAGAACCACACGGGTGAAAACCCGAGGAGCGGTGGAAATTCCGAAGGGTAACACCCTGAATTCCCACTGTCTGCCCTGGAATGCAAATCTCAGGAAGCGACGGAAACTCCTCGCTATGGGAATGTGGAAATAAGCATCCTTCAAATCTATTGAAGCTGTCCACATTCCCCTCTCTAACCCCGCCAACACCGAGCGCACAGTTTCCATCTGAGAATTTATCTCCTCCTCAATACACAACCTTTGATCTGGATCTCTTGGATTTGGAGTCCAGAGTGGCACTAGAGACAGTCGCGATGGCGGGCCTGTCATCCAATCAGGATGATACCCGGCTGAAAGCCATCGCAAGACTAAACGGTCCTGAGTCAACCGTTCCCACTCTTGCATGTGGTCGGCCAGCCGGCCTCCCACCAGTCCACCTAGGGAGAGAGGTGGACATAAGGAGTGCAAGAGTGGCAGTGTCTCCTTCGCCAGAAACACTGGAGTGGTTCTCACCGCGGTAACCGGCCCATCAGGCACGATTACCACGACCATATCCTCGCGCGCCACGCCCAGCACCGCGCGCACCTCGGTGCGCGGGTGGCTGCCTGGCTGACTGCGCCTGAGGAGCCTGCGCCCCCCTCACTGCTGACCTGGCCACCTCCACCTCGAGCCTGCAGGGGACGATACGCAGGGGGTGGTGCGCGAACGCGCTCCCGACAGAACACTTCAAACTGCTCGCGCAGCGCCCTCTGGTTATTGACCAGAGTAACCGTCTCCTGGAGGTGCCTACATCCCTCACCTCCAAAGAGACCAGGACCTGTCATAGGCGTACGCAGTAGCCTATTGTACAGGTACTGGGACGGGCACAGATTGTCCAAGGCAAACGTGCGCCTCACCCGGACACTCCTGGTCACCGCCCGAGTCATACAGTCCAGAGCCATGTTGATACCATCCTGGATGGCTCTCTGGACTGTGACCGGGCTCGGCTGGCGCGATGCGGATGCCATTACTACCCCCTGTAACAGCTGGGAGACGTGGGACAGAGCGGCAATCGAAGCTCTCCCACTCTCCTCCGCATCACGCAACGCGGCATTGGTCGAACGCAACGCGTTCGAACACAAGACTCCCGTGTCAGAACGGGAGCCTGGCCGCGCATCTTCACCCAAAGCTGCGTGGTTATCCACGCTCGGCTTGGGTACCACACCGTACCTCTGGTAATCCAGGGGCACGATGCGGCAATGCCTGGCCACTTCGCGAGGGGCCTTCGCGAGACGCCCATTCGCCTTGATGGACGTCTCCGCCGCCTCGAACATGTCAACGACATGCTCAGCCAGCGGCAGAGATGGCATTGCGCTAGCAGTAGCTTTACCAGCTAACCACGGCCTGTGATCACGCTGGCTAGCCGACTGCTCCACGGGCAGATCTGGCCTAACACTAACCAGCCACCGGCAAGCGTCCGACCAATCCTCTTCCGTGGCTAGCTGCGAGCGCTCTACAAGACGGGGGGCCTTCGTCTTCCTTCTGAGCGCAAGCAGCAGAGCTTGACGGCGGATAAGCTGATACCCCTGGCAAGCCAGGGAAAGCATGCAGGCCCGAAAGGACAGGCATGCTAACCTGACTGGCTTGACCAGGAGCAGGCACCATGGTAGAGTGTGGGGCAGATACCGCCCCACCACGGCCCCGGCCAGCACCAGCGATACACTCGGCAAGCCAAGGTATGCGGCATAGCTGGCCATCAGCATCGGCCAGGGCCACCTTCTGAGCCGTGAACTCTACTCCTGCGTGAGTAGAGCCATGGAATATGTCGCCTTTATTCCCCGCGAGGGGTGCACAGACGTCATAATCCATGGTCACGTCCCCAGATGGCGACCCTAACAGGTAATCCTCTTCCTCCTGGCCAGAAAGATTAGACTCCGGGTCAGCAAAGAGGGCTAACCCGGACTGGCCAGGAAAGGTGCCATAGGAGGTACTGGCACCCGCGGCGTGCGGATACCCCTGGACTGATAAGCAGCCCGCGGGTTCCAGCGACAGCTGTCCACGACCCCTCGGCGTGGCACCAAGCCTGCTGCCAGGGTCGTGAAATGCCCCCACTAATGGGGCCACCTCTGAATCTTTGAACAACGGAACCGGCCTACGGAAAGGTGATTCAGAGGTGGGGATTACCTGCTCTGAAGCAGACGCCGAGGACGACAAAGGATTTGGTCCAGGAAGCATGCCACGAAGCAACTCTGGAAGCAAATCCTTTATCGTCCTCTTCATCTCTCCCAAAATCTCACTCCGGAAGGCCTCCATGTCCACCGCGGACGAGGCCTTCCTCTTACCTTTCTTACCTACACCCTCTCTCTTCGACTTCCTCTCCTCCTCCACTACCTTGTCCTTCGCCTGCAAACACAGAAACTCAGACATTAACTCGCCCCCCCATTGCTTGCATACCTCACACTTGAGCAATGGCCCACAGGGACTACAACTAAAGCACAGGTGAGGCACGAACCTATCCTTAAGGAAGCGTCCACAGGATGAACAACCAGGTCTCTGAAACAGGACAAAGGACGCGGACAATGAGTAACTTTGTTACGGTTAGAAAACCCAAAACCAAACTAAAAGAGAGGGAAATGATCATAAAGATCAATAATCATCTGAAACCAGCGTTGGACAAAACTTTAATTGTTAATAAAGAGCAAGGCTGATTATGACGTCATGATCCCATGACAGTAATTTAATCGATCCGAACCAACAACCAGGCATGCGGACGAATTGTATACATAACCAGAACTTACGAACGGTTATTCAGACTACACAACCATCAGATACACAACGATAACAATGGCAATTACAGTTAATTTTCTTAAATAATTAACCTCACCTCATATCATTACTTAGATACCCGACACCTTGTATAGACAAACCATCCCACGTGATGAACTGGAGCACTCCACCAACTGTACGCCTCTCAACTCTCTCCACCTCAGGGGAAGGAATTGGATCAAGAGGGCAAAGTGAGAAGACCTTTATACTAGGCCTCCGACTCACTGGACATAAAAATCTTGGTTAGATAACCTAACAGTATTAGTAGGAAATGGAACCTTGGTGGAGAGAAACAAACCCTCAGATGCTGTGATGTCCATTACATATCCTAACAGATACCTGTGGACATAAACACAGAGAGAGATTAGTCTTATATAGCACCATGTTGAAATAAAACAACTAAAACAGGCGCTTATCACGGTAAACGCGAGTCCCGGAAACACATTACACCGGGGAAAACTCGCTAGAATATATTAGAAATCACCTGATATAAGGATCCTGCGCCGTCCTGCGGCGAAGCCACTCTTTCCGACATGATCCAGGCGATAATCCTTCCAATATATAGACTTAAAATGCACTTTTAGAATTATTTTTTAAGTGAAAGTGAAAAAAACAACAAAAACATGTTCTCTCTGCCAATAAATTAGCAAAGAGGAAGTAGTAGTCGGCGCATGCGCGGTGGTGGGGCTGGCATCCGCCAGACTACCCTCTGTCTACCTGCCCAGTAGGGGCACCTAACTGTTTTTATTCTGAGTGTTTATTGAGTGAACGCCGATATTTAGCAATATCAAAAGTATTAGGGAGGTAAGTATACTCTTGAAGTGAAATCCAGTGTTTCAAATTGAAGACAGCTATACAGGAAAGCTATTCAATATTTTGAAACAAATTTAACTTGGAATCGATAAACGAGACAGCCATTGCAGTGATATATTTTCAAAGTAGTTTTCTCCTGGCCTGCAAATCAACATTCACTAAGCAATATTTTCAATGGAAGATTCCAGTTTCTCAGTCAATCATGATGTCATAATGAACTACGTGACATGTAGGCCGACGTCATAATCAATTACATCATGAATGACTCGATTTAGTCCACCTTAAACGCTTAATAATAATCTGTCACAGCGTTCGAAATAACCATTTGCCCGATTGCCTGGGGCAGCCTAAATTTCAAGCGAGCAACTATACATTAGCTATTGTCGGTACATTGGGCAACCATGAGAAATAGAGAGTTAATTAGTAATAATTAATTCAGTTTGCATTCCAGGCTGTTTGCATTGCGCGATAGCCTCATAATTTCCTTCAAACATGTAAAATTGGCCACGGAAATGTCAAAATTTGTTCTCTAAAACCGTGACAGATGTGATTGAGAATAAAATCTCAAACAGGTACCTGTCTATATGTGTGTTTGGAATGCCAGCTCAATGGGCACACCACTCCTTCAGCGAGATAAATGAAAACGTCGGATAGGCTTTTTAACTGTACAATTCGAAGGCTGAATATTGCCGAGCTCATGTAAATAACTGTTTACTAGTTGTTGTGACGACTGTAGCCATCACGTATGGGCCGATTGTCAGTCCGGTTGGTACACTATCAAAATCATGCTAAATAATAAAATTTCAATTTCAAGTCCAAACTATGCTCAATCGAGTACTCGTTTTATTCGTGAGATAAAGGGGATTTCCCTGTCAATCTTTATCGGAATTTGACAAATTGTACAATTTACTGATGCACTTCCCGCCCGATTTAAGCCATTTACGTCCCTAAAACAGTGTTAAAGGACGAAAATAGAATGTTTTGAGATGACTTTCTAACTAATACTATCATTATTAGTCATTTCACAGAATTTAGACAAGATGGCGGATCGCATTTTGCAATTATTCACTAGAGGGGTGTAATTGAATTGTTGTTACTGACAATTGTCTAGGGCTATAGTAAAACGTGTGTCTGCTTCAATAACCATAAAACAATAATAAAATCTGTCCTTTTCAAATTCAAATGGTATAATGAGTTTACTTCGCTTTTGTTGACTTCAGTCTAGTTTCTTAATAATTCTGACTTCTGAGTATCTCTAGAGTCTAGTCTATAATTTACAGTGCACACATTGACCCTTTCAACAGCAAATCTCTGAAAGAGTCAACTCTTTGCAATGAATCATCTGTCAAATATTTTACAAGTAATATGACTGGAAAGCACTGCTGCCTTCGGCAGATATGACATCCAGTCAGATTAACTTCAAAATATTCAATAGAAATAGCATATGCTATAGTACTACACATTGCAAAGAATCTCTTTTTTCAGTCGTTTATCATTGATGGTTAAAAAATACTAATTCTCCAAAGTTAATGCAGCATTGCTGTTTCTGAGTAATCATGATGTCGTTTCTTGATACATTACCGTTAACATGTTAAAAAATAATACTCAAGACATTTTCTTTGTCTTTTTTATTAGCATATTATTTAAGGGCAACCTTGATCTGTGGCGGGCAAGCTGAAAATGGGTGAAATGGCGTTACAGGTTGCCCTGGGGGTAACTAGATTTTTTTCATTTATTTCTACCCCAGGTTGTACAAATTGTATGTTTTTACTATTTAATAAACATGCTGTTGAATATTTTGAACCTAATTTGACCGGCCGCTGTTGCTGCCATAAGAAGCAACAGCACCCAGTCAAATTAGTTTCAAAATATTCAACAGCTTACCCATATAGTTTTCTGGAAATTGATAATCAGGGAGTTCAGGGATCAATCGATCCCAACATGGGTGGAGTGTGAGAGGAGCTTAGATGGCTGGGGCATAGCTAAAACTGGATTGCTCAATTCCCTTGAGCGAACATGACTATCCAATGGCTATATAGGTGTTGCTGATGATACATGATCAACATAGATTAGAACAGAAACATTTAAAGATAAAACATGATTAACCCTTTAAAACTCAAGCTGGCTAAAAACGGCTTTAACAGTGGTGTTGAGAAATGTCTATTTGCCAAAAAACATTGAAATTATCTTGAACATATATATGAGACTTAAAGGGCGAAGCATAATAATGCTGGTGGCTGTAGTGAACCCAACTCCTCAGTTCACATCATATTGGACTCCGGTTGAGATGTAAAAATTTCTAATTAATACTTTAATCCTCAAATCTGTTCAAGATTTAATTTCAATCTTCCCATAGAAAATGGCCATTTGCAGACCGAGATTTTTTTTTTTTAATTTATCACTGGAATGGTTGGTTCGATTATCAAGCCAGTACATTTCAGTGGTCGATTATCAAACCAGTACATTTCAGTGGTCGATTATCAAGCTAGTACATTTCAGTGGTCGATTATCAAGCCAGTACATTTCAGTGGTAAATTTTCACAAAACAGTGTTATCTTGGCCTGCAAATATACATTCCTCAAGACCACTGCAGTGGTTGGTTTTGGCCGATTTGACCATTAAATGGTTAGCCACTGATGGTGCAGTGATTCTCATAAGCGTCCTTTTGAGGGTATATATACCCATATATAATGCAATTTGGCACCCACATATGTTTTAGTAAGGCGTCTTAGGGACACCCTGAAAATTGTGTGTGATTATTAAAGATTAGTTAGTTTTATATGCCTTTTTTGCAAATTGAGACCTCTAAATTCCAGGTTGAGATATCTAGATTTCAGAGTAAGGGATTCAAAGACCACCAAAGTTTAGGTGTTATGTGAAACTACTGAGATTACTGGTACTCCGGAATATTTAGCTGCGTACACTAAAATGCATATTAAAGCGAATATATGGCCCTCTCCAGTTTATCCATCGATCATATGATGCCATAATCAAGTTATCAACTATGTGAAATGTAGGATGGTCATAATCAATGATGTCATGAATGACATAGGTAAGTTTGTCACGAACACTTAATTGGTGATGAAATAAGCATTGCTGTACAAATTGTATGGCTTTACTATTTAATAAAGATGCTGTTGAATATTTTGAAAATAATTTGACTGGGTGGTCCCAGTCAAATTAGGTTAAAAATATTCTACAGCTTACATGTATAATTTTCTGGAAATTATAAGTCAGGCAGTTCAGGGATCGACTGATCCCAAGACGGTGAAGTGTGGAGGGAGCTTAGCTAAAGACAGGCCCGGCATATCTAAAACTGGATTCCTCCATTAATACAACTGTACGTTATTACGAGAAACATACCAGCATATCCTGTACTGCACATCTTGCCAATCAGTTGACTGATAAATTCCAGACTGCAATCTTGGCTATTGGTAAGTGATGTATGAGTTTTCTTAAGAGAGAACATGATCGCCCTGCACACAATAGGGATGTAAGTCACAGGCAAAAATAGGTCACTGCAAACAGAAAAGTTAAAAATATAATAATCGAGTAAAACCAATTTGACAAAAAACAGTTGTGATTCTATAGCAATGTCTTCCAATCCAATTGTATTCAAAATCTACTTACCGTAAGTCAATAAAAAAAGTTTGGAAACATTTAAAGTTATTTCTAAGCTGTACTCTACATGTTACTGCTAGAAAGTAATTTTAAATCTACGCCAGACAAAATTATTCTTTAGACCTTGGATTGAAAATTCAAAATGCATAAATAACTAAATTGTTCTTCATGATTCACTTGCATAATGGTAACATCACAAAAATAGTGTGGATCTGATAGCATTGACAAACAGTCGTTACAGAAACACTGTGAAAATAACCAAATATTAGCATAGATAAAGTTGATATAAACCCATGGAAACCGAAACATGCAGAACAAACATGAAATGGCCATAACCATTTCACGGATGAATTCCCTATATCTCATTTTCAACCTTAGGCAGCAATGGCTTCCAGTCAAATTAATTTCAAAATATTCAACAGAATAAGTCTTATATCTAGCCTTTTAATGGTCAAGCCATCCAAAACCAGGCCTCTGTAGTGGTCATGAGAATTTCCATTTGCAGGTCAAGGGATCGTTATTTTGGAAAATTTACCATTTGAATGCCTGGCTCAATAAGAGAGACAGTCATTCAAGTGGTAAATTAAAAATAATAATAATAATCTCTCATCCTGCAAATGGACATTCGATAACCAAATATACAGATTTTCAAGACCAAATTTGACCATTAACCCTTTAACACTCATATCAGCCAAAAAATGGCTGATGCAGTGGTCTTGACAAATGTCCATTTGCAGACCAAAAGAAGACTATTTTCTAATATTTACCACAGGAATGACTGGCTCGATAACCGAGCCAGTCATTCCAGTAGTAAATTTTCAAAAATAATCTATTCATCTGCAAATGGATATTTTCTATGAGAAAATTTTTATTTTCTTGATTAAATTGAGGGTTAAAGGGTTTATACAGACCTGTTCTGCCCTTGTAATTTATTAGCCATCTTTTCTGGAAATGAAGCTATGGCTGACAGAAGTTCATCCTGGATAGCATTTGATGATGTACCATCTACATGACACTGATTCCAGAGGAGAAGATTCATTTTATCACGTCTTAGGAACTCCTCAATTAAACTGACACATTTTTGCAGCTTAATTCCCATGCTTAAAGAGATAAAAAATAACATTAAATAATTCAAATAATGATAATTTTATTTATATATGTATAAGCTAAACTCATACAGTTAATAAGTTAACAAGTTTACAAAACAAAAACACAAACATGTTGGTTAGTACAATTTTAAACACAACATAAGAAATGTTCGGTTGAATATTTTGGACTTAATTTGATTGGAAGCCATTGCTGTGAATGCTGTCTTAGGCAGCAATGGATAGCCAATCAAATTAAATTGAAAATATTCAACAACACATTTTATTTTGAATTTACTCAACTGGTCAGGATGTCTTCTTCAGCTTTCTTACGCTTGATCTTGTTGGATCGAAATCCGAAATCCGACACTCGCAATGTCATATACTTACTCACATGCACATCTTGTCACAAATAGTATGTGGGGGAAACCAAACGTGAATTCCACATACGAGTAAAAGAAAACTTACGGGATATCAAAAAACACAAGGATAACTTTGTCGCACAACATTTTAATCTACCCAATCAGTGGACAAAACGTGGCCGTCAAAATTATACAAGTTCTTCCTCACGACCCCGAGGATCCCGATAAAATGCATATCAGAAAAGAAGAAGAAAAATATTGGATACACCAACTCCATACGTTAGATTCTATAGGGATCAATCATGCAGACTGGTGATTCCACAACCTGAGTTGTTTTTAACACATTTTATTTAGTTTTGGAAATATTTTAAGTTATTTTTAGCTGTATTGTACACTCATGTTATTCCTTACTCTTTCAGCCAAACAGAGAAAACTTTTTTTTATTGAATGTAGTATATTTTGAAATTAAATGAATGGAAGCTGTTGCTGTCATAAAGAGAATTCCAGCTAAATTAGAAGGTTCAAAACATTCACCAGCTGATAGGTATGGTTTGAATGTGCTGGCCGTGTGTCTGAAATCAATGGAGGGATCAGATCTGTCACTAAAGTATCCTGATGTCATAATCAAAATATGGCACTTGTTAGCTGATGTCACAATCAAATATCATACGTCTGTCACCAAAGGGAAACGGTCTGAGAGTAAGTCTGAACTCTATGTCTGATGAATTTTCAATTTAATAAACATTCTGGTGAATATTTTGAAAGTATTAAGAACTTCTCAGAGGAGTTATTAGCTAGAAAAACTATTACACCTGACGCTGACCTTAGTTTATATAAAGTCAAGGATGCCAGGCCGAAGCTATCTGCACCGTATATACTACCCAGGGGCTAGGGAAATTGCTACAACTTGTACACTGTTGCTAGGAAATAGTTGGCCCCAGTTGGCCGCAATAGAATTGCTTGCGTCATAGTGGTTGTCTGCAGTTGGCCGCATTTAGAACTAGTTGCATCATCACGGTTGTCCACGGTTGGCTGAGGTTGACCGCTTTGGAAGAGATTGCATCTTATGATGTCTGTTCTAACTACTTTTGCTTTTCAAAGTTACCAAAAGGAGATGAGCAGTGTGGCCACTAGACTATCGTTTCAAAACAGCTAAAGCAAGTGAATTGGCGGAGTCTGACATGTCCCTCATATAGTAATCCGTGAAAGAGGCCTCAATGTGTCATTGTGTAACGGCCATGATGTCCTTTAATGTGACACCATTGAATAGGGCAGTCGAGGCGGCTATTCCTAACATCGTGAGCCCTAGCACATTGTACCTGGTGGCCAGTCGCAATCTCATGGGTAGTCTGAATGCATTCTACTACCCAACGAGAGATAGAATCCATGGATGCGGTGCCATATTTCTTATGGCAGATCCACAGATGTCTATCATTTGACCATAGAGTCTGTCCTTTTTTTGTACTTGGTCAAAGCACGGACTGGACACCATACACTGGCATCACGATCAAACCTAGTTAGTTTCGGTATAATGATCGGTTTGCCAGGATATTTCAAAGATTGATTCTTTGACATAAATTCTGCTCTTGGCAGCAGTCGCAGACCCTCACCAGAGACAATAAATCGGTCCCTCTCTGCTGAAAGCGCATGGATCTCACTGTGCTGTCTAGCTGAGGAAGCTGCCAATAGAAAGACTGCGTTAAGAGTCAGATGCTTTAGACTAGTCGAACCCAAAGGTTCGAAAGGGTGCTTGGCTAGCACATTAAGCACCAAAGATAGACTCCAGGCTGGAATGACTACCGGTTGTCTCGGTCGGAGATTGCTCATTCCCTTCACCATCTGGGCTACCTCTGGACTATCCCTGTTGGCTAGACAAGAGATAACTGATGGCAAAGCTGACTTGTATCCATCGAGCAATTGCGACAGGAGCCAGTCCTGAATAGAACAGCTCACAGAGAGTTTGCTATTTGCTGAATAGTGGATTGAAAGGGATCAATATCCTTTCCTTCACACCTTGTGGTTATATGACTTGAAGGTTGACCTCATCGCGGCTGCGATGAAACTCGCAGCTTGTTGAGAAAAGCCTTCCAACATGGAACGTTGTTTGATAACATCCACGCAGTCAATTTGAACATCTCGGCTGGCTCGTGTAGGAAGCAGCCCTTGGCCTGGGAGATTAGGTTCGGAATCTTGGGCAGCTGCACTGGATTGTCCACCTGCAGATCCAGAAGATCCATGAACCACAACCTGCTGGGCCAATATGGTGCTATTAGCAGGACCAGGCATGGCTCCTCCCTGATCTTCACCAAGACCGTGTGTAGAAGGATGGTGGGTGTGTACGCATACGCGTGCATCGCTCTCCAGCTTATCGTCAGAGCATCTGTATCGATGGCATTTGGATCTGGAATCGGCGAGACATAAGTCATGATTTAAGCATTTTCCTTTGTGGCAAACAAGTCCACGTTCAGTTTGCCCCAATGCTCGAAGGTGCTTCGTAGAACTGGAGAGTAGAGAGACCATTCTGTTGACAGAATTCTCTGTCTGCGAGACAAAGCATCTGCCAGAATGTTCAATCGCCCAGGAATGTGAGCTGCTTTCAAAACAACTGAGTAATTCCTGCACCATTGAATCAAGTGCCACACCTTCATACACAGACTTGGTCCCTCCTTGGCGATTTATGTATGATACTACTGTCAAACTGTCCGACCATATCAATATCACCTTGCCCGTGACTTCTGGAAGAAACTTCTCCAGTGCCAGTTCCACTGCCATCACTTCTAACAGATTGATATCCAGCTGACTCTTGAAGAGTCCATGTGCCCAAAACCTGGTGTTCTCCGAGGCAGACCCCCAACCCCTCCAGTGATGCATCCGTGTACATGGACAGCTGGGGGTGCGGTAGGTGAGGCAAAATTCCTACTAGGATATTCTGACGCTCCTTCCACCATATAAGATGCAACATTATTGGCTCCAAAACTGGTACCAGCTTTGACAGGGGTTCTGTTCTCTGTTTCCGCAGAGACATCAGATACAACTGGATAGGTCTTCACATTAGAGCAGCATATAGGATTACCTGCTCCATGAAGACCATCATGCCCAGCATCTGAAGAAACCTCACCTGAATGTGCTTTCCCAATCGAAAACTCTTGAGGATGGCTAACAGAGACACCACTCTGGGCTCTGACGGGTAAACCCTGCCCTCTTCGAGATCGAATTGCATCCCCAAATAAACGAAGTTCTGAGTGGGTGTCAACTCGGATTTCTCCCTGTTGACTATCCAGCCCAGATCGTAATTAATTTCAGAGTCAGAGCAGTATCCACTTCTAACCTGGCTGGCATGTCCGCCTTGATAAGCCAATCGTCTATGTAGGTATGAAGTGCCACATTCTCTCTTCTGAGAAACGCTGTCACTGCTAGGACCACTCTGGTGAAAACCCTTGGGGCTGTCAACAGGCCAAATGGGAGAACTACAAACTCCCAAACACAGTTCTGAAACGTGAATCTAAGAAACCTGTGACAACCCCTGTTCATTGGAATGTGGAAATATGCATCTTTCAGATCGATTGACACACACCACATTCCTTTCCCAAACCCTGCCATTACCGACCTGTTTCCATCTGGAACCGGTGTATGGATAAACTAATTCAATGGCCTGAGATTGAGTACGGGTCTCCACCCCCCTGTGCTCTTGGTGACAAGGAACATGTTTGAATAGAAGCCGGAATGTTCTGGTTTTATTGCTCCCTTCAGAAGCAAATCGGACACTTCATTTTGAATGGCTTCTAACTTGTCTGGCTCCCTTGGTACGGGAGTCCAGACAGGTGCCAAAGACATATTTTGTGGTGGGAAATCCCACCACTCTGGCATGTACCCCTGAGATATCCCTCCATCCCAGGACCAGACTGTCTGATGTCACACCTGGCCAAGCCTCGATGAAACGCATGAGCCTTCCACCACTATAGGTGCATTGACGCCTAATGCGGGAGTATGGCTCGCGATTCCCCGCCCCCCCCCTCTACCCCCGGTCTTGGTGTACTGGTCTGACTGGCACCGCTGTTCCTGTCGCAAACGCATGGTCCAGACGGATGCGAAGGGAACTATCATACCCTCAGGTATGATCCGCTCCCTTCTTTCCGCCCTTGGAGGACTTCCATTTGCCCTTACCGCCTCTTGGGCAATCAGGGCCAATACTATGGTGGACAGGGGCTTCCACAATCTTCCTCACGTTCTTAGCCGCAGGCGGCTGAGAAGGCCAAGCAAGAGCAAAAGGAGCTGGCTTGGCTTTCGCCTTGCTCTTATGCTTCTTCTGCTTCTTGGAGGAAAGCTGAGCAGCTAGCGGTTTTGCTACAGCCCCTAGTGCATGCGCCTGACGTCACTAGCTCGAGCTGTAGGTTCTCCGCTAACCGACGTTGCGCAATGTTGGCCGTGTCTTCTAAGATGGCCCGCGCTTGGCCACCAAAGATGCTAGGGCCGTTCCAAGCAAACGCTCCCGGACAGCCGAAGCCGGACGCATATGGTCAAGGACCATCTGCCTCCTAGACTTGGTCAGCGCCTGTGCCCTGGCCAGTGCATCCATCAACAGCACCTGGCCGTCGTTGACGCACGAAAGCGCAGCAGGTGGCACAGGGTGGCCTGCCCCTGCTTCAGCCCACACCGACTGAAGCAAGCAATAGGAATGATTGACAGCATTCATAGCAGCCCTCACCCCCTCATCGCAGAGGGACAGGACTTCATCACAGTGTGCCTGGCTCTTGTCCACAAGTGCCTGAGCGGGGCCACCCACTCCAGCACGTTGGACACCAAGAACCAAACGATCATCCTCAGTGACCGTTGGGACCACACCATAGCGTTCGTACTATGTGTGATTACTGTATTCTGCGGCTGTAGTAGTAGTAGAAACATCCTACAGCTGCAATCAGTCCTTCTTCGCTTTTGCCCACTGTGTCTTGTCCTCAGCCAAAATCCTTAGCTTCCTCAGGTCCATTCCTGACTTGAGTGTACCTAATCCTGCTTTCTTGAGGTCACCTCGTAGCACTCTCAGCAGATTTATGCAATGCCGTCCTCTCCTGGCTCTGTATTTGCTGGCGTCGATTAGGCCGAATTCCAACGCTCTCTGTGCTGGTGTGTCTACTGGCATCCTTAGCACATGGCCAAACATGGACCATCTTTGCTGGGCGACTTCTACAGACAGCGGCGGCGTATTGCACATCTTGTATAGTGCATCGTTGGAAATTATGCTCTCTGGCCATCGGTGTCCAGTGATGGTGCGTAGGTGTTTGCGGTGGCAGGCGTCAAGTTTGTCTAGAGCTGCCTTTGGAGCTGCCCAGCTTGTGGAGTTTTCCCGCACAGATTTCAATGCAGCAGCCAGGTAACAGGTGAAGAGCACAGGGGATAGACCATCTCCCTGTGGGGAGCCGATTGATGTCTCAAACTCTACAGACTTCACTGATCTGACTCGTACTCTCAGCTTGGTGTCTGCAAGCAGTAGTCTCACTAGTCGTAGCTCATCTTCATTGCAACTCGCCTGGCATAGTACATCTAGGATCTTTGAGCGTTTAATTGCGTTGAAGGCTCGTGACATGTCAATGCCCATTTTGTGGAAATCCCAGCGTTTGGACATGACTACCAACACAAGCATGCGTTGAGACCATACAATGTCTGCGCAGCTGCGTCCACATTTGAAGCCACTTTGACATGATCCGGTGAAGTCGTCGATCTTGTCTCGGATGCGGCATAGAGTAACATTGGATAGGACTTTCCGTATGCTGTTAAGGAGCACAATGGGCCGCAGATTGGCTGGGGGTGGGGGGCCAGGTGGCTTCTTGGGCTTGGGTAGCGCAATACGGATGCCTTGGCCTACAGCGTCGACGGGAAGGTGGTGCATAAAAGCTGAATTGATTATGTGCATGATCGGTTTTGAGATAATGTCATTTGCATATTTGAATAGTTCATTACTCATGCAATCAGGTCCAGATCCACGTCTATTTTTCAGGGATTTAAGTGCCTTCTCAACCTTTGCTGTATTAATTGGTGTTAGTAATGGCCTGGGGTCTCCTGAGAATGGGTGCAAGGGCTCATCATCGTGGTCAGTGAACTGTTCCTTGAACCATTCTCGTACTACCCCTGGGGATATGGCACCTTGCCCGCACCATTCTAGAGGCCGCAGGGAGCTGGCTCTTCGTTGTGGTTGCTTGGCATAAATAGCCTCCAGCAACTCCTTGAACTGGGGATCCAGTCCAATTGGCTGGATCCGAGCGGCGGGCAAGACACCCATCCGAATGGCTGCCATCGACGGATGAGGCATGTCTTCCTCAGCTGTGGCAGAGACCACAGACGGGTCCACCCTGGCTAGCCAAGCCAGAGCATCGGACCAGTCCACTTCTGAGGAAGACATCCCCATAAACACATCATCCGTTGATGTGTTGAAGGGTCTGCCAGCAGCGACTTCCCGGCAATGAGCCACTGCTGGATAGCCAACAACACCGGTACCATGCGGTTCCACCGCCACCCCATGAAACACACTGTTCCATGGAGTAGGCCGGCACGGAAAACCGTGCGGACCCGTAGTGGTTACTGAACCGTGGCCATCCACGAGCGCCAACAGCACCCTGTGTGTGGCCGCTGGACCAGGTGAGATAGGTGTATAACACGCCTGGCCAGCAACACCCTTCACCATGTCAGTTGGTCGCAAACCAACCAGCACTGGATGGGTACCTGGTATGGTGTGGCCTCAACATGGGTAGGATGCTATGCAAGAAGCCTTGCATAGCGGGCCCAAACCACGCCGGGGGTGCCATCTCTGAACCATCCAACTGTGGATGAAGAGCACCCCCAGAGGCTGAAATGGACGCTCCACGATTTCTTTTCGAGCTGTCTGACCCCGCGTCAGACTCAGCCAAGTTCTTCTGGGAAAGGAACTCAACCACCAATTCGACAGGCCACACTGCACAGACATTACAACGATCATCAACATTACACCTTGCACATCGGTAACAGACATGGTACTTAAGAGTTTCACAAATTTGTGTCACTCCGGGCAGGATGGTGGGGTAGGCTTAAGCACAAGGCCTCAATAAGCAAGTGGAATGAAACAGAAACGGAAGGCAGACAAATAATTTTCAAATAGTTTGACAATAAATTATAAGATAAACCCTCCAGCACCCAACACCCGCACCGTTACAACAAAGATCACGTAAGCTGGCCGGAAGAATGATAGCGGGACAATAAGACACCCTTAAAATGATCCTGCAGGAACCAGGAACCGTATCGGATACATTCGCGGTATATTTAAGAATTAATTCCAAAATTATACTACACAAACGAACAACAAATGATATGAAAAGGAACAACATAATGAATTAACATTACTGCTGTAGAACATGGTAAAGCCCAGAACATGCATCTTAATCAAGAATTTTGAAATCATCGATCAATGCAAACAGATCGGGATTACACGCAAAACTGGACATAATTCAAAAGTTTCTGGTACAAAAGTGCACACAGCTACCAAGAATAAGATGCACAAATTAATGAAACATTCCCTTCACCAAATAATCCGAGCGGTAAAACGGTGTCACGTCACCCGCTCAGACCACGTGGTTGAACAATGTAAGCTGATTTTAGAGTTAAAAAACTGTAGACAAACACCTAATATTTCATATTACTGTCCGATCACCATTGGGATTTAAAGGAGGTGATCTTATCTGGCATATTTCATTGTAACCACACATCCTAGTTCCGGGGTTAAGAAAATGAGACATGCAACACACAAAATTTCAGACATAAGTCTCCACATAACTAGAGAAATAATATGAACGAATACGACCTGAGGTTCAGTGGTGCTCTCCATTTTAATCCAGTTAATCCAGAGGTAAGAAACAGGAAGGAAAGCACTGGAAAAACACACAGAAAACTCTAGAATTTCTCCTGAGGCAAAAAGCTTGTTACTCTTGTTGCTATGCAAACAAGAATGGAAGAATGGTGTCTCTTGCTGGCGGGTACTCAAGAATCTGGTAGAGCTTTCTAAATCTAAGATTCTTAGGGCACAGCGTCAACTCAGCTGTTTATCAATAAATAATGTAATGGTAACTATTGATCGAAGAAATTGTTTACCTGCTCACCTGCAACAAATGCCACAAACAATATGTGGGAGAAACATTGCGCCTCTTCAATATACGCATTCAGGAGCATCTACGCTCCATCACGAATCTCTACAAAAGCGAGCATTCTGACACACCAGTGTCCAGGCATTTCAACAAAAATGGTCCAGACGGATGCGAAGGGCAGTGTCACCATACCAGCACAAACACGTTTGCCCACAAAAAAGGTTGTACAAAAAACCAACTTTTTTAGCATAAGCGTTACACCGCCAAACATTGGTCACCGCTAAAAAATAATTTCTGCACCGCAAAAAAATTGTGCACTGCCAAAAATGGCCACTCCGCCAAAATGCAGGAAATTTCAATTTCCCTTTCTCCGAGATCTAACAATACTCACCATTCTGTTACTTTCAGATACACAGCTGGCCTTGACAGCTGGCTCTAGGACTATAGACTTAGAAAGCTTTACCGACTCCTTGGAACCGGGGAATTGGCTCCCAACCGCCGAGTACCCGTCTACCATAGAGCTCATATTGTTTGCATAGCCACCAAACAAGAGAAAACCATGGCTTGCCTCCGTGGGGCTGGGAGGCTGGGTCCGTAACAGAATGGTGAGTATTGTTAGATCTCGGAGAAAGGGAAATTGAAATTTCCTGCATTCTCCTTCGATCAATACTCACCATTCTGTTACTTTCTGATATACACCAGATTTGTTCAGTAACCTGGTGGGAAGGGGCAAGCCATAAATGCTACTTTTGCCCCTTGGAGAAAGATTTTAGAGTTAAGAACTTGACTAACGGAGACCTAAAAGGACCGTCACGTTATCGAAACCGAATCACATTCGCGTCAATGCCCCCCCCCTTTTCTCCTAAGAAAAGCGAGAGAACTCACGAACATGTATCGCGCCTGAAACACAAATATGCCAAGAGGGTTAACTGCTCCTTGCATATCCACATGTATTAGCCTGGGAATGAGCATGAATATATAAGATGAATGAACATGATATATAGACATAATACAAAAAACTCTCACTAATGAATTACCTTATGATAACTGGACTTCAGACGTACCGCCTCCAACCATTCACTGGTCTTGCCATCAGTGACACAATCTGGTTGTCATCCTCACGCTCGACCATGCCTGCTTTAGGTTCTTTTCTAACCGAAGTGAAAAAAGGGTGAAGAGCAGTGTGGCCACTTAACTATCGTCTCAAAACAGCTAAAGCGAGTTGATTGGCTGAGTCTGCAGGAAATGTCAATTTCCCTTTCTCCGAGATCTAACAATACTCACCATTCTGTTACTTCTGATATACAGCTGGCCCTGACAGCGGCTCTAGGATTATAGACTTAGAAAGCTTTACCGACTCCTGGGAACCGGGTACCCGGCTCCCCACTGCCGAGTACCCGTTTACCATAGAGCTCATATTGTTTGCATAGCCACCAAACAAGAGAAAACTATGGCTTGCCTCCGTGGGGCTGGGAGGCTGGGTCCGTAACAGAATGGTGAGTATTGTTAGATCTCGGAGAAAGGGAAATTGACATTTCCTGCATTCTCCTTCGATCAATACTCACCATTCTGTTACTTCTGATATACACCAGATTTGATCAGTAACCTGGTGGGAAGGGGCAAGCCATAAATGCTAATTTTGCCCCTTGGAGAAAGATTTTAGACTTCAAACTTGACTAACGGAGACCTAAAAGGACCGTCAAGTTCACGGAACCGAATCACATTTGCGTCACAGCCCCCCCCCCCCCCCCTTTTTCCTCCTAAGAAAAGGGAGAGAACTAACGAACATGTATCTCGCCTGAAACACCAATATGCCAAGAGGGTTAACTACTCCCTGCATATCGCTTGTATTAGCCTGGGAATGAGCATGAATATATAAGATGAATGAACATGATACATATACATAATACAAAAAACTCTCACTTGTTGAATTACCTTATGATAACAGGACTTCAGACGTACCGCCTACAACCATACACCGGTTCGGCCATCAGTGACACAATCTGGTTGACATCCTCTCGCTTGACCATGCCTGCTTTAGGTTCTTTTCTTACCAAAGTGAAAAAAGGGGAAAAGCAGTGTGGTCACTAACTATCGTTTCAAAACAGCTAAAGCGAGTGGATTGGCTGAGTCTGACACATCCCTCATATAGTAATCCGTAAATGAGGACTCACAGTGCCATTGTGCAACGGCCATGATGTCCTCTAACGGAACACCATTGTAAAGGGCGGTCGAGGCGGCTATTCCTCTAACATCGTGTGCCCTTACGCCCTGCACCTGGTGCCCAGTCGCCATCTCATGAGTAGTCTGAATGCATTCGACCACCCAACGAGAGATAGTATCCATGGATGCGGCGCCATAAGGCTTTTTATGGCAGATCCACAGATGTCTATCGTTCGACCGTAACGAGTCAGTCCGTTTCTTGTACTTAGTCAAAGCACGGACCGGGCACCAGACACTGGCATCACGATCAAACCTGGTTAACTTCGGTATAATGATCGGTTTGCCGGGATATCTCAAAGATTGGTTCTTTGACATAAATTCTGCTCTTGGCAGAAGACGCAGACCTTCTCCAGAAACAATAAATCGGTTCCTCTCTGCCGAAAGCGCATGGATCTCACTGCGCCTTCTAGCTGAGGAAGCTGCCAATAGAAAGACCGCCTTTAGAGTCAAATGCTTTAGACTAGCCGAACGCAACGGTTCGAATGGGTGCTTGGCCAGTACATTAAGCACTAAAGATAGACTCCAGGCTGGAATGACTACCGGTTGTCTCGGGCGGAGATTGCTCATTCCCTTCAACATCACGTTTAACTGGGCCACCTCTGGACTATCCCTGTTGGCTAGACAAGGGATAACTGATGCCAAAGCTGACTTGTATCCAGCAATTGTGACGGGAGCTAGTCCTGTAAAGAACAGCTCACAGAGAAAGTCTGCTATTTGCTGAATAGTGGATTGAAAGGTATCAATACCCTTTTCTTCACACCAGTCTGCAAATCTGTTAACCTTGTTGTTATATGACTTGAAGGTTGACCTCCTTCTCGCAGCCGCGATGAAATCAGCAGCCTGTCGAGAAAAGCCTTCCGACGTGGAACGTTGTTTGACAACATCCACGCAGTCAATTTGAACATTTCGGGACGCTCGTGTAGGAAGCGTCCCTTGGCCTGGGAGATTATGTTCGGAATCTCGGGCAACTGCACAGGATTTTCCACCAGCAGATCTAGAAGATCCGTGAACCACGCCCTGCTCGGCCAATACGGCGCTATTAGCAGGACCAGACACGGTTCCTCCCTGACCTTCACCAATACCTTCGGTAGAAGAATGGTGGGTGGATACGCGTAAGCGTGCATCCCTCTCCAGCTTATCGCCAGAGCGTCTGTATCGACGGCATTTGGATCTGGAATCGGCGAGACATATGTCATGATTTGAGCATTTTCCTTTGTGGCGAACAAGTCCACGTTGGGTTTGCCCCAATGCTCGAAGATCCGTCGTAGAACTGGAGGGTTGAGGGACCATTCTGTTGGCAGGGTTCTCTGTCTGCGAGACAAAGCATCCGCCAGAATGTTCAATCGGCCAGGAATATGAGCTGCTTTCAAAACAACCGAGTAATTCCTGCACCATTGAATCAAGTGCCACACCCTGATGCACAGGGTGGGCGACCTGGTCCCTCCTTGGCGATTTATATATGATACTACTGTCGAATTGTCCGACCGTATCAATATCACCTTGCCCCTGATCATCGGAAGGAACTCTTCCAACGCCAGTTCCACTGCCATCATTTCCAACAGATTGATATGCAGCTGACTCTCCGGGAGAGTCCATGTGCCCGAGACCTGGTGTTCTCCCAGGCAGGCACCCCACCCTTCCAGCGATGCATCCGTGTAAACGGACAGCTGGGGGTGGGGTAGGTGCAGCGAAACCCCTATTAGGAGATTCTGACGCTGTTTCCACCATAGAAGATGCGATATTATCAGCTCCAAAACTGGCACCAGTTTTGACAGGGGTTCTGTTCTCTGTTTCCACAGAGACATCAGATACAACTGGATAGGTCTTCGCATTAGAGCAGCGTACGGGATAACCTGCTCCATGGAGACCATCATGCCCAGCATCTGAAGGAACCGCCTTGCCTGAATGTGGTTTCCCACTCGAAAACTCCCGAGGATGGCTAACAGAGACACCACTCTGGGCTCTGACGGGTAAACCCTGCCCTCCTCGAGGTCGAATCGCATCCCCAAATAAACGAAATGTTGAGTGGGTGTCAACTCGGATTTCTCCTCGTTGACTATCCAGCCTAGATCTGAAAGTAACTTCAGAGTCAGAGCAGTATCCACGTTCAACCTGGCTGCCGAGTCTGCCTTGAGCAGCCAGTCGTCTATGTAGGTGTGTAGCGCCACGTTCTCTTTTCTACGAAACGCTGTCACCGCAAGGACCACTCTTGTGAAAACCCTCGGAGCTGTCGACAGGCCAAACGGGAGAACTGTAAACTCCCATACTTGATTCTGAAACGCAAATCTCAGAAACCTGTGCCAACTCCGATTGATCGGAATGTGGAAATATGCATCTTTCAGATCGATCGATACACACCACATTCCTTTCCTCAATCCCGCCATTACCGACCTCGGTGTTTCCATCTGGAACCGAGGCGTATGGATAAACCAATTTAATGGCCTGAGATTGAGTATGGGTCTCCATCCCCCCCGTGCTCTTGGGGACAAGGAACATGTTTGAATAGAAGCCTGGAGTGTTCCGGTTTGCTGGTTTTATTGCTCCCTTCAGAAGCAAACCCGACACTTCCTTTTGAACGGCTTCTAACTTGTCTGGCTCCCTTGGTACGGGTGTCCAGACTGGTGCCAAAGACAGATTTTGTGGCGGAAAGTCCCACCACTCCGGCATGTAACCCTGGGATAACCATCCCAGGACCAGACTGTCTGACGTCACACCTCGCCAAACCTCGACGAAACGCATGAGCCTTCCACCCACCATAGACGCCTCGACGTCTAACGGGGTTGTCCGGCTCGCAGTCCGCCCCCCCCCCCCCCCTTTCTTAACGAGAGAGAGTGAGAACCATTTCGTTCTAGGTACGACGGGTATAACTGGCACCGCTGTTCCTGTCGCACAGGTGCGGTCCAGGCGGATATGAAGGGAGCTTGCGTACCCTCAGGTACGCTTCGGCCCCTTCTGTCCGCCCTTTGAGGCCTTACCCTTACCCTTCCCCTTGCCCTTACCACCTCTAGGGCGGTCAGGAGCAACATTGGGGAGGGTAGGCGCCTCTACAGCCTTCCTGGGTTTCTTCGCCGCCGGCGGCTCCGAGAACCCAGCCGAAACAGACGTCGCAATAGGCCTGGCTTTCGCCTTGCCCTTATGCTTTTTCTGTTTCTTTGAAGGCTGTCCGGTTAGCGGCTTGCCCACAGCCCCTAGTGCGTGCGCTTGCCGCACCAGCTCTAGCTGGAGATTTACCGCTAACCGATTCTGCGCAATACTGGCGCGTCCTCTAAGATGGCCCGCGCTTGGCCACCAAAGATGCTAGGCCCTGTCAGGGGCGTCCCAAGAAGACGCTCCCTGACTGCCGTAGCCGGACGCATATGGTCAATGACCATTTGCCTCCTGGACTTCGTCACACGCGCTTGCACCCTTGCCAATGCGTCCATTGACAGCACCAAGCCGTCATTAACGCACGATAGCGCCATAGGTGGCACAGGGTGGCCTGCCCCCGCTTCAGCCCACACCGACTGAAGTAGACGATAGGAGTGATTGACAGCGCTCATGGCTGCCCTCACACCCTCATCGCATAGGGCCAGGACTTCTTCCTGGTGTACCTGGGCCTTATCCACTAGTGCCGGACCGGAACCACCCGACCCGGCACTCTGGACGCCCAGTACCCATCGGTCATCCTCCGTGACCGACGGGACTACACCATACCTGTCGTATTCACCCCGCGGAATACGGCACCTTGCCCGCACCTCCCTGGAGGCCGCAGGGAGCTGACCCTTGGTCATTAGTTGTTTACTATAAATAGCATCCAACAAATCAATGAACCGTGGATCCAGTCCCACTGACTGGATCCGGGCCGCGGGCAAAATCCCCGTCCTAATCGACGCAACCGACGGACGGGGCGCATCTTCATCGGCCGTGGCCGAAACCACAGACGGGTCAACTCTGGCTAGCCACGCCAGAGCATCAGACCAGTCTAACTCCGAAGAAGATACCCCCGCAAACACGTCACCCGTTGACATGCTTACGGGTCTGCCAGCCATGGCCTCCCGGCCAGGAGCCACGGCTGACACGCCAGGCACTCCGCTACCACATGGTTCCGCCGCCACCCCATGAAACACTCCGGTCCATGGGGTAGGTCCGCACGGAAAACCGTACGGACCCGTAACCGTCGCGGAACCATAGCCGGCCACGGGCGCCAACGGCACCCCATGTCCGGCTGCCGGACCAGGCGAGATAGGTGAGTACCACGCCTGGCCCGGCACACCGGTTCCCCTGACGGCTGGTGACAAACCAAGCCGCGCGGAACCGGTGCACGGTAACGGATTGGCCTCAGCCGCAGGCGGAGCCGCTGACCTGGCTTGCGCCAAACCAGACAAATGGAGGCCGGTTCCGTCCAGGACGGAATCAACCTCCATATTCTCCACCTGCGGCTTCACGGGCCGCAGCAACCTCTCCTCCTCGGCCTCATCGTCTTCAGACTCCGAAGAGCCGTCACTAGACGAATAAACCGTGGAGCCGTCCTGGCGGACGGCTCCCACACCTGACGGACCGGCCACCGCTACTGGACCACCCGGAGGTGGCCGCAGAGAGACAGAACCCATCTGGCCGAAGCCAGACGGACCCGCCAGGGGGCCGTACGAGACGGCCCCCTCGGTAACCAGTCCAGAATCCTGTCCGAAGACAGGATCCGTACCAGGCATGGGGAGAAACTGCCCCCCAACCTTTGGTAGCAGGGACGACACCAGCGTGGGCAGAACGCTATGCAGAAAACCCTGCATAGCCGGACCAAACCACGCCGGCGGTGCCATCTCCGCCACCTCCAGCTGGGGACGTGGAGCACCCCCACCGGCCGAACCGGGCGCTCCACGATTTCCTCTCGGACCGCCTGACCCCGCGTCAGACCCAGCCAAGTCCTTCTGGGCAAGGAACTTAACCATCGTTTCGACGGACCACACTGCACAAACATTACACCTATGATCTATATTACACAGGGCACACCTAAAACAGACATGTTCCTTGAACATTACACGGACAAACTTATGGCAGTCGTCACATGATGGCGGGGCTGGCTTGGCCTATAAAATAAGCACAAACCTACAATAAACAAGCGGAACGAGACATGGATGGAAGGCAGACAATTAATTTTCAAATATTTTGACTCATAAATTAACCGTAACCTCCCGCAACCCACCCCGCCACGTTACAACAACGATCGCATTGATTATGACGACAAGAACGCGGCGGGCACAACACACCCATAATAGATCCTACAGGATGTGTAATGGCTCCAGGAATCATATCGCATAGCATTCAGGGTATATTTACTAATCAATATAAATTATACTCCTAACGAACGCAGCACGATATGTGAAGAAAACAACAAAATGTATAACAACTGCTGTCTCACACGGTAAAACCGCAGACCACGCATCTACTCAAGAATTTTGAAACCACCGATCATTGCAAACCGAGCGTGATCGCACGTAAACTTGATCATTCTAAAGTTTCCGGTACCATTTTTTAGTACGCAGCACCCAGAACAAGATGCGCGAATTAATGAAAAAATTTTTCTTCACATAAACATCCGATCGACCGGGTGTGACGTCACCCGCTCGGATTCTACGGAGAACGACGTCAGCCGATATTCGTGTTAGAAATATCGTAGCAAACACCTATTTTCATATCTGCCGATCGCCTGTTGGGGTTTAAAGAAGGCGATCGTCTGGCATATATCGTTGCTAGCACACGTCCCAGATTCTATGGGGTTAGAAATTGGAACATGCGACACAACGAAATTTAGAGACCTAAGTCTTTTAACTATGGATATAAAGAACAATACAACCTGGTTGTCTTGGGCGGTATTCTCCATAGTCCTTAGTTATCCTTTCAGAACACACAAACTATCACTGATTAAAGACTTAGATTCTTTTTAAAAAACACTAAAATCCTTAATGCGAAAAGCATGTATTGCACTTGTTGCTATGCAAACAAGAATGAGCTCTATGGTAAACGGGTACTCGGCAGTGGGGAGCCGGGTACCCGGTTCCCAGGAGTCGGTAAAGCTTTCTAAGTCTATAATCCTAGAGCCGCTGTCAGGGCCAGCTGTATATCAGAAGTAACAGAATGGTGAGTATTGATCGAAGGAGAATGACACATCCCTCATATAGTAATCCGTAAATGAGGACTCACAGTGCCATTGTGCAATGGCCATGATGTCCTCTAACGGAACACCACTGTAAAGGGCGGCCGAGGCGGCTATTCCTCGAACATCGTGTGCCCTTACGCCTTGCACCTGGTGCCCAGTCGCCATCTCATGAGTAGTCTGAATGCATTCGACTACCCAACGAGAGATAGTATCCATGGATTCGGCGCCATAAGGCTTCTTATGACAGATCCATAGATGTCTATCGTTCGACCGTAACGAGTCAGTCTGTTTCTTGTACTTAGTCAAAGCACGGACCGGGCACCAGACACTGGCATCACGATCAAACCTAGTTAACTTCGGTATTATGATCGGTTTGCCGGGATATCTCAAAGATTGATTCTCTAGAGACAATAAATCGGTCCCTCTCTGCCGAAAGCGCATGGATCTCACTGCGCCTTCTAGCTGAGGAAGCTGCCAATAGAAAGACCGCCTTTAGAGTCAAATGCTTTAAACTAGCCGAATGCAAAGGTTCGAAAGGGTGCTTGGCCAGTACATTAAGCACTAAAGATAGACTCCAGGCTGGAATGACTACCGGTTGTCTCGGTCGGAGATTGCTCATTCCCTTCACCATCACATTTAACTGGGCCACCTCTGGACTATCCCTGTTGGCTAAACAAGGGATAACTGATGCCAAAGCTGACTTGTATCCAGCAATTGTGACGGGAGCTAGTCCTGAAAAGAACAGCTCACGGAGAAAGTCTGCTATTTGCTGAACAGTGGATTGAAAGGTATCAATACCCTTTTCTTCACACCAGTCTGCAAATCTGTTAACCTTGTTGTTATATGACTTGAAGGTTGACCTCCTTCTTGCAGCCGCGATGAAATCAGCAGCTTGTCGAGAAAAGCCTTCTGACGTGGAACGTTGTTTGATAACATCCAGGCAGTCAATTTGAACATTTCGGGATGCTCGTGTAGGAAGCGTCCCTTGGCCTGGGAAATTATGTTCGGAATCTCGGGCAACTGCACTGGGTTTTCCACCAGCAGATCTAGCAGATCCGTGAACCACCCCCTGCTAGGCCAATACGGCGCTATTAGCAGGACCAGACATGGTTCCCCCCTGATCTTCACCAATATCTTCGGCAGAAGGATGGTGGGTGGGTACGCGTAAGCGTGCATCCCACTCCAGCTTATCGCCAGAGCGTCTGTATCAACGGCATTTGGATCTGGAATCGGCGAGACATAAGTCACGATTTGAGCATTTTCCTTTGTGGCGAACAAGTCCACGTTGGGTTTGCCCCAATGCTCGAAGATCCTTCGTAGAACTGGAGGGTTGAGGGACCATTCTGTCGGCAGAATTCTCTGTTTGCGAGACAAAGCATCCGCCAGAATGTTCAATCGGCCAGGAATGTGAGCTGCTTTCAAAACAACCGAGTTATTCCTGCACCATTGAATCAAGTGCCACACTTTGATACAAAGTGTGGGTGACCTGGTCCCGCCGTGGCGATTTATGTATGATACTACTGTCGAATTGTCTGACCGTATCAATATCACCTTGCCCCTGATCATCGGAAGAAACTCTTCCAACGCCAGTTCCACTGCCATCATTTCCAACAGATTGATATGCAGCTGACTCTCCAGGAGAGTCCATGTGCCCGAGACCTGGTGTTCTCCCAGGCAGGCACCCCACCCTTCCAGCGACGCATCCGTGTACACGGACAGCTGGGGGCGAGGTAGGTGCAGCGAAACCCCTACTAGGAGATTCTGACGCTGTTTCCACCATAGCAGATGCGATATTATCGGCTCCAGAACTGGCACCAGTTTTGACAGGGGTTCTGTTCTCTGTTTCCGCAGAGACATCAGATACAACTGGATAGGTCTTCTCATTAGAGCAGCGAACGGAATCACCTGCTCCATGGAGACCATCATTCCCAGCATCTGAAGAAACCGCATCGCCTGAATGTGGTTTCCCACTCGAAAACTCTCGAGGATGGCTAACAGAGACACCACTCTGGGCTCTGATGGGTAAACCCTGCCCTCCTCGAGATCGAATCGCATCCCCAAATAAATGAAATGTTGAGTGGGTGTCAACTCGGATTTCTCCTTGTTGACTATCCAGCCTAGATCTGAAAGTAACTTCAGAGTCAGAGCAGTATCCAGGTTCAACCTGGCTGCCGAGTCTGCCTTGAGCAGCTAGTCGTCTATGTAGGTGTGTAGCGCCACGTTCTCTTTTCTGAAAAACGCTGTCACCGCAAGGACCACTCTTGTGAAAACCCTCGGAGCTGTCGACAGGCCAAACGGGAGAACAGTAAACTCCCATACTTGATTCTGAAACGCAAATCTCAGAAACCTGTGCCAACTCTGGTTCATTGGAATGTGGAAATATGCATCTTTCAGATCGATCGACACACACCACATCCCCTTCCTCAATCCCGCCATTACCGATCTCGGCTTTTCCACCTGGAACCGAGGCGTATTGATAAACCAATTTAATGGTCTGAGATTGAGTATGGGTCTCCATCCCCCCGTGCTCTTGGGGACAAGGAACATGTTTGAATAGAAGCCTGGAGTGTTCCGGTTAGCTGGTTTTATTGCTCCCTTCAGAAGCAAACCCGACACTTCCTTTTGCACGGCTTCTAACTTGTCTGGCTCCCTTGGTACGGGTGTCCAGAGAGGTGCCAAAGACAGATTTTGTGGCGGAAAGTCCGACCACTCCGGCATGTAACCCTGGGATAACCATCCCAGGACCAGACTGTCTGACGTCACACCTCGCCAAACCTCGACGAAACGCATGAGCCTTCCACCCACCATAGACGCCTCGACGTCTAACGGGGTTGTCCGGCTCGCAGTCCGCCCCCCCCCCCCCTTTCTTAACGAGAGAGAGTGAGAACCATTTCGTTCTAGGTACGACGGGTATAACTGGCACCGCTGTTCCTGTCGCACAGGTGCGGTCCAGGCGGATATGAAGGGAGCTTGCGTACCCTCAGGTACGCTTCGGCCCCTTCTGTCCGCCCTTTGAGGCCTTACCCTTACCCTTCCCCTTGCCCTTACCACCTCTAGGGCGGTCAGGAGCAACATTGGGGAGGGTAGGCGCCTCTACAGCCTTCCTGGGTTTCTTCGCCGGCGGCGGCTCCGAGAACCCAGCCGAAACAGACGTCGCAATAGGCCTGGCTTTCGCCTTGCCCTTATGCTTTTTCTGTTTCTTTGAAGGCTGTCCGGTTAGCGGCTTGCCCACAGCCCCTAGTGCGTGCGCTTGCCGCACCAGCTCTAGCTGGAGATTTACCGCTAACCGATTCTGCGCAATACTGGCGGCGTCCTCTAAGATGGCCCGCGCTTGGCCACCAAAGATGCTAGGCCCTGTCAGGGGCATCCCAAGAAGACGCTCCCTGACTGCCGTAGCCGGACGCATATGGTCAATGACCATTTGCCTCCTGGACTTCGTCACACGCGCTTGCACCCTTGCCAATGCGTCCATTGACAGCACCAAGCCGTCATTAACGCACGATAGCGCCATAGGTGGCACAGGGTGGCCTGCCCCCGCTTCAGCCCACACCGACTGAAGTAGACGATAGGAGTGATTGACAGCGCTCATGGCTGCCCTCACACCCTCATCGCATAGGGCCAGGACTTCTTCCTGGTGTACCTGGGCCTTATCCACTAGTGCCAGACCGGAACCACCCGACCCGGCACTCTGGACGCCCAGTACCCATCGGTCATCCTCCGTGACCGACGGGACTACACCATACCTGTCGTATTCACCCCGCGGAATACGGCACCTTGCCCGCACCTCCCTGGAGGCCGCAGGGAGCTGACCCTTGGTCATTAGTTGTTTACTATAAATAGCATCCAACAAATCAATGAACCGTGGATCCAGTCCCACTGACTGGATCCGGGCCGCGGGCAAAATCCCCGTCCTAATCGACGCAACCGACGGACGGGGCGCATCTTCATCGGCCGTGGCCGAAACCACAGACGGGTCAACTCTGGCTAGCCACGCCAGAGCATCAGACCAGTCTAACTCCGAAGAAGATACCCCCGCAAACACGTCACCCGTTGACATGCTTACGGGTCTGCCAGCCATGGCCTCCCGGCCAGGAGCCACGGCTGACACGCCAGGCACTCCGCTACCACATGGTTCCGCCGCCACCCCATGAAACACTCCGGTCCATGGGGTAGGTCCGCACGGAAAACCGTACGGACCCGTAACCGTCCGTAACCTTGAACATTACACGGACAAACTTATGGCAGTCGTCACATGATGGCGGGGCTGGCTTGGCCTATAAAATAAGCACAAACCTACAATAAACAAGCGGAACGAGACATGGATGGAAGGCAGACAATTAATTTTCAAATATTTTGACTCATAAATTAACCGTAACCTCCCGCAACCCACCCCGCCACGTTACAACAACGATCGCATTGATTATGACGACAAGAACGCGGCGGGCACAACACACCCATAATAGATCCTACAGGATGTGTAATGGCTCCAGGAATCATATCGCATAGCATTCAGGGTATATTTACTAATCAATATAAATTATACTCCTAACGAACGCAGCACGATATGTGAAGAAAACAACAAAATGTATAACAACTGCTGTCTCACACGGTAAAACCGCAGACCACGCATCTACTCAAGAATTTTGAAACCACCGATCATTGCAAACCGATCGTGATCGCACGTAAACTTGATCATTCTAAAGTTTCCGGTACCATTTTTTAGTACGCAGCACCCAGAACAAGATGCGCGAATTAATGAAAAAATTTTTCTTCACATAAACATCCGATCGACCGGGTGTGACGTCACCCGCTCGGATTCTACGGAGAACGACGTCAGCCGATATTCGTGTTAGAAATATCGTAGCAAACACCTATTTTCATATCTGCCGATCGCCTGTTGGGGTTTAAAGAAGGCGATCGTCTGGCATATATTGTTGCTAGCACACGTCCCAGATTCTATGGGGTTAGAAATTGGAACATGCGACACAACGAAATTTAGAGACCTAAGTCTTTTAACTATGGATATAAAGAACAATACAACCTGGTTGTCTTGGGCGGTATTCTCCATAGTCCTTAGTTATCCTTTCAGAACACACAAACTATCACTGATTAAAGACATAGATTCTTTTTAAAAAACACTAAAATCCTTAATGCGAAAAGCATGTATTGCACTTGTTGCTATGCAAACAAGAATGAGCTCTATGGTAAACGGGTACTCGGCAGTGGGGAGCCGGGTACCCGGTTCCCAGGAGTCGGTAAAGCTTTCTAAGTCTATAATCCTAGAGCCGCTGTCAGGGCCAGCTGTATATCAGAAGTAACAGAATGGTGAGTATTGATCGAAGGAGAATGACACATCACTCATATAGTAATCCGTAAATGAAGACTCACAGTGCCATTGTGCAATGGCCATGATGTCCTCTAACGGAACACCACTGTAAAGGGCGGCCGAGGCGGCTATTCCTCGAACATCGTGTGCCCTTACGCCTTGCACCTGGTGCCCAGTCGCCATCTCATGAGTAGTCTGAATGCATTCGACTACCCAACGAGAGATAGTATCCATGGATTCGGCGCCATAAGGCTTCTTATGACAGATCCATAGATGTCTATCGTTCGACCGTAACGAGTCAGTCTGTTTCTTGTATTTAGTCAAAGCACGGACCGGGCACCAGACACTGGCATCATGATCAAACCTAGTTAACTTCGGTATTATGATCGGTTTGCCGGGATATCTCAAAGATTGATTCTCTAGAGACAATAAATCGGTCCCTCTCTGCCGAAAGCGCATGGATCTCACTGCGCCTTCTAGCTGAGGAAGCTGCCAATAGAAAGACCGCCTTTAGAGTCAAATGCTTTAAACTAGCCGAATGCAAAGGTTCGAAAGGGTGCTTGGCCAGTACATTAAGCACTAAAGATAGACTCCAGGCTGGAATGACTACCGGTTGTCTCGGTCGGAGATTGCTCATTCCCTTCACCATCACATTTAACTGGGCCACTGCACTGGGTTTTCCACCAGCAGATCTAGCAGATCCGTGAACCACCCCCTGCTAGGCCAATACGGCGCTATTAGCAGGACCAGACATGGTTCCCCCCTGATCTTCACCAATATCTTCGCCAGAAGGATGGTGGGTGGGTACGCGTAAGCGTGCATCCCACTCCAGCTTATCGCCAGAGCGTCTGTATCAACGGCATTTGGATCTGGAATCGGCGAGACATAAGTCACGATTTGAGCATTTTCCTTTGTGGCGAACAAGTCCACGTTGGGTTTGCCCCAATGCTCGAAGATCCTTCGTAGAACTGGAGGGTTGAGGGACCATTCTGTCGGCAGAATTATCTGTTTGCGAGACAAAGCATCCGCCAGAATGTTCAATCGGCCAGGAATGTGAGCTGCTTTCAAAACAACCGAGTTATTCCTGCACCATTGAATCAAGTGCCACACTTTGATACAAAGTGTGGGTGACCTGGTCCCGCCGTGGCGATTTATGTATGATACTACTGTCGAATTGTCTGACCGTATCAATATCACCTTGCCCCTGATCATCGGAAGAAACTCTTCCAACGCCAGTTCCACTGCCATCATTTCCAACAGATTGATATGCAGCTGACTCTCCAGGAGAGTCCATGTGCCCGAGACCTGGTGTTCTCCCAGGCAGGCACCCCACCCTTCCAGCGACGCATCCGTGTACACGGACAGCTGGGGGCGAGGTAGGTGCAGCGAAACCCCTACTAGGAGATTCTGACGCTGTTTCCACCATAGCAGATGCGATATTATCGGCTCCAGAACTGGCACCAGTTTTGACAGGGGTTCTGTTCTCTGTTTCCGCAGAGACATCAGATACAACTGGATAGGTCTTCTCATTAGAGCAGCGAACGGAATCACCTGCTCCATGGAGACCATCATTCCCAGCATCTGAAGAAACCGCCTCGCCTGAATGTGGTTTCCCACTCGAAAACTCTCGAGGATGGCTAACAGAGACACCACTCTGGGCTCTGATGGGTAAACCCTGCCCTCCTCGAGATCGAATCGCATCCCCAAATAAATGAAATGTTGAGTGGGTGTCAACTCGGATTTCTCCTTGTTGACTATCCAGCCTAGATCTGAAAGTAACTTCAGAGTCAGAGCAGTATCCAGGTTCAACCTGGCTGCCGAGTCTGCCTTGAGCAGCTAGTCGTCTATGTAGGTGTGTAGCGCCACATTCTCTTTTCTGAAAAACGCTGTCACCGCAAGGACCACTCTTGTGAAAACCCTCGGAGCTGTCGACAGGCCAAACGGGAGAACAGTAAACTCCCATACTTGATTCTGAAACGCAAATCTCAGAAACCTGTGCCAACTCTGGTTCATTGGAATGTGGAAATATGCATCTTTCAGATCGATCGACACACACCACATCCCCTTCCTCAATCCCGCCATTACCGATCTCGGCGTTTCCATCTGGAACCGAGGCGTATGGATAAACCAATTTAATGGTCTGAGATTGAGTATGGGTCTCCATCCCCCCGTGCTCTTGGGGACAAGGAACATGTTTGAATAGAAGCCTGGAGTGTTCCGGTTAGCTGGTTTTATTGCTCCCTTCAGAAGCAAACCCGACACTTCCTTTTGCACGGTTTTAACTTGTCTGGCTCCCTTGGTACGGGTGTCCAGAGAGGTGCCAAAGACAGATTTTGTGGCGGAAAGTCCCACCACTCCGGCATGTAACCCTGGGATAACCATTCCAGGACCAGACTGTCTGACGTCACACCTCGCCAGGCCTCGACGAAACGCATGAGCCTTCCACCCACCATAGACGCCTCGACGTCTAACGGGGTTGTCCGGCTCGCGGTCCGCTCCGCCCCCCCCCCCCCCCACTCTCTTAACGAGAGAGAGAACCATTTCGGTCTCGGCACGGCGGGTATAACTGGCACCGCTGTTCCTGTCGCACAGGTGCAGTCCAGGCGGATATGAAGGGAGTTCTCGTACCCTCAGGTACGATCCGCTCCCTTCTGTCCACCATTGGAGGACTTACCCTTACCCTTCCCCTTGCCCTTCCCGCCTCTAGGGCGGTCAGGAGCAACCTTGGGGAGGGTAGGAGCCTCTACAACCTTCCTGGCTTTCTTAGCCGGCGGCGGCTGAGAAAATCCAGCTGAAGCAGAAGTCGCAGCAGGCTTAGCTTTCGCCTTGCCCTTATGCTTCTTCTGCTTCTTTGGAGGTTGTCCAGTCAGCGGTTTCCCAACAGACCCTAGTGTGTGCGCTTGCCGCACTAGCTCCAGCTGTAGGTTGACCACCAACCGATTCTGCGCGATGCTGGCCGTATCCTCTAGGATGGCCCGTGACTGGCCACCGAAGATGCTAGGCCCTGTCAGGGGCGTCCCAAGAAGACGCTCCCTGACTGCCGTAGCCGGACGCATATGGTCAATAACCATTTGCCTCCTGGATTTGGT
This sequence comes from Chaetoderma sp. LZ-2023a, assembly GCA_034401795.1. Taxonomy (NCBI): domain Eukaryota; kingdom Metazoa; phylum Mollusca; class Caudofoveata; order Chaetodermatida; family Chaetodermatidae; genus Chaetoderma; species Chaetoderma sp. LZ-2023a. Next base: position 119,030,160 of record CM067372.1, read on the forward strand.
CACACGCACCTGCACCCTTGCCAATGCGTCCATCGACAGCACCAAGCCGTCATTCACGCACGAAAGCGCCACAGGTGGCACAGGGAGGCCTGCCCCCGCTTCAGCCCACACCGACTGAAGGAGACGATACGAGTGGTTGACAGCACTCATAGCTGCCCTCACACCCTCGTCGCATAGGGACAGGACTTCCTCTTGGTGTACCTGGGACCTGTCCACAAGTGCCGGACCGAGGCCACCCGCTCCAGCACTCTGAACCCCCAGGACCCATCGGTCATCCTCAGTGACCGATGGCACTACACCATATCTGTCGTATTCCCCCCGCGGAATACGACACCTTGCCCGCACCTCCCTGGAGGAAGCAGGGAGCTGGCCCTTGGTCGCAAGTTGCTTGCTATAAATAGCATCCAACAACTCTATGAACCGTGGATCCAGTCCCACTGACTGGATCCGGGCCGCGGGCAAGATCCCCGTCTGAATCGATGCAACCGACGGACGGGGCGCATCCTCCTCGGCCGTGGCCGAAACCACAGATGGGTCCACCCTGGCTAGCCAAGCCAGAGCCTCGGACCAGTCTATTTCCGAGGAGGAAACACCCGCAAACACGTCACCCGTTGACGTGCTCACGGGCCTGCCAGCCACGGCCTCCCGGCAAGGAGCCCCGGCTGACACACCAGGCACTCCGGTACCACCCGGTTCCGCCTCCACCCCATGAACCATACCAGTCCATGGGATAGGTCCGCACGGAAAACCGTACGGACCCGTAGTGGACGCGGAACCGTGGCCAAACACGGGCGCCAACGGCACCCCATGTCCGACCGCCGGACCGGGCGAGATAGGCGAGTACCACGCCCGGCCCTGCACACCGGTCACCGTGCCAGCTTGTGCCAAACCAACCGACACGGAACCGGTGCCCGGTACCAGATTGGCCTCAACCACAGGCAGAGCCGCTGCCCTGGCTTGCGCCAAGCCAGACAGATGGAGGGCGGTTCCGTCCAGGATGGAATCGACCTCCATATGCTCCACCTGTGGCATCACAGGCCGCAGCAATAACTCCTCTTCGGCCTCCTCGTCTTCAGACTCCGAAGAGTCGTCACCAGACAAGGAAACCGCGGAGCCGTCCTGGCGGACGGCTCCCACACGTGACGGACCGGCCACCGCTACTGGACCACCCGGAGGTGGCCGCAGAGAGACAGAACCCGCCAGGCCGGAGCCAGATGGGAGTGCCAGGGGGCTGTACGAGACGGCCCCCTCGGTAACCAGTCCAGAACCCTGTCCAAGGACAGGGTCCGTACCAGGCATAGAGAAACTGCCCCCCAACCTTCGGTAGCAGTGACGACACCAGCGTGGGCAGAACGCTATGCAGAAAACCCTGCATAGCCGGACCGAACCACGCCGGCGGTGCCATCTCCGCCACCTCCAGCTGGGGATGTGGAGCGCCCCCACCGGCCGAACCGGACGCTCCACGATTTAACCTCGGACCGCCTGACCCCGCGTCAGACCCAGCCACATCCTTCTGGCCAAGTAACTTTACCATCATATCGACGGACCACACTGCGCACACATTACATCTATGATCAAGGTTACAGGGCGTACACCTAAAATAGACATGGTCCTTAAACACGACGCGTACAAACTTATGGCACTCGTCACATGATGGCGGGGCTGGCTTGGCCTATAAAATAAGCACAAACCTACAATAAGCAAGCGGAACGATACACGGATGGAAGGCAGACAATTAATTTTCAAATAATTGACCATAAATTAAATGTAACCCTCCCGCACCCCACCCCGCAACGTTACAGCAAAGATCGCATTGATTATGACGACAAGAACGAAGCGGGCATAAATACACCAATAATTGATCCTCCAGGCTGTATCACGGCTCCAGGAATCGTATCGCATAGCATTCGGGGTATATTTACCAATCAATATAAATTATACTCCTAACGAAAGCCGACACGATATGTGAAGAAACAACAAAATGTAAACAAACTGCTGTAGCACACGGTAAAACCGCAGACCACGCATCTCTCAAGAATTTTGACACCACCGATCATTGCAAACCGATCGTGATCACACGTAAACTTGACCATTCCAAAGTTTTCTGGTACCATTTTTAGTACGCAGCACCCAGAACAAGATGCGCGAATTAATGAAAAACTTTCTTCACATAAACATCCGAGCATCACGGGTGTGACGTCACCCGCTCGGACCCTACGGAGAACGACGTCAGCCGATATTCGTGTTAGAAATACCGCAGCAAACACCTATTTTCATATCTGCCGATCGCCTGTTGGGGTTTAAAGAAGGCGATCGTCTGGCATATCTCGTTGTTAGCCCACGTCCCAGATTCTATGGGGTCAGAAATTGGAACATGCGACACAACGAAATTTAGAGACCTAAGTCTTTTAACTATGGATAATAAGGAATTATACAACCTGGTCTTCATTGGCGGTATTCTCCATTTTATCCAGTTAGATCCTCTTAAGAACGCACAACTATCAATTCACAGATAAGACTTCCTTTCACAAAAACTTAAAATCTTTCCTGCAAAAAAACAAGAATGAGCTCTATGGTAGACGGGTACTCGGCGGTTGGGAGCCGAGTACCTGGTTCCAAGGAGTCGGTAAAGCTTTCTAAGTCTATAGTCCTAGAGCCAGCTGTCAAGGCCAGCTGTGTATCTGAAAGTAACAGAATGGTGAGTATTGATCGAAGGAGAACTGGCTGCACCACCAAAAAAACACTGCACCGCCATAAATATTTTTAGCACCGCCAAAAACGTTGCCCCACCAGAAATTTACATTGCACCACCAAAACCACTGCACCACCAAAAACATTTTGCACCACCAAACAATGCACCTCCAAAAAACTGCACGTCAAAATGGCCCCCACACAACACCGCCAAAAAGTGCTGCACCTCCAAAAAACATGCCAAACATGCCCTTATAAGGACATGCCACAGGCCACTTCTGGTCTGCCAGGGCGAGAGTATAAAAGGAGACGACTTTCAGAGCTCAGATCATTCAGACTTATGGTCTCACAACGAGAACAAGCGTCAGGCCCTCACAGAGATAGTCAAGTCTTAGACTAAGTTGTCAGTACACAACTTAAAATTAAATAACAAAGGAAGCAACTAAACCTTTCAACCTTATAGAAGGAAGTTGCTTGAAGAATCAGCCGGGATATAATAAATTGTTAATAATAACAAGGCGGATTATGATGTCATCAATATCTCTTTATATAAACAAGGGAGATAATCAGTATTTGAACTTCATCCAGTTGTAAGATGAACTGCATTAAAACACAAGATATAATTATCAATAGTGATAACCCCCAACAGACCCCCCTTTAGTGGGTTGGTCTGTAGTTTTATTAACCACCATAAAAACATACTTACCGTTCAATCACCACTTGCTAAATCAAATATCTGCATTTAGCTATCAGAATACAATTTTTATGCTCGCTTACATACTCCCTAATACCAAACCATCACCATGTAGACCCTCAACCAGGCTTCTGGAAGAGGGACCCCCTGAATTAGCCTTACAATAGACTGGCACCAGTCTGTATTCACTGCTTGGTGACGCTTGTCACTAAGCACGCTCGCGCATGCGCAGTAGGTCCCAAATGTGAAAACTGATTCACTTTTCTAAATTTAAGTGCCATATATCCAGCCTAGATTCTCAAATCAATACACAGCAGGGTGGCTGAGGGCGGGTCGTAGTGATTGACTGGTATGTTTTTATAGTGGTTAATAAAACTACAGACCAAGCCACTAAAGGGGGGGTCTGTTGGTGGTTGTTATTATACCACAAAAACATCCATTACCATTCAATCACTACTTGATAAACCCGTAGATTTGGTCAGTGTCCCATTACAAAACATTGGTGGGAGGAGATTTGAGAATCCATAAGCAAGGATATAAATCAAACAAGACAAAACCAAATGTTAATAACATAACATTATGGTGCATCTAAATCAATCACACGGTGATTAACAACCAAATAAAACTTTAAACATAAAGAAATAAATAAAAACCAAAGAACAACTCTCACCATTGCACGCAGACGCACGGTCCTAACGAAAATGGTGGGATATGCTTGGTAAATTGTCTTCAACCTTTTTTGCTAAAATTGTAATGTTCCTAAAAAATGAAGCCGCTGCGCTCTGGTCTTTCAAATAAAAAGTGGTAAACGTATACTCGGCGAATTTGGAGGGGCGAGACAATTGATCCGCCAGAAAAACAGACATCCTGGGACATGGGTAGACACCAGGAAAATCTGGTTCATGCGACACCACATGAGAAGATTCCACACCTCCAAACATAGGGGAGAGACGATTTTGTGCCCCTTTGCCTGTTGATATGAGACTACTGTTGAATTGTCTGATCGAATCGAGATCTTGAGACCCTTTACCCGATCCAACCAAGAAAGGAGAGCCTTCTTGACAGCCCACAACTCCAGAATGTTGATGTGGGCTGACGACTCCTCCAGGGACCACAGGCCTGAAACAGACAGAGAATCCCAGACTGCTCCCCATCCCTCCTGGGAAGCGTCTGTGAAGATGATTGCTTGAGGAGAAGACTTGACCAGAGGAACACCCATCAGAAGCAGAGAGCGATCCTTCCAAAATTCTAGGTGGGGACTTAAATGCTCTCTGACAGGGATCTGATGGTAAATTGAATGAATCGATTGTTTCCACAGGGACATAAGATAAACTTGGAAAGGTCTTCTCATCAGCACCGGCCACGGAATGATGTTCTCGACGCTGACCATCAAGCCTATCACCCGGAGAAAAAAGATTGCTCTGACCACGGCAGAGGAGGACAGAATTTCCATGGCCACCAGGATGGCTTCTACTCTTATATCTGAAGGTAAGACTAAGCCTCGAACTAGCTCGAAAGAAACGCCTAGGTGGGTGAAAACCTGAGACGGAGTCAAAGATGATTTTTCTCGATTTATGACCCGTCCTAGACTGGAAGCCAGACTGCAGACCTCTGGAACGATACTTGACAGAATTGAGGAAGATTCTGCTTTTAGTAACCAATCGTCTATATAAACGTGAAGGGGAATAGAACGACTGTGCAGAATTCCTGCTACTGCTGAAACTAGGCGGGTGAAGAAGAAAGGAGCCGTGATTAGGCCGAAAGGCATGACTCTGAACTGCCATACCCGGCCCTTGAAAGCGAATCTCATGAACTTTCTGAAAGAAGGGTGGATGAGAATATGAAAATAGGCGTCCTTTAGGTCTATGGATGACGTCCACATGCCTGGACTCAGACTGGCGATAATCTGAGATACAGTCTCCATTTTGAATTTTGGAGTAGAAATTAGAAGATTTAATCTCTTTAGATTGATAATTGGACGCCATCCACCTGTTTTCTTTGGGAGTAGAAAGAGAGTTGAGTAGAAGCCCGGGTCTACTCTCCAAAAAGGAACCTCTTCTATAGCCTTCTTTAGACACATTGACTCCAATTCATCTTCCAGGGCTCCCAACTTCTCCAGATTGTACGGAACTGGAGTCCATTTGGATTGGCAAGACAGAGGAGGAGGCAGATCTATCCAAGACAGTGCATAACCACAGTGGATTTGTTCTAAAAGCCAGGAGTCCTGAACAAGGGCTTGCCAAGTCTTCCAAAACAGAGACAGGCGCCCTCCTACTGGCACGCTGGGAAGAAGTGACTGCACCGACAGATCCAAAGGTGGTAGAAGAGGAGGAAAGACTGGGAAAAAAGAAAGGGAAAGGCCTACCCGGGCTATGGCCATCCCTTCAAACCCGTCTAGTTTGAAAACCTCTAGAGGAGCGGCCTCTGGAATTAATTCTAGAACCCCATGAGGAAAACTGACCCCTTCTCACCTGAGAAGGGGCTTGACGAACTTGGGCTCTAGGTCTATGAGAAGAAATGGAGTTGAAACGATCCTCCTCCGTGGATCTGGATCGGGAAACAGAGGACCGATTAGAGTTAGTGATAACCCTTGAAGGACAAGTCCCATACTCATCTGGCTTAAGGCTCTTCCTCCTGGGAGAGGAAGACAGACTCTTGACCGAGGAAGAGTCTCTCTTAATTGAAGGCTTCAGACTCGGCTCTAAGAATAGAAGTAGAAGTTTGGCCAAAGATATCCAATCAAAAAGGAGGAGCTGAAATAAGGTTACTCCTGAGAGAGTTCGAAATATTCACCTCTGAAAGTTTCCTTGACCTTCTTTTAGAGGTAATGAAGCTCAAGGAACGGCAAACTGAGTTCAAGGAACCTCTTGAAAGATCGGCTAACGATCGAAAAACTTCAGGAAGAATCTGACCATCCTTCTCCTGAGTCCTGAGAAGAGCCTCTGAAAGAAGGGCCAGAAAATTAGCTGATTTTAATTGAGCACGACAAACAGACTCCCATTTAAAAAGGTCTGAAGATGATTCTACCTTAGAGGACTCCTTAAGATTTGAAGAAAGAATGTCCCAAGTCAGACCATTAAGAGATTGAGCAGAAGCCAATCCAATAAAATCATCTTTCGGAACCTGAACCGGAGCATCTACCTTGGGAGTAAGAGAGAACTCTTTTGATTGAACATCATTAACATAAAAATCCAGTATATCTACAACCAAATTATCCACTGGGGAACACAAGGAGCACTAGATAAAGAATCAGAAGATGAAAGAGCAGATCCGAACGAAGGAAGATCAATAGAAAATTCATCCTGAAGAGGAAGAGATAGAGAAGAAGCTATCCATTGATGAGATTTAGACCAGTCATCCGAAGAGGGCCTCACTGGATAGAACCTCTTCAGATCCCTGGCCCTGACTGATCTCTGAGTAGCATTGACAGAAGAATGAGATGGAGAAGAGGGAGGAGGACAAAGGTCCGAGTCTAAAGAAGCAGATGAATCAAAGATTCTTAGAGAGGAAGGAGAGGATAAACCTCTAGAGGCAGTGTCCGAGAGAGTCCAAAACCAAAGAAGACTGATCAGATGGACTAACACCACGTTCCTCTCGTTGATTAGAAGGAAAAGAATATGAATCTAAACCACTGGCTGAAAATCTGGAAAGGATTGAAAATCTAGCGGAAATAATAGAGCGATGAAGAGAGGAATCGCGACTTACTGAAAACAATGAAAAATCTAAACCCGAATCAACTATCTGGAATTCCAATTCTGGAGAAAGAACGACAGAAACAATAGGATCCAAATGATCAAAAGCAGAAGAGGAAGAATAAGAAGGAAGAGCAGAGGCAGACGGAGAAGAAGATGAAGAAGGGATATGAGAAGAAGAGTTCTGATGGAGAGAAGCTGGAATATGAAGAAAACCTGGAGGAGGAGAGATAGTTGAACAGCGAAAGAGAGAAGAATTAGAAACATGGGCAGACGAAAAATCCCTAGCCGACAACACAGATGAGGAAGAAGGATGACTACTACCTTTCTTAGAAACTACATGAGAAATGTGAGAAGGAGAAGAAGAAGAATGGGAGTGTGATACTACTTCACGAAAGGAAGGATGAACAAAATCAGAAGAATGAACAGACCGAGAGAGAGAAGAACGATCAGGATAATGCCTATCAAAAACCTGAGTAGGAGCGGCGCGAAAATAGTTAGAATCAGAAGGAGCAGACATACTACTATAATGGGAATCTGAGTTAGTCGACAGCTCATAATTTGATGCGCAAAAATAGTTTCCAGCAGAAACTGGAACACCGAAACCGGAAATAGAATGCTTCACCGGATCTACTTGACCTGGAGAAGTATCTCTTAAACCGGAAGCAGATAGACTGTCACCGGAAGCGGAAACGGAAAAACCAGAAACGGAAGTCGATTGCAAGGACGGGTCTAACAGACCCGGATATGCATAATTTGAACCGGAAGTAGCTACACTGCCGCCGGAAACGGAAGTTAACAAACCGGGACCGGAAAAAGAGGATGTATGCAAAGTCGGGTCCAACAGACCCGGATGTGCATTCTTCCTACCGGAAGTATCAACACTACTACCGGATGCGGAAACTGGCAACCCAGAAACGGAAAAAGAAGAATGATGCAAAGCCGGGTCCAACTGACATGGATATACATACTTCCTACCAGAAGTAGCAACACTACTACCGGAAGAGGAAACTGGCAAACCGGAAACGGAAAAAGAGGAATGATGCAGAGACGGGTCCAACAGACCCGGATGTACATTCTTCCTACCGGAAGTAGCAACACTACTACCGGAAGAGGAAGCTGAAAAACCGGAAACGGAAATAGATGAATGATGCAAAGCCGGGTCCAAAAGACCCGGAATTACATTCTTCCTACCGGAATCAGCAACTCTACAGCCGGAACCGGAAAAACCAGAAACGGAAGTGGATGGAAAAGCCAGATTATCATGAGACACTGGATGTTCAACCAAGCCAGAAACAATTATGGTGCTCATTTCCGGATGCCCGGTCAAACCAGAAGACAAACCGGAATGCAAACCCGCTTGCCCAGACAAGCCAGGAGCAGAGACGATCTGAGATCTTAACGCATTTCTGGCAATAGGGATCACTGAAAAATGTACCTTAGCATGGGAAGAAAAATTGGAAGCTTCCGCCACCGATGCCATCGCTTTAGGGTTAAGCGGACCCTCAAGACTAACATGGTCTTTAGCCTGGCTCCTACTGATTTACCAGACTTCTTTCTAGAATCACCAGATTTTAATTTAGGAGACTTCATCTCTTGTCTGAACGTCAGAGATATAGGCTTACCCCACTTACGCGAACGAGACTGGGGGCTGTGCTCAGAGTCTGACGACTCCTCTTTGGCAGCCTTAATCGCGGAGGAAATGCGCTCATCTAGAGAATTTGTTAGCATGTTGGCGAATGACTCATACCTGGCAAATAATCCATAACGGGATCTGAGGTTGAAATAGAAGAGCAGCCCCCCCCCCCTCCGTTGTTGATACAGACGTGTTAACAGAGGAAGAGGCAGTAGTTACTGCCTTGGTACACTCAACAATGGAGGGAGAGTGACCTGAGGGCAACGCAGGCTTTGAAACAACTTCCTTGAAGTAACCTTTGGAAATGACCAACGGCCAGCCCTTACATATCCCACACATTTTGAGAGGGGAGCAGGAGGTACACCTCAGGCAAACGTGACCCGCAATGTCTTTAGCGTGAAAACGATCACACTTAGACGACAAATATTTGATTTTCTCAGAAGATAAAACCACTTCCTATAAAGATAAAAAAAATGATAGGAAATAAAGCAATAGCTTCGTTAAAAACTAATGAGAAAATCTACAGAGGAGACGTCATACGCATACTTAAGAAACTGACTGAAGACTGGAATCATAATGATTCCTGAGTGAATTGTTTGAAAGCACTAGGATCTATGTAATAGGAGTGGTATTGGCTATTTTACAACATGGTAACTTGATGGTATATAATAGGCATGGGTACTCTAACCTCAAAAACGGGAGTATTGACACGAAAACTGGTAACTAAAAAAACTAGAGTTACAAAAACCTCTAAAACACCATGAAATAAAAGTTAAACATAACTTAGGAAGGAAGGATAGACTTCATGGTAGGCATGTTTATATGTCAGATATATAGACTGTAGCTGAAATCTTTCAGAGCAAAGCTATAAACTTTTATTTCACTTGATAGCGGGCAAACTGTTCTGCTAGCAGAATATTTGAAAAGTGAATCAGTTTTCACATTTGGGACTTACTGCGCATGCGCGAGCGTGCTTAGTGACAAGCGTCACCAAGGAGTGAGTACAGACTGGTGCCAGTCTATTGTAAGGCTAATGCAGGGGGTCCCTCTTCCAGAAGCCTGGTTGAGGGTCTACATGGTGATGGTTTGGCATTAGGGAGTATGTAAGCGAGCATAAAAATTTTATTCTGATAGCTAAATGCAGATATTTGATTTAGCAAGTAGTGATTGAACGGTAATGGATGTTTTTGTGGTGTAATAACAACCATTGTAATAACCTATCCTCAACCATTAGAGAAACAGAAGAAAAAATATTTGGCAGTCAATTTTTGTAAAAAGTTTCACAAATATTAGTGCTTTTCTGCATAACTCAATAATACTTGAATGATAGAATAGGTGTACAACCACTTTTGAGACTTGAGTGAAGTTCACCCCTTCCACTTGCTTCTCGGCCAGTAATCATCTAAGGACCACGGAGCAGAGTGAGAAAACTACTTCTTAGATAGCCTTCTGAACCACTCTGGATATAATTTTTTCTATCAAAAGAATGTAAAAAGGGAAGGCGGCTGAGAAAACCAGTCACACCAGTGCATGACATATCCAAGACACGTACCTCTGAACACAAAGACAAAGTGTGATTAGATATTCAAGACATCATATAAGATTATAGCACCTAAACAGATGTCTACCACGTCTAAATCCCGTCCCGGAAACACATTCCATTACAGAACCGCGACGAGAACAGACTAAATTATACGAGGTCACCTGATGGCTTGGGCCAGGATTGACCTTTGTCGATTTCACAAGATCAGACTACTAAGGTAATTCTAACTCTCAAAGAACATCTAATAATTCAAATAAATTGAAGACACATGCAAAAGTTAGCTAAACAAAAACTAGGCGCGATGCATGAGGCGGCCAATATACAAGTACTCGGAAGTGACAGTCTGCGGTGCACATACCCTGAGCTGTCATCTTAGTTACCAGTGTTTCTCATGGCATCTAAATTTTGGAGGTTCCAGCGACCCCACACCCTGAAATTTGGGGATCCCCAACTGAAATCATGCGGTCCCATAACTTAAATTTGGAGTTCCTAAGCGTATTTTCTCATCCATGTTAAAATTAGAGGGTATCATGCACTCACAAAGTCCTATGAATTACATTTGTCCCATGCAAAAGCCTATAAAACTACTGAGTATTTAACAATCATACAAGATTTTCAGGGGGCCCATGAGACCCACTGCCATTACTTTTGGGGGTCCCAGGCTGAATTTTGTGGGTATATACCCTCAAAAGGACTCTTATGAGAATCACTGTTAGTTACCTGCTCAGTAGGGGAAGTTTCTTCTAAATATGAGCTTTATAGGAGCTAGGTCGATATTTAGGGAATATTCAATGAGTATTAGGGAGGTAAGTATACTCATGAAGGTAAACATTAAAATAACGACACTATAGACATGTTTATATCATGGTTTTTTGTAATTTTGTCCAATCAACAGACTGATTAGGCCAGTTCCATCGCAGGGGCTGACCTATGGGTGGCAGAGACAGCTACATAGCTCGACGTCACAAATCTACACAATTCTTTATTGCCCAATATTGGCATAAATCATGGTAAACTAATGTCATAGTATGCAAGGGAGATAAATATACTTTATGACAAAACATCTTGTTCTGAAGTGAATGCATTTTAAACAGAATCATCTCATGCTACCCGCAGTAAACTACTCGATATTGTGGGTATTTTATCATAATACAACATGTTACGTCTCTAGATAGATTTCCCTGCCTACAACTTCTTACTTATGTTGTTTCTGACCGCAAACGTATGCCTCTATGGTCAGATCTTCATCTTCATACTGATGTACACTGCTGTGACTTCTGGTCTCCAGTGGCGCAGTATAATTATACATCAGTGGCTGCTTCCTCCAATACTTATCAAGCCTGGCCTTAAAGGTATTCACTGGTGGGGTGGTAACAAGGTGCGAAGGCAAGCCGTTCCATGTTTTCACCACTAACTCAAAATGAGTTTTTCCAGATCTCCAACCTAGCTCTAGGCATAAACAGCATTTTGGTATGCCCTCTAGCATCATCTCCTCTCTGAGGTTCAACTACATCCTTCCATAGCCTGAAGATGTTTAAAGTTCTGGCATCATACACACCATTCAGTATTTTAAATACTTCGATCGTATCCCCTCTGATACTACGGAATGCTAGCGTTGGTAACTTGAGCCTTCTGAGCCTTTCCTCGTAGGTCAGCTCCTTAAATCCAGCCAATTGTTTGGTAGCTCATCTCTGCACATTCTCTAGCAGCATTATCTAAAACCTTTTGAAAGGGCTCCACACAGATGCTGCATAGTCCAAGTGGCTCCTTACCATAGCTTTGTATAGCTGTACGACAGTTTTTTCATTTAAATTTAGGTATGCACGTCTGATGATAGCAAACATGCTGTTTGCTTTGTTTACCTTCTCACTAATGTGTCTCTCAAAATTCAGTCCCTCATCGATTATTACACTGATGTCCTTTTCTTCCTTAGATTGGTGGATATCGTGGCTTTTTCCATCTGCAGTAATGTGGTACTTTTGTCGTTCACTCTCTTTTTTCCAAAACTCATATTGATACACTTGTCTGGGTGAAATTGGAGTAGCCATGTGTTAGACCATTCAGCTAGTGCATCCAGATCTGTCTGCAGAGCCGCAGAGTCCTCCTCATTTAGAATTGTTCAAGAGATTTTAGTGTCATCTGCAAATAAGTATACGTCTGAGTGGACACCTTCTGGTAGATCATTAATGTATATCATGAAGCGCAGGGGGCCTAGTACACTGCCCTGTGGTATTCCACTGGTGATGTCCATCCAATTTGATCCTTCCCCATTTATGGTAACCTGTTGCTTTCTATTACTGAGAAATTCCCTAACCCACCCATGAATTGGGTTGCCTATATTATAAGCCTTTATTTTATCCAAAAGCCTCCCATATGGCACTGTATCGAATGCCTTTTTAAAGTCCAAATAGATGGCATCCACTGTGTGACCCTCATCTATCGCCTTTGTCCATTTGACTAAAACATGTAGAAGCTGGAGAGTTGTGGATCTTCCACTGTTAAAGGTCATATATGGAGAGTGTATTTTAAGACATAAGAGATAATATATCCAGTCCTTCCAAATTATATAGCTGTTATCAATTTGCTAATACATGGCATATTTTTATATTTATTGCCAATAAAGTACATAGCCTAAGAATATCGCGTCATGAATTACCTCCCTTGAATTCCAAGCAGCTGTGACGTCATAGTGGAACAACCACTAAGCCAAGCAACATTGTTTAACCGGGGTAACTTTTTCATTCTATTGTATTTAGCAATGAATTTTGAAATAGGCAATGATCTCTATGACATTCCTGGTAGACATTAGTCAGAAGTTTATAATAGCGCCGATGCCATATTTAAATATGAATATCTCTGGCACGAAAACCCCCTTTTTAGATGAGATCTGCTTCGAGAAAATATCTCAGTGTGATTCTCTAGATACTGTATTTTTACGACACTATATCTTGCTACATCCAGTATTGGTGGGATGGCCGTCAAGCGCAGATCTAGGATTTTATTATTGAGTTAGTCCAATATTGGAGAGGGTCTGTGAGTGAGGGCGGGTCCCCTCCAAATGGCCGTTTGGGGAGATATGGGTGGGCTGGTTCTTCTCCCTGAAAATTCTGATGCTATGCGAAGTCATTTCCTGCATTCCATTTGATAAACAACATATCTATTTTGTATCTAAACTGTGCCTATAAGTCAGCATAATCTGTTATGATTTTCCAGATGTATCTCTATCCCCGCCACACACAACACCCCCCCCCCCACCCCCACCACATACGTGCATGCGCATAAACATGCGCACACACACAAACCAAATGCAATCCACCGGTAGATCCGAATATGCAAATTTGCCTAAGGTATCGCAATCAATTGATTTGTTTAAGTCTAAGACTTGAGAAAGCTAGACCCATATTGGATACATATTTTATAGGCCTATATAATTAAATCTCCTGTAGACTTAAGACAAACTATTTGTGACAATCTAAAACATCAATTTTAACAAGCATTGATTACAATATCATATAGGGATATACATTATGCCAGCAATGAGTGACCGGTGTGGGACTTCTCATAGGCTACGTGATTAACCTACTTGAACAAGCAAATAACACTGCATTCAGTTGCAAAAATTATGCCAAGATACCCATGGTCTGGCTTACACATTGCCACTTATGTTTCCTGTCATTCTAAACATAGGCCTACACATGCGTGCGTATCCTATATGTATGTGGGCAAGGATTCTTTGAATGTAATGTAGCTAACGTATAAATTTACGCATAACGACACTCACTCTCCAACGCTTTTACTGGAGGAATGTGTAGGTTTACGTACTAGAGTAGAGACAAATGCTGGCCCTGAGTGTGTACAATTGTCGCGTATACTGAAAAAACACATATATGAGTGAAGATGCACAAAAAACGTGTCAATAATAATTTTATAACAGGTGGGTAAGATGAACTAATTTGTCATATTTAGATAGGCCTACGTTTATTAACAGTGCACAGATTTACGTTGGATAGCTTACGCGTCAAAGACTCAAAATTGTTTGTTTACTATAAGCTATCATTGACGTCCGCATGAACTGAAAGAGACGATCGATAACCCATATGTCAGTCTTCCTATGAATTCGTTCATCTGCTACTATTTTAGATTTATGTGCTTCCATCACACGGAATGCTTGTTTTATCGCCCGCTGGTAATTTTCAACAAACCCGGTGGTAATTTCTCAAAATAATATGCTTTGCATCAACGTGAAAATATGCAGGCCCGTCGATTCCACAATTGGCATTGTGTTCTCAAACATGCCTGGAAACATAAAACCGAGAAAAATCTGCTGCATTGGTTTTTCGTAGCTGTTGCTGTTTTTGCGTGATTATAACTACACACCCACCCTCTAGGCCTAAACCATGTAGCCTATGTAGCCGCAGCAAAAATGTCAGAATTAAAGAAAATGCCTTGAGATCTCACACAATTTTTGTTTTAGACAGATAAGAAAGATCTCGCTAACCTATGTGTGCCTGTTTTATGTATGTACATGTATTTAATTCAGCAACAAAAAACTGTCATTCCGCGAGCGCGCATTAGACTCTATGGTCAGTTGTTTAATTAGGTTTAAAATCAATCAACGTACAACATTCTATTATTTTTATTGGCATAAGACCTGAACAAGCTATTTTTATCTTTGCCTGATCGGGAAAATGCAACCAAACTGTACTTATTTCCTGCTGAAGTTGAATGAAGCTGCATGTATTCAATGTTACGGTATATAATAGCTTGTTCCACTATTACGCCATTATTGACGCTGAAGGGCTCAAAATCAAGGGAGATAAGTCATCACGTAATTTCGTATATTCGATCATACGCCGACTTCGCGGCTTAATATTATCTATTTGGTGAATGTTAGACACATACAGCTGGTTTGTTATTAATTGCTATACAATAATGCCTTAAATACTTGCAAAATTGTACATAAAAGGGATTTATCCAAATATGACCTTTAAAGCCGAATTGCTTTAGACTGAAGGCCCCCTTTTCTAGAAGATAGGTCATTATGTGGTCTCTCACTATACCTTCTAATTGTTTGCAGAGTATACTTGTCAGACTCACCGGTCTATAGTTACCAGCCTGTTTCTTATCACCTTTTTAAAAATTGCTGATATCCTCCAAGCAGGCACATGACATTGTTTCAACATAGAATCCATGTAATAACGCAATTTCAACGTGGATTCAATGTTGATACAATGTCGTGTGCCTGCTGGGCTGGCTTCATTCCAAGTTTTGGGCACAGTCTGCATTCGAATTGATGTTTGGTAAATGTTACTTGTCCATGGAATTGACTATATTCATACATGACATCAACATATTAGAAGAAAGAAGATTTATCAGGTAGATTACCGTACCTATTGTTTAATGTGGCTGTTATTAAAACACAGAGTCCCTCGTCTGTTTCACTCTGCAAAAAGAATATGTCGAACACCTCTGTAACAGTCTTATGGGAAAGCAGGTTCATCCATTCGGGTGTGAGTAATCTTAGCAACATCTCTCCAGTTCCTTTATAATAATTTGTGAGAAAGATATTTCTGACTTTCAGCCTGTCACTTTTAAATGGGTATTCAGACGAGACGGGTTTTCGTATATCTATAAGCGACATGATATTGTTTAGTGAACACATTGCCTCCTTCCTGTTGCTGCTTTTAGATAAAATGTTTTGTTGCTCCTTTAGGAATGTCCCCACCCCGACAGAAAGCACGAATGTATCTCCTTCCATGTTAAATTAACACACAAATTATATTTTTTAAATGGACACGAAACTGAATGTACGATATAATTGCCAGATTATAGTTATTGTTACTTATTTGTTCTGTATATCCCGCCTTTCTGGTACTGTTTCTTATCGTTTCAGTTTGATACCATCTCGTTTCTAAGTTTTGTTTCATCAGTAAAGTACTTGGGCGTCAACATCACCAATGACAATGCCCAAAATTTGTCACTAATACTGTTTGCCGATGACACCAATGCATTTTGCTCCGCCAAAAACTTAGACATATTATACGAAAGAGGAAATAAAGAAATGGAAGAAGTTATTAACGGATTCAAAGTAAACAAGCTAACATTAAATGTTGATAAAACAAACTACATGCTATTTTCAAAGTCTAGACAACCAAGAAACAATAGTATTCCAAAAATCTATATTAATAAAAAAGAAATTGAAGAAACTCCTTTTGCTAAATTCTTAGGAGTTTATTTAGACAAGAACCTGACCTGGGGCAAACAAATTGAGGTAGTCACAGCTAAAGTACCAAGAGGCATGGAGGTCATTCAAAGACTAAAGCCACACCTAACACAAGCTACCATTAAAACCCTGTATTCCACATTGATCCTTCAACACCTAACATACTGCAATGCCATCTGGACTAACACACCAAAAAGACCAAATTAATAAAATTGCAAAGCATGCAGAAAAAATGCATTAAAATGTTCTCAAAAACAGCAAAGGGTCAAAACATCTTCAAAACACAAAAACTTCTTAAACTCACAGACATAGGCAAGTCACAGATGATCAACATTTCCAGAGCCTTTCATCAGAAAATCCTACCTAGATTTATAATCCACAGCTTTGCAAACAACATCGAAATCCACACATATAACACTAGGAACAAACATGATCTCCACATTAGATACACACGAACTGACACAGGGAAATGTAGAATTTTAGTTGGTGTCATCAAAGAGTGGAATGGTATAGATAAACACACACGCGAAAAAATACTAACACTAAAATCATACAAAGACATAATTAAAACTAGCATACTCAATACATACTAGATCTGGAAAACACAATGCCAAGATAACTAAGATCACACACTCCTGTATCATTGCCATAGCTACTATCATAACAACCACACACTACTACTACTACTACTACTACTACTACTACTACTACTACTACTACTACTACTACTACTACTACACCATAATGCACTATTACAGCTATCGTGACTACTGCTTCCTTCAATCTGACGCACCTCAACAAGTGCTACTACTAAATAGCAACCTATGGGTTGAGCTGGGGTAATTAGCATGCATGACCCCACCCCCCACCCTTCCTTCTCCCCCACCCACCCCACCCCCTACAAATATAAATCTCTAACCTCAATAACTAAAAAGAAAAACATAGATGTATTGTATCGTTTGTTGTTTTTTCTATGTCTACTTAGCTCAGTACCGTATCTGTACATTCACAAGTATGTCTCACATTCAAAATACATAATATTGAATCTTGAATCGTGAATCTTGAATCTTGAATGACGTAAGCTTGAACAAACACATCACTGAGATCGGCAGCAAATCATCCAGACACTTAGGACTATTGCAGAGAAATTTATCATTTTGTTCCCAAGAAATCAGACTTCAAGCATACATGGGACTAATTAGACCAGTCCTGGAATATGCAAGTAGAGTTTGGAACCCTCATCAGATAACTCTTCAGGACAAACTAGAAAATGTGCAACAAAGTGCAGCTAGATTTATCACCTCAAACTATTGCAACGAACCAGGCAGTATGTCGATCAAATATAATGGGAACCCTAAAACTCCCACCGTTATCAGACAGAAGGAAACAAAACTGCCTTATTTTGTTCTACAAAGGTCTACAGCAACAAACAAAGATATCATTAGACAGTCTACAGACACCACAAACATACACAAAAGCCACTTCAACCAAATTCATACAAGAACTGACATCTTTAAATTCAGCTTTATTCCCAATATGATAAGGGATTGGAACAAACTATCACAGGATCTGACGTTTATCTCTTAACTCGCTACAATATCATCATCTGGCAACGAGGTATGATATTTGTACGCATGCGTGTTTCTGCTAGGTAACCAAAAAGATTAATTTTCTGAAACTTTTCCTTGTTTATTTATTGCAAACCCTAGGCTTAAGCATACACAAATTACACGATGGCAGAACAGACAGAGGAAAAAAAAGAAGCTGCTGAAGTTAAACGCGCTCATACATATCCCTTGATTCGGGTAAATACTTGAGTTACTTTATTGTCACCAGTTTTCGTGCTGTTCAATGCCTTTAAAGGAACACAAGAAAGGGTACCATCGTGTAGTAATACTACTTGTATATTGTAGTGGTACTCACCAACAGGGGTCTTGAAATGCACAGGGAACAAGTGGAAGGTGCTCGCGTTTCAGGTTCCACGGTGCCATTGTAAGATCTTTGCGGATGATGCAAAACTGTTTGGTAACCCTAACACCATGAACCTTCAGGACAATATAGATAAAGTATGTAATTGGTTTCAGATTCGGCAGCTACACTTTAATACAGACAAAACACATGTAATACACTTTAGTTCAAATAATCCTAGGACCCAGTATTATATGACAGTCACTACATGCCAGTCACAAACCATTGAAATCATATCGTCCACAAGTGAAAAAGATCTTGGCGTACACATAGATGAAAATCTCTCCTTCGATACCCATATAAATGCAATTGCATCAAAGGCTAACAGCATAGTTGGTCTAATTAACAGAACCTTCAGTTACATAGATGAAAACACCCTTACCCTGTTATTCAAATCACTAGTCCGACCAATTTTGGAATACTGTAACTGCATATGGTCTCCTCGTTTTAAAAGACAATCTTGTATAATCGAAAGGGTCCAGCGCAGAGCCACTAAACTTGTTTCCCATTTGAGAAACTACTGCTACACAGACATGTTAAAGGCTTTGAACCTCATGTAGGGTTGGGCGATTTTTTCGATATTATCGTCAATATCGCGATATACCGAATACCGACACCGAAATCGTCATAATTTCGAAAAATCGTAAATATCGTCAATACCGACAGGACGATATTGCACTTTTAACTGTGAGTATAATATAAATAATTAAGTTAGAAATGTCATACTCTTACCTCTATCCGGTCCAGTAATAGTCTTTAAGTAATAATCCAGTCTTTGTCTAAGGTAATAAAAACTTAATAAACTCCAAAATAATCTGTGTTCATTTAATTCATGGTTTGTTTGCACTAGTAAAATGATTTAAAGTACAAAATAATCCTTTGTTGTTCACTTTTCATAATTGCATAAATAGACGACACCATGTTTTTTCTTGCCTCATTCTGAGTATTAGTCAGTGGGGAATACCATTTGCACTAACCACATTCCATTCTGATGACGTCATTACTACAGGTCAAGCTATTTATCCATTAGTCATTGATCTGCATGGTTAAACATTCTTCTGACCATGAAAGATTTAAACTTTAAAACTTTTGAGGTCGATAGGAAACCACACACACTTAGTCCCTTATCAATACCACAGCTTGGAACGGTGGGTGAGGGGGAAGTTAATCTCTTGCTTTACCGTTATACGTTTTTATGTAACTTTATACAATATATTTAGCATTTTTAAATGAATCAGATCAAAATTCATTCCACATATAACATTACGGATTTATTCTAAGTGAGAAACGTCCTTAAAATAAAGAATTTAGGCCTAATTATTTCCAGTCGTCTATCTGTTGTGGCAGTCTTGGCTGCAGAGTTAACTGGGTTAATTTCACACATCCCGGCTACGCCTTGAGATCAATGAATAAACCCGCTAAGTAGTGAGCGAATTTGAATAGGTCTACAATGGGGCAAATTAGTATTCAATATTACAGACCAAATAAAATCTGATATAATTGTTTTCAGTCTTCACGCTGGTTCTCGTTCAAAATCATGCAGTGTTATTTTATTAATTAGCGGCGGGCGTGATAACAGCTGTCGGAATTCTGCAGTGTGAATTCTGATTGGCTAAAGTATGATACGGCGGCCAATCAGATTTCGCTCTGCGGAATTCCTTTCTGCACAACGAAGTTAATGCGTATTCCTTGCTCAATCTTTTGACAGTTGTCGTGAGGTAAAGATAACAAAATACAACAGAAGAAAATCCTTTACTTTTCTTTTTGTGATGAATACGGTTAGTTGCATTACATTCGTTGCTTTAAACTGTATATTGAAGGGTGTCAAAGTGTGGAATTTCGTGTATTAAATATGCGGAAATGGCAATCATGGCGTCTCAATTTACGGTTTCAATGCAACATATTTAATGAAAATAACTTGCAGACCCCACCAATTTGAAATACATGTTATTCTATGTTTACACCCTAACTTCACACCCCGCCCAAATGACGATATATCGTGATACCGCGGTATTTTAATGAGATACCGATATCGTCATGCCTTGAGCAATATCGCCCAACCATAACCTCATGTCACTAAAATACAGAAGGCTTAGAGGAGACTTAATCGAAACATACAAATTTATCCATGATGATTACAACATTGACAAAAACACATTCTTTGACCGATAAAGTAACACGCACTAGAGGTCACACATCCAAGCTCAACACTAAACGCAGCAGAAAAGAAATTCGTAGGCATTTTTTCCTGAACCAAATTATTAACACAAGGAACTCACTCCCTTCTTTTGTGGTCGAGGCACCAACGCTCAGCGTGTTTAAATCAAAACTAGATATGCACCTAAATGACATAATATACGATCATGACATAACCAACTAATAGGTATATAATAATAAGACAATCTAGAAATATACCCAAATGCTAGGTGCAGAAGGGTGTTTCTCCTTCGATCAATACCCACCATTCTGTTACTTCTGATACACAGCTGGCCTTGACAGCTGGCTCTAGGACTATAGACTTAGAAAGCTTTACCGACTCCTTGGAACCGGGTACTCGGCTCCCAACTGCCGAGTACCCATCTACCATAGAGCTCATTCTTGTTTGCATAGCAACAAGAGCTGTCCACACTTTTTGCAGGGAGAGATTTAAAGTTTTTTGAAAAGAAATCTAAGTCTTTTATCTGTGATTTGATAGTTTGTGCGTTCTTGAAAGGATATAACTGGATAAAATGGAGAATACCGCCGATGATAACCAGGTTGTATAATTCCTTATTATCCATAGTTAAAAGACTTAGGTCTCTAAATTTTGTTGTGTCGCATGTTCCAATTTCTGACCCCATAGAGTCTGGGACGTGTGCTAACAACGAGATATGCCAGACGATCGCCTTCTTTAAACCCCAACAGGCGATCGGCAGATATGAAAATAGGTGTTTGCTACGGTATTTCTAACACGAATATCGGCTGACGTCGTTCTCCGTAGGGTCCGAGCGGGTGACGTCACACCCGTGATGCTCGGATGTGTATGTGAAGAAAATTTGTTCATTAATTCGCGCATCTTGTTCTGGGTGCTGCGTACTAAAAATGGTACCAGAAAACTGGAATGGTCAAGTTTACGTGTGATCACGATCGGTTTGCAATGATCGGTGGTGTCAATATTCTTGAGAGATGCGTGGTCTGCGGTTTTACTGTGTGCTACAGCAGTTTGTTTACATTTTGTTGTTTCTTCACATATCGTGTCGGCTTTCGTTAGGAGTATAATTTATATTGATTGGTAAATATACCCCGAATGCTATGCGATATGATTCCTGGAGCCGTGATACATCCTGGAGGATCAATTATGGGTGTATTTATGCCCGCTTCGTTCTTGTCGTCATAATCAATGCGATCTTTGCTGTAACGTTGCGGGGTGGGGTGCGGGAGGGTTACAGTTAATTTGTGGTCAAGTTATTTGAAAATTAATTGTCTGCCTTCCATCCGTGTCGTTCCACTTGCTTATTGTAGGTTTGTGCTTATTTTATAGGCCAAGCCAGCCCCGCCATCATGTGACGAGTGCCATAAGTTTGTACGCGTCGTGTTTAAGGACCATGTCTGTTTTAGGTGTACGCCCTGTAACCTTGATCATAGATGTAATGTGTGCGCAGTGTGGTCCGTCGATATGATGGTAAAGTTCCTTGCCCAGAAGGATGTGGCTGGGTCTGACGCGGGGTCAGGTGGTACGATGTTAAATCGTGGAGCGTCCGGTTCGGCCGGTGGGGGCGCTGCAAGTCCCCAGCTGGAGGTGGTGGAGATGGCACCGCCGGCGTGGTTCGGTCCGGCTATGCAGGGTTTTCTGCATAGCGTTCTGCCCGTGCTGGTGTCGTTACTGCTACCGACGGTTGGGGGACAGTTTCTCCCCATGCCTGGTACGGACCCTGTCCTTGGACAAGGTTCTGGACTGGTTACCGAGGGGGGCCGTCTCGTACGGCCCCCTGGCAGTCCCGCCTGGCTCCGGCATGGCGGGTTCTGTCTCTCTGCGGCCACCTCCGGGTGGTCCAGTAGCGGTGGCCAGTCCGTCAGGTGTGGGAGCCGTCCGCTAGGACGGCTCCGCGGTTTCCTCGTCTGATGACGACTCTTCGGAGTCTGAAGACGAGGAGGAGAAATTACTGCGGCCTGTGATGCCACGGGTGGAGAATATGGAGGTCGATTCCGTCCTGGACGGAACCGTCCTCCATCTGTCTGGCTTGGCACAAGCCAGGGCAGCGGCTCCGCCTGTGGTTGAGTCCAATCTGGTACTGGGCACCGGTTCCGTGTCTGTTGGTTTGGCACCAGCTGACACGGTGACCGGTGTGCTGGGCCGGGTGTGGTACTCACCTATCTCGCCCGGTCTGGCGGTCGGACATGGGTTGCCGTTGGCGCCCGTGTCTGGCCACGGTTCCGCGTCCGCTACGGGTCCATACGGTTTTCCGTGCAGACCTACCCCATGGACTGGTATGTTTCATGGGGTGGCGGTGGAACCGGGTGGTACCAGAGTGCCTGGTGTGTCAGCCGCGGCTCCTTGCCGGGAGGCCGTGGCTGGCAGGCCCATGAGCGCGTCAATGGGTGACGTGTTTGCGGGTGTTTCCTCCTCGGAAATAGACTGGTCCGAGGCTCTGGCTTGGCTAGCCAGGGTGGACCCGTCTGTGGTTTCGGCCACGGCCGAGGAGGATGCGCCCCATCCATCGGTTGCATCAATTCGGACGGGGATCTTGCCTGCGGCCCAGATCCAGTCAGTGGGACTGGATCCACAGTTCATAGAGTTGTTGGATGCTATTTATAGCAAGCAACTTGCGACCAAGGGCCAGCTCCCTGCGGCCTCCAGGGAGGTGCGGGCAAGGTGTCGTATTCCGCGGGGGGAATACGACAGATATGGTGTAGTACCATCAGTCACTAAGGATGACCGATGGGTCCTGGGGGTTCAGAGTGCTGGAGCGGGTGGCCCCGGTCCGGCACTTGTGGACAGGTCCCAGGTACACCAAGAGGAAGTCCTGTCCCTATGCGACGGGGGTGTAAGGGCAGCTATGAGTGCTGTCAATCATTCTTATCGTCTTCTTCAGTCGGTGTGGGCTGATGCGGGGGCAGG
Organism: Chaetoderma sp. LZ-2023a; assembly: GCA_034401795.1. Lineage (NCBI taxonomy): Eukaryota > Metazoa > Mollusca > Caudofoveata > Chaetodermatida > Chaetodermatidae > Chaetoderma > Chaetoderma sp. LZ-2023a. The sequence continues at coordinate 119,053,705 of CM067372.1, forward strand.
CCACCTGTGGCGCTTTCGTGCGTGAATGACAGCTTGGTGCTGTCTATGGACGCACTGGCAAGGGTGCAGGCGCGTGTGACCAAATCCAGGAGGCAAATGGTTATTGACCATATGCGTCCGGCTACGGCAGTCAGGGAGTGTCTTCTTGGGACGCCCCTGACAGGGCCTAGCATCTTCGGTGGAGTCCCAAGAAGACGCTGCCTGACTGACTAGCATCTTCAGTGGCCAAGCGCGGGCCATCCTAGAGGATACGGCCAGCATCGCACAGAATCGGTTGGCGGTCAACCTACAGCTGGAGCTAGTGCGGCAAGCGCACGCACTAGGGGCTGTGGGGAAACCGCTAGCTGGACAACCTCCAAAGAAGCAGAAGAAGCATAGGGGCAAGGCGAAAGCTAAGCCTGCTGCGACTTCTGCTTCTGCTGGATTTTCTCAGCCGCCGCCGGCTAAGAAAGCCAGGAAGGTTGTAGAGGCTCCTACCCTCCCCAAGGTTGCTCCTGACCACCCTAGAGGCAGCAAGGGGAAGGGTAAGGGTAAGTCCTCAAAGGGCGGACAGAGGGGAGCGGATCGTACCTGAGGGTACGAGAGCTCCCTTCATATCCGCCTGGACCGCACCTGTGCGACAGGAACAGCGGTGCCAGTTATACCCGCCGTGCCGAGACCGAAATGGTTCTCTCTCTCTTGTTAGGGGGGGGGGGGAGCGGACTGCGAGCCGGACAACCCCGTTAGACGTCGAGGCGTCTATGGTGGGTGGAAGGCTCATGCGTTTCGTCGAGGCCTGGCGAGGTGTGACGTCAGACAGTCTGGTCCTGGGATGGTTATCCCAGGGTTACATGCCGGAATGGTGGGACTTTCCGCCACAAAATCTGTCTTTGGCACCTGTCTGGACACCCGTACCAAGGGAGCCAGACAAGTTAGAAGCCGTTCAAAAGGAAGTGTCGGGTTTGCTTCTGAAGGGAGCAATAAAACCAGCAAACCGGAACACTCCAGGCTTCTATTCAAACATGTTCCTTGTCCCCAAGAGCACGGGGGGTGGGGGGGGGGGATGGAGACCCATACTCAATCTCAGGCCATTAAATTGGTTTATCCATACGCCTCGGTTCCAGATGGAAACGCCGAGGTCGGTAATGGCGGGATTGAGGAAGGGAATGTCGTGTGTGTCGATCGATCTGAAAGATGCATATTTCCACATTCCAATGAACCGGAGTTGGCACAGGTTTCTGAGATTTGCGTTTCAGAATCAAGTATGGGAGTTTACTGTTCTCCCGTTTGGCCTGTCGACAGCTCCGAGGGTTTTCACAAGAGTGGTCCTTGCGGTGACAGCGTTTCTCAGAAAAGAGAACGTGGCGCTATACACCTACATAGACAACTGGCTGCTCAAGGCAGACTCGGCAGCCAGGTTGAACGTGGATACTGCTCTGACTCTGAAGTTACTTTCAGATCTAGGCTGGATAGTCAACAAGGAGAAATCCGAGTTGACACCCACTCAACATTTCGTTTATTTGGGGATGCGATTCGATCTCGAGGAGGGCAGGGTTTACCCGTCAGAGCCCAGAGTGGTGTCTCTGTTAGCCATCCTCGAGAGTTTTCGAGTGGGAAACCACATTCAGGCGAGGCGGTTTCTTCAGATGCTGGGCATGATGGTCTCCATGGAGCAAGTGATCCCGTTCGCTGCACCTACCCCACCCCCAGCTGTCCGTGTACACGGATGCATCGCTGGAAGGGTGGGGTGCCTGCCTGGGAGAACACCAGGTCTCGGGCACATGGACTCTCCAGGAGAGCCAGCTGCATATCAATCTGTTGGAAATGATGGCAGTGGAACTGGCATTGGAAGAATTTCTTCCAATGGTCAGGGGCAAGGCGATATTCATACGGTCGGACAATTCGACGGTAGTATCATACATAAATCGCCAAGGCGGGACCAAGTCACCCACACTGTGTATCAAAGTGTGGCACTTGATTCAATGGTGCAGGAATTACTCGGTTGTTTTGAAAGCAGCTCACATTCCTGGGCGATTGAACATTCTGGCAGATGCTTTGTCTCGCAGACAGAATTCTGCCAACAGAATGGTCTCTCAACCCTCCAGTTCTATGAAGGATCTTCGAGCATTGGAGCAAACCCAACATGGACTTGTTCGCCACAAGGGAAAATGCTCAAATCATGACATATGTCTCGCCGATTCCAGATCCAAATGCCGTTGATACAGACGCTCTGGCGATAAACTGGAGAGGGATGCACGCCTTACGCGTACCCACCCACCATTCTTCTGCCGAAGATATTGGTGAAGATCAGGGGGAAACCGTGCCTGGTCCTGCTAATAGCGCCGTTTTGGCCAAGCAGGGCGTGGTTCACGGATCTTCTAGATCTGCTGGTGGAGAACCCAGTGCAGTTACCCGAGATTCCGAACATAATCTCCCAGTCCAAGGGACGCTTCCTACATGAGCGTCCCGAAATGTTCAAATTGTTTGCGTGGATGTTATCAAACAACGTTCCACGTCGGAAGGCTTTTCTCGACAAGCTGCTGATTTCATCGCAACTGGGAGAAGGAGGTCAACCTTCAAGTCATATAACAACAAGGTTAACAGATTTGCAGACTGGTGTGAAGAAAAGGGTATTGATACCTTTCAATCCACTATTCAGCAAATAGCAGACTTTCTCTGTGAGCTGTTCTTTTCAGGACTAGCTCCCGTCACAATTGCTGGATACAAGTCAGCTTTGGCATCAGTTATCCCTTGTCTAGCCAACAGGGATAGTCCAGAGGTGGCCCAGTTAAATGTGATGGTGAAGGGAATGAGCAATCTCCGACCGAGACAACCGGTAGTCATTCCAGCCTGGAGTCTATCTTTAGTGCTTAATGTACTGGCCAAGCACCCTTTCGAACCGTTGCGTTCGGCTAGTCTAAAGCATTTGACTCTAAAGGCGGTCTTTCTATTGGCAGCTTCCTCAGCTAGAAGGCGCAGTGAGATCCATGCGCTTTCGGCAGAGAGGGACCGATTTATTGTCTCTGGAGAGGGTCTGCGTCTTCTGCCAAGAGCAGAGTTTATGTCAAAGAATCAATCTTTGAGATATCCCGGCAAACCGATCATTATACTGAAACTAACAAGGTTTGATCGTGATGCCAGTGTCTGGTGCCCAGTCCGTGCTTTGACTAAGTACAGAAAACGGACAGACTCGTTACGGTCGAATGATAGTCATCTGTGGATCTGCCATAAGAACCATATGGTGCCGCATCCATGGATTCTATCTCTCGTTGGGTAGTCGAATGCATTCAGACTACCCATGAGATTGCGACTGGGCACCAGGTGCAATGCCCAAGGGCACACGATGTTAGAGGAATAGCCCCCTCGACCGGCCTTTACAATGGTTTTCCGTTAGAGGACATGATGGATGTTGCACAATGGCACTGTGAGTCCTCTTTCACGGATTACTATATGAGGGATGTGTCAGACTCCGCCAATCCACTCGCTTTAGCTGTTTTGAAACGATAGTTATGCGACCACACTGCTCTTCTCCCTTTTTTGGCATTTGTAAGAAAGGATTTAGAAGCAGACATGGTCGAGCAAGAGGATGACAACCAGATTGTGTCACTGATGGCCGGACAAGTGAATGGTTGGAGGCGCCACATCTGAAATCCATAGATCATGAGGTAATTTAAGATTGAGACCCATCAATCATAGCCCCATCTGTGGTTTCGACCACGGCTGAGGAGGATGCACCCCATCCATCGGTCGCATCAATTAGGACGGGGATCTTGCCCGCAGCCCGGATCCAGTCTATTGGCCTGGATCCAAGGTTTATGGAGTTATTAGATGCTATTTATAGCAAACAATTCCTGACCAAGGGCCAACTTCCTGTGGCCTCCGAGTGACGAAGTCTAGGAGGCAGATGCTCCTTGACCATATGCGTCCAGCTACTGCCGTTAGGGAGCGTCTTCTTGGGACGCCCCTTACTGGCCCTAGCATCTTTGGTGGCCAAGCGCGGGCCATCTTAAAAGACACTGCCAACATCTGCAGAATCAGTTGCCGGTTAATCTACTGCTGGAGGTAGTGCATCAGGCGCACGCACTAGGGGCTGTAGCCAAGCCGCTAACCGGGCAACCTAAGAAGCAGAAAAAGCACAAAAGCAAGTCGAAAGCTAAGCCTAGTGCTGGTTTTGCTTCTACTGGGTCTTCTCAGCCGCCTCCGGCGAAGAAGGCCAAGAAGGTTGTGGAGGCCCCTACCCTCCCCAATGTTGCTCCTGATCGCCCGAGAGGCGGGAAGGGGAATGGTAAGTCCTCTAAGGGCGGAAAGAAGGGAGCGGATTGTACCTGAGGGTACGAGGGCTCCCTTCATTTCTGCCTGGACCGCACCTGTGTGACAAGGACAGCGGTGCCAGTTAGACTGGCCAAGCCAAGACCAAAATGGTTCTCACTCTCTCTTGTCAAGAGAGGGGGGAGCGGATCGTGAGCCAGACACCCGCATTAAGCGTCGATTCGTCTATAGTGGGTGGAAGGCTCATGCGTTTCGTCGAGGCTTGGCGAGGTGTGACGTCAGACAGTCTGGTCCTGGGATGGTTATCCCAGACGTACATGCCAGAGTGGTGGGATTTTCGACCACAGAATCTGTCTTTGGCACCTGTCTGGATACCCACCCGTACCAAGGGAACCAGACAAGATAGAGGCCATTCAAAATAAAGTGTCAGGTTTGCTTCTGAAGGGAGAAATAAAACCAGCAAACCAGAACACTCCAGGCTTCTATTCAAACATGTTCCTTGTCCCAGGGTTCGCACGGGTCATGGAAATCCTGGAAAGTCATGGAATTTGAAAATCTAAATTCCAGGCCTGGAAAAGTCATGGAAATTTGTCAATTTGATAAAGGTCATGGAAAAGTCATGGAAAATGATAATCTCCCTAAATAAAAATAAAATCTGATGGCATACAAATGTGAAATAAAGCTCGGAAATACACATTTCCATATCGTTATCGCGGTGATCACATGATTTCATTCATTATCAAAGTCATATGTCCAACCAAAATAAAATGACCCAAAACAACGTAAGAAATTAAATGAGGTTAAATCCCTTCTTATGTTGGTAGGCCATATTAAACTCTTTTGTGATTGGAGACATTCCACTGAAACTATATCTGGACTGGAAGGAGGCCTCCAAAATAAAAACGGGTTTTATAACGCCGCGAATGCGAATATCCCAAATTAATAATAAATATGTACAGAAGAGAATGTTTTAAAAACAATTTGAGCAATAAATTCACTATTTCCTACTCAGCGTATGCATTCGGCAGTATATTTAGTGGCAAGATTTTTGTTCACTTGGGCGATTTCGTCCCGGCCGAATTGGTTACATTATGATAATTAGCTGGCGATGATATCTCGGTCTCGCTAGTGTATGGAGATTCCCCTGTATATTGAACATATTTTTTGCTCAAAGATGGTTTTATGCGTTCTATTACGGTTAAAGTATGAAATAAACTTGGTAATATTAAAAGAATAACAAGATATTTAGCCGATAAAGGATTATTATTATTTTGAATCTAGCGGTAAAGTTACCAATTTTCGTTCGTCTGAAAAATATGTTTTGCAATATTTCTAAACTGATTGCGTGGTATATACATGTATATGGCTTTTTTGGCTCATATTTTGTCAAATTTTCCCATGCATGTTATCTATTAGTGCGCAACATATTTGCGAAAGTAACAATTTTAGGGATTGGATTTAAATTTGTTCTTGAACACCTTGTCCAAATAGAAGCCTCGGCTCTAAGCCTTAAATTTGTTCAAAATTTTTTTTAATTAAAACAAAAATGTCAATTTGCAGACCAAGTGAAGACTATTTTATAAAAAAATGTTCAACAATAATCTTCTCTTGGTCTGCAAATGGACATCTCTCAAGACCACGCGTGACAGAAGCCGGCTTTGGCTGATATGAGTGTTAAAGGGTTAATAGAGAATTTTTTGGGTCAAAATCTTTACTAGAAATGGCCATATTGCTTCTTACCATTTTGACCGATTTCAACCATGTTAGGCTGAAAGGATACTACATGTATGATCATAGGCTCTAGAACTTCCATTCAGAATTTTTATTCATCAATTTTTTTATGTGAAAACCTCAGATTTTATTAAAAATGTACCGGATATTCTCACATGTTGACCCTTTGCCCTAGATAAAGTGAATTCCATATGATTCACTATATGCTGTTGAACATTTTGAAACAAATTTGACTGTCTTTGACCTACCTAGCTATTGATTCTTGGAGGTCATGGAATTTCTTCATTTTAGTCATGGAAAGTCATGGAAAAGTCATGGAATTTCAAATACTGAAAGGTGTACAAACCCTGTTGTCCCCAAGAGCACAGGGGGATGGAGACCCATACTCAATCTCAGGCCATTAAATTGGTTTATCCATCCGCCTCGGTTTCAGATGGAAACTCTGAGGTCGGTAATGGCAGGATTGAGGAAAGGAATGTGGTGTGTATCGATCGATCTGAAAGATGCATATTTCCACATTCCAATGAACAGGAGCTGTCACAGGTTTATGAGATTTGCATTTCAGGATCAAGTGTGGGAGTTTGTAGTCCTCCCATTTGGCCTGTCGACAGCTCCACGGGTTTTCACCAGAGTGGTCCTTGACAGCGCTTCTCAGAAAAGAGAACGGGGCGCTTCACACCTACATAGACGATTGGCTGATCAAAGCAGACACATCAGCCAGGTTAGAGGTGGACACTGCTCTGACTCTGAAGTTACTTTCAGATCTAGGCTGGATAGTCAACAAGGAGAAATCCGAGTTGACACCCACTCAACAGTTCGTTTATTTAGGGATGCGATTCGATCTCGAGGAGGGCAGGGTTTACCCGTCAGAGCGCAGAGCGGTGTCTGTTAGCCATCCTCAAGAGTTTTCAATTGGGAAACCACATTCAGGCGAGGCGGTTTCTTCAGATGCTGGGCATGATGGTCTCCATGGAGCATGTAATCCTGTACGCTGCTCTGATGCGAAGACCTATCAAGTTGTATCTGATGTCTCTGTGGAAACAGAGAACAGAACCCCTGTCAAAGCTGGTACCAGTTTTGGAGCCAATAATGTCGCATCTTGTATGGTGGAAGAAGCGTCAGAATCTCCTAGTAGGGGTTTCACTGCACCTACCCCACCCCCAGTTGTCCGTGTACACGGATGCATCGCTAGCCCGACGTCCCGGGACAACTAAAACTTCTTGTCAGGCAACAATGATTTGGGCTATGCTCACCCGACGGGCAAGTGCAAAATTTGTGTAGTATAAAAAAAATGCGACCCATTTGCAAACCTAGCAAGCCAAATTATTCCCAAAAAGCGTATTTTATGACTAAATATTATGAAAATTTCTGATCTGTCAAATTCTATAACATAACGGTAGGCGCATGCATCGCCAGACATTAACTTCCTGTTGATCATTTGTTCCTAGAGGGGTATGAGCAATGACTCAATTGCCCGGTAACAGGTAAATCTGACAATTATCAAGGCATTTTTTACCGATATAGCGCAGAACTCAATTGCTAATCGCGTTATGTATTTACAAACGCACATGAATAACAATCTCAGAAAACCGGCTAAACAAACTAATGAAACTGTCCAATATTTACGGCTTGGAAACGATCTAGTTGCTGAGAAATGTTATCAAGAATATTTCAGTGACTAGTTCCCAGTACATAATTATGTATGCGCGTCTGTACAGACTGGTTCCAAGCCCACAATCTTAGCAAGTTCTGTCGTCCCCTTCTATTCAGATGATAGTATATTTCTCAGAATTTCATTGGCTATTCACCAAACATTATCTACGTATTAAACTTCCTCTAAGTTAGAATCGAATGCATAGCTATTGTGTTTACGGTTAAACACTGTCAAACTGATCGCAGGCGATGTCTCTCTGATTGGGTCTCAGGGGAATAGTAGATATTGCTCCAGATTCTGGAATGAACATGGCATAGGAAGCATAGCTAATGCTAGATATTATAACTACCAAGGTACAAGCAAAACAAAGCAAATAAAGATTTATTCATATCATGTTCAAATTACGATATTTATGTTTTAAAATTACTAATAGTCCCAGTGGTGAATTGACTGCCAAGCTAAAACCCTATTCGGGCAAGTAAGTTTGGGCAATCACCTGCCTGAAGGGCAACCTGATTTTTCACAATTCTGCGAGGCCTGGGTAACACATAATCTTGTTTGTAGGTGTGTAGTAGTGCCTAGGCCGAAATGTGGTAACATTATTATGATGTAATGGAAACAAATGACAATTTTCATTGGGGTTTTGTTGTTTATTGCTGAAGTAAAAATAATAACAATGTGAACATCATTTGAAAAATCTCACCCTAACCCTAGTACTAAACACTAACCCTAACCGATTCTACTTAAGGCAAGATATAGTGGTGTTTGTAGGTGACTAATAGGTCTGAGTGTGGTAAATTCTTTTTAGAAATCCCCTTTTTAAATTCCTGGGAACTCCCTTGACAACGATTAAAGTCTCGTATTATTTCGTCGGTCGCGTTATTTTGTGTTATTTCGTCAGCCATTATCGGCGGCCCGTAAAGTGGACTCTATCCCACTCCACAACTGGACCAAGATTTGGCTGCTACGCTTCCATCCGGATAAATGCAAAGTGCTGGAAATTGGTACTAGCGACACCAGATCTGGGAAGCCCTACAACCTATACGACCAGGGAGACAAAGATGTGGAGCTAGAGGTAGTAGAGAAGGGAAAAGACATTGGAGTCATAATTGATCACCGTCTGAACTTCAGAAGTCACATGCAAACCAAGATTAATATAAGGCCACAAGTATAATGACAATTATTTGCAGAACATACCTACTTGGATGAGCCCAGTTTCAACCTATTATACAAAGCCTTAGTCAGAACACAGCTGGAATATGCTGGTAGTGTGTGGTTTCCCCGACAGCAAAGCTGACATTGACACTGACAATGTTCAGAGGAGAGCCACTAAATGCGTGCCAACGCTGAAACACTTGAGCTACCCAGAGAGACTGAGGAAACTCCAGCTGCCAACATTGAAATACAGGAGACTGCGAGGTGATGTTATTGAAGTGTACAAGAGTATCCACGGTTCATATGATAAATCTGTCACTGGGAATACTTTCAAGTTTAACAGTCTGGACACCAGAGGACATAACTACAAACTGCAGAAACACTATGCTAGACTTGACATTAGGGCTGCGCGATATACCAATACCATATTTAAAACCGATATCCTGCACTGACGGTTTCATAACCGATTATAAAAAATAAATATCGAAAAAACAGAATATGAACATATTTTCGCTTTGTTATATCAGGATTGTTAAAAATAAAGGATACTAATGAGCATGAAAAGCGTAATGAATAATAATGGCCATACTTTCCATTAAGCTACATTCGGGGCAACTAATAATTGAACGTGGCCCCAATTGCGCATATTGTGTAACTCCATGTAACTCGCTGTATGCCGAGAGAAATCAAGCAGAGAATCAATTAAATAAATATTCACTCGTCTTTTCTCTGGTAGTCTCAGATAAATTTGCAATATAAAACACAATACTAACACAGGAATTTGTCATTGAAATTTCTAAACAACGGCATCCATTTTATTTACGTCACCGGATAATTAACATAATGCAGTCGTCTCAAAACTAAATCACCCGAATGCATAAAAATCTCGCCAATAAATGTGATGCTGAATACATTTTGCTGATTAGGATATAATTTTAAATAAAATTATTACTCAAACCGTTTTTAAAACATTATCTTCTGTACACAATATCATATTAACTTATGAAATTCGCGTTCGCAATATTACAGTTAATATTTTCTTCAAGGCATGATTTCGTCCTCGGGCCGAATTGGAAATGAAACAAGAAAGGGCGATAATTACATCATAATTAATTACAATCACATGATTTACGTCTTTTCGCAACCTGTTTTGCTGATTTATGATTAATTTTGACAAAATAAACGATGTTTATTTAACTGTGCATAATATTTAGGCGGTCTAATTAATAATTTCACTCCCGCGATGATCGATATTATAAGGTATATTAAGCTTTAAAGGCATAAAACGTTACGAATGTATCAGGGCGTGAAAATACATTCTGTTTTCATGCTATTTTTTATCATTTAAATTTTTTGTTTCATGTCCATAAAACCAATATTCGGTTAAAACCGATATGAAAAGTCATATCGAAACCGATATGGCTGTAAGTCAAACCGCGCAGCCCTACTTGACATTAGGAAATATGCTTTTGTCAACTGAGTTACTGATGTCTGGAATAGTCTCCCATATGAAGTGGTCAATGCGCCAAGTATTGACTGTCTAGAAAGAAGACTAGACAAATTTTGGAAGGACCAAGAAGTAAAGTTTAATTACACAACAGACTTCAGGTTTTAACTACACGTCTAACAGTACATGGATGAGATGATCTCTCAGTTTAAACTCTATGTACCTAGAGTTGGTGATGAATACTTGTACCATACCACATAGTTTGTATGAGTTATTTGGAGTCAATTTCTTCTATGCCTAGTAGGCTCTCAACTTGGACAGAGCATAGGTCCCGCTTCTATCTATATTGATTGTAATTAATTATCTATACTGTATGTTGTTATTATGGATGGCGCATGGGTTCTGTGCCTGTCCAATGAATAAAACTAGGGTATGTTCTGTATACTATTAATGTATTTTGTTATTGAGGATGGGGCATGGGTTCTGGGCCTGTCTAGACACTACCTTAGGGCATGTTCTGTGCCTGTCTAGACACTACCTTAGGGCATGTTCTGTGCCTGTCTAGACAATACCTTAGGGCATGTTCTGTGCAATTATTATATTTTGCAATTGTGGATGGGGCATGGTTTCTGTGCCTGTCTATTGATTGTAATCTAACTGTCTACTGTAATTTGATATTATGGACGGGGTATGTGTTCTGTGCCTGTCTATTGATTGTAATCTAACTGTCTACTGTAATTTGATATTATTGACGGGGTATGGGTTCTGTGCCTGTCTATTGATTGTAATCTAACTGCCTACTGTAATTTGATATTATGGACGGGGGTATGGGTTTTGTGCCTGTCTATTGATTGTAACCTAACTGTCTACTGTAATTTGATACTATGGGGAGGGCATGGGTTCTGTGCCTGTCCAACTAATATATTAGGATATGTTGCATGCAATATTACTGTAATTTGCATTTCTGGACGGGGCATGGGTTCTGTGCCTGTCTAGATAATATTATATACATCAGGGTATCTCTAATTGAGTATAGGTCATGCAATGTATAATGTATCAATAGAGATGGGGCACGGGTTCAGTGCCTATCACAAAAATATAAATTCTGATACATACTGGCCTAGTCTAATGTATGTATATATATATATATATACACATCAAAAAAAGTAAGTTCCCCCCTAAATATGGGCTAATATTTTCCAAACTATACAACCGAGTGTAATGAAATTTTTCACAGATCATCAATATGACTATAAGAACAATCTCTGCAAATGATTACAGTCTATGACGTGTTACGCCTGCATAAGCATGCATTGAATGAAAATTTGCCCAATTTAAAAAATTTGAATACAGATTTTATTCAAAAACAAGAAAATCATAACAACAGCTAGAGTGCAAGATACAGATCTTGCGGGTAACAATATTCACTATACATTAATTTCATATCGGGTAAAGCATAATAAAGATTTCATTAGAAAATTTCAAATCTGTTAAATCTCAACAAAGAGACAACTAATGACTTGACCACAGTTAATAACGCGTGTATCCACCATTATTCGCTATCACGTTGCGACACCGTGCTCTCATGCTGTTGATGAGACGGGTGATCCTCTGTTGTGGGATCGCCACCCACTCTTCATGTAGCAGCTGATGGAGGTCGCCGAGGACGGTGTCGTCAGTAACTCTCCGGTACACAGCTCTCTTTAGCTGGTCCCACAGATGTTCAATGGGATTCAGATCTGGCGAGTTAGCTGGCCACGGGATCCTCTCGATGCCATGGTTTGTCAGAAAGTCATTTACAATTATTGCCCGGTGCGGACGCGCGTTATCATCCATGAACTTGAATTCATCCCCTATTGCAGCAGCATACGGCAGTACATGTGGCTCAAGGACCTCGGCGATATAGCGCACAGCATTAAGGTTACCATTGATTGGTATAAGTTCTGTCTTTCTTCTAGCGCTGATACCTGCCCAAACCATAACGCTTCCTCCGCCGAATGCTGTGGTTGGCTGTACACAGGACACATTATACTGTTCACCAGGGCGACGCCAAACCCGCGACCTTCCGTCAATGTGATGAAGAGTAGCGCGTGTCTCGTCACTAAACATGACATTTGACCACTGTTGCCTTGTCCAACCTTCGTGGTCTCGTGCCCACTCAAGCCGGGCTTGTTTGTGTCTCAATGAGAGGGCTGGCCTCTTAATCATGCGTCGAGCATGCAGCCCAGCGGCGTGAAGACGGTTTCTAACAGTCTGGTCACTGCATCTTCTGGCTCCAGCTCCAGCAGCTGCATGTAGCCGATCATTGATGGCGCGCGCTGTGGACGTTCTGCTACGGCGTGCTGTATTTGCTACAAAACGATTTTGGCGTGGAGTGGTAACAGTGGGCCTTCCACTTCTATGCCGGTCATTCACATCACCATACTGTTGGAACTTTTGCCGTAACGTCCTGATGGCATTTGGGCTAACACCCATTCTACGCGCAATTTGCTTCACAGCGAAATTGGCCTCCAAAAGCCCAATGGCAATTGCCCTATTCTGGTTGGACAAATGTGGCATTATCAAATTACAGAACTCTGATCGCGCTAACATGTGTCTTTGCACAACTAGTGACAAAATCAGTGATATTCCTCTAGCAATGATCATGTCTAATTTCAGAATTTTTGAAATGGATCAAAATGTCATTTAGTGCGCGCTAGAACAGGCACGACTGACTTTCTGCGGGAATCGATTTCACATATCAGTGCTATAGTCGCGGCGATCACCTGTGCAAAATTTCATTACAAATAGATACATACTTTAGAAAATATAGGCCCATATTTAGGGGGGAACTTACTTTTTTTGATGTGTATATATACTGGACAAAAAAAGTTAGGGATCACGAAGATTTTTCAGTATTGTTAGAAACATTCGATATAACAGACATATACAGATTCGAAATGATAACTAACAGCATCTGCTGAATCCATATTTAATGACAGTTTTGAAATTGATTTGTCAGCAATGCATCACATAGGTGTTAATGAAAGGCATCCATGAAACAATGAGAATTCATGATTGCAGGTCAACAAGCGTATAAACGTGTGTCACTCCAAATCAGTCCATATGCACTTTAGTAACGAGTGTGACCTCCACGTGCAGCCACGACTGCTTGACAACGCCGCTGCATGCTGTTGATGAGGCGCACGATATTCTGTTCTGGAAGGTTGTCCCATTCCTGCCTGAGAGCAGTTTCCAGGTCATTGGGGGCACCTGGCATTGTGAAATTTGTTGTTGAAGCTGGTCCCACACATGCTCAATGGGGTTCAAGTCAGGTGATACTGCTGGCCACTCCATTCTCTCTATGGTCTCCCTCTCAAGGTACTGTGTGATAACTCGAGCACGGTGAGGCCGAGCGTTGTCATCCATGAGAACAAAGTCAGGACCCACAGCTCCAGCAAACAATCTCACAACTGGATGAAGGATTTCATCCCTATACCGGATGGCGTTCAGAGCTCCATTCCTGATAGCAACCAGTTCAGTGCGACCAGTCAAAGAAATCCCACCCCAAACCATCACTGAGCCCCCTCCGAAACGGTCATGTTCAGTGACCATACACTGTGCATACCGTTGTCTGGGTTCTCTCCACACATGTCTGCGACCATCGTGGAAATGTAAACAGAATCTGGATTCATCAGTGAACAAAACTGTCTGCCAGTGACGTCTTTGCCATATAATGTGATTACGAGCCCATTCCAGGCGAGCTTGTCGATGACATAGGAGTAGCCTTGGTCTCACAGCTGGCCTGCGAGCTCTAAGATTGGCTCCGTGAAGTCGGTTCCTCAAAGTCTGGGGTGTTAACTGAACATCTGTAGCAGCATTGAACTGTCTGTTGAGAGAACGTGCACTATCAAAACGATGTCTCCTGGCTAAAGTGACGATATACCGGTCTTGGCGGCGTGTTGTGGTACGTGGTCTTCCACTTCTATGCCTCTCATTGACAGTTCCAGTTGCTTGAAACCGTGTCCACAACCTGGATATCACACTTTGCGAAACACCAAGTGCAACAGCCACCTGTCTCTGTGTTTGGGCAGTTTGGATCATTCCAACTGCTTGATTTGCCTCACAAGCTCGTAAATGTCTTCTTTGCGGCATTTTGTAAAGGTGGTCCACTGTGGTCAATGTACACGTTAACCAAGGCCTCAATCAGATGTCTTCATAAAAAATCAGTCACACCTGTGATCTCTGAAAACACTCAATTTTAGCCACCCTTCACATGTGCTGCACGCTTGCACGTGAAAAGTGAAATTGACAACACACGACACCGTGCATGTCTCAATGACCAATAAAAGAAGTAAACAAAAGCTGTTTTCACTTGATCTGAGCCGTTTACCAGAATATACTCAAAATATAATCCATGATCCCTAACTTTTTTTGACCAGTATATATATATATATATATATATATATATATATATATATATATATATATATATATATATATATATATATATATATATATATATATTTATAAATATATATATTCTAGTCAAGGAGCTTAACGCTATCTCCGGATCACCGGTAGCTTGCGGAAGTTATACATGCAGTATAATATGTACAGTAGCTTGTATAGTGTCGTCTGTCGACCAGTTGTATATATCTGTCCTGTTAAAGGAAATCTGTACAGTTATATTTGCATATATGTATAACCGTTCTGACATCGAGCAGAACATAAAGGTATTGCCTGCATTCTGTAATATTTTTAACTTAACTTTAAAAGGTGGTATCGAGATGTTTCGTACTGGGATTTTTCATCCCGAGACATTTCATGCCGGGGATGTTTCCTCCTGCGATTATTCGTCCTGAGATGATTCGTCCAGGTAGTTTAATTCCAGTTTCTAGATGGGTCGATTCATACCATTAGTGGGACAGTTCGTCCCAGTATCGCGAGACAGTTCGTCCCTGTGTTTATTATTATGATAAAATATTCACCAAGACAGCATATTTAATTAGTTTAATCATCAATGTGTTTAAGTTGTCATGCATATGATAATTTCAATCATGTCCATTTGCAGACGAAGAGAAAACTATTTTTGAAAATTGACCACTGGAATCACTGGCTCGGTTATGGAGCCAGTCATTCCAGTGGTAATTTAAAAAAAATTTCAAATATTAGATTGATTTATAATTTTGCATTCAGTAGCCCTTTTCTAAGTTATAATGTGCGAGTATTACGAATAAATATTCATTTAAGATAGATTCCATTCAGCCTTCAAAGAGATGATATCTGTTAATGTTATCATATGTATTGGAGACAGATATGAGATGAAAGCCAATTGACTACATGTCTATGACGACTATATATTCTTTTAGAAATTTTAACAATTGTACAACAAAGTGAGGGTCCATATTACATAGACATGCGGGAGATACCCTCTGAGAACATTTAGATTTCAAATCTTTGGGGGTGGGTTGGAGGTGGGGAGGATCACCACACACATGCACGCGCATGCACACACACACCATCAAATTTGTGTCATTCATCAATGGTGCAAAGACCAATATCAAATTTGATAGACCAATATCAAATTTGATATTGGCGAGCCCGTTGATCAATTTCACTGGGGCAGACAAGACCAGCTATTGACGGACACAATAAATAAAACACGATAATTCATAAGTTTTACTTCTGTAATGTTACTTTTTTTAAATAAACCCTTGAATAAACCAGCCCAATATATAACTTAGAGAATAGATTAGACCGCTGCAATAATAATGCAATATAAAACACATAATATTTAATATATTATTATTTTACAAAATATAAATCTGTCTTAACGCGTATATATAAAATGCATATAATCTATGAGTGAGTTATCATTGATTGGAGAGCAGTTATCAAATGAAGGCGTGGCATAAGCGAAGGGCATCCTGCTTTCTGATTTGCTATACGCCTATTCTGTATTGCGTCAATCAGACCGGCGAGAAGCATGTCACAATGACCATTAGACGCGCTCGAACAAACGCTATTATTTAGGTGTGAATCACTTAATGATATGTATGTCTTTGATAGATTTACAAACATTTTGTTGAATATTTCGACCCAGTCAAATTAGTTTCAAAATATTCAATAGATTACTTGATGTTTGAAGACGATCCATCCAGTATACTCAAAGTTATGGAAAATTTACACTTTGAAAATGATGTTGCTGACGGCTGTTGTGTTTTAGGATTTTCCGCAAAATTGGCATGCGAAAATATCCATCTTGAAAACAATGTTGCTGAAGGCTGTTGGTGTTACGTTTTTATCTTTTGACACAATTGTATCTACTGACACTAAACACGGGGAAAAATATTAAGCATGGTTCCGCGCAAGTGTGTAAGTATGTGGGGGGGGGGGGGTTTGGTGTGGGTTATTGGTGGTTGTAAGAAAAAAATGTATGGACAAAGTGGAGCACAGATACATTGATGGATGGGCGAATGGATATTTTCCTATTTTATTTTATTAAATTTTTGGGAAAAGTAACCTTATAATATTGCGTAGCCTATTATTGTTTTATTATATTCATGAAATCCGAGATGATTGCGACGATCTTGTCTGAGCTATTCAAGAGCCCTATGAAAATGCCTAAACCAACAGTGTGGACTGCTACAGTCCCTAAAAGAGCAATAAAAACTAAATTAGTTTTATATGTACGGTGACTACGAGACTATAAGTGGGACGAATCATCCCTGGTGCGAATTGTCCCTGGTACGACCCATCCCAGAACCAAGAGCGTTATGTTACTATAATTTTCTGCGAGTCAATTATCGTGGAGTATCCAGTTTCGGTGAGGCTCTAGTTTCAGTGAACTTTCGCTAAGCATTCTTATAACGTCATGATTTTGTAGGTAAATAGTACGGTAATTATCTTTAAGGCCTACCACATTTTCCCTCAAAATGCACTTTAAAATGTTAAGTGAGCACTAAATCAACTTTAGCATGTAAAAAATGTCCCATTTTCTTATTACTTTTTATCATATGCCTTTAAATCGTTGTATTTTAAATACAAATAGTAAATTTTCTCGAGAATCTAAAATAGTCTTCTCTTGCCCTGCAAATGGACTTTTCTAAACACCATTGCAATTTTCGTCAATGATATTCTTTGGTTGTTATGTCTTGGTAATTTGTATCCAAGCTGATTAATCAAGTAAACACATTTATTTTTTAATAATCGATCGCGATCACTCAACGCAATAATCGCACTAGCCTATACACCAATATTGTATATAATGGATAGAATATTTCCTGGCCAATGTGTTTTAACATTTTAACTTGTTCTTGCAGCATTCTGATATGAATGATGAGATGAAGACAGAAACGATGGAGTTATGTGTGACAGCGTGTGAAAAATTTCCTGCAAATAACGAGGTATGATATTATGAATATCCAGAATTAAATTCCACCAGTGAATTCCCAGTATCTTAATTTTAAGAGAAATATACAGAAAAGTTGTTATATGGGTTGAAAATGACTAAAATAGCTATATAAATAGCAAAACATATCTAGTATTTATAGCATGTGCACTGCAGTTCCAGCTGCGTCCCAATATTACGTGGACATTAGTTTGTGCTTCGTCAAACTGATATCAGAATGTGAGACACCCAATTTTGAAGCAATTGCAAAAGAATTCAAAAGTACTATTTTTATCCCAGGATTTTGAGATCTTTGTTATCCATTTTATGGCGAATCCCGCCGAAACAGTCTCCTCTGCATTTGTCTTGATGAATGTCCATTTGGAAGCCAAATGAATACTATTTTTGAAAACAACAGGGCCAGTCATTCCAGTGGTAGGTTTTCAAAAATATTCTCTCTGCCTGCAAATGGACATTGAATAAGCAAATATTTTGATTTTCCTGAAAAGATTTAGCCATTAAATTGTTAAATTTGCATACATCTAAACACCATTAGCATTTACCAATCGTTATTACACCACAAAAACATCTATACGCGGACATGCTTAGTGACGGGTGTTACCAAGGAGTGAGTACAGACTGGTGCCAGTCTCTATCAGGGCATATGCTGGGGGTGTTCCCTACCAGTAGCCTGGTTGAGGGTATATTGAAATGGAATAAGCATATGGGGGTATGTAAGCAAGCATAAAAATCTTATTCTGGTGGCTAAATGCAGAGTAGTTGATTTAGCAAGTAGTGATTGAACGTTAAGTATATTTTATAGTGGTTAATAAAACTACAGACTAACCTGCAAGGGGGGTCTGTTGGGGGATTTGAACCTGACAACCACACTATGAGTCCACCACAGATTTTCATGTGTAACCGTTGATGGTGTTAGTAACTTAATCCTGTAATGGTAAAGATTTTTCAAGAAAATTAAAACTGCTGCTTATCGCATGTCCAGTAGCAGGCCAAGAGGACTATTTTGGAAAATTTGTCACTGGAATGACTGGCTCGATTATCGAGCAAGTCATTCCAGTGGCCAATTATCAAAGCTAGTCTTCTCTTGACCTGTAAATTGAGACTCCTCAAAATCATTGCAAAGGCGTGTTTTGGCTGGCTTGACCATTAAAGGGTTAGCGAATGCAAAAGCTACAGCGTATTATTTATAAACTAAGATATTTCCACCTGAATCCTTATTATTATCCTCGCCCAGGCCTTGAAATAAGGGACATTTTGTGGAAATCATTACTTTCAAATTGTTCTCTAGGAATCGGTCTATACTTATGGGAGTCAACTTATGGTACAAGGTACATATAAATGGACAACTTAAGGCAGGGGATAGTACAGCTCATGTACGACTACTGTAGGTATACTTTGGGCCCATAAAATAGAGAAAGGTTTGTCATAAATGATTAAAATGGAAATAAATACTTTAATAATATGGAACCTGAGTAGATATAGAACGTTTATTATCAAATGTAGTCCTTTGCTATGTTTTTCCACTCATTTAGTCTACAATTACATTTATGTAAACTCGGATTTCGGAATTGTTATTTATGGCAAAATCAGGTGCCCAAAATAAATTTACATTTTCCTTTTGGCTCAACTTAGCAGTTCATATCTCATCTTTAGTTAACCATGCTGGATCCAAACTTGGATACATGCTTCCGTATAATGAGGGCATCACAAGGTCAGGGTCATTGTGACATTGAGAACAACTGCTTTTTCAATATTAACATTTTGCATTTAGCTCAAATTAGCAGTTCATATCTTATCTTCGGTTAAGTATACTGGACCCAACCTTGGACACACTTACTTTCAATTGGATGGCATCATACAATGTAGGCTTGCACGACATTGTCCTAGGCGGTATCGCGATATATCGTGGTGAAAAAAATTGCGATATTTCGATATACCGTACAGCCTATTTTAAGGTATATGAATTCACGGAGTGAATTGGTCTTGGGTTGAGTTGGACTGCATGGTGTGGCTTATGTAGCCATATCGGTTTCACTCTGAGTTTTCATATCAGATTTAGCCGGACCCTTCTAATTGGTAAATTTCAACAAAAACTTGAAATCCAGTCGCCAAGGTGCTTAAACTAAGACCGATCGTTAATAGCACGAAAATAGGACACAATTAATAATTTCTTGCCGCCTTGGCTTAATGTATACCATATCCATCATTGCGGGAGTGAAATTATTGTATTGGACAACCTAAATATTGTGTACTCTGTTAAAATCATCATTTATTACATGAAAATGAATCCTAAAATTTGCCATTTCCTCTCGTCTTTGTGAAAATATACAAATCACGTGATATTAGGAATGTGCTTTAGATCCATAGACATCTAATGTTTAGATCTGCTCCGCATTTACCGAGTACCCGGTTAATAATAATAGTTAGCCTTCAGAAACATCTCGGATAGTTCACCTTGCTTGCTAAAGCGTGTATATCATCTCATTTAGCTATCACATTTGTGAACGCACCACCCTCGCCTCCAAAACCAGGAGAGCGAGCAATGTCACGTGATTTATATATTTTACTAATAATAATTAGCCTTCAGAAACATCTAAGATAGTTCGCCATGCTTGCTAAAGCGTGTATACCATTTCATTTAGCTTGCCCTGTAGGTGGGGCTAAGAATACACCTTCCGTATCCTCTGCATGTCGTAAGAGGCGACTAAAGGAGGTACGGGTGAGGTAATCCTGACAGAAACCTCGAGTGCTGAAGACGGATGTTCCAGGCCGCATGGCGCACTCTAATAAACCATGGATCCACGCACTTAACGCATATGATCATGTCGATAGTCACTTACAGGACTGGTGGTATGATCAGCGAACGAAAAGAAGATCTCATTTAGCTATCACATTTGTGAACACACCACCTCTCGCCTCCAAAAACAGGAGAGCAAGCAATATCATGTAATTTATTTATTCCTGCAACGCCATTTAATGTCAAATTTTGGATTAATTTTGATTTTATAAACCATGCTTATTACAAAACATGCAATATTTATACCGTCGCATGTAATAATTTCACTCCCGCGATCATGGCTTTGAGGTATACAGTAAGGCGGCAAGAAATTATACCGGTAAATTGCGTTGAATTTTCGTATTAATGTCAGTATTTTAAAGCAATTTTAGAGAATGAACTTCAACTTTTTTTACCTATTCCTAGTATAATCCCACCCCTTTCTCAGAGATGTTGGTTTGGAAATAAATTGAATAACTTGCCGTAATAGACACCTATGCTACAAATAGACAGAACACAGCATGACCGTAAATTTTGGCGATATTTCGATTTTTTCAAAATCGCATCGTAAAAAATCGTGGCTGGGGAAAAAAAATCGCGCTTTTTGATAATATTTAATAATCGTGCAAGCCTAATACAATGATGTTGGGGTCAAAGGTCAAGGTTATTAGGACATTGGTCAAAACTTTGGATTTTTTTCAACATTAACATTTTGCGTTTAGCTCAACTTACATGTAGCAGTTTATATGTCATGTTTTGTTAAGCATACAGAACACATCCTTCCTTGTAATAAGTTGGCATGACACTAACACTTCTGGCAAGCCGCATCACAAAGTTCTGGTCATTGTGATAATGACAAAACTCAAGGTTGTTATTGCACCACAAAAACATCTTTACTGTTCAATCACTACTTGCTAAATCAACTACTCTGCATTTAGCCACCAGAATAAGATTTTTATGCTTGCTTACATACCCCATATGCCTATTCCATTTCATTATACCCTCAACCAGGCTACTGGTAGGGTACCCCCCCCCCCCAGCATATGCCCTGAAAGACTGGCACCAGTCTATACTCACTCCTCTGTGACACCTGTCACTGCGCATGTCCACACATGCGCAATGGAGCCCAAATAGGAAACAGATTCACTTTTCAAATATTATGCAAGCAGTACAGTCAGCCAAATACCAGCTTAAGTTTTTTATACCTTGCGCTGTGTTCAGCTTACATTTTGAGAGTTCTCAACACCAGGAATATGCCTAATATGAAGTCCATTCTTCCTAATTTATGTTTATTGAGTATTTCATGGTTTTGTTGCCTTTGTTATACTTTTACGTCTGTGTTACCGGTTTTGGTGGTAGACCAGTTTCGTGGTAGTCAAACATGCCTTATAGTCATCATCATCATTTTAAAGCCCTCAAATTACTATCTATTAACTTCCAGGCATGTCAAAATTGCGCACACAGGTTACACAAATGTTTTTTGCGAAACCCATTTTTTGTTCACGCAAAATCCGGTGAGCTAAATCTCAGATTGCTTGATTAAATTCCAACAGATGAAATTATGTCGTGTATTTCAGTCTATCTCAGACTACGTACTTGTTGTTACTCGTATTTAGGCCTATGTACAAATCCATGCATCATACATATTAATTATTTAGATAGATCTGTAAAAATACTGCCGATTTATTGACGATTATATCAAAGACGATCTCATTCTGGTCTAGGGGCAGGGGTGGGGGAATACGACAATTGCTCAACATTGTCTAGGTTTTCCGCCTAAAATTATTGAAGCCGAGAGTGGTCGAATTATGCCATTTTCAGATCTGTAACCATTTAATATGGCAAAAAGTTTTGATCTGAAATACACAGACTATTGCTAAATACTGCAACTCGCCGTTTACCTCCTTCACTGCTAACAAAATAATCGAAGCGACATATCCCTCTAACAGTATTTAGATTGGCTAGTTCCCGTGGCGCATTCCTGCCATCCATTCTATAACATGTACGTTCACTAACGTTCTTAGCGTGTGCAAAATCAGTCTTCACTGATGTGCACTATAATATAGTAAGGAATGCGAAATCGCTGAATGTTCTCGCGAGTGAACACCCGCAGTGAACAGTGAACCGGTCGCGCCATTTACACACAGCTGGTTGTAGTCGGGTGTTCTTACTGGTTCCCGATCATCATTATTTTTATGCGTAGTAGAAACTGATTCATAGTAAATATTTCGGCCTAAATACGTTTGTTTATTGACACAATTTATAGTAACGTACTATAACAGACACCACGTTTTGTTCAGTGGCAGAGATAAACGCAATTTTAGCGTGAATTTATAGTAGTGTTTTAGTAATATCTTAGATTTTAGTGTTCAAATGTGTAGAGAAAGGATCTAATTTACAATGTAGGCAGGTTTTTTTTAGGAATTTTAGCGTGAATGACTGTTAGTGTGTTTCAACTGGCTTGATCACTTAAATTTTAACTCTTTTTACTCTGATGCCTAAATCTTAAAAACGCATTTAATGCTTAAATTTGTTCAAGAAAATTTCAACTTTCTCATAGAAAATGCCCGTTTGCAGACCAAAAGAAGTGGTAAATTAGAAAAAATAGTCTTCTCTTGGTCTACATATGGACATTTATCAAGATCACAGCAGAAGCTATTTTTGGCTGATTTAGATTGCCTAAGATCAATATATTTGGAGATATGAGCTAACGGGGATTCAAAATGGGTTACGCAAATCAAATGGGTTATGCAAAAAACCCTATTAAATTTCAAAATTTGACATGCCTGACTTCGCTTATAACTTATGCTTTAATGTTTTCTTCTTATATCCCTAAGACTTGTCTTTGTTAGTCTTCTTTCTCTGGGGATATTTGAATTTGATATTTCCAGCCTTTTTAAGCATGTGTTTTGCATTCCTTAGCTGAGACTCCAAAATTTTACGGAAGTACTTTTTAATTTTCATTTTCTATTTTATTTTTGTTAAAGTCAGTTAAAGCGGCCGAGAAGGTTAAATACACTTCAGCTAAAAGTGATCGGGTCCACTCCGTGGAGTTCTTAGGCCATGTTTGCTTCAAGTGTACAATGTGTACTCCATTAGCGATGTGCGGGATTTGCAAGAGTTGGTCGCCGACCGTTTCCAAAGATTTTTAAAAAGATTTTGTGGCCAAGTCTGCATTGTTCTCCGATAGCTCACCCTTCATTGCTTCTAAGTCTAAAGCGGTTTCAATTTCCGATACTTCTGTGTCTAAAACTTCTCCAGCAATGGAGGGGGGTCTCCTCTAATTCAGAGGCTATGATGGCTTTATTTGCTCGTTTTGAATCATTTGCGACCGTTTTGACCAAATCGTTAGATGAACGTATTTCGACAGCCATTCGCGCGGCTAATGAGGATTCATCAGAGTCAGGCGAGAACCGGAAGGTTAGACCAACTTCCCTCACGTCCAGGCAAGAGGTTCGGTCTCCGAAACCGAAACCCAAAGACTCTAAGAAAAAGCCCATGAAGGTGGTTTTGTGCAAAGCACCGGGAAAAACCCACCTAAGCTTTGAGGAAGGGTATTACCCTCAAGCAGTGGTGTCGGCGACAGAAGTCCCTGATCCTGCACAATATGCCACAGTAAAATTTTCTGTGATACCGGTAGCGAGAAACATTCAGAGATCGCCTGTTATTAATTTAGTTCAGTCAGGAAGCTCGGTAGCCTCCGGTTTGACAAGCACTTCCGGTAGGTGCTCAGTAGATTCGGTCTACTTCCGGTTTCTTTCCTCTTCCGCTTCCGGTATGGCTTCGGGTTTTGCCGGATATCAGGGTCCTCAGGACCCTGTTTATTTTCCGATTTCCGGTAGGCGTTTCTCCACTTCCGTTTCTGCTTCCGGTGCTAGTACTTCTGTTTCTAGTGGCGCTTCAGGCCTTGCCAGATATCCGGGTCCTCGGGACCCTGTAAACCTTCAGATTTCCGGTAGGCGCTTTTCTACTTCCCTTTCCGATTCTGGTGTTAGTACTTCCAATTCTGATTTGAGGATTGCTCTTCCAGGTCTTCAAGATCTGGCTAAGTATCCAATTTCCATTTCCGGTTTAGAGGCGACTTCCGGTTTGCAGGATCCTGTAAAGGCCTTTTCTCAGCGCCAACTTCCACTTCTGGTTTCCGGTTCTCCCTCCGGTTCTAGGGCTTGCCCGTCCGGTCATGAGTTTCCTGGTCTTACAGGTTCCTCTTCTAATCGAACTCTAAATTCGGATTCGCAGTTAATAATGGTTCTTTTTCCGACGAGAGAAATTTAATTATTACCGGTAATTCCCCTTCTCATGTTAAGGATTCTTCAGGCTCGTATTATTTTCGCGATCATCAGGATCAGCACTTAGTTAGTTATGGTAATCTTCAGGATTT
Source organism: Chaetoderma sp. LZ-2023a (assembly GCA_034401795.1). Taxonomy (NCBI): domain Eukaryota; kingdom Metazoa; phylum Mollusca; class Caudofoveata; order Chaetodermatida; family Chaetodermatidae; genus Chaetoderma; species Chaetoderma sp. LZ-2023a. The sequence continues at coordinate 119,078,490 of CM067372.1, forward strand.
TGGACCCACTTCGTCTTTTTCGCCTCCAGTTAATGTCGATGCTGCTTCAGGGTCCCTCTCCTTCTTTTCATGATGTTGTGTCAGGTTTAGCTTCTGATTCTATTCATCCCCTTTCTCATTCTTCTCAGATTCATGAAGTTAGGGCTTTTCCTATTTCTTCTTCCTCTTCTTTGTCGGCTAGAGTTTTTCTTCTCCGCATGTCTCCAATTTCTCCTCTCTGCCTATTCTTCCTCCTCCAGTGTTTTCCCGCCTTCCTTCTAACATTTCCCTTCCAGGATCTTCGGATCCATCTTGTTCTTCCTCTTCTGCTCATCCTATTTCTTCTCTTCCTCCTTCCTCTTCTTCTGCATCTTCCTCCTTTGATCATTTAGCCCCTATAGTTTCTGTTGTGCTCTCCTCTGAATTAGAGTTTCAGATTGTAGACTCGGGTCTGGATTTTTCTTTGTTCTCTGTTGTTAGAAACCCCTCCCTTAGTCGTTCTTTTGTTTCGGCTCGATTATCAATTCCTCGTTTTTCGGCCAGCCCTCTGAATCAGATTCCCTTGGTTTCTGGTCAGCAGGATGATGTTAATCTCATTCTGGCTGATCAGTTTTCTTCTGTTTTAGATTCTTTAGCTGCGTCGGCTCCTCATGTGTCTCGAAGGTCTTTCTCTCCTAAAATTCCAGATTCTAATGCCGCTTTCGATTCTTCTCATCATTCTTCTTCCTCTCCTTTTCGTTCATCTTCTGCCTCAATTCCCAGATTGGCCAGGGCCAGGGATTTGAAGAGGTTCTGTCTGGTTAGAGCATCTTTGGATGACTGGTCCCTGGCTCATCAGTGGGTTGCGGGTAAACTTTCTCTTCCTCCTAAGGATGAGTTCTCTATAGACCCGCCTTCTTTTGGCTCTGCTCTTTCCTCCTCCTCCTCTTTGTCTCCTCAGGTTCTTCCAGTTGACAATCTGGTAGTTGATATGTTAGACTTCTATGTTAACGATGTCCATTCTAAGGATTTTTTTCTTACTCCCAAGTTTGATGCTCCTGTTCAGATTCCCAAGGATGATTATCTTCGAGTTGCCTCTCCGCAAACGTTTAATTGCTCTACTTGGGATATTCTTTCTGCTAATTTGAAGGATTCTGATAAAGTTGAGGCCTCTTCAGATCTTTTTAAATGGGAGTCGCTGTGCAGATCCCAGCTTAAATCAGCTAACTTTCTTGCCTTACTTTTGGAAGCTGTTTTGAAGTCCCAGGAGCGAGGTGAGCAGGTTCCTGCTGGGTTTTTTCGTACATTGGCCGATGTTTCGAGAGGCTCTCTTAATTCTGTCTGTAGGTCCTTAGGATTTATTACTTCTAATAGGTCTAGGAAACTTCTAGAGTTTAATGTTTCTAGTGGTCTCAAGAGTAGTCTGATTTCTGCTCATTTCGGCCAGAATATTTTCGGTCAGTGCTCCACTAGTATTATTCTGTCAGAGTCAGAGTGTATTAGATCTTCTAGGGATATTCAGTCTCAGATCTCTTTTTCCAGCCTCTCTATTAAGAGAGACTCTTCCTCAGTTAAGAGCCCTAATTCCTCTCCCAGGAGGAGGAGTCTTAGGCCGGACGAGTTTGGGGCGTATCCTTCCAGGATAATTACAAACTCGAACAGATCATTTTCCAATTGCCAGGAAAGATCTGCAGAGGAGGATCGTTTTGAGTCCGTCTCTTCCCATCGTTCTAGGTCCCAAGTTCGGGTGTCCCCTTCGTTTCAGGCGAGAGGTCAATCTTATTCTCGTAGACCCAGGTGTTTTGAAGATGTGGCCTCCGCCCAGGTAGGTTCAACCCACTTTCCTTCTCCAGTCTCTTCCCTTCCTCTTCTTTCGCTTTCGGATCCGTCGGTCCAGTGCCTAATGCCCAGCGTGCCAGTAGGAGGGCACCTGTCTCTGTTCTTGGAGACTTGGCAAGCCCTCGTCCAGGACACCTTGATTCGCTGGAGTTACGCTCCTCCTTGGATCCGTCATCCTCCTCCTCTGTCTCTCCTTCCCAAGTGGACACCTATTCCCTCAAATCTGGAGAAGTTGGTGGCCTTAGAAGAGAAGTTGGAGTCTATGATCATCAAGGAGGCTATAGAAGAGGTTCCCCTTTGAGAGTAGACCCGGGCTACTATTCAACCATTTTCTTAGTCTTCAAGAAGACAGGACCTGGAGGTTGGCGTCTTATCATCAATATGAAGAAGTTAAATCTTATTTTAACCCCCAAGTTGAAAATGGAGACCATCTCCCAGATCATTACCAGTCTAGATCCAGGCATGTGGACTTCTCCCATTGACCTAAAGGACGCCTCTTTCATGTTCTTACGCACCCTTCTTTCCGAAAGTTCATGAGGTTCACCTATAAGGATCGGGTATGGCAATTTCGAGCCATGCCCTTCGGCCTGACCATGGCCCCCTTCCTGTTTACTCATCTGGTTTCAGCCGTGGCAGGAATCTTGCATAGTCGTTCTATCCATCTTCATGTGTATATAGACGACTGGTTAATAAGAGCAAGGTCTTCCTCAATTCTTTCAGGAATCATTCCAATGGTTTGCAGTCTGGCATGCAGCCTAGGTTGGATTTTAAATCTCAAAAAGTCAAGCCAACCCCCCCCCCCCCCTCCCAAATCTTCACCACCTAGGCGTTTCCTGCGATCTGACTCAGGGCCTAGTTTTCCCATCAGATCCACGGGTAGAGGCAATTTCGTTGGCAATGGACATTCTGTCAACTTCTTCCATGGTCAGAGCAAGATTCTTTCTCAGGGTGATAGGGTTGATGGTCAGCGTCGAGAATGTCATCCCTTGGGCGGTGCTGATGAGACCTTTTCAAATGTACTTGATGTCCCTTTGGAAACAGTCGGTTCACTCCATTTACCATCAGATTCCCATCAGAGAACACTTAATTCCCCATCTAGATTTCTGGAAAGATTGTTCTCTGCTTCTGATGGGTGTCCCTCTGGTCAAGTCCTCCCCTCAGGTGATTATCTTCACAGACGCTTCCCATGAGGGATGGGGAGCGGTCTGGGATTCCCTGTCTGTCTTTGGTCCCTGGAGGAGTTGACAGCTCACATCAACATCTTGGAATTGTGGGTTGTCAAGAAGGCTCTCCTCTCGTGGTCGGATCGAGTGAAAGGCCTCAAAGTCTCAATTCGATCGGACAATTCGACGGTGGTTTCCTACATCAATAGACAAGGGGGAACGAGGTCCTCCCTCCTTTGTATGGAGGCTTGGAACCTCTTGTGGTGCCACAAGAATCAAATTTTTCTAGTGTCCACTCATGTCCCAGGCAGTCTGAATTTTCTTGCGGACCAGCTGTCACGTCCCAGCAAATTCGCCCACACAGAGTAGCTGTTAAAGTTGGTTGCCAGAGTGATTTACAGGCTGATGGATCATCCCCTCATAGATCTCTTTGTGACTTGTCTGAATGCCCAGATCTCCACTTTCATGTCTCTTTTTCCGGACAGTCAGGCGCTGGCGGTGGATGCCCTGTCTTAGTCCTGGACAGGAATGTTTGCTTACGCGTTCCCTCCAATGATCCTGATTCCTTTGGTTCTGAAGGTCAGGGACCAGATCTGCGACGTTCTGATAACTCGTTTTTGGCCAAAACAGATCTGGTTCATAGACCTTCTCAATCTTCTGGTAGATTTCCCACATCTTCTTCCAGTCTCCCCACATCTTCTCTCAAGTAAGGGGCACTTGTCTTCATCCAAACACAGAAATCTTCAGTCTGTGTGTTTGGAGAATATCGAGTGTCCAGTCCCTGAGATCAAAGTTTCTTCAAGATCTCAGGAAATTATTGATTCTGCCAGGAGGGAGTCGACCCATCGAGTTTACAAGGGTCGACTTAAAATCTTTGGAGAATGTTGTTCAGACCATGGTTTCTTGCCTGATTCTGTTTCTATTCCCCAGGTGTTAAATTTTTTATCCTATCATATTTCACTCTACATTTGTCTGCTAACAGTCAGGAGCTATAGATTTTCTTTAGCTTCTTCGCTTCCTTGTCTTTTGAATGCTGGTGTCAAGGATACGAAGATTCTCGATGGTTTTATCAGAGGATTGGGCAATATTCGTCCTCCGGTAGCTAAGCCTTTGCCTTCCTGGAATTTGGCTCTGGTTCTTCCGGTTTTGGCAGGCCACCATTTTGAACACATTGCTTCTATTAGTATTAAACTTTTAGCTCTTAAGGCTGTTTTTCTTGTTGCATCTGCTTCTGCTAGAAGACGATCAGAAATTCATGCTCTTTCGGCCAAAAAGGATAGATTTATCGAATCTGGGGACGGTTTAGTTTTATATCCCAGAAGGGATTTTTTATCGAAAACTCAGTCTAACCATTACCCAGCTACATGTAAACCGATCATTTTAAAATCTTTATTTTCCTTTTCACCGTCTGACAAATTTTGGTTTCCCATCAGGGCATTAAAGGTTTACAAGCGCCGAACCGATTTTAAAAGATCTGATCTGTCCCATTTATGGGTTCCGTACACAGAGGAGGGAGCCAGACCAGTCTCTAAGGCCACGATAGCCAGATGGATTTGTGAGACCATCAAACTCTGTTATGAGTTTTCTTCTCCTGAACAAATAAAATTATCTCATGTTAAGGCTCATAATGTTAGGGGAATGGCTACCTCTCACTCTTCGCTGGCTCATCCTGCCATTTTCGCTAAGACCGTGTGTGTGAGAAATGGTGAGAGTCTTTTCTTTTGTTTTGTTTATTTCTTTAAGTTTACGGTTTTCCTTGTTTGATAATCACTGTTTAATTGATTAGGGTGCGTGTTATTTTATTAACATGTGGATATGATTTGTTTAATTTTTATACTTGTTTAATGATATTCAAATCTCCACCCAACAAGGGTTTTAAGTGGGGCTCTGACCAAATCTATTGGTTTAGCAAGTAGTGATTGAACGGTATAGATGTTTTTGTGTTGTAATAACCCCCAACAGACCCCCCCCCTTGTGGGATGGTGTGTAGTTTTATTAACCACTATAAAACATACTTACCGTTCAATCACTGTGACCCGGCCTCAACCACCCCGCGTGGGAATGATTTGAGAATCTGTTTATGATATTTGTCACTTAAATTTAGAAAAGTGAATCTGTTTCCTATTTGGACTCCATTGCGCATGTGTGGACATGCGCAGTGACAGGTGTCACAGAGGAGTGAGTATAGACTGGTGCCAGTCTCTTTCAGGGCATATGCTGGGGGTGTACCCTACCAGTAGCCTGGTTGAGGGTATAATGAAATGGAATAGGCATATGGGGGTATGTAGGCAAGCATAAAAATCTTATTCTGCTGGCTAAATGCAGAGTAGTTGATTTAGCAAGTAGTGATTGAACGGTAAGTGTTTTTTTATAGTGGTTAATAAAACTACTCACCATCCCACAAGGGGAGGGGGGGGGGGGTCTGTTGGGGTTTTTTCTCAACAATAACATTTTGCTTTTACCTCAGCTTAGCTGTTCATATCTTATGTGTTAATCAAAATGCACCAAGACTTGGACACTTGCTAACGAAAGAGGGTGAGACAATTACTTTGTGGTCAAATGGTCATGGTTATTGATAAGTGTATTTATAAGTCTTCTATATTTATTTTATGCTTTATAGGTCATTGCAGTCATAAAATCGAGCTTCGTGGTTGCATTGCATCCACATTTCTGGTTGAAACTGTCAGATAAACGGTTTGGCCAAAAGCTCCAATACTAAAGCAATCGGAAATTTAAAATGTCTTCACGAGAGCCACTGGGCTGATTTCAAGTTTATTTAGCAGTAAGCATCCTTAGGGCATAGAAATTTGTTCAAATGAAGCCAGTCGACCAATTTGACCGGTGGCCATCTTGGATTTGGCCAAATTTTAGAAATGTAAAATATTCTTTCCTGAGACCGCCTGGGGGATCGATTCAAAACTCATACAGCATCATCTATGGCAACAGCTGAAATTAGTTTGTTCGAGGGAACTTCATTGGCCAAACCACTTAACTGATCGAGCCAAAATTTTAAAGATATGATTAGGGACTAAGGGCCATTAAAATTTGTTCAAAGGAAGTGGATGTCAAAAGACATGGCCGCCGTGGGCCAGTCAGTCACATTGTAGCATGTTTGGTGGCCATTTTGGATATTTTTTTATTTGATGGATTTTGAAGCCGAAATTGTTTCGTTACATACAGGTTTATGAGTATTCTGATTTCAAATTTGCCATTTTTGAAACTGTCGGATAAACGGTTTGGTGACTGTCTTGGATCTTTTTCAAGGTAAAAGCGGCAAAACATGCACACATGCTTCTTTAAATCAAGTGGATGGAGTAAATTGATAGAGGTCAAAGTTCAAGGTGACTGTGACAGTGGTATAAAACTACTTTTCACGGTTCACTTCTACGTAGGGTTGCACGATTTTTCGATTATTCGATTAATCGCGATTATATAATTCAAAATGATCGTGGACGATTATAAAATGAAATAATCGTATAATCGCCATGTTGAAATTTTTGTCAAGACACTTTTACGCTTGTAAAACTCTGCTCGCGTTGTCAAGCATGGAAACAAATATCCGGCTATGATCGTGGACGATTATAAAATGAAATAATCGTATAATCGCCATGTTGAAATTTTTGTCAAGACACTTTTACGCTTGTGTAACTCTGCTCGCGTTACCAATTACGGAAGCAAACATCCAGCTATCAGCCGAATGTGTGAATGATTAAATAAACTAAATAAATAAATAAATAAATAACTGATTTGTTTGTATTGACTTAGGATTCGTTTTAGATGAATAAAGATTGTTCACTTGGTCGCTATTTGTCATTGTTGTTGTAATCACACACGCTTATCCTGCGTTCCCCATTATCTGAATGGTTGTGCGCTAACGGTTTTCCCCCAAAAGAACTGCTACCACGGAAATTAAACGCATTTTCTCACGTAAAAATTCTCACCGCCTACGCCTATGTTTAATGTATACCTCAAACCATCCACGGGGAAGTGAAATTATTTGATTTAAGCGCCTAAATATTGCGTATCCTTTAATAAAGGTAGTTTATTACATCAAAATTAATCCACAATTTGATATAAAATGGCGTCACGAATAAAATACAAATCACGTGATTCGCCTCCAATTGAAGTTTATTTTAGAGCGAGTACTCGGATATAAATATTCTGGAATCGGGGACTCTGAACTCGGGAATTTCTATATATTATCATTGCGCGATAGGAACTGCGTATTATACTGATCTGAATAACGGATACCCGTTTGATAAACTCCGTTAGCGTATACTATCTCGCGAGAACACGCCGCCTCCCATCGCAAAAGATCCACTGGCTCACCAACTTAAGAAGCCGGCTATATTGTCGTTCGTAATAATTCAATTTGGATCATTTAATGTTGATCGGCGTTACAAAATTGATGCGCATTTTCTCCCGTACTTGTTTGGTACATAAATTTGGCCTTACAATATATTTATAAGGAAGCTATTTAATCACGCCAAGACTGTTTTAAGCGCATTTTAACTACAAAAGTGTGGAATAAACTTTATTATATCTTGAACATACGTGGCCTACTATTAGTATTAATCTAATAGGTGGTCGAGATTTACAAATCCGATACCTGTGTTGACTTCTAGAGGGGCCGGAAATGTATCAGGACAGAGATCTGTCTTAAGTCGACAAACCCTGTGACACGATTGTTATTATTATACACGCGGGTGGGTTTCTAATACAGAGTTTTGCCGTTTTGAAACTGCTAAGAAAACATTGGAGCTCATATGTCAAAGTTAGGGGGTGGACTTCTATTAGAGCATAGGCTACAATTAAACGAAATACGTTACCTTCCGTTTTCCGTCTAGAAAAATCTTGATACATTCCTTTGTTTGCAATCAGCAACTGGCGTATTCTGTCCATGTATGTATGTATACCCATGTGCCTAACCCATAATCTTACAATCTGCAGTAGCATCATACCGTCCTCTAAGCAGCATTGACGTAGTTAATATAGTTCATGATTAATCGTATGATCGCGATTATTTTTCTTAAATGATCGCGATTATGAAAAGTGAATAATCGTGCAACCCTACTTCTCTGCTTAGTTCAACATATTGTCTTATATCTTGGCATGGCGTCACTATATTGGGAGTAAGCTTGGACACACTTCTTTATATCAAGCGGATGGAGCACAATGCTAATGAGTTCAAAGTTCAAGGTCACTGTGGCCTTGGTATAATACTATTGTTTCCGGTTGTTTTTGGTTTGGTTCAGCCTATTGTGACAAAACTTGAACACATGCTTACATATATCAACCAGATGCAGTACAATCCTATTGATGTCATGAGGTAAAAGGTCAAGTTTTCTGTGACCTTAATATAAAACTCTATTCTTTTCGGTTAAATTTTTGCTTTAGCTCAACATAATGTCTTATATCTAAGGATTGGCTTACCCTACTTGAGTTTAACATGGTCACATGTTTACCTATATGAACGACAGTGATATTGCGGTCAGAGGTCAAGGTCATAGTAGCACATGTATAAAATGCAGACTTTAACAGTTTGGTTCTACTTAGCTTGCCTGACCTTTATTTCAGAATAGATCAAATTATTGGAACTAAGTATCGTCATATAGTTACCTCAACTAGGAGGAGCAGCATAGACATTCAGGCTTTTGAGGTCACGGTCATTGTGATCTTGATACAAATTTAGATTTGCATTTGGGAATTCAGAATGCCAACATTTTCGCCAATATCATGTCAGTCTAACACTGATGTCTTGTTAAATATATTAACCATCCCAGTTTTAAATACATTTATGTACAAGATTTTGAGGGTATTATTTGCGACTACTAGTTCCTCCAGATATTTTATGCCCTTTTGGTATTTATTTTATGTCTAGGGTGGAAATTATGGGACAATGGCACATGCTGGAATTAAAACTGACAGGAGTATTTCATGTTTCCTCGAAATTTATTGACTTCGGCATCTCTAGTCTGCGATTTCCTGGTTCCCTCGTATATTACATGTACGTCACTGTTATTTGCCCTGTCCTCACCCCATTAGAGTATTACATCTGGGTCTGTGTATGTCTGTCTGTGTGTCGTGAGCTGTATCTTAAAAACTGCTGATCAATATGGCTGTTACCATCAAAGAGGATTTCCAGTCTTTGACTGTGATATACAAAAGTATTGTAGTAAAAGGCATGAATCTGAAAATCAGATAAATTTCCAGATCAGTTGATATCGAGGAAACCCGGGCCAGATTTGGATCATATATTAATAACAAATACCTTTGTGGCAGTACACTATGACTCCAGAATCTTGGTAGTGATCCGTCGAGAAAGGAAAAACGACTTATTAAAAATGTGACAAAAACTAGAGGGCGAGTGTCGACAATCTCTGAAAGCTCTGTAGAATTCCAGAATCATTAGGGCAAGGCAGTCATTCTCTATTCAATAGATTTGTATTTTTGCCTTTTACAGAGCGCTGCAAGAATGATCAAGGAAACTATGGACAAAAAATTTGGTGCTTCCTGGCATGCTGCGGTTGGCGAAGGTTATGGATTTGAGCTGACGCATGAAGTTAAAAATCTCTTGTATATGTTCTTTGGTGGAAATCTGGCTATTTGTGTATGGAAATGTTCCTGAGTTGTCAGGTGTTTGTTAACATCTTTATTGTGAATGGACTATTTGTACATAGTATTCATCAACTTGTATTATATGATAATGATACATTCAATCCTGTCAATAATGACCACCTTAACCAGTACAAATGTGTGTTAATTCAGCTCAGGTACTTTAGATTACAACATGCCTTTTGTGATCACATAGTGGTAGCTCTTTAAGATCAGTGGTTTATTTACCACCGATCTTCGCTTTTTAACCCTTACATGTACCACTCTGATGTCAAAATTCTTAATTTTCAAATTAAATTAAAAGATGAACTGGTATTTATTTTTCAACAAATTCGGTGGAAGATGGTGCTGTCGTAGACAGCAACAATACACTAGTTTTTTTGCTAGTGACACTGTAAATGATATAATATTGACATCAGTGTTGTAATGGTTAATAGTTAAGCTGAATAAAATGGCTTCTGCAGTTAATATTTTTTAGAAAACTTACCATTGGTAAACACCCAACCAGGCATTCCAATAGTAAATCTTCTATTAAATAGTTCTTTGCTGGTCTGCTAATGGACAATCTCTATGTGAAAGTGTTGATATTCTTGACCAATGTTGTTCATTAAACAGCTTAGATTATGTATCCTCCGGCCCTCGGTTCAGGTGATCTTTATTGGCAGTTTTGGTGGGATCTCTGTATATTAACTTATTTTATTTATAACTACAGATAGCGTGTAGAATTTGTACATACAGTATCTGAATGTAGAGGTTAGATCTGCATAAGCACACGCTATTAACGCACATGCATGCATGCACGCACGCACACACAGCGTAAATTTAGGAAGATTTGTAAGAAATTACACAGATTTGACAGACAGACAAACTGACATAGATACTAGTTGCGCGTCGCAACCAGAAATTAGTTTACATAATATTAGTTCTTGTCTTATCTCCAAGCTGATAGAAGAATGTGTCATTAACAGTTTACTGGTCACTATTGGCCAGTATTGGGGAAGAAAACAGATTTTTGCTTATTTAATGTCCATTTGCATGGCAAGAGAACGTTTTGTGAAAATGTATGACTGGTTTGTTTATTGAGCCAGGAATTCCAGTGGTTACTTTTAAAAAATAGTCTTCTCTTTGTCGGAAATGAAATTATTCAAGGCCAATGCAAAGGCCAGTTTTGGCTGGCTTGACCATTAAAAAACGTCTGAAAATATGCCAATGGATGTATTACAACTGGAAAGTTGTCTTAACCATTCTTCTCTTTAAACTGGCAGGTAACCAAACTATGTTACAGGGTGAAAATACCCCTAAACATTACCCCTAAGATCTTTAGGTAACCTCGATTTTCAAAATTTCATGGCTTGCTTGATGTTTCCTAAAGGTTAATGACCTTCCAGAGGTAAAATGGATTACATACTCGTTATAAGTTGCTCTGAGTAGTTCTGGTAAAGTAATACATAGCATATTTGTAAAGCTGATGTAATGTTAAAATGAGAATATGACTGCGTGTAGCAACAATTTATATGTAGTAGATATAATGTTATTACTCTCACCCCAAAATACTAAGAGGATGTTGCATTTTACTGTCTGTGTGTCTGATTTCTTCACAGCTGTATCTCAGAATCTAATGATCCGATTTGGCTGACTTTCTAACACACGCAAGGGGTCAACTTAAAGGATAACTAACCTCATCTCATAATAGCTATTCATGTGACATAACACGCTGCTCTGAAAAATATGCATGCAATTTTGAGCTTTTTATCATGTCGTTAAAGAAAGATATTCAGGCTTTAGTGGTTAAATGTTGATTCATTTCTACAGCCTATGATGGCTGTCATGATTTACTTTTCGACGAATCAGAAAAAACATAGCGTGTCTGCCTTGGTATATACGCTGTCATAGACATGCCACCTATAGTATGGAAATCTGATATAAAAGCAAGCATACAGGTAAGCTGTTGAATATTTTGAAACTAATTTGACTGGAAGTTGTTGCTGATGGCAGCAGCAACTTTCAATCAAATTAGTTTCAAAATATTCAGCAATATGATTGCTACTTATTAAAGAATGTAATGCATTGGCACTTACATGGCATCACACACTGTCGTTCGAGGAGACAAAATGGTGGCGCTCACTGTTCAACATTTATGCTATATTACAAATCAGATAAACTGTCAAACGGATAAGGGAATGTGACAATAATGCATCCGCGCAAAACAACATTTCAGATGAGATTAGTATCCCTTTAAACTAGGATTTCGACGCTGATTACAATCTGGAGTTTTAAAAAATGGATGTCGATCGGATCAACTTCCAGATCTATGGATATCTCGGAAATTAACGATTCAATTCGACTCAAACATTAGCGCAAGCAAGATTGATGTAATGATAACAATATTGTTAGTCAGCAGTAAATGATGACGTCATAAACACACAATTATAATGATATAAAAGCAAACAACCTACACACATCCGGTTCCAAGCACAAATGCATAATGTCAGACTTACATGTAACAAGCCTACTGTTGCGACTTTGTCAGAAATATCAAACTGACAGACTCGCAGACAGACTAACTTGTACTAGTTGTAACATGCGAGTCACGACTAAAAATCTAATAAGAGATATCTGAAAATCCAAAATTTTAATAAAATGTGACAGAAATTGGAGGGTGAGCATCTGAAAACACTGAGCTCTTGCTTATTGCATGTATTGCTGGCCAGATATTACAAGATTACTGCCCATATATTACAATGTTACTGCCCTCATATTACAAGGTTACTGCCCACATATTACAAGGTTACTGCCCACATATTACAAGATTACTTCCCACATATTACAAGGTTACTGCCCACATATTACAAGGTTACTTCCCACATATTACAAGGTTACTGCCCACATATTACAAGGTTACTGCCCACATATTACAAGATTACTGCCCACATATTACAAGGTTACTTCCCACATATTACAAGGTTACTGCCCACATATTACAAGATTACTTCCCACATATTACAAGGTTACTGCCCACATTACAAGATTACTGCCCATATATTACAAGGTTACTGCCCACATATTACAAGATTACTTCCCACATATTACAAGGTTACTGCCCACATATTACAAGATTACTGCCCATATATTACGGTTACTGCCCACATATTACAAGATGACTGCCCAGATATTACAAGATTACTGCCCTCATATTACAAGGTTACTGCCCACATATTACAAGATTACTTCCCACATATTACAAGATGACTGCCCATATATTACAAAATATGTGCCGCTACTGTACTATGCTCTGAAAACATTTTGGCAAGCCCTCTGTAAAGCGGATGGCTCAACATAGTGATCCAAACGGCGTCCGATGTGCAGTGTTTGGTGCCTGGCTTGCGTCAATAATTAGAAACATGCTACATTTTTTCAGTGGACATTTAATTCATTAAGGACTTATATGATCCCAAAGAAAATGTACTATTTGTTCTATACCATCATTGCATTCAGTCTCCATAATAAAAATGATATTCAAATTTTTTTATACTTTTACATGGTCTGATTGATTTTAATCCAAGAGTCAAAAGAATATTAAGTTTTTGTTGGAACTCACACCTAGTGTATACATGTCGTTAAAAAATTGATTTCCGGATGGTAACTCCATTGCTTATCGAAATTGATGATGATCCAATATCCAAAACTGGTTTCCAGATCATAGCGCCGTTACTGTTTATTGAATCACTGAAACCTCATGGTGGAATAGGTCTGCATAAGAAATATATCAAAATCTACTGGCAGCCATCTCTAAAAATTGGTTTCTGGATGAGAGCTCCGTTAAGTTTATCGGATCGCTTTGACACTTGATACGGTTCTTGCAGTAGGTCTGGAGAATCAACGATAAACTAAAATCCAAGATGTCTGCCAGCCAGGGGTGGCTATCTTGAATGTTGCTTTCTGGATGATAACTCCATTACCGTTTATTGGATTGTTTTGAAACTTCATAGGATAATGGGATTAGGTCTGATGAAAAGCGTATCAAAATTGACAATGATCCTAATCCAATATGGCCTCCAACCGCCATCTTCAGAATTGGGTTGCAAAACAATAACTCCATTTCCGTTTAGCGGATTGGTTTGAAACTTCATAGGATGACTAGACTACATCAGAGGAAGAAACCTATCGAAATTGAAGATGATCCAACATTCAATATGGCCACCAGCGGCCATCTTGAAAATTGTTTTCCAGACACCAACTCCATGACCACTTTGAAACTTCATAGCATGACTGGCCTAGCTCTGGGGAAGAAATTGATATGTTCGGAAAGTACTCTTTCATTGGTTTGTCATCATGGCGGGTATTGTGCCGTTTGCAAATAATCATAACTATAGCGTGTTCACACTTATTTAATTAACAAGGGCTTATCTGATCTCAATAAAATGGTGGGTCGTTTGTGATACCATGGCATATATGATATCATCACATATGATAGCAATCCTTATCCTTCATGATAGCACGAGATATGATGTGTGATATGCTGTGAAACAAAATGGCTCGGCATGTGGGACACCGTCCTAGTTTTAAGTGAGAATGTCCACTGTTTAAGAATATTAATGAAATGTATTTTTGAAATTGCAAATGAACTTTATTGAGAAGGTTACAGTCGGTTATATGAACTATGCATTCCTTTACATTTATTGCTGCTCATATATATTTTATTTTCAATAAAGTTTTTACATTTAATATTGACTACCATTTTTCACTTCTTATACCACTGTGATGTCAACATTTTTTAATTTAGAAGTTAAATTAAAAGATGAACTGGTTTTCATTTTTCAACAAATTTGGTGGAAGATGTTGCAGTCGTAGACAGCAACATTGTCCACCAAAATTGTTTAAGTATATACATCATTTTCTTTGCTATTGACACAGTAAATGATAGAATATTGACATCAGAATGCTATGGGTTAAAGAAATTATCTATATTCATGCTTTGTGTCTTACATCTAATTTTGTCTCTTATCCAGTCAAGTATTGTAGAGCAGTAGCTGAACCAAATTTGTTCGAGGGAACTAATTGACAAAATGCTTTGAGGCAAATCTTGAATTACCTAATTTTCATGAAAATTACCTCCCTAATCACTGAAGGGACTGGACCAAAATTTGGGAAATATAATTAGCGACCAAGGGGCATTTAAGTTTATTCAAGGGAAGTTAGTATATTAAAACACATTGCCGCCATTGACCAATCAGATTTCAGCATCCATATTGGAATTCTTTATTTGCTTTGTTTAGGTTTTTGAGTATGCTGATTTCAAGTTTGCCACTTTCGAAACAGTCGGATAAACAGGTACCAAGTTGGCAGCTGTTTGTTTTTTCACGTCAAAACACCCATAGTAAAGCGATAGGAAATTTAAAATGTCTTCTCGAGAACCACTGGACCAAATTTGGTAGGGCGCATCCTTGTTATTGTTACAATTTTCCCAAAGCGTTTTGTTTAGCTGCCAAATCTTTACACTTTGACTTATACGCCGGGTACATATAGGTATTAATATTGCATTATTAGCTCATCAGGCCTGGTTGATTGTCTGCCTGTCATTTGTCATCAAATTTTCCTTTAGGTCTATTCGTATGAACAACTCGGCTAACTTCAACCAAATTTGTCAGAAGCATCCATGGGTCAGATGAAGCTTATTGGTTGATTTGGATGGTTGCCATCTTGGACTTTTGTACTATTTTTAGAAACACGTTTAAGCACGCTCTCTCAAAACCTTTAGCCAATTGATGTGAAATTTAAGAAATTTCATCCATGCCGAGGGCTGAAACAATTTTTGTTGGAGAAAACCCAATCGGTTGTCAATGGTTGATTTTGTCTGATGGCTATCATGAATTTTCATAAAATCATCTTTGGAACCGCTGACCAGATAAGGGTGAATTGTGGGAAATATGATTAGCGATTAACGACCATAAAGGTTTTTTCAAGGGAAGTTGATATGTGAAAACATAGGGGGCAATACATGTCCCCTACCTGGTGATATACATTTTTAGAGATTGACAGTCAAAAACTCCATTAAAAATTGACAGAAGCAGCTGAATCTCGAGCTTCATCTGTAAGTTCTCATAACAAAGCAATAAATGGTCAAGTTTCAGTTATATATGGTGAAGGCGAACGAAAGTCTTGAAAGCTGATGTTTGTATTTCATAAGTTGAAAGGGGACATAACTCCATAAAAAATTGACGCAAATACCTGAAACTCGAACTTGGTCTGTAATTTCTCATAACAAAGCAACATACCAATTCTCAGTTGAATATCTTGAAAGACTGCGAGAAAGTGTGGAAAACTAATATTTTTGGTATTTCATTAGTCGAAAGGCATAACTGAAAAACTGACGAAAATGTCTGAAACTCGAACTTGCACAGTAACTCCTTATACTAAAACGATGTACCGATTTTCCCTTAAATATCTTGAAGGAGTGCTGAAAGCTGATATTTTTTGTCAAAAGGGGGCATAACTCCATCAAATCTTGACGCATACGCGTGAAACTCGAACTTGGTCTGTAACTTCTCATAACAAAGCAATGTACATGTAGCAATTCTCAGTTGAATACCTTGAAGGATTGCGTTAAACCAACTGCGACAGACGGACAGACAGAGTGCAAACCTATAGTCCCACTGGTTTTACCAATATTATGTTATTCAGAGTAATGTCATGTAGAACTTTTTGGGAAAAAAATGAACTAAAATAGAATAATTTAATATCTAATGGAATGCCTATATTTATCTCCAGAAATACTGAGAACCTCTATTTACAAATTTTCCGGAGGTGCATCCCCTTCTGGTTTGGTTTGTCTGTGGTTGGCCCTTGACAAATTGCTTCCGATGCCCCAGTAAAAGTATGACCAGTGGGCCGATCAAAATGTAGCAATAGCCGATTCTTTTGAACATACTTGAATAATCTGCCCTAAGGATGCTTCCTGGCACATATAATTGAAATCCGCCCAGTGGTTCTTGAGTAGTCATTTAAAGAAAAACTTGGACAGATGGTCGCTGCGGCATAGGCTCTGTTGGCCATTCTGGCCTGGTAAGCTAACAACATTGGATCTACCAACTCCACAGTATAGAGCCACAGGGCATCAAGAAAATATAGGATAGGAACCGCTTCCTTAATGGATGCTGTGTGTGCATGCGCACCAGCAGACGTGCGCGTGGTGGCACCTCCATGACATTGTTATCAAACCCCTCTTAACATGATACTACATAATCTTAATATGTATTTCAAGGACAAAATCATGTTTCATCTCTTCTCCTAAAGATTACATTTTGCACATTCTCCATTAGAAATGACGTGTCACATTGAATATGTTGGAATTAATTTGAGCTGTTGCTGGAACACATTAAGTTAAAAAAATTCAACCATTTTTGTCTCGCCTGCGAAGCAGGATCGAGACAGGTATCAGTTTTCCAGCGGCGGCGTAAACTTTTAAGTTAGGTTTATATCTCAGCAATGCCTGATCCAATTGTAACCAAACTTGGATACATGGAGACATACATCGAAAGGAAGCAGTACGCTGATGCGGTCACGGTTATGGGGGTCAAAGGTCACGGTATAATCTTTGTTAACATTTTACTTTAAGTTTTTGCGTTAAACAAAAGTTATTGCCTTATATCTCAACAATGCCTTATCCAATTGGAACCAAACCTGGGTACATGGTGATTTACATTTAACGTAAACAGCATGCTGATGCAGACATCATGAGGTCAAGGTTAGGGGGGTCAAAGGTCACGTTATAATCTTTGTTAATATTTTACGTTAAGTTTTTGCATTAAACAAAAGTTATTACCTTATATCTCAGCAATGCCTGATCCATTTGGAATCAAACTTGGATACATGGTTACCTATAATGATAGGAAGCAGCATGATGATGTTGGGGTCACAAGGTCAAAGGTCAAGGTCACTGTGACCTTGATATAGAACTCTGTTATTTCAACATTAAGTCTTTACGTCTGGCAAAACATTTCAGCTTATATTTCAGGATTGGTTAAGCCTATTGCAACTAAACTTAGATACATGGTTACCTATAATGTTAGGGAGCAGTATGATGATGTTGGCGTCACAAGGTCATGGTCACTGTGACCTTGATACAGAACTCTGTTACTTCTACATTGTTTTTGCGTTTAGCAAAACCTTTCAGCTTATATTTCAGGATTGGTTAAGCCTATTGCAACTAAACTTAGATACATGGTTACCTATAATGTTAGGAAGCAGCATGATGATGTTGGGGGAACAAGATCAAAGGTCAAGGTCACTGTGACCTTGATATAGAACTCTGTTATTTCAACATTAAGTCTTTGCGTCTGGCAAAACATTTCAGCTTATATTTCAGGATTGGTTAAGCCTATTGCAACTAAACTTAGGTACATGGTTACCTATAATGATAGAATGCAGCATGATAACATTGAGGGCAGAAGGTTAAAGGTAAAAGTAACTGTGACAAACAGGAGACAGGCGAGACATTTAATTCCGCGGAATTCTTGTTGGCTTATTACATCTCAGCAATGCCTAATCCACTTGGAACCAAACTTTGGTACATGGTGATATACATCGAAAGGAAGCAGCACACTGATGCAGATGTCATGAGGTCAAGATTATGGGTCAAAGGTCATTCCATAATGTTTGTTAATATTTTATGTTCAGTTTTTGCGTTGTATATCAGCAATGACTAATCCAATTGGAACAATACTTACCTGTTTCAGCATTAATTTTTTTGCATTAAGCAAATATTATTGTTTAATATTTCATGACTGCTTAGCCATACTTGCATCATATTGCGGAATGCTGTTCCTCATGACATATTGCTGGTGATCCTGACATCACTGTCAAAGGTCAAGATTATTGTGACATGGTTATAAAGCAGTGTCTTTCCATTACGTTTTTGCGTTAAGCAAATGTGGTTGGATTATATTTCAGGATCACTTAGCCCTACTTGCAGCAAATCTAAAATGATTTTATTTCAGTTGACAACTTAAGCAACATCACAGTTATGATTCCTACTACTCGTTAATTACACTAATGCTAACCACATTTTTCCTTTCACTTACACCCAAACATTATAATTTCATGCAAAATGATGATTATTCCAATCAATCACAATTATTCCAAGCAGAAATTGCACACGTCTAAGATGCATATTTTTTGTCTCGCCTGCGAAGCAGTAAATGCAAGCCATAGGTATCACTTTTGCGACGGCGTAACAATTGTTAAGTTTTTGCGTTTAGCAAAACTAATCAGCTTATATTTCAGGATTGGTTAAGCCTATTGCAACTAAACTTGGTAGAGTGGTTGCCTATGTAGTTAGGAACAATCGTGACGATGATGAGGTACGGTCAATGTCACTGTGACCTTGGTAAAAAACTGGTTTTTTAACGTTTTGCGTTTAGCAAAACTTATCAAGTTATATTTCAGGATTGATTAAGCCTATTACAACTAAACTTGTTAAAGTGGGTGCCTATGTAGTTAAGAACCATCGTGATGATAATGACGTCACAAGGTCAAAGGTCAAGGTTTTTCAAAGCTCAGCTTATATTTCAGGATTGGTTAAGCCTATTGCAACTAAACTTGGATACATGGTTACATATATTATTAGGAAGCAGCATGGTGACATTGCGGTCGCATGGTCAAGGTCACTGTGACCTTGATACAGAACTCTGTTCTTTCAACAAGTTTTTGTGTTTAGCAAAACATCTTGGCTTATATTTCAGGATTGCTTAAGCCTATTGCAACTAAACTTGGATACATGATTACGTATAATGTTAGGAAGCTGCATGATGATGTTGGGGTCACAAGGTCAAGGTCACTGTGACCTTAATACAGAACTCTTATTTCAACATTAAGGTCATTAGGACATTGCTATTTGATCTCTGATTTTTCAACATTAAGTTTTTGCGTTTAGCAAATCAGACATTTATATTTCGGAATTGCTTCATACTGCCAGAACTAATTTGGACACATTGAGCCCACAAGGTAAAAGGTTACGGTCACTGTGACAAACATGCGACAGGCGAGACATTTAATTCTGCGGAATTCTTGTCTTATATGGTTATCATAAAATGGAGATACTGGGGATAAAGCTGTCACATTAACAAAAGGCCCAAGGGGCCTGGTGTCGCTCACCTGGAGCACCATCAATTTTTGTCAAAATTGTTGGTGGGTGGTTTAGTAGTCGTTTAAATGAGTTTGTGGACATTTTTGCCAGTGCAATATGGCCGCCAAAAACGCTACATTTTGATTGGCCCACGGTGCCCAGGTTTTTTTGGATGGATCAACTTCCCTTAAACAAACTTTAATGGCCCTTAGTCCCTGATCATATCTCCCAAATTTCGGCCGGATCCCTTCAGCGGTTCTGGAGGAGTCATTTTCGGGAAAACTAGGTCATCCAAGATGGCCGCCGAACCCATTCTGTCAATCAAGTCGTCTTGAGCAAACTTGGCTTACGTCTTTCCCTAGATGAGGTTTCATAAGTTTTGAATCGATTCCCCAAGCGATTTCAGATTTTTTAAAGACATTTCAGCCGAAATCCAAGATGGCCACCAGCCAAATTAGCCGATCGGCTTCATTTGAACAAACTTGGATCACTATGCCCTAAGGTTGCTTCTAGCTAAATATAATTGAAATCAGCCTAGCAGTTCTCCAGAAGACATTTTTAATTTCCCATTGCTTTAGTATGGGCGCCTTTGGCGGGAAGATAATCCAAGATGGCCACCAAACCGTTTATCCGACAGTTTTGAAAATGGCAAATTTGAGCTCAGAATACCCAAAACCTTATACAGAACCAATTTCGGCCTCAAAATCCATCAAATAAAATAAAAATCCAATATGGCTGCCAAACACGCTACATTTTGATTGGCCCATGGTGGCCATGTTTTTTGACGGATCAACTTCCTTTGAAAAAAATTTAATGGCCCTTAGTCCCTGATCATATCTCCCAGTGGTTTTGGAGAAGATTTTTAAAGACATTTCCTAAAAATCGGCCAAAATCCAAGATGCCCACAGGCCAAATTGGCTCCATTTGAACAAACATGGATCCCTATGCCCTAAGGATGCTTCCTGCCAAATATAATTGAAATCGGCCCAGTGGGTCTTGAGAAGTCATTTCAAGGAAAAGTTGACGGATGCACGGACGCATGATGGACGGACGGACACACGACGGATGGTCGCCATGGCATAAGCTCACTTGGCATTTCAGGCCAGGTGAGCTAATAAATGATACACAAGATATGGGATAATTATTAGTTTGTGTGTACATTAGGCAACAGTTTGTTGTCACAATATTCACGAAACTTATTGTCTGAGCTGGCTGGAAATTCATCTTTGTAATTGCCGTGTCACCCACATCATTCATTGTGTAAATATAAGTAAGCAGTTAGACAAATATTTTCTATTAACAAATATTATCTATTAACTATAATATGCTTAAAATGTATGTACACAACTCTTATTAACCCTTCCACTGATGATTTCCCCATATCTCATTTTCAAGGCAACCATACAGGAAAACTTGAATATTTTGAAATTAATTTGACTGGAAGCCGTTGCTGCCTTAGGCAGGAATGTCTTCCAGTCAAATTAATTTCAAAATATTTAACAGAACAGGTTTTCTATCGTAAAGAATATACTTTTTCAGGGATTTATCGGTGAAAGGGTTAAATCTATTTGATAAGTGGTATATTTTCAGATAAACTATAACTATATCGTTCAAGATTTAGCTTGTAAATGAGAATATGCTTTGTACTTAAAATTTGAGGCAGCTCAGACAATTGGGGACATTGAGACATATTCAGCTGTTAATGACATCTGCAAATATGGCCACTTAGCTAAAGTATGCAGACTAGCAAATATCTTATCTTAAGTTACACAGTATTTGATGATTATGAGAAAGCATTAAATGTAGAACGAATGTCCCACAAATCGATTGCATCTGAAATTTGCTTAATCCCCAGGTCATTGGAATTCCTCATTTTCATTCCCTTTCAAATGATAAATGGTGTTTATTTGGGAATCAATGTTGTTGTAGGCACAGTATTTCTAAAACATACATCAGCCTTTCTCCTACTGATGAATTTGCAACAATGGGCCTTTCCAGTTTATCCATCCATCAGATGACATCATAATCAACTACGTGACGTGTAGGATGATGTCATAATAAATGACAGCATGAATAACTCAATTTAGTCTGTCGTAAACACTTAATAGTCTGACATGTATGAATTGTATGTCTTTACTATTTAATAAACATTGTCGAATATTTTGAAACTAATTTGACTGGGCGCTATGGCAGCAACAGCACCCAGTCAAGTTATTTTCAAAATATTCAACCGCTTACATGTATAGTTTTCTGGAAATTGATAGTCAAGGAGTTCAGGGATCGATTGATCCCAACACGAGCGAGGTGTGGGTGGAGCTTAGCTAGAGATTGACGGGGCATAGCTAAAACTGGAAAGGTCCATTAACATCTTGACATCAATCAGGATTTGTACTACATTCAATATTGTGAGATTCAATGACATCCATGAGCAGAATTACACATCATTAACCGGATAATGAAGCAAAAGTACTCTCTGTTATCGATCCAAAGGGCCTGTATTGATCACCTGCATTAAAACACTTACTCAATGACTGACTATTCAGCAGTAAAAGAATTAATTAGTGAATGAACATTCAAACTTTCCAAAATGGTTAATAGATGCTGGCAATTTAGTAAAAGTGGCATTCTGCAGTAATTGTTAATACAAATCTTAATATTCACCAGCCTAAAAGTTAATTGACGAGAAAAACTTTCAGCCAAATTGTATTCAAAACATACAGCAGGTATATTTAGAATTTGCAATAACTGAATATTATATGGCGGCATTCATAAATCAACGGTTTAATTTGCTGCTCAGATTAAATGGCAATAAAACCTGTCACATCACTCATTTGTCTTACAATCTCTAATAAGACCAGGCAGTAGAGTGGCACATACCTTTTATCAAATTCGCTGCTGACCAAGAATCAGTTTAGTCAGTCGAGACTCAGTAAATCGGGAGAATAAGCTGGTAGAAGTGGCAAATTCACCCTCAAGAGCCCAAACAACATGCATAGCAATTTTTACGTTAAAATCCATCAAATACAATATACCAAATTGGATTTTATTAGTAGCTAGCAGTCATGTTTTTCCCGTATCAACTTCCTTTACTAAGACATGAATGTTTTAAAGTTTTATTCATATATGCACAATTTCAACCCAGTTCCTTCAGCGATTCGGGAGATGTAATTTTTGTGAAAACTAGGTCAACCAAGACGTCTTCCAGGCAAAAAATGAAAGTCAGCACTTAGAGACCAGGGTAGTTAATTACCCACAACCCATGTGTCTGTGCGTGCCTGCGTGCGGGCCGGGCCCGGTACTGTGCCTAAAAAATTGCTGATATCATATTCAACAAACACGTAAGAATAAGAGGTTATTTTCAATTTATTTAACATTTAACAATAATGACTCGTACACATGTGTAAATGTAATGCGTAAATAACAGCTAACCGAACACCAGTACTGACATGACTGACTTTCAAATCCACTTTGTTATCCCTTTAATGGTCAAGTCAGACAAAACAAGCAATGGTCAGCATTTGCAGTGTTCTTGAGAAATATTCATTTGTAAGTTTTTTAAATTTTACCAACCAAGCCAGCAGTCATTTTGGTGGGGAAAATGAAAAAATAAGACTAAACCAACAATCAAAAATATGGTTACGACCAAAATATTCCCGGTTACAAACACGAAAAATCTGGTTACACAAAACACTAATCCGGCTACAAGACAAAATTTCTGATTACAAATTCAACATTTCCGGTTACGAGCCAGCATTTCAGGCTACATGTAACCAGATTTTCCTAATTCCAGTTACACCAAGGAGCAACTGTAACCGGGACCAAGAGTATAAAGGAAAGTGCAGAACAGAGCACTGACATTCGGATTTCGATTCAACAGATCAAAAGTAAGAAAGATTCCTAAAGAAGAGTTCCTGACCAGTTGATTAATTCAAAAAATTCTAACAAAGTCATCTCAACGCCCGAAATAGTTTTCGCTTTGTCGGCAAATGGACATTCCTCAAGACCATTGCCAATGTTTGGTTTGGCCGGGTTGACCATTAAAAAGGTAAATTCCAATCAATGTCTTATACAGTTACACAAGACTATATTTCATGATATATAAGAAACAATCAGATTTGAAATACTTGCATGTGGTCATCCAGGAGCCTGTTCCGTAAGGAAAACTATAGCCCAGCGCTTTGCTAGTGTGACGGAAGTAAACACCATTTCTCCTACAGAACGATACATTTTGTTAGAGCGCTCTGCTATTTTGCGAAACATGTTTGGAGATGACTCGCGAAAAGCAAAACATGTTTTCAATCTGTGACGTAATTGCACGCGAAACAATGTCATATGTCACAGAGGCATATATTATATCATAAGCGTGTTGCGCAAAGCATGTTGGGATCCACTCTTCTTAGCAAACATTATTGGCCCGTATAGAATAGTTTTGAAGCTATTTTTTGCACCCCCTACAGAACATAAGGCAGGTTGCGAGATACATGGGAGTATATTATTTAAAACCCCTTCCTACAGGAAGTTCCAGTATCTTAAGTTCAAACTTCATACAGGTACACTGGTGATTAGTTTAACAAAACTTTATTATAAGATGATGCTGCCTTAGAATCAGATACATGCTAGATTAGTTTCAAAATAATCAAGATAATTTATCTCGTACATTTTAAGGATTTGTTGGTTGCTGGTATAAAGGGCTGAAAGGATTAATGTGTGTGAGCATGGAGAGTTCCTGGACTGGTTAAATTTATTTTATATTTAACCCGTTAACCATCAAATCAGCCAAAAACCGCCTCTGTAGTGGTCTTGAGAAATGCCCATTTGCAGACTAAGACTATTTTTCTAAATTTACCATTGGAATGATTGGCTTGATAACCGAGCCAATCATTCCAGTGGTAAATTCTCAAAAATAGTATTCTCCTGGTCTGCAAATGGACATTTTATGTGAGAAAATTGACATTTTGTTTAACAAATTCGAGGGTTAAAGGGTTAAGTACTATATTTGAAAGTCTGGAAGATTTCAATTTATAGATTATTACATGTAAACTTTACTTTGTGAAAATAGTGTCAACATTATCCGAAAATCTTGATTGTTTCATAAAATTTGCAGAGTTATATCATGCAGCTATACATGTAAATGTATGTATCCAATCAATATTGTACATCCTATATACATGTAGCCAAGCATTATACCATAACAGTACCAATATTTAATATATTGACTGTGCAAGTCTAAAACAAGCAAAAAGATTGATTTTTAATGAACTGCTTCGATAGGACATATCCTGATCATCATGATAGTCTTCCACCATTTTGCTTTTCTCAGCATTTTTTGGGTATTGCTGATATAACAATAATGCGGTTAATCAGTGTGCATTGTCAGACACACTCATAACACACTCTCATGCATGTCGCGGTGTAATTGTACATAAACTCTTGCGCAGACCAGCTTGTGCCATGTCCAATGGGGTTTTCTCTTCCTGAAAAAGATACATAATTTAAACTCTTTAACACTCAAGCTAGTGAGAAATGAAAATCTGCAGACGAAGATAATTTTTTTTAATTTACCACTGGTCATTCCAGTGGTAAATTAAAAAAATCTCTTGGGTCTGGAACAAATTTGAGGATTAAAGGGTTAAAATTAATAGAGGATTCTAGGTTATCAGTCAATCACATGGCGCTATAATCAATGATGTGATGTGTAGGATGACGTCATATCAATTATGTCATGAATGACGTAGCTAAGTATGTCACGAATGCTTAATTGATGATAATAGACCTAAGGGTTGTTGTATGAATTGTATGTCTTTATTGTTTAATAAACATGCTGTTGAATATTTTGAAATTAATTTGACGGGGCAGTACAGCATCCAGTCAAATTAGTTTCAAAACATTCAACAGCTTACATGTATATTTTTGGGGAAATTGATATTCAGGGATGGATAAATCACAACACGGGTGAAGTGTGGGTGGAGCTTAGTTAAAGACGGGCGGGGCATAGCTAAAAGTGGATTCCTCCATTTAATTATCCCATTATTCAAATAAATCACTTTTAACCCTTGAATCCTCAAATTATAGGGCCTACTTGTAGATTACACGCATTATGATTAAATTCCTACTGAATATTCTGAAAGCAAACTGACTGAATGTTTTTGCTACTTATGACAGCAACAGCTTTCAGTCAAATTCTGATCAAAATAAACAGGTTTAATATTTAGATCATTCAACACAATGTTTCTGGGAATTCATAATGAAATTTATGTGTTAAATAAGAATCGTTCAGCAGACAAACAATAATGCATGAGTGGACAGCGCAGCGGAAATATTGGAAACACATTCTGCGTGAACATGGGCACGAAGGAACAGCATTGTTTCAACTTCAAATGTGGTTGCAATGCAACAATGAAGCTCGATTTTACGACTGCACTGAACTATGAAGCTTGACTTCAAAAATAAAATAAATAGAGAAGGCTTATCAATGCACTTATCAATGACCACGACTTTTGACCACAAACTATTTGCCTCATCCCCTATCATTAGCAAGTGTCCAAGTTTGAGCGCAGTATGATTAACCCAAGATGAAATATGAACTGCTAGTTGAGGTAAAAGCAAAATGTTAATGTTGAGATAACCTTTGAGTTTTGTCATTATCAAACTGACCGTGACCTTGTGATTCCAAGGGATTACGTCATGCTATCTCATTAGGATGTGTCCGAATGTGGGCCATGTATGCTTAACCAAATATGATATATTTAAACTGCTAAGTTGAACTTAACACAAAATGTTAGTTTTAACAAGTACTAGGTTTTAGCAAGGACACAGTAACCGTGACATTTTTACTCCAAGGTGTCATGTGCCATTCACACTCACATGTCTAACTTTGGTTTCAGTATGATTAAGCAAACATGAGATATGTTACAATAACCTTGACCTTTGCTCCTTTGACACCAACATGACTGTATGATATCCTCGAATTATAAGGTATGTGTCCAAGGTTGAGACCAGTATACCTAACCAAAGATGAGATATCAACCACAAAGTTGAGCTAAATGCAAAATGTTAATATTGAAAAAGAAAGGTTTATACCAATTTCACAGTAACGTTGACCTTTTGCTCCCAAGGTCATTATGTGATGCCCTCTTATTATACAGAAGTATTTGTCCAAATTTGTGTCCAGTATGATTAACCAAAGTTGATATATAAATTGCGAAGTTGAGCCAAACAGAAAATGTTAATGTTGAAAAAAGTTTTTACCAAGGTTACAGTGACCGTGCCCTATGACCTTTTGACCCAAGGTCATTATATGATGCAGTGTCATTATAAAGAAGCATCTGTTCAAGTTTAGGTCCACTATCATTAACCAAAGATGAGATATAAACTGCTAGGTTGAGCTAAACGGAAAATGTTAATGTTGAAAAAAACCCAAGGTTTTACCAAGGTCACAGTGACCTTGATCTTAGACTTTTTGACCCATGGTAATTGTGTGATGCCGGGTCATTATAAGGAAGCATGTGGTTGGGTCCAGTATGATCAACCAAACATGACAATTAAACAGAGAAGTTGAGCTAAACTCAAATTGGACGTTGACGGATGATGTGCAGGGTATCACAATAACTCATTTTACTTAGTAAAGTCGAGCTAAAAAATGCATGTGCCAGTTTTTCATCTAGTGGCGCTTCTTGTGTAAAAAGATGCACAGGATCCTTTGCCACTCACCCGGTCCACAAGTACTTGAACAAAGACTATCTTCTAAGAAGTTGGAAGTGATATGGAGCTTCCCGCCATAGGGTATTTCAGATAAAGTTGGCTAAAATTGGCCAAGCGGTTCAGAAGTAATGTTTTATATAATTTACTGTAAATCTCAGGAATATAATACAAGATGACTACCAATGAAATTTGAAGTTTAGAAGATAGCCAGAGTCCAGGAAATCGTATAACGGAGTTCCTTATTAACTGCTGGGTCAATTTTAACACGTTAACGGTAAAGATTGGTCAAGAAAATCAACCGTTTTGATTGGTAAAAAATATCCATGTACAGGTCCAGCTATATTTGAAAATGTACCAATGGAATGACTGGCTGTTACAGAGACCGTCATTCCAGTGGTAATTTCAAAAATTGTTCTCTCTATGTCTGCAACATTATTCAAGACCACTGCAGAAGTCGCTTTTGCCTGGCTTGAGCATTAAATGGCTAAACAAATACTGGCAAGAAGGATCATGAATCTCGTAAGCTTTTGAACATATACACAGACGTACTCAACTATCTTCTCGGTGGAGAATACAGGTCAGTTATTGGGTATTTTGAAAACTAATTTGAGATGAGATTAACATCCCTTTAACTGAATGCTCTTAGACTAACACCATGCTGCGTCCTCCAAAGAGAGGGGTCTATTTCTAGCTATCTCCACCTATTTCTAACTAAACTATGCCCACCTTGTACGCATGATGGAATCGATTTAAAATTTATTTTGAAACCAGCATTCCCAGAATCTAAATTTCAAACTAACTACAGGTAACCTGTTGAATATTTTGAAACTAATTTGACTGGTAGCTGTTGCTACCGATGACATCAACAGTGCCGTCTATGGCAGCAATAGCTCCCTGTCAAATTAGTTTCAAATTAGGGATTATATTAAATTGTAAAATAATCAGACATACAATTCAGACATTTTTATGATGGACTATTGCCACCTCCGTGATGGACATGTCACTTTGTTTGTGACATCAACTAACACATTACATATTTGATTTTGGCTTCAGATACTTGAGTAACAGATTGGATATATCTTTATTGACCAATTCTTAGATATGATTCACACCTAGCATAAGTCTATCTGTTGATTGGTCTCTCAAATTCTAGACATTGCTGAGAAAGTTGCCTAGATAGTGCATTTTACACTCTTGTTTGATCTCCAGTGGTCATCTAATTAGAAGATTTAACTGCAGTTACTCCACATGTCTCACCTTATTCTGAATGCTTATGGCAGCACCATGTTGTACAAGAAGCTTGGCTACTTCAGTCCTTTCCTCCTCACATGCCAAATGCCTAAGGCGACACAATTTAAAAAGAAAGAATTGTAAAAAACAATCATGATAACTATACTCTATCTTTTGTACTTCAGTACAGAATTATGGTCATATATTTGTCAAACCCTTCGTTTGTGATAACTGTCTAGTGATCATCTTGAAAGCAGCTTTCTCGCAGCACACATGCATGCACACTACTTAGTAAAATCAGAATCAGTACTTGAAATAGATTAGCAATTAATTAGCTATTTTACATTTTAACTATTTTAACTATTTTCTATCATACGCCATCTTGATGTATTTATTATCATAACTGTGTGTATGGGAGACACAGGTATAAGACTCATGTCTTATTGTGCTTCCATTTGGACAAAAATAAATTCTGTTTAAACCAAAGCAGCTTTCTACATAGTCATTTTCAAAATGGATACAGAATTATTTCTACCATCCATTCCAGAAATATAGGGGCAGTCAGTAATAAACCAGGGTCAAGTTTGACTCGCTAACTATAGTAAGTTTGCTGGTTTACTGAACATGCACAGTTGCTATGCCCAGCCGAACGCTGGATAGTTAACCATAGTTTATTGGTTCCCAATTCCCCATTGGATTACTATAATTGCAGAAAATTTGGAGCCGGGTACCAGTCTCCACTAACCCTTTCTGTTGTCTGTTTTGATAGCCTACGAAAATGGGTTATTTCTGTCCGCTAAGACGTCAATAAGCGTCCATATGAAATAAAACGGGAAGGAATAGGGGCTTGGGAAGATTGACATACAATGGGAATGCATAATTTCATCAAACCTAAGTCATTTAGTGAAATATTTACACTCTTATATGCATTTATTCGTGGTAAGCGATCGATGTCCACCATTTTGAAATTTACGCAAATATCGTACTAGCCATTTGAACCAAGCTTGGGTGCTCAGTTGACTATAGCTGACTAACTAGTTAACTATTTGAAGTTCGATTCGGAATCTAGTTAGCTATAGCTAACTATGGTTAGGAGTCAAACTTGACCAAGGTTGATAGAAACTCTGAAGCTACAGGTGAAGCATGAAAAGTAGGTCACAGTGACATACCAGTGCTACAGGTGAAGCATGAAAAGTAGGTCACAGTGACATACCAGTGCTACAGGTGAAGCATGAAAAGTAGGTCAGTGACATACCAGTGCTACAGGTGAAGCATGAAAAGTAGGTCACACGGACATACCAGTGCTACAGGTGAAGCATGAAAAGTAGGTCACACGGACATACCAGTACTACAGGTGAAGCATGAAAAGTAGGTCACACTGACATACCAGTGCTACAAATGAAGCATGAAAAGTAGGTCACACTGACATACCAGTGCTAAAGGTGAAGCATTAAAAGTAGGTCAGTGACATACCAATGCTAAAGGTGAAGCACGAAAAGTAGGTCACACTGACATACCAGTACTACAAGTGAAGCATGAAAAGTAGGTCGCACTGACATACCAGTGCTACAGATGAAGCATGAAAAGTAGGTCACAGTGCCATACCAGTGCTACAAGTGAAGCATGAAAAGTAGGTCAGTGACATACCAGTGCTACAGGTGAAGCATGAAAAGTAGGTCACACTGACATATCAGTGTAAAGGTGAAGCATGAAAAGTAGCTCACACTGACATGCCAGTGCTAAAGGTGAAGCATGAAAAGTAGGTCACACTGACATACCAGTGCTACAGGTGAAGCATGAAAACTAGGTCACAGTGACATACCAGTGCTACAGGTGAAGCATGAAAAGTAGGTCAGTGACATACCAGTGCCACAGGTGAAGCATGAAAAGTAGGTCACAGTGACATACCAGTGCTACAGGTGAAGCATGAAAAGTAGGTCAGTGACATACCAATGCTACAGGTGAAGCATGAAAAGTAGGTCAGTGACATACCAGTGCTACAGGTGAAGCATGAAAAGTAGGTCACACTGACATACCAGTACTACAGGTGAAGCATGAAAAGTAGGTCACACTGACATACCAGTGCTACAGGTGAAACATGAAAAGTTGGTTACACTGACATACCAGTGCTAAAGGTGAAGCATGAAAAATAGCTCACACTGACATACCAGTGCTAAAGGTGAAGCATGAAAAGTAAGTCACAGTGACATACCAGTGATACAGGTGAAGCATGAAAAGTAGGCCACACTGACATACCAGTGCTACAGATGAAGCATGAAAAGTAGGTCACACTGACATACCAGTGCTACAGGTGATGCATGAAAAGTAGGTCACAGTGACATACCAGTGCTACAGGTGAAGCATGAAAAGTAGATCACACTGACATACCAGTGCTACAGGTGAAGCATGAAAAGTAGGTCACACTGACATACCAGTGCTACAGGTGAAACATGAAAAATAGGTCACAGTGACATACCAGTGCTACAGGTGAAACATGAAAAATAGGTCACAGTGACATACCAGTGCTACAGGTGAAACATGAAAAGTAGGTCAGTGACATACCAGTGCCACAGGTGAAGCATGAAAAGTAGGTCACAGTGACATACCAGTGCTACAGGTGAAGCATGAAAAGTAGGTCAGTGACATACCAATGCTACAGGTGAAGCATGAAAAGTAGGTCACACTGACATACCAGTGCTACAGATGAAGCATGAAAAGTAGGTCACAGTGACATACCAGTGCTACAGGTGAAACATGAAAAATAGGTCACAGTGACATACCAGTGCTACAGGTGAAACATGAAAAGTAGGTCAGTGACATACCAGTGCCACAGGTGAAGCATGAAAAGTAGGTCACAGTGACATACCAGTGCTACAGGTGAAGCATGAAAAGTAGGTCAGTGACATACCAATGCTACAGGTGAAGCATGAAAAGTAGGTCACACTGACATACCAGTGCTACAGATGAAGCATGAAAAGTAGGTCACACTGACATACCAGTGCTACAGGTGAAACATGAAAAGTTGGTTACACTGACATACCAGTGCTAAAGGTGAAGCATGAAAAATAGCTCACACTGACATACCAGTGCTAAAGGTGAAGCATGAAAAGTAAGTCACACTGACATACCAGTGATACAGATGAAGCATGAAAAGTAGGCCACACTGACATACCAGTACTACAGGTGTGAAAAGTAGGTCACACTGACATACCAGTGCTACAGGTGATGCATGAAAAGTAGGTCACAGTGACATACCAGTGCTACAGGTGAAGCATGAAAAGTAGGCCACACTGACATACCAGTACTACAGGTGTGAAAAGTAGGTCACACTGACATACCAGTGCTACAGGTGATGCATGAAAAGTAGGTCACAGTGACATACCAGTGCTACAGGTGAAGCATGAAAAGTATATCACACTGACATACCAGTGCTACAGGTGAAGCATGAAAAGTAGATCACACTGACATACCAGTGCTACAGGTGAAGCATGAAAAGTAGGTCACACTGACATACCAGTGCTACAGGTGAAACATGAAAAATAGGTCACAGTGACATACCAGTGCTACAGGTGAAACATGAAAAATAGGTCACAGTGACATACCAGTGCTACAGGTGAAACATGAAAAATAGGTCACAGTGACATACCAGTGCTACAGGTGAAACATGAAAAATAGGTCACAGTGACATAGCAGATACATGTGAAGCATGAAAAGTAGGTCACACTTACATACCAGTGCTACAGGTGAAGCATGAAAAGTAGGTCACATGGACATACCAGTGCTACAGGTGAAGCAAGAAAAGTAGGTCACACTGACATACCAGTGCTACAGGTGAAGCAAGAAAAGCAGATCACACTGACATACAAGTGCTACAGGTGACGCATGAAAAGTATGTCACAGTGACATATCAGTGTTACAGGTGAAGCATGAAAAGTAGGTCACACTGACATACCAGTGCTACAGGTGAAGCGTGAAAAGTATGTCACAGTGACATATCAGTGTTACAGGTGAAGCATGAAAAGTAGGTCACACTGACATACCAGTGCTACAGGTGATGCATGAAAAGTATGTCACAGTGACATATCAGTGTTACAGGTGAAGCATGAAAAGCAGATCACACTGACATACAAGTGCTACAGGTGACGCATGAAAAGTATGTCACAGTGACATATCAGTGTTACAGGTGAAGCATGAAAAGTAGGTCACACTGACATACCAGTGCTACAGGTGAAGCATGAAAAGTAGGTCACACTGACATACCAGTGCTACATGTGAAGCATGAAAAGTAGGTCACACTGACATACCAGTGCTACAGGTGAAGCATGAAAAGTAGATCACACTGATGTACCAGTGCTACAGGTGAAGCATGAAAAGTAGGTCACACTGATATACCAGTGCTACAGGTGAAGCATGAAAGGTAGGTCACACTGACATACCAGTGCTACAGGTGAAGCATGAAAAGTAGGTCACACTGACATACTAGTGCTACAGTTACGCTACATGTACATACCTACAATACATTCATACACAGTTTTATTATTGTATGCAAAAAACCTCATGAAACGACAGCCTGGAATAAGCTTTTGTGACTTACTGACTGATGGTTAGGGAGGAGATGCATTTTGACGTTCTGGAGCCTACTCCCATATGGTCATTCTAGCCAATTCTCGGCTGAGGATGTTTTGATAATTTCCAGTAAATTTTTCATAAAGTCTAATATTTTTACCCAAAAAATCGACCAATCAAAATTCTGCACAGAAGTTCTAGAGTCTACCACAATAGGATGCTTCCAGCCAAATTTGCTTAAAGTTCACCAAGCAGTTTAGAAGGAGATGCGATTTAAAGCTAAAGTTGATGGATAACAGACGGACGGACAACGGATGGTTGCAAAGGCATACGCTCACACTTTCCATAAGCTCACGCATTCTGCCGAGGTGAGCTAATATAATATTAAGATAATTTCAAGGAAGATATTATTGTCTAAGTGAGTAACGGCTTACAGTCAAATTATTGTCAAAATATCAACCAGCTTTCCGGTATGATTGATTGCTCTAACATTAAGATCTATATTCATGAGAGATTTCATTATTGAATGGTTAATCTCTGTAAGTTACCTGTGTTCAAATCAAAATTAGGTAACATATTTCAGGTTAAGATAATTTTGAAAATTATGGCGGCCATAAAATATAGCAAGCTGAACAGGTTTCCTTACAATGGTGTATTGCCGACATTGTCTCTGTGGTTGGTATCTGCATTAAATTGTAATAGTAATTTTGTCATTTTTAAATGTCCTAATGATGTGGCTCGATGAAGTGGTGTGTTTCCTGACCAGTCTCCGGTGTTTGGGTCGGCACCATTCTCCAATAGGACCTCGGCTATCTGAAAAACATTGAAAATATATTACACACATTTCCATACTAGGGTAACCAACAGTTATGCTCTCTCATAAGATATGTGGTTTTCATTTTGGAACCAATGGTGCTGCAGGTTACTGCAGTTGAAGACAGCAACTGCTTTCAGCAACAGTGTTACCAATATGTATACTAGCCATTCATCTACTGACTGCTCAACATTAAGCACTGACAGTACATCACTCAATGTCCTAAATGAAAGACTGTACATGTGTATATGAATTTATTATTGTTGCTATTCACCAATATTACCGGTATTCATAATTCAAAATCCCAACTTCATTTTCAAGGCAACCCTAGGCAGTAACATCTTCTGGTCTTCCAATGAAATAGTTTTTCATAACATTCGATAGAATGGAA
Organism: Chaetoderma sp. LZ-2023a; assembly: GCA_034401795.1. Taxonomy (NCBI): domain Eukaryota; kingdom Metazoa; phylum Mollusca; class Caudofoveata; order Chaetodermatida; family Chaetodermatidae; genus Chaetoderma; species Chaetoderma sp. LZ-2023a. Next base: position 119,112,890 of record CM067372.1, read on the forward strand.
AAGATCTAACCATCCAATGTTCCATTCTGATATCGCATATTACATATGAACTTATGCTTACCCTATTGCGATATCATCATCAATAATCACTAACATAACTTAAAAAGAGCATTTACATCACATTAAATCACTTCACTTCGGTCACTGACTACAGCTACCCATGGGTTTCCGATGCATTGAAGTTCATGCTAAATACTTCTACCACTATTTTGCCAACGATGACAATTTTATATCAGCAGTTCACTAACCCATGAAGCGAGTTTAATTATTTTCAGGAAACGGTGAGATGCAATATTTAAACTAGCTTGAGAGTGCACATATTTTTGGGATCCAAATATTTGCTTCTAAAGTAGTATTTTAATATATGTAGCCAAACACCCTCCTCTCCTAAAGAATCGCCATCTTTTAGAACCACAGAAAGCATTTTCAATTGAAAGGTACTCGCATTAAAGGGATACTAATCACATCTCAAATGTACATGTACTGTAGTAGTCAGTACTGATAGATTTGAGTACTTAGTTTCCATATCATTCACTTCTCGGGCACATTCCTTTATCTGTATCACAGTTATTTGTTTTATAATGTTGAAATGTGGTCGCACCATTTTATTTCCTCACGCTATACATGTAGTGGCAATGTAGGTGCAGACACAACACATTCTTTATTATGTAAGAATTATCATGGTGAATATTTTTTTAAGCTAATTTGATTGCAAGTTGTTGATACCTAAGACAGCAACAGTTTCCAGTGGCAGCCTTCATAGGTTGAAAGAACTGTATCAACATATATAGATGGCGATTCTTTAGAGTTAATACATATATGTATTAACTATTTCACTAACAAATCCCTGAAAAACTAAGTTCTTTACAATGCATAGCATATTCTGTTGAATATTTTGAAATTAATATGACTGGCAGCAATGGCTTCCAGTCATATTAATTTCAAAATATTCAATAGCTTTCCTATTTGTTTGCGATGAGACTGATATAGATGTACACAGAATTTTATTGGTGAAAGGGTTAATGTGGGATTATCTTCCTTTGCCAGTATAGTTTAAAGCTAGAAATGCCATGCATAGTTTATGTACGGCATACATGTATGGTATCACATAGTATATGATGTGAGTTTTCCTCTACCACCCCACCCCACACCCCTATCTACCTTTTGTGACACCTCGTTAGTATCATCTAAGGTGATAGTTTATAACAGATTTGTTATATATACCGGTAGAATACACTTTACAACTAACCTGGTATCTGTCTTTTGATGCAGCATAATGCAGTGAGCACTGTCCAGTTTTATTGACCGCATTCACCTGTGCTCCACAGTTAATCAAACGCCTCACAAGATCATCTCTACCAGCTGATGCAGCAATCATCAATGGTGTCCAGTTTGACTGACAGAGAGGAAAGTGTTACAATCATAGTTTTGTGACTCAAACACACAATAAATAGCCAAGCATATATACTCAATAACATTAATGTATTATTTCAAATTAGCCAGTTGAACATGAAAAGCGTACATGTACCTTGAGGTAGTATTTTAAAGTATTTAGGTTAGATTCATGGCAAATATTTTCTGCCCTATTGAGTGGTAGTCTCACAGAAAAGTTGGTGAATAATTCGGATTGGATTCATCGCAATGTTTTATAAGATAACACTCTGAATGAATATATTTGGGAATACATGTACATCTTGATGTATATGTATATATGGTAACTAGTACTAACATGGTTGATGAGTGTAAAACTAGGCAATGATACTTGAGTACTGAGAATTTAGATGCTTGAATAATTCCAAGAATCAATAATTTACTACTTAACAAGAGGCACAAAGGGCCTGTATCGCTCACCTGGAACATAGGCATTTCAATGAGAAAGGACATTAGCTATATAAGTAGACCCCTAAGGAGCCTTGACAAAAATTGTAACAGGAAGACGGCAGCCATGTTTCTTTACGTATCAACTTCCCATTATCAAATTTTAATGGCCGTTAGTTGAAGTTAGTTCCTAATCATATCTTCAGCCCGATCCATACAACAGTTCTGGAGAAGTCGTTTTCACGAAACCTAGGTCATCCAAGATGGGCGCCAAACCATTTGGCCAATCAAGTTTCCTTGAACAAACTTGGTACAGCTCTTGCCCGAGATCATATTTCATGAGTCTTGAATCGATCCCCTAAGCGGTTTCGGAGAAGACGTTTCTAAAAATCAGCCTTCGGCTTCGTTTGAACAAACTTGGATCTCTATCCTCTAAAGATGCTTCCTGCCAAATATAATTGAAATTGGTCCAGATGTTCTTGAGAAGTTGTTTAAAGGAAAAGTTGATGGACAGACGTACGACGGATGGTCGCCATGGCATAAGCTTAATTGGCCTTTTAGGCCAGGTGAGCTAATAACTATTCTCTTGAATATTTTGAAACTACTTTGATTGGTACATGTAGCGGTTGCTGCCATAGCAACCAGTCAAATTAGTTTCAAAACAAGCAACAGATTACCTGGCTGTGTAGTTTTCTGGAAATTAAGATTCAGGGAGTTCAGGGTTTAACAGATTTCCAACACCAGCAAAGTGTGGATGGAGCTCAGCTAGAGATTGGTGGGGCATAGCTAAAAGTGAATTCATCCATTCATTCGGTGATCTGATGGGTATAGTATTGTAATTTAATAAATATGTTATGGGTCTGCGGTGTGCACTACTTGTAGCTTGTACATGTATGACATGCAAACAGTCATGACAGTGGTGTAGAAAGGTGGTTGGCATGCAGGTTCAGACCAGGGGTGCGTCCGGCAGGAGTGTGACTCTCTTGCAATCGCAGGGGATTCTGCCAGAAACTTAGGTGCTCTGAGAAGCCATCTCCTACATTCTGAGCAATAAAATGTTTATTTTACTGGATCACATTATTATTAAGAAAAAAATTCTAAACTTCGAGATAACAAAAATTATTGGATCACCGCCAGGGGCACGTAATGGTCGGGGACCCTGGTTCAATCAAACCTGTTGACCCTGATATTGCTACGCCACTGCATGCATAAACAATGAACGTATTTACATCACTTCACTAGGTAAAATAACCGATCAAGCAAGTACATGTACCCAGAGCATGAGACTAGTATAACTAACAGTATGGTAGATGTCATGTTCTATATAGATGATCAGAGAATGTACTTCAATGCATGTAAAAAAAAATTTTTACACTTTAGCTGCCTATATTTGAGCATCCCACCGGTCTAAAGGTTCATACAACTGGAGAATGAAATTCCTATTTTCTCAATAACTTTTCCAGATCTAATTTATTAATTTCCAGGCCCATTTTATATCTCCACTTCAAAATTACAAAATTTTGCATAAGACTGTAGCCGACTAGCCGTAATCATCAATACTCTGAATATTATCTATATTACACGCATTTTGCAAATGATCATGATGATACATGTAATCATAGCTGACATTATTTCAAATTTTGCAAACCATTCATGGTGTAGAATTTTCGCTAGTTTTCAAGACCTGGAAATGGATTTCTTATAATGCCACACATTCCTAAATTCCTTGTGCATGAGTCGTGTGATCAAGTTAACTAATATTACATGTCAACATGTCTGTGGTCAAACAAAGTACCCAAACATGTATTGGTATGTATGCTAAACAAAAGTAACTACTGATACCTCATCGCGTGCATCCACTGGTACTTTGAGTGACAGCAAATAATCAGCTATTTCTGTATGTCCAGCAGACACTGCCCAGTGTAATGGTACACGTCCACTCTGTGAAAACATTAATTTATACATTTCTTAACCCTTTAACACTTATATCAGCCACTGGAGTGACTGGCTTGGATATCGAGCCAGTCATTCTAGTGGTAAATTTTCTAAAATAGTCTTATTTTGTGCCAATACACATTTTTCAAGACCACTGCATACATGTAAGCCATTTTTGGCTGATATGAGGGTTAAAGGGTTAATCTGATTTAACAAGAGGCCCAAAGGCCTGTGGCGCTCACCTGGACCATTGGCATTTAAAACATTTGCATTAAGATAGACATGGTGGGTAATTTTTTAGAAATCCAAGACGGTCATGAAAAAAAATTGACCAATCAAGATTCTCGTTTAATATGTTGAACCCTAGTCATAGGATCGTTCCACCCAAGTTTTGTTGAAATCAGGTTATTGATTGAAGGGGTACAGTTTATAATTGGTTCCGGAAAACTTTCAGAAAATCAGTGATGGCTGCCAAAACATTGAACTATCAAAATTCTGCATAAATTTCTAGAGGCTACGACAATAGGATCCTTCCAGCCAAATTTGGTTGAAATTGCCCAAGCGATTAATGAGGAGTAGCATTTTATACAAATTGCCATTTTTCGGAACATCCAAGATGGCCATCAAAATCAAGCCGTCAATATTCTGTATAAATTTTCTGAAGCGTACCGGCCTAGGGTTCTTTCAGCTGAGTTTGGCTGAAATCGGCCAAGCGGTTAATGACAAGTAGCCATTTAACTGATTTCCCAAAATATTCAGAAAATCCAAGATGGCTGCCGGAAAGATTGACCAATCAAAATTTGGTTTAATACAAGTTCTGAAGCCTATCGCCCTAGGCTCGATCCAGCCAGTCTGGTTGAAATCGCTCAAGCAGTTAATGAGGAGCAAAGGTTTTAACCGATTTTAAGCCATTTTTTTTCGGAAAATTCAAGACGAATTGACGAATCAAAATTCTGTATACAAGCTCTGAAGCATACCACTTTAGGTTCTTCCAGCCGAGTTTGCTTGAACTCATTCAAGCGGTTAAGTAGGCTTTTAACTGATTTACAGAAATTTTCCGAAAATCCAAGATGCCCGCCTGAAAAATTGACCAATCAAAATTCTGTATACAAGTTCTGAAACCTACCAGCCTAGTATCCTTCCAGCCACGTCTGGTTGAAATTGCTCAAGCAGTTAGCGGGCACTTTCACAATCAGGTGGACCATTGGCCAGAATGGATATTGAGCTGTACTACTAGTGACCTATTGTAGTTTATCTGTTATTGTATATATGTTTTAATACACAATGAGGGGTTAATGTAATGTACAAAATTTGGTCTCTTTCTCTGCATTTTTCTGTCAATAAGAATCATTTGATGTTCCGTTTTGGACAAAAATGCAGTCCCATTTGAAAAACATGCAAGTTTGCACCTGAATAATAAACTCATGGAACAAGAGTACTTTATATATTTGATAATATACTATTCTGAACATGTAGAAGTTAGCATAGCAAAAGATTTTGACTAGATATATGCAGTTGTTACTACATGACATAATTTCATCCTAAATGTGCGCTTTGTCCAAAAAAATAAAACTGAATGTCCACTCCAGAACAATGGGCCACGAATAGCACCCCTAATGCATTATATTAATGGGCAGTGGTTGGTAACGTTACTGGAATAGATATTTAGACAAAACAATTTCGCTACCGGTACTTCATGTATTCCGAAATATAAAGTTAGAATTCCTCATCAAAATACTCATCCAGATTATGTCCAAATTTTTGTCATAGTGCCTCAAATATTATCATCATGTAATCACCTTTTTTATAACAAAAGTCTCTACTGACATACAGTACAGCTCAGAATTAAGTTTTAAAAATGTGACAGCAGCAAAACATATGCGCGCAAAAAGCAAAACCTTGTGCGCCAAATGAAAAACCCAAACAGGATGAGGTCAAAATGCCAGGTGACTTTTTTTGTGATGTACATGAATTAATTACGAACCGGATAAGCCTAAACGTGCCAAAACACTTTCCGACAAGATTGCTTTTCTAAAACGTGGTCGTGTTTTTCTCTGGCTCACCGATAATAGTACATTATTCTCGATATATAATGTAGACAGGGATTGAAATGAAAATAAGTGCTAAAATCATCGGCAGTCCTACTATTTGTCAATCGCACAAAAATATTCTACATGTATGTCAAATCCCGCAAGTCGGCATGTTCCGCTGCGCTAGATGTTTATAGAAAGTAAATGCAAAAGCAACCGGATGAGAATAGGCTATGTCAAATCTCACCAGGTCGGCATGTTTCGCTGCGCTGGATGTTTTTAAAAAGTAAATACGAAAGCAACCGAATGAGAACACTGGGAAGATTCGTGGGACTAATATTTCAGGCAAAATGTCAGACAAAACTACAAAATAGATCTATCATGATCAACCGTGGATGTTTCTTGAGTGTCCGTTTGTCTTCATTGTAAGGTTTTATTCACAATAATATGTTAGATATTATAAAATATTGCTTGGAAATGCCGCCGTTGAATGGTCATAAGCGGTCTATAGCAATACAGGTCTGTAGATTGCAGGAAATGTCAATTTCCCTTTCTCCGAGATCTAACAATACTCACCATTCTGTTACTTCTGTTACTTCTGATATACAGCTGGCCTTGACAGCTGCTCTAGGATTATAGACTTAGAAAGCTTTACCGACTCCTGGGAACCGGGTACCCGGCTCCCAACTGCCGAGTACCCGTTTACCATAGAGCTCATATTGTTTGCATAGCCACCAAACAAGAGAAAACTATGGCTTGCCTCCGTGGGGCTGGGAGGCTGGGTCCGTAACAGAATGGTGAGTATTGTTAGATCTCGGAGAAAGGGAAATTGACATTTCCTGCATTCTCCTTCGATCAATACTCACCATTCTGTTACTTCTGATATACACCAGATTTGATCAGTAACCTGGTGGGAAGGGGCAAGCCATACATGCTAATTTTGCCCCTTGGAGAAAGATTTTAGACTTCAAACTTGACTAACGGAGACCTAAAAGGACCGTCAAGTTCACGGAACCGAATCACATTCGCGTCACAGCCCCCCCCTCTTTTTCCTCCTAAGAAAAGGGAGAGAACTAACGAACATGTATCTCGCCTGAAAGCACCAATATGCCAAGAGGGTTAACTACTCCCTGCATATCGCTTGTATTAGCCTGGGAATGAGCATGAATATATAAGATGAATGAACAGGATACATATACATAATACAAAAAACTCTCACTTGTTGAATTACCTTATGATAACAGGACTTCAGACGTACCGCCGACAACCATTCACCGGTTCGGCCATCAGTGACACAATCTGGTTGACATCCTCTCGCTTGACCATGCCTGCTTTAGGTTCTTTTCTTACCAAAGTGAAAAAAGGGGAAAAGCAGTGTGGTCACTAACTATCGTTTCAAAACAGCTAAAGCGAGTGGATTGGCTGAGTCTGACACATCCCTCATATAGTAATCCGTAAATGAGGACTCACAGTGCCATTGTGCAACGGCCATGATGTCCTCTAACGGAACACCATTGTAAAGGGCGGTCGAGGCGGCTATTCCTCTAACATCGTGTGCCCTTACGCCCTGCACCTGGTGGCCAGTCGCCATCTCGTGAGTAGTCTGAATGCATTCGACCACCCAACGAGAGATAGTATCCATGGATGCGGCGACATAAGGCTTCTTATGGCAGATCCACAGATGTCTATCGTTCGACCGTAACGAGTCAGTCCGTTTCTTGTACTTAGTCAAAGCACGGACCGGGCACCAGACACTGGCATCACGATCAAACCTGGTTAACTTCGGTATAATGATCGGTTTGCCGGGATATCTCAAAGATTGATTCTTTGACATAAATTATGCTCTTGGCAGAAGACGCAGACCTTCTCCAGAAACAATAAATCGGTTCCTCTCTGCCGAAAGCGCATGGATCTCACTGCGCCTTCTAGCTGAGGAAGCTGCCAATAGAAAAACCGCCTTTAGAGTCAAATGCTTTAGACTAGCCGAACGCAACGGTTCGAATGGGTGCTTGGCCAGTACATTAAGCACTAAAGATAGACTCCAGGCTGGAATGACTACCGGTTGTCTCGGGCGGAGATTGCTCATTCCCTTCAACATCACGTTTAACTGGGCCACCTCTGGACTATCCCTGTTGGTTAGACAAGGGATAACTGATGCCAAAGCTGACTTGTATCCAGCAATTGTGACGGGAGCTAGTCCTGTAAAGAACAGCTCACAGAGAAAGTCTGCTATTTGCTGAATAGTGGATTGAAAGGTATCAATACCCTTTTCTTCACACCAGTCTGCAAATCTGTTAACCTTGTTGTTATATGACTTGAAGGTTGACCTCCTTCTCGCAGCCGCGATGAAATCAGCAGCCTGTCGAGAAAAGCCTTCCGACGTGGAACGTTGTTTGACAACATCCACGCAGTCAATTTGAACATTTCGGGACGCTCGTGTAGGAAGCGTCCCTTGGCCTGGGAGATTATGTTCGGAATCTCGGGCAACTGCACAGGATTTTCCACCAGCAGATCTAGAAGATCCGTGAACCACGCCCTGCTCGGCCAATACGGCGCTATTAGCAGGACCAGACACGGCTCCTCCCTGACCTTCACCAATACCTTCGGTAGAAGAATGGTGGGTGGGTACGCGTACGCGTGCATCCCTCTCCAGCTTATCGCCAGAGCGTCTGTATCGACGGCATTTGGATCTGGAATCGGCGAGACATATGTCATGATTTGAGCATTTTCCTTTGTGGCGAACAAGTCCACGTTGGGTTTGCCCCAATGCTCGAAGATCCGTCGTAGAACTGGAGGGTTGAGGGACCATTCTGTTGGCAAGATTCTCTGTCTGCGAGACAAAGCATCCGCCAGAATGTTCAATCGGCCAGGAATATGAGCTGCTTTCAAAACAACCGAGTAATTCCTGCACCATTGAATCAAGTGCCACACCCTGATGCACAGGGTGGGCGACCTGGTCCCGCCTTGGCGATTTATATATGATACTACTGTCGAATTGTCCGACCGTATCAATATCACCTTGCCCCTGATCATCGGAAGGAACTCTTCCAACGCCAGTTCCACTGCCATCATTTCCAACAGATTGATATGCAGCTGACTCTCCGGGAGAGTCCATGTGCCCGAGACCTAGTGTTCTCCCAGGCAGGCACCCCACCCCTCCAGCGATGCATCCGTGTAAACGGACAGCTGGGGGTGGGGTAGGTGCAGCGAAACCCCTATTAGGAGATTCTGACGCTGTTTCCACCATAGAAGATGCGATATTATCGGCTCCAAAACTGGCACCAGTTTTGACAGGGGTTCTGTTCTCTGTTTCCACAGAGACATCAGATACAACTGGATAGGTCTTCGCATTAGAGCAGCGTACGGGATAACCTGCTCTATGGAGACCATCATGCCCAGCATCTGAAGGAACCGCCTCGCCTGAATGTGGTTTCCCACTCGAAAACTCCTGAGGATGGCTAACAGAGACACCACTCTGGGCTCTGATGGGTAAACCCTGCCCTCCTCGAGGTCGAATCGCATCCCCAAATAAACGAAATGTTGAGTGGGCGTCAACTCGGATTTCTCCTCGTTGACTATCCAGCCTAGATCTGAAAGTAACCTCAGAGTCAGAGCAGTATCCCCGTTCAACCTGGCTGCCGAGTCTGCCTTGAGCAGCCAGTCGTCTATGTAGGTGTGTAGCGCCACGCTCTCTTTTCTGAGAAACGCTGTCACCGCAAGGACCACTCTTGTGAAAACCCTCGGAGTTGTCGACAGGCCAAACGGGAGAACTGTAAACTCCCATACTTGATTCTGAAACGCAAATCTCAGAGACCTGTGCCAACTCCGATTCATCGGAATGTGGAAATATGCATCTTTCAGATCGATCGATACACACCACATTCCTTTCCTCAATCCCGCCATTACCGACCTCGGCGTTTCCATCTGGAACCGAGGCGTATGGATAAACCAATTTAATGGCCTGAGATTGAGTATGGGTCTCCATCCCCCTGTGCTCTTGGGGACAAGGAACATGTTTGAATAGAAGCCTGGAGTGTTCCGGTTTGCTGGTTTTATTGCTCCCTTCAGAAGCAAACCCGACACTTCCTTTTGAACGGCTTCTAACTTGTCTGGCTCCCTTGGTACGGGTGTCCAGACAGGTGCCAAAGACAGATTTTGTGGCGGAAAGTCCCACCACTCCGGCATGTAACCCTGGGATAACCATCCCAGGACCAGACTGTCTGACGTCACACCTCGCCAGGCCTCGACGAAACGCATGAGCCTTCCACCCACCATAGACGCCTCGACGTCTAACGGGGTTGTCCGGCTCGCAGTCCGCCCCCCCCCCCCCCTCTTTCTTAACGAGAGAGAGTGAGAACCATTTCGTTCTAGGCACGACGGGTATAACTGGCACCGCTGTTCCTGTCGCACAGGTGCGGTCCAGGCGGATATGAAGGGAGCTTGCGTACCCTCAGGTACGCTTCGGCCCCTTCTGTCCGCCCTTTGAGGCCTTACCCTTCCCCTTGCCCTTCCCACCTCTAGGGCGGTCAGGAGCAACATTGGGGAGGGTAGGCGCCTCTACAACCTTCCTGGGTTTCTTCGCCGGCGGCGGCTCCGAGAACCCAGCCGAAACAGAAGTCGCAACAGGACTGGCTTTCGCCTTGCTCTTATGCTTCTTCTGTTTCTTTGAAGGCTGTCCCGTTAGCGGTTTGCCCACAGCCCCTAGTGCGTGCGCTTGCCGCACTAGCTCTAGCTGTAGATTTACCGCTAACCGATTCTGCGCAATACTGGCTGTGTCCTCTAAGATGGCCCGCGCTTGGCCACCAAAGATGCTAGGCCCTGTCAGGGGCGTCCCAAGATGTTCCCTGACTGCCGTAGCCGGACACATATGGTCAATGACCATTTGCCTCCTGGACTTCGTCACTCGAGCTTGCACCCTTGCCAATGCGTCCATTGACAGCACCAAGCCGTCATTAACACACGATAGCGCCACAGGTGGCACAGGGTGGCCTGCCCCCGCTTCAGCCCACACCGACTGAAGTAGACGATAAGAGTGATTGACAGCGCTCATCGCTGCCCTCACACCCTCATCGCATAGGGCCAGGACTTCTTCCTGGTGTACCTGGGCCTTATCCACTAGTGCCGGACCGGGACCACCCGACCCGGCACTCTGGACGCCCAGTACCCATCGGTCATCCTCCGTGACCGACGGGACTACACCATACCTGTCGTATTCACCCCGCGGAATACGACATCTTGCCCGCACCTCCCTGGAGGCCGCAGGGAGCTGACCCTTGGTCATTAGTTGTTTGCTATAAATAGCATCCAACAAATCAATGAACCGTGGATCCAGTCCCACTGACTGGATCCGGGCCGCGGGCAAAATCCCCGTCCTAATCGACGCAACCGACGGACGGGGCGCATCTTCATCGGCCGTGGCCGAAACCACAGACGGGTCAACTCTGGCTAGCCACGCCAGAGCATCTGACCAATCTACCTCCGAAGAAGATACCCCCACAAACACGTCACCCGTTGACGTGCTCACGGGTCTGCCAGCCACGGCCTCCCGGCAAGGAGCCACGGCTGACACGCCAGGCACTCCGCTACCACACGGTTCCGCCGCCACCCCATGAAACACTCCGGTCCATGGGGTAGGTCCGCACGGAAAACCGTACGGACCCGTAACAGTCGCGGAACCATAGCTGGACACGGGCGCCAACGGCACCCCACGTCCGGCTGCCGGACCAGGCGAGATAGGTGAGTACCACGCCTGGCCCGGCACACCCGTTCCCCTGACGGCTGGTGACAAACCAAGCCGCGCGGAACCAGTGCAAGGTAACGGATTGGCCTCAGCCGCAGGCGGAGCCGCAGGCGGAGCCGCTGACCTGGCTTGCGCCAAACCAGACAAATGGAGGCCGGTTCCGTCCAGGACGGAATCAACCTCCATATTCTCCACCTGCGGCTTCACGGGCCGCAGCAACCTCTCCTCCTCGGCCTCCTCGTCTTCAGACTCCGAAGAGCCGTCACTAGACGAGTCAACCGTGGAGCCATCCTGGCGGATGGCTCCCACACCCGACGGACCGGCCACCGCTACTGGACCACCCGGAGGTGGCCGCAGAGAGACAGAACCCGTCTGGCCGAAGCCAGACGGGACCGCCAGGGGGCCGTACGAGACGGCCCCCTCGGTAACCAGTCCAGAATCCTGTCCGAGGACAGGATCCGTACCAGGCATGGGGAGAAACTGCCCCCCAACCTTTGGTAGCAGGGACGACACCAGCGTGGGGAGAACGCTATGCAGAAAACCCTGCATAGCCGGACCAAACCACGCCGGCGGTGCCATCTCCGCCACCTCCAGCTGGGGACGTGGAGCACCCCCACCGGCCGAACCGGGCGCTCCACGATTTCCTCTCGGACCGCCTGACCCCGCGTCAGACCCAGCCAAGTCCTTCTGGGCAAGGAACTTAACCATCATTTCGACGGACCACACTGCACAAACATTACACCTATGATCTATATTACACAGGGCACACCTAAAACAGACATGGTCCTTGAACATTACACGGACAAACTTATGGCAGTCGTCACATGATGGCGGGGCTGGCTTGGCCTATAAAATAAGCACAAACCTACAATAAACAAGCGGAACGAGACCCGGATGGAAGGCAGACAATTAATTTTCAAATATTTTGACTCATAAATTAACCGTAACCTCCCCGCACCCCACCCCGCCACGTTACAACAACGATCGCATTGATTATGACGACAAGTACGCGGCGGGCACAACACACCCATAATAGATCCTCCAGGATGTGTAACGGCTCCAGGAATCATATCGCATAGCATTCAGGGTATATTTACTAATCAATATAAATTATACTCCTAACGAAAGCAGCACGATATGTGAAGAAAACAACAAAATGTATAACAAACTGCTGTCTCACACGGTAAAACCGCAGACCACACATCTACTCAAGAATTTTGAAACCACCGATCATTGCAAACCGATCGTGATCGCACGTAAACTTGATCATTCTAAAGTTTCCGGTACCATTTTTAGTACGCAGCACCCAGAATAAGATGCGCGAATTAATGAAAAAAAATTTTCTTCACATAAACATCCGAGCGACCGGGTGTGACGTCACCCGCTCGGATTCTACGGAGAACGACGTCAGCCGATATTCGTGTTAGAAATACCGTAGCAAACACCTATTTTCATATCTGCCGATCGCCTGTTGGGGTTAAAGAAGGCGATCGTCTGGCATATATCGTTGTTAGCACACGTCCCAGATTCTATGGGGTCAGAAATTGGAACATGCGACACAACGAAATTTAGAGACCTAAGTCTTTTAACTATGGATAATAAAGAACAATACAACCTGGTTGTCTTGGGCGGTATTCTCCATAGTCCTTAGTTAATCCTTTCAGAACACACAAACTATCACTGATTAAAGACTTAGATTATTTAAAACACTAAAATCCCTAATGCAAAAAGCATGTATTGCTCTTGTTGCTATGCAAACAAGAATGAGCTCTATGGTAAACGGGTACTCGGCAGTTGGGAGCCGGGTACCCGGTTCCCAGGAGTCGGTAAAGCTTTCTAAGTCTATAATCCTAGAGCCGCTGTCAAGGCCAGCTGTATATCAGAAGTAACAGAAGTAACAGAATTGTGAGTATTGATCGAAGGAGAATTAATAGATGGAGCTAGCATACTTCTCGTAGTTTCGTACAAATACAATGACAATCACCAACAATGGGAATACATTTGTGCATAAGTACATTATGTAAACCATTGCAAAATCTCGTCGCAAACATTCATTTCAACAAATAAACTTTACAATTCTGTTTTATTCCAGATACGAAACTAATTTAAGAGAACATTGTGAAAATATACACAAGTGTTGTCCTTTCTCGTCGTTCGTGAACAATATTCTGAAACTGTTCTAGACTGCCACAGCGAAAACAGTTTAGCGTGTTTAGCATTCACGAACAAGATTTCCACTCCTCGTCTGATGGGGAGTAGAAATTTTGTTCGGGAAACTCTGTTCCTGTGCCGTTGTCAAATGGTAGGGTTCTTGTTAGATCTGTTCGCGAACAGCAAGAACTGACAACTCAAATGGGTAACACCGACTTCTACTTGTAACGAGCCAAAGTCCACAGGCATTCCAATTTACTAAGCGTGTGAAATGCGCCTATGTTTTTCACAAATGTGCCGGGTAGTTTGAAGACATGGCATGCTCTCTGGCAGTGTTCATATTTTGTTTCCAAACGCTTTCTGATACTTTATGGCGCGACCAAAAAAATGTCACTTTTATTTGTTGTTTTTGTCCTGGTGCGCTGGTGGTTTTTTTTTGTTTTCTTCGTGTTGTGTTTATGTTTTCTTCGCCTACGTTTTTGTTTTGCATCTGGCACGTTATTGTTTTCTTCTTGCCGCATTTTTGTTTTTGTCTGTTGTGTTTTTGTTCTCAGGACAGGATAACATAATTCTGAGCTGTACTGTACTCTTGATAACAATAGTAAGGAATACTATGTAGATGATATTTTGCTTAATACCTGGGTAACCTATGTCCATTAAAAATGTCCACTCCAGAACTACAAACAAATCACCTGTTTTCTTGAAAGAAATGATAAATGATGAGGTTAAAGAAAAATGTGTTCCTTAATTCATAGCATATTTAATAATGGACATTGTTGTTATGATAGTTATGATTGTATTTTATCAGAATACCTACATTGACAGTCGCGATATTTAACAAATTAGACATCAACCATTTGCTTAGAATACATGATTCAATTGGTTATTTGGTACTTTGTTACCAAATTAGCACATACACAATGGTATCTAGAGCAAGACTACGATCTGTTTGCTGCTTATCCCAATGTTTGGGAGTGAACATTTATAGGACATTTCTGCCAACTATTCAACTATCTTTACTATTCCCTCAATTTTTTAGTTATATTTCAATCTTTTCCATGTACTCTGCCATGTTTACTCAACACTGAAAGATATTGTCCCCTTTAAACATATTACTTCCAAAATAAGGAAAAGAGCAAATATGTGCAAACCACAAAAGGGGGATTTATTGATTTTTAAACTCTAATCTAAGGATGGCATAGGTTAGTAAAAATAATGATTATCTCCCACAATGCATGACTACATGTACATTATAAGTATATGTATGTGATTGATATTACAATGTATTTTCTATGTCACATTGTTTGATAAATATTTCATACCAAATTCTGTTCCACTTGTTACATAATGTGACACTGACAGATAAGATAAATCACGACAGACAGAACAAATCTTACAGAACTCATAAATTGCAACTCGGCATAGCTTGTGGGTACGGCGAAACACTGCATTGCTGACATATTCCATTCTGCATCTGGCTAGCTTATACTGGAAGTGTCATTCAGTTTAGTGACCTATCATTTAAAACCACAAACTGGGACTAAGAGACATTTGCAACCAAAGGTTCTTGTTACCGGCTTTAAGGTTTAATTTAATTGCAAACCAGAAATAGATAACCATGACCTAATGGGGAATTATTCCATCAAATAATTACAAACGTAATGACAAATATGCTGCAGTTTGATTCAATCAGGACATCATTGAAAATTTTAAATAAGCATTTTCTACATGTATCACTCAGTGTGAAAATGTTGGAGCATAAGTCTGATGCCACAGGCCAGCATTTTAAATAAAAGGTCAGTTTATGTACTTTGACCAGTGAGTGGTTCGGAAGGATCTTTAAACGCTGATAACTTTCTTAATATTGAAGATATTAAGCTGAAATTTGCTGTGCCACCTAATTGATGCATGAGGAACCTGCCAGTTCCAGAGGTGGAGGACTCTAAAGTTGGGTGTTTATCCATTCAAAAACAATTTTTATCAGATTTCAGTGAACCAGTACTACCTGACTCTTTATCACAAACACTAAATGTAAGTTGTTTTGAAGTATGTACATATAGGTGTTGCTGTAGAAGAAAGCTTATGTGAATCAGGTACAATATTAAAGTGTGGCAGGTGTCCACATAACAGATGAGAACAAAAAATCTGAAAATTTGGCCTTCATATTAGGGATGGTTTACCCATGTGGGCAATTACCTATCATCAGGAGCTTTGAATATGATTAACATACATATATTAGCTGTATATGTACCAAGTTGTACGGATGGTAGGATTGTTTTAATATGAGATATCACGGTTGAGATAAATGAATGCACAGTAACAGTGTCATGCTTTAGGCAATCTGAAATAATACAAATATTCAAACTCTCCATACAATATCATCATGTAACTTTTCAAAGTCCAAACAATCTGTGAAATCCATTTGCACAGAAACCAATCTTGAAAACTGGTATGTTTTAAAGGACAAACTTTCTGATGGTAAACTGACCACCCCCCCACCCCCCCCCCCCCCTACACAGTAGTAAAGACTAGGTTTGGATTAGAAAATTATCTAATAACTATGAAGAAACTTGAATATAGAAAGGTCATTACGAGGTTGTGAATATCTGCGCACAGGCTCAAAATAGAAACTGGTAGATATTACAGGATAAATAGAGAAGGTAGAGTTTGTGACTCGTGTGATAGTGGCTCAATTGAAGATGAAATTCATTTTCTTATAGAATGTAACCCATACAATGATGATAGAAATGAACTTTTTAGTATAAATGAAAAAACAAACAAGCACTTTAAAAATCTAACAAAAGACAATAAATTCTTTTGGTTGATTAATTGCGAAAATTCTGAAATATTACATCGCCTCGAGCAGCTTCTAAGCAAACATCTTAAATGACCATATACACGCTGACCCCATCCCATGCATCTGTACATTTGTATATAGATATAGATACATTTATATTTTATTTTCGGTGTTCCGACTTAATCTTGACCCTTCTAGCATGAAAATATTTACGTCTTTATTTTCACAGCATTGATGATTGATACATGGTATATGATCTTATAGGGTCTATGAATTGTTTGAGATTAAGTCTGTATTTTGCTATATTGTTTGTTTGGGGTTTTTTGGGTTTTTTTTAAATATGTTCTTTTCATAAAGTTCTGTAAACTGTACTGTGCTGATTAGCCGTAATGGTATGAAAAAAGCAATAAAGTATATATATATATATTATATATATAGTTAGTTCTATGTAATTGTCCGTCTAGGCTCTGCCTTTGGTGGACCACCTGTTGTGTAATTATAAATTGTACATTTTATATCGAAATAAATGAATTTGAACTTGAACTTTAACAGGCCATGGCTTAGGTGACAATTTGTTTTAGGATGGACAGTAGAGTCTTGACATTTAATGTTATTGTAACGAAAACAGGTAACTATGGTAAATAGTGTGTACCATGTACCACTACTTCTATACAATTTAGTTCAACAAATTCTACCTCGTCTACCCGTGTTGCCAAATCATTGTTCGATGCAATTTTCATCTTTAAAAGACCAATTTTACCGTCATAAGCAAAATTGCAAACATTATTTTTCGTGGTTGCCGACATTTTGTTTATAACAGAAACCGTGGGCTTTGAAAGCTATAATTTGATTGGTTGAGTTAGGTACGTTTGTCCATTCAGATGCAATGTTAGAAAGCGACTTTGGTTGTACTTAGAATTAGGCCAACATAGTGTGATTAACACCATTGTCACTGCAAGCACTTGTCAGTTCAAAAGAATTGTCCACTCTCAAACGTGCTTATTATTAGTTGTACAAACAAAGCAAGATATTTATATCCGGTGTAAATAAAATGTGTTGAAGACAAAACTGAAGAATTTGACGGAGTGAAGAACAAGAACATAATGAGGAAAGAGTAGTAGTGTTGTCTCAAAAGAAAACCAGTTAGTTGGGCTGTTAAACAGGTATTCAGTTGTCGTGAGTGGAGTAAAAAACTTCATCTGTATGTTCTCTTGCTAATGTGTATCATTATCATATCTTATCAATTTCGACTATATGGGTAATAGGCAGTTGGCCTATCAGCCGTTCATCGCTTCAGTGTACATGTACTTTCAGCTAATCTACAACTTGACAATACTATTATTATATGCTTATAGAATTTTACTTTGTACACATCTATTATATACAGAGTCAACTATGAACACATATACATATAAACCAGTTAGTTGGGCTATCAACCACTACAATACCAGGAACAATATGCAAACCATTTCCCTTATCAGTGCATGTAAGACTATCTAACCACTTCAATGTTCTAAATAGTCTGCAACATTCAAACTACCCAAGTCAAACAAACTATGTTGACAAAACTAAAAACTCAACAGTTAACCCTATGTGTGCTAAAACTGTAACTACCAGTAACATACAGAAGTCCAGGCATATATTAAGCAAATCAAAGGAAGCACCCTCTATGCAAACACAACAAAATACGTTAAAAGTATTTTATACAAATGCTGACTCTATCATAAATAAACGACAAGAACTTTTAGTAATGGTTCTTGATACACAGCCAGATATCATTGTATTAACAGAAGTACTTCCCAAACACTTCAGATTCAAGGTGTATAAAGAGGAATTACAAATTGATGGATATTCCTTATTTACAAATGCAGAAGACTATAGCAGCCTGGGGAAAGTAAACCGGGGTGTGTGTATATATATACGCTCAGTATTGAATCCAGTAGAGGCTCTATTAACAATAGATGACCTACCAGATGAAATAGTGGTAGTGGAAATTAGGCTAAAACAAAGAGACAAATTGCTAATAATGGGAACATACAGAAGTCCAAACTCAAATGAAATAAATGATAACAGATTACTGGATACAATTAAAAGATCTGTTCAAAGCAAGCATTCACATTTACTACTGATAGGTGACTATAATTATCCTGAAACTGCCTGGGAGATAGAACCACAAATTAGTAAACTATCAATAAGAGCATCTAAATTTCTTGAAGCAGTGTCTGACGCTTTTCTCTACCAACATGTTACCATTCCGACCCGTTGTCGTCCAAATAACGAACCTAGTACTTTAGATTTAGTCTTCACAAATGAACAGTATATGTTTGAAAATATTTCTACTTTTCCTGGCTTGGGAAAAAGTGACCATATCTGTTTTACTTTTGATTTGATATGCTACACCAAAATAACTCAAAGTAAGGTTACAAAATTCTTATATGACAAAGGAGATTATGAAGGGTTATGTAGGGAATTGGACAAGAATTGGGAGACGCAATTTGAAGGACTGTCACTGGATCAATGCTGGGTGAAGTTAAAAGAGAGTATAAGTCAAGCAATGCCAATATATATACCGCACAAAAAAATAATTCCCTCAAACAAACAAAGACCACCATGGCTAAATAGACAATTACTTAGGTTAATAAGAAAAAAAGAAAAGTACTGGAAAACATATTTGAGCACACAAGATACACATCATTATAACAAATATGCGCGTGTGAGAAATCAAGTAAAAGCACAATGTAAAAAGTCAGTCAGGCTCTTTGAAAGAAACATAGCGACTAACATTAAAAAGAACCCTAAATCATTTTAGCGCTATGTCAATAATAAACTAAAAACAAAAGAAAGTGTGGGAGATCTTGAAGACATAAATGGTAACCTTACTGAAACAGACCAAGAAAAAGCAGAATAATTAAATCAAATTTTTTCTGGTATATTTACCCAAGAAAATATGAATAATATTTCCATTATGAAATTTAAAACCGAAACCAGTGCATTGAGCAACATTAAAGTGAATCTGGATACTGTAAAAAAACCAGCTAGGCATCTTAAAGCAAAACAAATCCCCAGGATCTGATGGTTTACATCCTTGGCTACCCAAAGAATTAAAAGATGTCATAGCAAGGCCCTTGACACTTATATACCAAAAACCATTAGACACAGGTTCAGTGCCGACAGATTGGAAATATGCCCATGTCATACCCATGCATAAGAAGGTGTCAAAAAGACAACCAAATAACTATAGACCGGTTAGCCTTACTTCCATTTCCTGTAAGGTACTGGAGAGCATTGTGAGGGACAAGGTAGTAGCCCACATGATAAATAACATTTTTTTTTACTGAATATCAACATGGTTTCATAGCTGGGCGATCTACAGTTACACAATTATTAGAAGTATTAGAGGCCTGGACGACTGCTCTAGCCAGGGGTGAAGATATAGATGTCCTGTATCTTGATTTCATGAAGGCATTTGACACAGTGCCTCATGAACGCCTTCTAAGTAAATTAAGCCAATACAAAATTTCAGGTAATCTACTAAACAGGCTAAGATCCTTTTTAACAAATCGCCAACAGAGGGTTGTAGTAAATGGAGCCTTTTCGTCATGGACACCTGTTTTGAGTGGAGTTACACAGGGCAGTGTACTCAGTCCAGTACTTTTCACTATTTTTATCAATGACATGCCATCTGTGATTGAATCTGACATTTTTTTATTTGCGGATGATACTAAAGCTTATAGAACTATAACACATGCAGATGATTGTAAAGAACTACAACAAGACCGTAACTCATTGCAGCATTGGTCAGAAACATGGCAGGTCCGATTTAATCCTCAAAAATGTTCTGTAATACACATAGGCCATAATCACTTTAATACTTCCTATCAAATGATAGATGATGGGAAAACCCTAAAATTACATGACAAAAATATAATCAATGACCTAGGCGTGTCAATAGATACAAAACTAACATTTGAGAGCCATATAGAGAAGATAACTTCCAAGGCTAATAAAATGACAGGCATAATATGGCGTACATTCCAATATATAGATGAAGATCTGTTCATGAAACTTTATCCAACATTAATACGCTCTCACCTGGAGTATGCTGCCCCTGTATGGTCACCAAACACATGGAAACAAGCAGAAAAACTTGAAAAAATTCAGAGACGAGCTACAAAAATGGTGCCCAACTTAAAAAATCTAAATTACCAGGCAAGATTAGAATATTTAGAACTACCAAGTCTAGTATACAGAAGAATAAGAGGGGATCTTATAAATGTCTATAAATACATGCATAACCTGTATACTGTGGACTCTAGAAAACTTCTAATTATCCGTCCAAGAAAGAGAACTAGAGGTCATAAATTTACATTACTAAAACCAAGAGCAAATACATCACTTAGACAAAGCTTTTTCTCTAACCGGGTCATAGACTGGTGGAACTCCCTGATGCCTGAAGTTGTTGAAGCTCCATCTCTAAATAGTTTTAAAACCAGACTAGATAAACTATTTATTCAACATCCTGTATACTATAATTATAGAGCTCTAGACAAACCATGTAATCCAAAAATTACTATTAGATAATGTAGCTCATCACCAAATTTATTGAATTAGCTGATAATAGGATACAATGTCCTAAAAAGCTGTACATGTTATGATTATGATTATTATATACAAAACGGGCCTAACTTAGTTCCGGAATATATCAGGAAGCTGTTATGGTTTCACATGCAGCCAGACAGTAACGAGTATGTGCTTGTTATATAATTTTCAGTAATCTTGGGGCATGTAGGGCACTTAGGAAACAATTTGACCCTCAGTCAAACTATCTTCAAAAACAACCCACATGCCCAAAGTTTTTGCAAACCTGTAGAACATCATGTTCTGGTAAAAGACTCAGAAGTCAAGCGGGTCAATGTGATGTGGAAAAACATAAACTAATAATTTGCTTGTTCAAGAAGGAAGGGTTAATCTCACACCTTACCCAGAACTGTTAATATCATGTCAGTATGTACACCTAAATATATTTATTCGCTTACACATATGGAAAGTGTAGTTTTACACCATTTCCCCCTCCCCCCCCCCATATCATATACTTTATACAATTTCTAATGGAAGGTGTAATTTTGCACCTTTCCCAAAACTGTTAATATATATAATTACATACATACATATGCATGGAAGAGTGATTTTACACCTTTCTCAAATCATGTACTTTATACAAAAAATTATCGAAGGTGTGGTTTTACAACTTTCCTGAATTGCTAAATCTATATACACACACTTGTATATATGGAGGTGTAATTTCACTTTTTCAGAAAGATGACACCTCCATGCCGGTCTCCTCCATAAGTACCAACTTCGTTGGGAAACTAAGTCATCAAGGATTGCGGGTTGACATCCGCATACAGAGGCAACTCTGACTATGTCTAACCTCCTCACAAGAAACTGTGCTCGACATCCTCGGACAACGCAATCTTCCCGGGAGCTTACCATAGCTACATGGAATGTACGTGGTCTGACTGCAATATCAACGAGGCAAACCTTAGGTGCAGACTGTGAACACTATAAAATCGATATCACATGCATTCAAGAGACTAAAGTAGCTAAACAATCGGAACAAGGGTATTGGTCATTAGTTTTGGATATGTCAGTGATCACATTGCATTTATCGACCTGGCTGTACCAACGCGAAAGCGCACCACCACTAAGTGTCGCATAGTCAATGCATATGGGCCAACTACCGAAATGGCCAAAGAGAATCCAGCTATATTAGATTCCTTCTATACAGAACTGAGCTCCGCCATTACTATCCCGGCTAGATGTCAACTGTTCGTGTGTGGCGATTTCGACTCCAAGCTGGGTAAACTCGGCATTGCGGACAAAAGTTCAGGACTTGGCTCATGCATGGGATCGTATGGAGAGGGCACACGTAACAGCAATGGAGATGCACTGGTGGCATTCCTTAGTTCCAATGGCCTATTTGCCACAAATACAGCTTTCAAACACCCATGCCGCCACTGGACAACATGGACTGGACACATTGCTGATCGCAAAGCCCCAAAAGGTTCTACGGCTAAAAAAGCTGTCTTCAACCAAATAGATTTCATACTATGCAAGACAGCAGCAAACCCCTACTTTGGGATGCTCGTTCCTTTGGAGGCACAGACCTCAATTCTGACCATAAGCCAGTCATTACACGCCTCTATGTGAACCAGCTCTACCTAATGTATAAACGCCATAGCAGGCAATAGGGTAGGATCACCTACAACTTACCCAAGCTCATCAGCGACACTGACACTCAAATGTAGCAGATAGCTAACCGATGTCAGCTCTGATCCAAATGAAGCCCTAACCAAAATACTGATATCTGTGGAATCATCAGCTACTAGCACCATAGGTGTTCTAAAAAAAACCCAGAACTAGGTATACTGACGACCATGTTAGCAGAACAGAAAGCGTTACATCTGCGCATCTATCAAAGTGGCCAAAGTGAAGATCGCACCAAACTATGCCAGGAATGCAATAACATTCTGTGCCACATTAGCGAACATTTAAAAGATCTTGCTATCCAACAAGCAGATGCCCTAGCATATGAAATCACTGCCACGGATGACTGCCACAAAATGTTTCGGGCAGCCCAAGCCCTGAGTGTTGCTGACTACACACCACCACTAACTGTACACAACTCTGAAGGACACTTTATCGGGACTGACCAGGGCAAAGCCGAGGCAATTCGAGAATGGTTCAAGGAACCGTTCACTGACCACAATGATGAGCCCTTGAACCCATTCTCAGGAGACCCCAGGCCATTACTAACCCCAATTAATACAGCAGAGGTTGAGAAGGCACTTAAATCCCTGAAATATGGACGTGCATCTGGACCTGATGGCATGAGCAATGAACTATTCAAATATGCAAGTGACATTATCTCAAAATCGATCACGCACATAATCAATTCATGCTTTTATGCACCACCTTCCCATCGACGCTGTAGGCCAAGGCATCCTTATCGCGCTACCCAAGCCCAAGAAGCCACCTGACCCCCTAGCCAATCTGCGGCCCATTATGCTCCTTAACAGCATACGGAAAATCCTATCCTGCATTGACATGACACAATTAAATGCTCAAAGATCCTTAGATGTACTATGTCAGGCCAGTTGCAATGAAGATGAGCTATGACTAGTGAGACTACTGCTTGCAGACACCAAGCTGAGAGTAAGAGTCAAGTCAGTGAAGTCTGTAGAATTTGAAACATCAATCGGCTCCCAACAGGGAGATGTTCTATCCCCTGTGCTCTTCACCTCTTACCTGGCTGCTGCATTGAAATGCGTGTGGGAAAACTCCACAAGACCAAACCCCCCAGTGTCAATACTGGGCATCCCGCTAGAGATGAAATATGCCGACAATGTGGACTTTATAGATGAGGAAAAGAAACCCCTTGACGAACTTCTCCCAATAGCTGAAAGCAAACTAAAAATTGAGAATCTCTTTATGAAGGAATCCAAAACAGAGTTCACCCACATATACCTATCTACAAAGCAGGCAACTAAAGAAAATGATGATCCACTCCGTGGCGGCGAACCTTGGAGGAAAAGTAAGTCCTGGGCTCACTGCTTTGCAGTACTGCTGACATTGCTGCACGCTGCATCATGGGGAACATAGCTTTCCAGTCCTTCTGGAAGCTATGGATTCGTAGATCAAAGTTGCCCTTGGTAAAAAGACTATGTTTATACAATGCAACCTGCGTATCCTTTGTTTATACAATGCAACCTGTGTATCCTTGATGATGTATAACTGCAACAGCTGGGAAGCTCCAAAGGCAGCGCTAGACAAACTTGACGCCTGCCACCGCAAACACCTATACACCATCACTGGACACCGATGGCCAGAGAGCATAATTTCCAACGATGCACTATACAAGATGTGTAATACACTGTCGCTGTCTGTAAAAGTCGCCCAGCAAAGATGGTCCATGTTTGGCCATGTGCTAAGGATGCCAGAAGACACACCAGCACAGAGAGCCTTGGATTCGCCCTACTCGGAGCCAGGAAATACAGAGCCAGGAGAGGGCGTCATTGCATAAATCTGCTAAGCGTGCTACGAGGTTACCTCAAGAAAGCAGGATTAGGTACACTCAAGTCAGGAATGGACCTGAGGAACTAAGGATTTTGGCTGGAGACAAGACAAAAACGCGAAGAAGGACTGATTGCAGCTGTAGGATGTTTCTACTACAACAGCCACAGAATACAGTAATCATACATACTTTCACACCTTTGCTAGGTCATATACGTTCTACTGTGATTTATGGAAGGTGCGATTTCACACCTTTCCAAATCATACGCTTTAATAGTGCGTATGGGAGGTGTAATTTCATACCCTTCCTCAAAAGTCTTATACGATATGCAGTGGTTTTTGGAAGGAGTAATTTCACACCTTTCCCAAATCCTTACGAGCTATACAGTATCTATGGAAGGTGTGATTTCACACCATTCCCCATGACAAATCTAAATATGTATATTGTACAGATGCAGTTAAATTATCAGATTATTCTTAGGTAACTTAAAATGTACATGTAGGCTTGTGTGAATTCACACCAAACCTTAACAAACCTTGTCCTATTATACAATTTTCAGTAAATAGTCTACATACAAGGGTGATGTGATTCCACTCCACCCTTACTAACAGGGGAATATCTAGATGTCATGCATATATTGGGCCCATTCCTTGTCCAATCTTGACTTAAAACTGTTCAGGGATGCTGCTGATAGGACATGCACTGGCAATGCATTCCGGTCGTCTACAACCCATGATGCAAAAAAGTTCTGTCTGTGTGATGTTCTGCTGTAGGTCTTCTTTAATTTCCTGGAGTGCCCTCGAGTCCTTGAGAGAGGATTTGTAATCAAGTCGCTCTTGGTGTCGTATATACCATGCATATACTTGTGGATCCCTATCAGGTCCCCTCTTTCTACGGAACCATAAACTTGGGAGACCAAGGGCGGACAACCTATTTTCATACTGGAGTGAGGATAGTGCCGGAATTAGCTTAGCCCTCCTTTGAACCCCCTCCAGAAGCTGAACATCCTTGACATATCTAGGTGACCAGGCCGGGTTACAGTATTCCAAGTGGGGCCTCACCAGGGAAATGTACAGATGTTTCAGTGAGTTTTGATCCAGGTATTCGTAGGAACGTCTTATCAGCCCAAGGATCTTGTTGGCTTTGTTCACTTGGGTCTCAGGGTGATTGGAGAATTTTAGCTCATTATCAACATTTATGCCACAGTCTTTTTCTATCTTAACAGACTCTAGAGTGACTTTACCCTCCTTGCTGCTCATCTCATATTCATAGCCATGGTTGTTGTACCCCATGTCCTTTGCACTTACTTGCATTAAAGCCGAGCTGCCATGTGTCTGACCATGTTGAAAGATTGTCAAGATCTGATTGAAGCTCATCACGGTTTGACTCTGAACGGATCTGAGTATAAGCCTTGGTGTCATCCGCAAACATTTGTGCCATACATGTGATACACTCTGGTAGGTCATTGATGAAGCTGACAAAGAGGATAGGGCCTAGAACGCTTCCCTGCGGGATCCCACTGAGGACTGGAGCCTATTCAGACACCGCTCCATTGACAAGCATGGCTGATAACTACGTTTTAAACATGTAAGAAACAAGTGCTGTAATCCTGACGCTCGATTGCTATTTGTGGAATTCAATTAAGTCTTAATGGTCTGAAGTTGGAACGGGTTCCTTATATACTCCTTATGGGGGCTCCCTGAGGTCTGTGGAGGCCTTTGGGCATTGACAAGCACCCTTTGTCGTCTATTGCTCAGGAAACCTTTATTCCAATCCGAGGTCTGATTGTTGATCCTGTAACCCCTTAATTTCTCTAATAGCTGACAGATCATTATCTATGGGTAAACCCTATATAGGCCTGAACATGAGTGAGCGCATCAGTATATTTGTATATTTAACCAGTAATAACCAATAATTTAGGGTCTTAGTGTCCTAACTTAGTCCGAACATAGCCTGAGAAGTTATAGCGACTTCTCTATCATGCAGGCCTGGTCAGTCAACCACCAACGTCACATCAATAACAAGTCGTTTCGCCCATGTGTCTTTAATTTGCAAAGGGTTGATTCTTCCTGTAGAGTGAGTCTTTTCGCAAAGTCTATAGATATTTGGTTATTGGCCATAAGGGGTGTTGGGATGGGGTGTGTGTGGAGACTATTGTTGTTATTACACGACAAACATCCATTACCGTTCACTCACTATTTGCTAAAACAAACTCTGCATTTAGCACCAGAAAAAGATTTTTATGCTTGCTTTCATGCCCCACTTGCCTCTACCAACTCATTGTACCCTCAACCAGGCTTCTACAAGAGTACACTGTCACCATACAGCCTGCATTAGACTGGCACCAGTCTATGCTCACTCCTCTAAGACCTAGGTCAATGAGCATGCGCGTGCATGCGCAGAGGAGACTACGGGTAACATAGAATCACTTTCAAATTTTTCTGCTAGCAGAAAGGTTTGTTTGCGCTGGTCTAAGCTTTTTGTGCTTTCCTACTGTGTTACAGCTATCTGTAAGAGGATCACTTCTTGTAACTCATGCCTAATATGAAATCCCTATTATCTAAGTTATGTGGTAGAGTAGTTTTATTGTGTTTTAAGTTTTACTTGGCCTATTGTAACTTTGTTAATGGTTTTCGTGGTGGTCAACTATGCCTTTCCATTTATACACTCATTATATCTTGCTAAGTAGGAGTTCTACCTAAGAAAAAAGAGAAATGCTAGGGTTCTCTTACTTTGTATTCTGAAGAGTACTATGTTTATTTCTGTATTTTTTACTAAATACAATTCTGAATTTTGAATCTTCATTTTTGTTAGAAATGGCTCTTGATTATTAGAAGCTGTATGCTTCATTTTTTCCTATTTTTTCATTTATAGGAATCTGTTAAATCGGCAGAAAAGGTGAAATGTACGTTGACTAAGTGTGATCGCCTTCACCCCTCAGAATTCGCAGGGCACGTGTGCCTTAAGTGTACCTCATGTACACCTCGTAATGTGCGGAATTTGCAAGGGGTGGTCGCCAGCTTTGCAAAAGTTTTATTTCAAAGATTATGTTACGAAAGCGCTGGTGGCCTCTGATCGCTGCCCTCCTATTGCTGCAACGGGTAAATCAGTTTCTAGCCCTTCAAAATTAGCTCCAGCAGCAGTGGAAAGGGGGGGGCCTTCCTCTAGTAATCAGAACAGCGAGGCGGTAATGGCCAATCAGAGCGCAGCTAATAATGATGCAGTCGAATGTTCTAGAACATTCTAGAATTTCTGTGTACACGTGGTTACGACATCACGGCAATATTTTGAAGATAATCAACTTACACACAGCCATTTCTTAACCGATTTTGAAGTGGTTTACAGATTCAGAAAGCCTGTCGAATTCTGGTCTTGATTGATGCCAGATATGGTTGGAACAAGTAATTATAAAGGATTACATAGTACCTACTCGGTACACTAAAAGCGCCATCCTATCTTGGTCATGAAATACGCGTTCTGTCAAAGCAGTGTTAAGCGCGAGCATACGCGCTTCAACAAACTTAGTCATTTTTACGACGCAATCTCTCTCATAGGCTCATATACGCTTATAGCTCTACCCGGGGGGGGGGGGGGGGGGGGGGGGGGGGGGGTGTTCAGGGAACAAATCCAGGATGGGCGGCGCGTACCAAGCCGGCACCTGACCGGTCGATCCGAACTACAGAGGCTATAGAGGAGGTTCCCCTTTGGAAAGTAGACCCTGGCTACTATTCAACAGTTTTCTTAGTGTCCAAGAAGACAGGAGGTTGGCGTCCAATTATCAACCTAAAGAAGTTAAATCTCCTTATTCTCACCCCAAGTTTAAAATGGAGACCATCTCCCAGATTATTGCAAGCCTAGTTCCAGGTATGTGGTCTGCCTCAATCGATCTCAAGGATGCCTTTTTCCATGTTCTTATCCACCCCTCCTTTCGGAAGTTCATGAGGTTTGCTTACAAGTGGAGGGTATGGCAATTTCGAGCCATGCCTTTCAGCCTGACCACAGCTCCCTTTCTTTTTACCCGTCTCATTTCAGCTGTGGCAGGAGTCTTGCACCGTCGATCTATTCATCTTCACATTTATATAGATGACTGGTTAATAAAAGCAGTCTTCCTCAATTCTTTCAGGCATTATTCCAGAGGTTTGCAGCCTAGGGTGGGTCGTAAATCTTCAAAAGTTAAGCCTTGTTCCTTCCCACGTGTTCACCCATTTAGGAAGTCTCATTCGATCTGATTCAAGGTCTAATCTTTCCTTCAGAGGCTTGAGTAGAAGCAATCTTGTTTGCAATGGAAGGCCTGGCATCCTCCCCCGTTGTCAAAGCAAGAGTCTTCGTCAGGGTTTTGGCTTGATGGTCAGCGTCGAGAATGTTATTCCCTGGGTGGCACTGATGAGAAGACCTTTTCAAATGTATCTGATGTCCCTCTGGAAGCAGTCAGTTCATTCAATTTACTGTCAGATTT
Organism: Chaetoderma sp. LZ-2023a; assembly: GCA_034401795.1. Classification (NCBI taxonomy): domain Eukaryota; kingdom Metazoa; phylum Mollusca; class Caudofoveata; order Chaetodermatida; family Chaetodermatidae; genus Chaetoderma; species Chaetoderma sp. LZ-2023a. Next base: position 119,141,891 of record CM067372.1, read on the forward strand.
CCATAAGAGAGCATCTGATTCCTCATTTGGATTTTTGGAGGGATCGTGCTCCGCTCCTAAGAGGTGTCCCCCGGGTGAAGTCCTTCACAGAGGTGATTATTTTCAAAGATGTCTCCCAGGAAAGGTGGGGAGCAGTCTGGGATTCCCTGTCAGTTTCAGGCCTTTGGTCCCTGGAGGAGTCAGCAGCCATATCAATTGTCTTAGAGTTATGGGCTGTCAAGAAGGCTCGCCTTTTGTGGGCGAATCGAGTGATGGGCCTCAAAATCTCGATTCGCTCAGACAATTCCACGGTGGTGTCCTACATCAACAGGTCTTCCCTTCTTTGCTGTGGTGCCGCAAAACTCAGATCTTTCTCCTTGCAAGCCATGTCCCAGGCAGGTTGAATTCTCTTGCGGACCAGTTGTCAAGGCCAAGCAAATTTGCTCACATGGAGTGACAGCTAACGAAGTCGGTTGCCAAAGCGATTTTCTTCCTCCTGGGTCTTCCCCATGTAGATCTTTTCGCGACCTCTCTCAATGCCCAGATCTCCTGTTTCATGTCTCCTTTTCCGGACAGCCAGGCCCTAGTGGTGGACGCCCTGTCTCAGTCCTCAGCAGGGATGTTTGCTTATGCATTCCCTCCAACAATTCTGATCCCATTGGTGTTGAAGGTCAGGGACCAGGTCTGAGAAATTCTCCTTGTAGCTCCATTTTACCCAAAAAGGATCTGGATCGTAGACCTTCTCGATCTTCTGGGGACTTTCCTCGTCTTCTTCCAGAATACCCAGACCTTCTGTCTCAAGTCAGGGGCAAGTGCCTTCATTCCAATCCGGAAATCTTCAGTCTGTGCGTCTGGAGGATTTCGAGCGTTCGGTCCCTCTGATTCCATTTTCTTCAAGATCTCAAGAAATTCTCGATTCAGCTAGGAGAGAGTCAACCAGACGTGTTTACAATGGTAGACTTAAATTCTTGAAGACTGGTGTTCCAATAATGGTTTCCTGCCTGATTCTGTTTCTATATCCCAAGTATTAGATTTTTTGTCTTACCTTATTGATTCTTTGAATTTATCAGCTAATACTGTTAGGGGATATAGATTTTTTTTTACTTCTTCACTTCGGTTCCTTTTAAATGCTGATGTCAAAGACACTAAGATTTTAAATGGTTTTATTAGAGGTTTGGGTAACATTCGTCCTCCAGTGGCTGGGCCCTTACCCTCTTGGAATTTGGCATTGGTTCTTCAGTCTTGGCAGGTAGCCATTTTGAACCAATTGGTTCCATTAACCGTAAACTCTTAAGTCGGTTACCCATATGATTGCGCTTTGCAAGACAACATTTAGATTTGGCTCCACCCACTGGAGGTCAGGGGATGGGGTCCAAAGTTCAAATATCCAAAAAAAATGTCTGTCACACTTTACTCCCAAACTGTGTGTGGAAATCAAAGAAATGTGGTGTGTGGCTTGCCCATATAATTGTGGATTACCTGACATTTATTTCTTTGAGGTGGAGAAGGGGTTAAAAGGTAAACAGAATTTATTGTAAGCAGAGATTGGAGTCTTCCAGATTTATCTAGATTTCTGGATTTTTCATAGACCACTCTCGCACACCAGTTGACACCCTCTCCATGAATTAAGATTAAGCCAAATGAGCCACTACGTTTAGATAGAACTAGTGATTACTAGATTCAACTTTAGCCCTTCAAATTTTCTTTACAGACCAAGGGAAGACTATTTTTGAAATTTTACAAGTAAAATGACTGGCTCAATTACCAAGCCAGTCATTCTAGTGGTAAATTTTCAAAAAGTCTTGTTCTGCAAATCAACATTTCTTAAGATCACAGCAGAGGCATTCTTTGGCCACCATGACCATTAAAGGGTTGACAAGTGAAATTTTTACCATGGGGCTGGTCATTGTACTAACCCTGGTCATTTCTACTAGCCTCTGGCTCATGTTAATTTTAACTCCTGCTCTCACAGATCACTTCCCCTTATGACATCCAGATTTTTTCACAACAATCCACTCCAGTCTCTGTGTAATGAAACTAATTCAAACAAATTTGGTCTGTGATTATGGAGTGCAGAGGACATTTACATTTGGCTCCACCCCCAGGGACTGGTATCTAGTTATCACTTACTTTCCATCATTGTCGAGAACTTGATGCTTGATAGATAACATTATGAACAGGAGTAATCAGAGCTTGTAAAGCACCACCGAAACCACCCTACCATTCTTGTCACAATGTAGATTTAAAAAAAAATTTCCGCATATCCAAATTTGTGAAATATTTATATATGATCACACCCTTTACTTTGTTAAAATTTGAGCAAAATCTAATCAGATCCTGGGTTTCCAGATCACAGCCAAAGGTTGGAAACCCCTGTTTAGGTTATGTTGCTTTGTTGTGTTAAAAATCTTAAACAAATCGGATCAGTAGCTTTTTAGATGTAATACCGCACGTTAAAATTTGAGCAAAATCTAATCAGATCCTGGGTTTCCAGATCACAGCCAAAGGTTGGAAACCCCTGTTTAGGTTATGTTGCTTTGTTGTGTTAAAATCTTAAACAAATCGGATCAGTAGCTTTTTAGATGTAATACCGGACGCACGCACACACGCAATACCCTCTTTCCCCTTAGGGCAAGGGTAATAATCCAGGAAATGAATAGCAATAAAGATTAAAAGTACCTGCAATCTGAAGAAGCAATCCGTTGAGTATATTTTGACAAATTTACGAGGAATCTATTGTTGTCCAAAACAGCAGTTTCCAATCAAATTGGACTCTATATATTCAGCAAATCTACACTGGAACATGTTGTCACCTAATGCAGCAACCTCTTCCAGTCCAATCGATCTCAAAATATTCAACAATTTAATCACCAGTCCGAAGTAATATGACACTCTTACATAGAAGAAACTGTATTTGATACACATGTAGTTTACAATGGCAGCTTATACAATAAGTGATTCGAAATAAAATGGTACAGTAGATTTACATCAATCACATCAGATTTAACCCTTACCACTCTGATGTCAATGTTTTATCTTTTAATGTGCCAATAGCAAAGAAACTGGTGTACATTTTTTCAACAATTTTGGTAGATGATGTTGCTATCTACGACAGCAACATCTTCCACCAAATCTGTTGAGAAATGAACACCAGTTCTTTTAATTCAATTTGAAAATTAAAAATTTTGACATAAGCGCATGGTAAGGGTTAATAAAATAGCACAGTAGAAAGAATTACAGACTCATCATTTTCATGAAATCTCAACCTGATCACTGTCGTAATAACTTTCATCTTGTAACTGTTTCTCTTCTTTTCTTCTTCAGGATAATATGGTGAATACCATATTATCCTGAAGAAGAAAAGAAGAGAAACATTTACAAGATGAAAGCACAATAGAAAACAACAAAGTTGATTTCAAATGGCAATAACAAGCCAATAGGCCGCATGACTGTGCTTACTCTAATAATGCATGTTACGGGCCCGTATTGACCCAGTAGCTGCCCCGTAACATGTGTTATTAGGATAGATGATTGAGAAACAGAAATTAGACCATAGAAGCACGAGCACCAATATCTCCCTAGAAGCTAAAATGATGTGTGTGAGATAATGGTATTAACGGTAGCGATGTTAATTTTTTGGGAAAATATTTTGCGGAAAATTTTCCGATATGTTTGTGTAGCACTGTGGTCTGTGGGTGTGTCACAGTGTATGGGTGTTTTGGGTAAGTTGGTGGGTGGGTTGGTGCAGGCATTACAGGGCTGTCTGATTGTTTGTTTGACAGACTGCCTGCTAAATTTTTACCAATTTAAGTGTAAGAAAAAACCAAATGGGTATTTTTAAACAAATTATTTTGAAAGTTTAATGAGTAAAGCAACTGTCACATTATATGTCCTTTACACCGGCTGATTTACATGTGACTAACTGAAGTGAGTAAGTTTCATGTTTAGCTCAACAGTTCATTTTGGTCATTACAGGTCTATTTTGGTGTCTATCAGAAGTCATCTTTTATATTCCATCAAATATCAGTTGGGATCAAATAACTCCTCATCATGAGATATATGAATTACATGTACTGTCATGTATGCAAATTACTTTTCAATTGTCTGATCATCAATCATCATCATGTTTGTACTCATCATCAACAACATATCATCATCATCATCATCATTCTCATCAGTTACATTCACACATCCTCATCATCATCATCATCATCATCATTGTCTCTGTTGCAAATTAAATTTCATCATCATCCACATCATCATCAAGATACATCATTATCACATCATCTGATCATCATCATCATCATCAGTTACATTTCTGTGACATACATAATTATATTAGCACTATCAATTACACCTAAATGGCTTAACTATTATGATCATCATGAATATCATCATCGTTATTATCAGCATCATCATCAACGTCATCTATATCATCATCATCAATATCGTCATCATAATCTTCATCATCAACTTCTATGGCATTAGCATCATCTTCATATCGCCTAGAAATGTCAACACTGTGGCTTGGCTGGTTCCAGGCGCTGAAGCAGAAAGCTCCATACGTGGTTCCTCCTGAAATTCGCTCATATCCTGTTTTAACTGGAGTTCGGAGGGTTATGAGCTACACACACTAATTTCCTCAGTCTATCAAGCGTCAAGCGGTTGCGCTTTTTTGTCTGAATACTGGCATGGCGATTCCAGTTCCTCTCACATGGTGCAGCAGATGTGGCCAAGATAAAAGAAGTGATGCCACATCGGACAGCTGGCGGTGTTCAGCAAAAGCCTTTCCACCAAGTCACAGGCTCTATTTGTTTTGCCGCTTCCCAAATGGAAGCTCTCCCCCAAATACTTCTTTTGGCCCTGTATTTAGCAAGGTCTCTGATAACAGTCACGACATCAAGTGTAGGTATTTTGGCTGATATGTCTTCAATTATATCTGTGATAGCTGCTATATCCTCCTCTGTGAGACCAAGATCATCACATGCAAACCGAGGATCTAACAAACGCGCAGTCTTTTGGACATTATGTGAACAAAACTCTAATCTTGACTCAAAAGCATCCATTAGCTGCCTTTCTTCAGCCTTTGTCACTGGAGCCAAAGAACCAAAGACTTGAAGTGTTCTCGCAATGAAGCAAACATGTTGGAACTTCCGACAGCCTTGGCTTATCCGATTCCATCCGTTTGATTGCAAGCGAAATTGGCTCTAATAATTTCTTTACAGATTCAACCTGTACCCAGAAAACTTCTGTATCTAGGAGCTGTTTCCGCAGTTGTAGGTGTTATAAGTGATTCCATTTGTTCATCAACAGCGGCTGCTTCTAAACACTTTTTGTTCTCTAGCAAACAGTTCAAACTGTCACAAGCTGAACCCCACTGGTTGCAGCTGGTAATACTAGTGCTACAGTTTTCTTCAGTTTGTCTTTCTGAATTCTTTCCAGAATAACTTTTGGAACATGCTTGTACTTCAAGAACTTTATATGTTTTTGCAGAGCTCAATATGGCGGTGCAGGGATCAAATTTTTAGCAGCTCTTGAACTAGAAGGTTTAGGCTGTGAGCCATGCACCCATATCTAATTAGATGGGAGTAATCTTTTGAAAGTATTGCCCATGCCTTTTTCATGTTACTGGCATTGTCCGTTACAAGAGCATGGACCTTTTCAGTGCCCACTTCTTCTATAGCGTACTTTAGAATGGATGCAATATATTCTGCTGTGTGTCTTTCTTCTTTACACTCAACAGACTTGAAGATTATTGCCTCTGGGCACGTAAACATGATGTTTATAATTGGACTCATACGTCTTCTGTGTGGGCTTAGACATGGTGTCCATGAACGGTTTCACAGATATTTGTCTCATTTTCACAGTGCTGATTTTGCGGCTTGAGCAACAGCATATTTCAGTGGCAGTGTGGGTCTGTCTACATTTCAGGCTCTTGACCTTTGGACTGAGGCTCCATTTCCTACAATGTAACAAAAATTTGTTAGTAACTCTCTTATTGGGCCCTATTGCCCCTCATTCGAAAACTCCAACATTTTACATGTACTCATCCAGACACCATTTGGATCGCTATGTCTCACCATCCTTTACTAAGGGCTCGACCAACTATATTGCACATTTTGGTGAATTTAGAACTATTTTTACCCTCAAATATTTGCACCCCATCCCAGCCCTTCACCATTTGCATTCATGAAGGTGTATTTTCAAGCGAGCAAATGCTTGATAAATTGGATGTAATGAAAAACAAGGTTTTGTAAGCTATACAATTTTTGCAATCACAGTTTTTGTCGAGCCCATAGCAAAGTGGAGGATAGCAAGACATAGCGATCCAAATGGCGTCTGGCGTCCAGAATAATGAGTGAGGACGATTGAGGAACAATGTCAATAGGGTTCGACAACACGCACGCACGCACACGCTGACATTAAAACAGCAAGATAAAATTCAACACACGTGTCATGCG